>CM052813.1:63799297-64064149 GCA_028533885.1 Nasua narica | reverse complement strand
TTTTGGAGGGGAGGGGGTGGGGGGTGGGCAAGCCTGGTGGTGGGTATCGAGAAGGGCACATATTGCATGGAGCCCTGGGTGTGGTGCATGAACAATCAATCTTGTAACACTGAAAAATTAAAATAAACATATTTGGGGAGAAAAAAAAAGAGTCCAATGCTTAAAATTGACGGAGCCATCCAGGCACCCCTCTTCCTTACATCTGCTTAACATGTCTGATCGTCTGATCCTTCCTCTGGCTTCCAGAACATACGAAATAAGGTTATAATGACTATTTGCCGGTCCTTACGTGCTAATTCTATCATCGATGTCATTTCTGGGTCAGGTGTGATTGATTTTTCTCCTTATTTTGCTGCTCTTAGGTGGTTGGTCATTTCTTTCCTGGACGTCAGACATTGGAAATTTTATCTTTGTTGTGTGCTGGACTTTGTTGTATTAAACAGACAAACAAACAAATTTACTTTTTACTTTTCAGTCCATCCACTTAAACATTTTCTCTGGCCAAGCCACAGTCAGATATCTCTAAAATGTGTCTTCGAGCTGTTTTTCTGGGATGTGGTTCTATTACTGGGACATGGTTTGATCCTTTGAGGGCTTTCTTTCAAGTTTCCCTAGGCAGGGGTAGAGCAGTATCTAGTCTAGTGCTCATTTTCCCCACTACCGAGGCAATACCCTTCCCAGTCCTCTAACCAACCCCACGAATGATGAGACTTTCCCACGCTGGCAGTAGGGAGCCGACCCAAGTCCCGGTCCTAAGTGAACTCTCAGCCAGCAAGCAATATTTCCTCTTATTCTCTTGGGTGGGTCTTTCCTTCCTTGGACTGTTTCTTCACACACAAGCATTGATCCTTGAACTGGATACTCATGAGCGATCCTCTGCAGAGCCCCGGAGTTCTCTGTCCACCAAGCTCCCCTCTCCCTGGGGCTCCGCCCTGCAGACCTGAGCCACCTTGCCGTCCTCGGACTCCCCGGGCTGCGTCCTCAACTCGAGAATGTGCATCCTTTCATACTGTCCGGTTCCCTGTCTGCGCTGTGGACTGGAAACTCTCCAGGCAGCGAGCTGGAGCATGCTTGAGGCTCGCCTCATTTGCTTCCCATCTCTCAGGGCTCACTGTCCTTAGTTCACTGATAGCCAATGTTTTGAGAGCTGTCATTTGGTTTTTCAGTTATTTCAAGGCGAGTGTAAATCTGACGCCTGCTTACTCTTCCAGTATGGCCAGAAATTGATGCCAGGAAAGCTATGTATTTAAATGCTCTACGACTCCATCTCCTCACCTATAAAGTGGGAATAAGAATAGTGCCACAGAGCCGTTGTGAGGAGTAAATGCATGAATACTCAGATCTAATGCGGAGTAATGCTCAGTAAGTAGACGCTGCCATTGCTCTGATTGTTGTTGGTGGTGGTGGTGATTATTATTATTACCGTGTATCTGTAGATGGGTTTCTGGGATCCGCAAAACTCCTGAATTTTTAGTCCCAAGCGCAGGACTTAACACGTCATTTGTATTAAATATTTGTACCTTTACTATTCTATCCCAGACCTCTCCAGCAGAGATCTACTCATCCTCTTACTTCGGAGCTGGCTACGAATGACCTTTGAGATCTTTAACAGCCATAATTTCTATGCCTCAGAGATCTAATTGATATTCTCATCGAGCAAATTAGCATTTGCAGCAAACATACTTCACTCCAGATTTATTATGCTCTCTAAATTAATGTAACAAGGATATTCTGAAGAACAAACCGGAGTTTAATTCATGGGAGTCTGGAGGTCAGTCTCTGAGTTAGCTAGAGGAATTCGAGGCAGGAAAGAAAAAAAAAAAAAGCCGATTCCAATCCTTCCCAGGCTGCCCATCTGGGCAAATGGGACAGAGAACTCAGCTCTCAAAAAAAAAAAAAAAAAAAAGGAAAACAAACTATATTTGGGATATGCAACTGAAATCGAATGAAAAGATATAGTGACTCCTGCCCCCCAGTCTCCTTAATCTCCCACTCCCGGCCTTCCTTCAGTGTTGATGTGGTTGGGGTCAGATGCGATGTTCATAGCCCTTCATGGATCAGAAATCTGCCTATGTCCTCCTGGAGGCCCGGGAAAACCAGCACATAGAGCAGGTGACACTGTGTCACCCGAACAAGTAGGACGTGCTTTGGGGCAGCGTCCGACAAAGTCTACATCTCAGTCTTCCCGTGAGACCGCTCCCCGCCACCACGAGAAATAGGGACGGCTCCTGCTTTTCCATTTACCCAGGTGGTGTGGGGACGTCTGTCTCCATGGCTTACTCACGCTCCAGATGCTCTCCTAAGAAGCGGGAGCCCCCTTGTCCTGCTTTATCTTGTTTAAGAAAAGTAGTTTTATGTCATTAGAACCAAAATCCTAATGCTCGAATCAGCGGTGACATCCTGGTACACTGATTTCTCATAATCGTACCTGCAGTTTCATTAACAAACCGGCATGTGCCCTTTTTTCATCTCTGAAAGCAAGAGAATTGCGAAGAGAATTTTCACAAATATCTGTGAAAAGGATCCTTTCATACTAAAAAGGATGAAGTCTGGTCCCCAACGGTGTATTAGGGTTGATGGGGTATGAAAGGATCCGTGACATTCAGGGAGCGTGTCTGCCCTTAAATCTAGGCCCATAGCTTAGAGCTCGCATTGATTCTTTTATTCAACAGTTATTAAGAAGAGGTCTGAGATAATCTCCTGTTCTTAGAGGGCTGCAGTTCAATAGGGGATATAAGACAAAGACATAAATGATCGGAACTCACTGTAGAAAATGCTTAGGGCTCGGAAGTGTATCGCCTAGTAGTTAAGATGTAGAACTTTGGAGTCGGACAGGGGTCTGAACCGCTGGTCTTGTCCTTGACGAACTGTGTGTCCTTGGGCAAGTCATTTTATTTCCTGAGGCATTGCATTTCCCATCCGTTTCCTCTTTGATAAATTGGAGATAAGAGAGCAATTGCATGAAGCAAACAAGGAGAGATACGTCAAGTAGTTAGAATGTTGCTCCAAATCAGTTAGTCAGTTGTTGTTTTTCCATTCTGGAGGAAGACAAGATCTTCAACAGTTTCCCATAGGGCGTGGCAGCCACTCGGCGGCTACCTGGGACCCGGAGAGAGGGTGAGGTTTGGGGAGCTCGAGCGTTCTGCTTCTACTCCCTGCAGGTTTCAGGGAAAATTCAGAATGGTTCTGCTTCCATCTGGAGGCTAGAGCAGCCTCAGTGTGGGTTACATACGCGCTGGTCCACTGCTTTTCTTGCCTTATGCTCCTGGCCAGTTTCATTCGCTCTTGGAGTTTGAACTCGAGGCAGCTGGTCCCAGACAAAATGTTCCCCTCTCTGTAGCTGCACACTCACTTAGGATGGCATCATCTTTCCGGGGATTGAAGCCAGAAAACTTACTGACATCCTGGTTAGCTCCTTTCTCTCCTTTCTCTTGCCTGTTCCCCCATTCTGATCCCATACAAACGAGCCTTGTCAGTTTGATCTGCTAAGGATTTCCTGAATCCATGCCCATGGCCACCGTATTCTGCAGGTTGCCTGCCCCTTCCCCTGATGGGTTTGCAGTAGCCTCCCCCACGTTCCTCTGCTGTTGGCCTTGCCCATTTTCCGCGCCATGATGAGGATTCATGAAATCCACCTGTGGAGCTATCCATAAGTCTCTCATGGCTCTCTATACAGCCTTCTTCCCACTAACCTTATGTTCCTCCCCATTCTTCTTTTCTAATAGATCTCAGTTTTGCTTGGGGCAGCCATAGGCTCAGCTGAAAATCTTACTTTCCAGTCTTCCTTGAAGCTTGCGACCAGGTTCTGATCAAGGAGATGTAAGCAAAAGTCTATGGGCTGGGCTTCTAGGGAAACCATGTTTTCCTGATAAAAAGGAAGGGATTCAACTGGTACGAAGTACCTTTTTCTCTTCCCTCTTTCTGTCTGACATGCAGACTGATGCCTGTGGGAGGAGTCATTCTGCCTCCTGGATGATGAAAGTCATCCCTAACGGCTGGTAGAGCAGGAAGCTAGAGGAAGCCTATCGGCTCAATGACTTCCTGGACCAGCCACAGTCACCCGGACCGCTCCACTCCAGATTTCTTGTTATGCAAACAAAAGAAACCTCTATTTGGTTAAGCAACTGCATCTTGGTTCCTGTTACGGAAGTCAGACTCAGCCTTAACTGACCTACTCGCCCATGAACTACAGGAGCAGTTTGCAAACTTTAGTGAGCATCCAAATTATCGGGGCACCTGATAGAAACTCAGAGTGGGAACCCCACCTCAGCAGATTCTATTCTAAGTGGATCTGCGGTGAGGGTCGGCAACTGGTATTTACTGATGTTCTGTGTAGAGCAATTAGAAAAACACCAAATCCTGGGAATTACACGTAGATGGTGAAGGAAGGAAACACCCAGATTCTGTGTTTATAAGGAATTTTATGAGCTGGGCTCTATAACTTCTCCAGTCTCAGCTCTGGCCATTCCCACTGCTGTATTTGCCGAGAACTTACCCTTTGGTGACTCGACTTGTGCCATTTCCATGTCTATGAAGCTCTTGCCACCTTTCTGGCCCTGGGCCTTTCCCAGACCACGAGATGTAGCTTAGGTATCACTTCACCAGGGGAGCCTTCCAGTAACCCTCAGACTGTGCTTGTTGTCAAACACCGAGGAGTCCTGGGAAGTTCTGGATGGAGAGAAAGTTCCAGAAGGTGGGGAGGGAAGAAATGGGAGGATATGTTTGTATGGCCAGGTTTGCCCACCTGCTCCCCAGTGTGTTGGCTTGGGTGTGGAGGTAGGAGAGAGGGAATTATAAATTGTACTGGTTTTAGTTTCAGCCTTTCTTTTATAATAACTCCTAGAGGCTGCAGCCGGAGTGGAATGCCTGCCTCAGAAAATTATTAATTTCAGTGGGCTGTTCTCTCCTTTTCACTTTTCATTTACATTTTGAGAGTTAGAGTCAACACCAAGCATAATAGAAGCAATCAGATAGGCTCCAGTGGAAACCAGGAACATCTAATTAAATCCTTATATTTGCAGGTCTAGTTCTTAAGGGACGGAAAAAAAAAAAACCATGGGACTGGTTTGATATTTATAGAGTGCATTCATTCAGTCGCTATGCATTCACTCATTTATTCACTCCCTCACTCTGCACCGACAAGATTCTCCTGGTTACCGATAAGCACAACTCAAGCTGTGTTAAGTCAGACAAGGGGAATTCATTGGCTCCTGTACCCCGACGGTCCCAGAGTTCAACTGGCTTCTCACCTGGGGGCTGAAATGATGTCCCCCAATGTGTTTTCCTCCTCCGTTCCTTCTTCTTCTCTCCTCATTTTCCTTTTTCCTTTCTCCTGCCTCTCCTCTTCCCACCCTTCAGTCAGGCTCTTTCCTTGTGGCAAGTAAAGAAGCCGTCGGCAGCTTCAAATAAATATCCCAGCAGTTTAGCAACCCAGGGGAAGACAGGCTGTCTACTGCTAGAACCAACCAGAAAAGTCCCAAGGTGAATGTTAATCTGGCTTGAGATCTATGTCCTTGCTTGAAACCAATTTCTGTGGCCAAAAGCCTGGAATAGTCTGATTAGCTTGCCCTGGGATACATGGCCAGGGTAGAGCATGTGAGGGGTCAAGGTCAGCCCCACCTGTCACAGGGAATGTGTACAGGATACCGAAGAGACATAACCAACACATCCCACCGTCCTATCCATCCAACCATCCATCCATCCACCTGTTCTATCCTTTCGTCCACCTGTTCATCCTTCCATCCGGCCCCTCATCCAACCATAGTTTCATCCATCCACTTGTCCCTCTAACAGGCATTTTTCAGAGCCTTTTGTATGCTTGGCACTATATAGGCACTCATGTCAAGTCATCTACTGCACAGCTAATGGGCATGATCAGGACTTAGCACAAAGCTTAGCCCAAAGAAGGAGTTCAGTAAGTGTTTGGATGGATTAATAGATGACCTGAGTCTTAAGCCTGGGTCCCTAGGATGATAGGGTCCCTGATGCAAAATGAGAATGAGGACAGGAAAAATGGCTCAGGGGTGAAAGGGCTGTGCCAGGCAGAGGGCTTGAGGGTCTCATGTTGCCCCACGCTGGATAGGACGCCTCCTCTTTCCTGGTAGCAGGAGAGCCAGGCAACGATGGAATTCTCCGCTGCTCTACACTGTCAGTCTCAGATACTGGGGACCAAGGGAATTATTCTGAGCCATGAAATGAATAAATATTTTGCAATGAGAGTCAGCAGGGAGATGTGATGGGATTTAAATGCTGCTATAATGTGCCGGGCTGCTTTCAGGAGCCGTACTCACTGGGCAGGACTGGGACCGGCCAGGCAGGGGTCCAGCAGCCAGCACACTCACACACCAGTAACTAGGGTCCTCAGTCCCTCCCTCTCTTTCAGGGGATGCCCCCCCAGGGAAGGGAAGGACACTCTGTCCCGCTCCCATTTTGGCTGCTGCGTCCACCAGCCTTTGAGTCATATCCATGGGTACTCTGTATCCACCCCGGATGGGAAATCTCCTGGCGAGGGAGAGGTAGACTTTGCTGTAAGAATCCCCACCACGGTGCTTGCCCCCAGCATTAAATAAACGCTAGCCCCACAGGTCGGGCGGGGGCGGAGCTCAGAGTCGGTTGTAGAACAGGATTTTTATGAGCATTCTCAATTTTCGGTGAATTCGTTTTTGTTTGATTGTTAATTCACTCACTAATTTCTTTCTTCCTCCCTTCATTCACCCAACAAACATTGGTGAGGTGTATTATTAAGGCTGCACGCAGATCCCTTCTTACTGTTTCTGTGCCTACACCCCCTCCTTAGGTGGCCCTTCCCTTCCAACAGCCCACACCTGTGACTCTTGCCAGGCATGTCCTTGGGAATATGCACCCTCCCCATTCCCAGGGTGCCTTTAACTTGAGTCAGACAGCCCCAGATCCTGACCCTAATCAAGTGGATGCGACTTCTATTCCAGTGGCCCCACGGGATCAGGCTGAAGCTGCCTGGGAGGGATTTTGTCTGAAATCACCTTCCTGCCCAGAAGGCAGGGACTAGGATGAAACAAGTGACATAGTGGCGCAGGGACTATAAGACGACATGCACTCCGAGATGCGTGCACCTACCTCCACGTTTTTGCATCCTGGGTCCCTCCCTCAGCTCCCCCGGCCCTCGCCCTGCTTGCTGGTTCTCCTCCTCTTCCCTGCCTGCATCCCCTACTCCTTTAGGACTTCTCCAGTGGTGGTGGGGGGAGCCTTTCCGTGACACCCTTGTGTCTGCGCATATTCGTCTCAGGGTCTGGTTACAGAAACCTGACCAAAGTCGACTAAGGGCTGTGCACTGGAAACTGTCGCATAGGCCCGGAAAGGCATGTGACCTGCTCTCTGCCCCCTCCCCCGCCCCCCGCCCTGGTGCTCAGCTTCAGGGGTGGGGGGGACCACATGGCGCAAGGCCCTCTCTCCACCAATAACCACCGAATAATGCGGCCTCTGGATGTAACCCTGAATGGGAGAAGCTCACTCAAGCGCTCCATTTCCCGGTTTCAGCTGCCTTGTCACTTAAAGCCGCCCGAGGCCACTGCTTTGCGGAGGGTCGCAGCATATGAAAAATTAAAACACTTTTTGAAAATAATTGGCTTTGTACAGACAATTGCCGCCGACATCCATGGATTTGCATGCTTTCAGGGCAAAGAGATTTGCTCTTAATGGACTTATCTTGCGGTGTTTGGATTTGAGGTTGAGCACAATCCCAGCTGCAGGGTGACACCTGCCTCTTGTCCCCAAAGTGCCTTCGAGTGGAGACAGGGCACGAGATCAAGGTGTCCTGAGACCTCCACACAGAGGAACCGTGGAGTCAGCAAAGGGATTTCAGTCTCAGAGTAAGCCCCAGGGAGCCCCCCAAATTCACCCTTGTAGTGGGTGGAATGGTGTCCCCCCGACTCCATGTCGACCTGGAACCTGAGAAGCCAGTCAGAGCCAATGACTGGGCGTCAGGAAATCCCCCGAAATGACAACTTACTCACAATCCCAACTCGGTCCCTGCCAGACTCTCACGAAATCTTTATGACGAGGCAGGAAAAAATAAAGAGACATAAAGTTCCCACCCATGTGGGGAACTAAGATGGACCTTCAAGTTCAGGCCAGAGTCTGCGAGGAACTGACACTGATCGCAGCCCCGGCTGAGCCAGCCGTCCCGGGCCCTGGGGGAGGCCACGGGCCAGAGGAGGGAGAGGCCTTCTCCTTGTGCCTGTTTGCCGATCTGTCTGCGGCCACAGCAGCAGCCTGAGGTCCTGCGCGAGCCCTGCTCCCGGGTTCCAAGGGTTCTCGCCCTCCCAGAGCCAGGCTCGTTGCACCCCCGGTGAGATGCCGGCCAGCGGCAGCGCCAACCTCTCCCTGGGCTTCTGCACACCGGCTCTGAGGCTGGCTTCCGAGCAGCAAGCCTTCCGTTTGCTCCCCGGACCCGGGGTGGTCTTTGCTGCTGCGGGGCTCTCTGCATCACCTCATGGTTCCCTCTGACTCGTCAGTCCTCCGGCACTCGTGAGGAGAACTCCCTTATTAAATTCTCTCTGTTAGGGGCGCCTGGGCGGCTCAGTCTGTTAAGCGTCTGCCTGAGATCGGCTCAGGGGGGTCGAGCCCCACGTCGGGCTCCCTGCTTATCGGGGAGCCTGCTTCTCCTTCTCCTCCCCACCTGTGCTTTCTGTCACTCTCTCTGTCTCTGTCTCTCAAACAAATAATTTTAAAAAATTCTCTCTGTTAAAACAACAGAGCTGTTTCTGTTTCCCTGACCCTGATGTCCCAGATGAGAGCTGCTCTGGGAACTTCGATCCTGCAATGATGATGGGGCAGAGTCTCGGCCAACCTGCAGCAGACACACAGTGTGAACAAGAAATAAACCTGGGGGCGCCTGGGTGGCTCAGTGGGTTAAGTGTCTGCCTTCGGCCCGGGTCATGATCCCGCAGTCCTGGGATTGAGCCCCACATCGGGCTCCCTGCTCGATGAAGAGCCTGCTTCTCTCTCTCCCACTCCCCCTGCTTGTGCTCTCTCTCCCTCTCTCTCTCTCTCTCTCTGTCTCTCTCTCTCTGTCAAATAAATAAATAAAATCTTAAAAAAAAAAAAAGGGTCATTCTTCTAGGCAGCGCAATCTAGCTTCTCCTGACTAATACAGAAGCCACGAAGTCACATCGTCCTCGGGCCAGGCGCCCAGGGGAGGGTTCTCCCGTAGCTCCGGTGGGCAGAGCACTGCCCCAGAGCAGCTGCAGGTCCTGCCAATTTTACAAATGTCCCAGAGTCTGGGCAGATCTTGCTGTGTTTGAAACTCAGTAAAAGAGAAAAGCCTGGAGTCTAAGCGTGAATATTTTTATTACATAAACAGTTTTATAAATAAATAAGGAAGAGACAAATACCCCTGTGGAAAAAGGACCTAAGGTACAAATGGGAAAATGTTCAATCTGACCAGTAATCAATCAAAATTTCAAGCATGTAATCAACAACGCCAATCAGTCAAAAATTCCAGTATGCAATGCCGTCGTTCTAAGTTGAATGGTGTCCGCCTCGCAATCCTGTAGGAGAGGGTATACTGAAACCCTAACACCCCGTACTTCAGAATATGATCTTATTTGCAAGTTGGGTCATTGCAGACATGGTCGGTTAAGATGAGGTCTTACTGCTCCTGGACAGGTCCCTGATCCACTCCAACTGCTGCCTGTATAATAAGACGGCCGCGTGAAGCCAGAGACCCAGGGAGAAAGCCGAGTGATGACAAGGGTAGAGCCTGGAGTTACGCCATGCAAGCCGCGGAACACAGAGACTCCCAGAAGCCAGGAAGAGGAGGAAAGATCCCTCTGCAGTTTCCAGAAGGAGGACGGTCCTGCCAACGCCTTGATTTGGGACATTAGCCTTCAGAACTGTGACACCATAAAAACAGCCATACCGTTTGAGGTTCTTCATAAGAACAGCCCTAGGAAACTAATAAAACCGTTAGTTATTTTTCAGTTTGGAAAAGAATAAATAAATTACCCAGGGCTTAGTAGAATGTTAATGAGGGGTGACGTGCAGGCGTTCTTATGCGTGGCTGATGGGAGACAGGACTTATACAGTTATTTTTGGTGGGTGAATTGGCAAAAAAGTTATCAATAGAAGCCTTAAAAATATTTATATGCCTTTTGAACCTGGCAGTTAGAGTTCCACAAATTTATCTGAAGAACCAAGAAGACAAAAAGATGATCACAGCTATGTTGGTAATAGCTGTCATTATCAAGGAAATTATATCAGGGAAAGTTAAAAATAATCAGTGTGTACAACAGGGAGTGGACAACAAGGGATTGCTTAAATAACTCACTGCATATTCTATGCAGTGGCTAAGAATGTGAATGTAGATTTACATGTAGTTTCATTAAAAGGGATGTATAACATATTGGCATGAGAGAGAAATTTCAACGATGAAACACATATGTAAGATGATCCTGGTTTTTGTAGGAAAAGATGTATATATTTTCACATATATACGTGTGCAAAGAAAAATGTCTGCAGGGTTTGGTAAAGTACTTGGCGATTGGTAGGCACCATATAAACACCTGTTGATAAATTAATGAATAATTAAATGAATAAAAGTTGTAAATCAAAATGTTTACATTAGTTTCTGTAGGTGGTGAAATTATGGGTGATGGTTTTTTAAAAACTGTTTTTGTTTTTGAATTATAACTATTTTCTCATTTTTATACAATTAGCATGCATTATAACTAAAATAAGAAAAAAAAAAAAAAAACCCCAAACCTTGGTTTTTTTTGTTTCAGTTCTGCCATCAACGTCTTTTCTGATCTGGGTGCCTACAACCCCAACACTGCCCTCTTGCCTCAGTCCCCAGAAGAAGTGAGGGGCTAGTGAGGTGGCCCCCAGAACCTTCCCCAGAGGCCTGCTGGAGGAGGGGAGGCATGGAATTCTCTACAGAAGAGGAAATGGAGATGAAGTAAAAGCAAGAACAGTACAGTTTCTGCACGAGCCGATGCAAGCCGGTAGGTGAGGGGGCTGCCGGCCGTAAATCCTGCCAGAGGCGGCCCAGGGAGAGCTGGCCCGGAGCCCGTCGGCCTCACTGGGCCTGAAGCCACATCCCATGGGAATCCTGGTTTATAAAAAGCCCGCAAAGAAACAAAGCGAACAACAGCAGCAACAAAGAAGGAACTGAAAGTTACATGTATAAAGGTGAGCTTAGAAGGTCCCCGAGGCTGTAAGCTCCAAGGCTCTGTGTAGCCACTTTGGAAACAATCTAGCAACTCTTGGGAAGGCTTAATACAGAGCTACCATAGGACCCGGAAATTCTACTCCTGAAAGAAATGAAAAGGTATGTCTACCCAAAAGCCTGGACGCGAATGCTCAAAGCAGCGTCCTTCATGATAGCCAAGAGTGGAAACAACCCCCAGGTACCTCAGTGGTTGCAGGGGTAAACAAAGCATAGCAGAGCCACGCGGTGGAGTATTACTCAGCGGTGAAGAGGAATGGAGAACTAATACATAAACCATCACCTGAGCAACCTTGAAAATGTTATGCTAAGTGAAAGAAGCCCATCAAAAAAGGCCAAATATGGGGCGCCTGGGTGGCTCAGTGGGTTAAAGCCTCTGCCTTCGGCTCAGGCCGTGATCTCAGGGTCCTGGGATCGAGCCCCGCATCGGGCTTTCCGCTCAGCAGGGAGCCTGCTTCTCCCTCTCTCTCTGCCTGCCTCTCTGCCTACTTGTGATCTCTCTCTCTCTGTCAAATAAATAAATAAAATCTTTAAAAAAAAAAAAAAAAAAGGCCAAATATTACATAACCCCTTTTCTATCGAAGGTCCAGGATAAGCAAGTGTCTAGACACAGAAGGTAGTCTGGTGGTCGCTTGGGTACAAGGGACAGTAGGTTGGGGGGATTGATGGCTAAAAGGTATAGAGTTCTTTTTAGGGTGATCGAATACGTCCCAAAATTGGCTGCAGAGATGACTCACAATTCTGGGAATGTATTTACAGCTATTGAATTGTTAGCTCTAAGTGGGTGAGTTGAATGGTATATGGATAATACTTCAATAAAGCTATTATTTTATTTTTTATTTTTAAAGATTTTATTTATTTATTTGACAGAGAGATTGCAAGCAGGCAATGAGGCAGGCAGAGGGAGAGGGGGAAGCAGGCTCCCCGCTGAGCAGAGAGCTGGATGCGGGGCTCGATCCAAGGACCCTGAAATCATGACCTGAGCCGAAGGCAGAGGCTTTAACCCACTGAGCCACCCAGGCGCCCCAAAGCTATTATTTAAAAAAAAGGAAAAGAAACAGAATAAAGCTTCTAAGTTGTCTTTTCCTGGTCTATGTCGCCAGTTCATCCCGCAGGCAAGTGTAACGTTGGCTGCCATATGTCAGGGACATCCCCTATACCAAGCAAGGATGTTAATCATGCCGTGGAGCTAGAGGGGACAAGACATGTGACTCGTCACTCCTTTCATGGAAGCCAATAGCCAGCAAACCAACAGACATGAAATGAAGCCACACTAGCTCACGCACCTGCCGGCCGACCCTCCCACTGACCTCTCCTCCAGGGAAGAGCCCAGCAGAGGTGAGCCAAGCTGGCCCAGACCAGAAGAACTTCCCAGCTGACCCGCAGAAGCGTGAGCTAAATAAGTGATTGTTGCTTAACATGTTGCGTTTTGGGGATGATTTGTTACACAGCAGAAACTGACTGATACACTTTGGGTACAAATATGTGGGACTTCCTCCAGGGAATATGTCAAGCCATAGAGCTGCTAGATGTGGCACGTCTTCAAGTGTACTAGATATTTCCAACTATTTTCCACTATGGTCATGTCCAATTACAGCCACTAGCCTGTAGGTGGGTTCCTCTTATACCAAAGTCTCATCAATACTTGGTAATGTCAGATATTTTGATTTTTGCCAACCTAGCAGGTATGAAATGGTATCTCATTGTTTTAATTTGCAATTCCCCAATCACGTATCTTTTCTGAAGTTAATTGGTTGAATCGGGACTCCCTTTCTAGGCCCCAGCCCATCAGCCCAGAGCTGGGCCCAAGGTGACCTCCTTTCTGAACAGCTTCCTGAGAAGAGGAGTCAAAAGGACAAATATGAATTCACTTCCCTTACCTTGACACCATTTATGTTCACGTTTGTTTGTTGTCTTTAGGGTTTACTGGGTGTTTCCAAATTCATTATCTGATTTTGATTTAACTACAACAATGGTAATAATAATAATAAATATTGGGGCACTGGTTGACTCAGTTGATGGAGAATGAGGCTCTTGGTCTCAGGGTTGTGAGTTTGAGCCCCACTTTGGGTGTAGAGATTACTTAAAACTAAAATCCTTGTAAAAAGATAAATATTATTATTACTTTAGATTTTTATTTATTTATTTGACAGAGAGAGAGAGAGAGATCACAAGTAGGCAGAGAGCAGAGTGGCAGGCAGAGAGAGAGGGGAAGCAGGCCCCCTGCTGAGCAGACAGCCTGATGTGGGACTCGATCCCAGGACCCTGAGATCATGACCTGAGCCAAAGGCAGAGGCTCTAACCCACTGAGCCACCCATGTGCCCCAAAAGATAAATATAATATTAATAACTAAATTAATTTTGTATTTATATGCCATTTATAAGGGACAAGCCATGCTTAGCACATTACATGTATTATCTCACTGAATTCTCAAAACAACGACAAAAATAAGAAGAATCAAATAACATAACACTTGAGATACATCAACTTCAGGTAATTACTATTAACCATGTGTATTAATGTCCTAGGGGTGCTTAATAGATTACCGCAAACTGGGTGGCTTAGAACAATAGAAATTGGTTCTTGCCCAGTTTTGGAGATCAGAATTCACAAATGTGCTGGAGCATGAGCCCCAAGTTACAAATCCATGATTTTGAGATATTTGTGTCAGTTGTTTTAAGGATCATGCCCACCGTTAACAGCACCTAATAAGAAGGTGCTGCTGGGTAAGTTAATATTGAAAATGGATCAGCTCTCCCTGAGATTCCTTAGCCAATGACCATTTCAGCCCATGGTCAGGTCTTTCTGGCCCCATCACCTACAAGGAAAGAGGAGTGACCTTGGCTTATTCCACAAAGCCTTCCCCATGCAACCAGTAGATGCCCCCACCATTTCCCTGGGCCACCCTTCCCAACCTCCTCACAGTTGGGTAAAAACTCCTACTTTCCTACAACTCCCAAATCAGAAGGATGTGATTCTGAGACGTAACTGCAATCTCCTTCTTGCTACAGTGCCTTTTAATTAGGCATCCAAAGCCCTGGAGATCATCCTGCTCCCTTGTAATGGTGTGTTCTGGAAAATTACTGCCATTGGATTAAATTAAAGAAAGGTTATTTGGCTCCTTTGTTAGGCATATTTCAGTGGCGTTGGGATCCCATCAGGACAGGGGTTGCTGGTATTGTTAGCTACAGAGTGAAGAGCGAACGGACGTCCTTCTGGAACATGATTGATGGGACAAACCGGTTCTCATGAATGAGCTAGAATATGAGAGGCTGAGAAATCAGGCCTGCAACTGGAGCATGAAAATTTTCACCATCGGAGGTGAAGGAAGACGTAGGCAATGTTAGTTGAGAATATACTATCACGTGCTGAATTGTGTCCCCCCAAAATCCCTATGTTGAAGTCCCAACTACCAGCACCTCAGACAAAACATGTTTGGAGATCAGGTCTTTAAAGAGGTAATCAAGTTAAAATGAAATTTTCAGGGTGGGCCTTAATCCAATATGACTCGTGCCCTCGGAAGAGGAGGAAATTTGGCAGACATGCCCACAGAGACAGAGGGAAGACCACGCAGAGACACAGGGAGAAGGTGGTCACCTGCAAACCCAGGAGAGGGGCCTCAGAAGAAACTAACCCTACCGACAGCTTGATCTTCGACTTCCAGCCTCCAGGACTGTGAGAGGGTCAATCTCCCTTGTTGAAGTCCCCTATGGTCCTCTGTCATGGCGGCCCTAACAGACTGACTCCTGGTGCTCGGTGTGCGTAATTGCATTAGGTTCTCATTAGGCTTACTGGATCAAGGTCTTCCCAGCTGGCAAGTGGCACAACCAGGATTTGAACCCAGGTCCGTCTGATTCTGGGACCTGCCACCCATGACCAAGCTGCGCCAAACTGAGGCAAGGAGAAAAGGCAATCATTGGCTCGCAGGAAGTTTAAAAGTTCCTTCCAACCTAAACAATTTATGGCCTGGTATGGCCACGGAGGCTCAGACATATTTTTAGCAGGCTCTGGTGTCTATCATCCTCTTAAAAGGGTGCCACTCTCCCTGAGGATTCTTTATGAAGTACAAGCGCTTCTACAAATCTTCGAGAACTGTTAGGAAAGGGGCTGGCTGCTTCTCCAGGAAGAATCTGAATCCGCACGTGCCAATCAATGGCTCTCTGCTGCTTGTAGAATACAGCGAAAAGTGCTTAGCCCAGCATTCCTTGTCTGTCATGATTCGCTGCTGCCCACCTTCTCTCCAGCTATGTCTCTGGCCACATGCTTGCCGGATCCAACTACGCGGAACGTCTTTGCAGTTCCCTGAACAATTCGTAGTCTTTCCTGCCTCCGTGTCTGTGTCCGTGCTGTTCCTTCTGCCCCGAGCATCCTTTCCACCTTGTCCGCCAAAGCAAGGGCTTCCTCCTCTGCACGGCTGCTGTCCTTTGTCCATTTCCCATGGGGCAGACACCCTACAGGGACCCATGCAATGAGTCACAGCCTTTTATAATCTCCTCCCCTTCCATTTGGGCAGAACCAGGGACTTCCTTCTAACTACGGTATAAGGTTAAAATGACAGGACGTCACTCCCTTGATTAGGTTACTATATATGACAGAGATGATGGGATGGCACTCTTACGATTACCTTAACATTATAGAAGACTCCATCTCAGCAGACTGGAGAGAGAGACGCCCTTGCTCGTTTTGAAGAAGTCAGCTGCCGTGTGTGGACCACATGGTGAAAAAAAACCCTGCCTGGCTTCCAGGATGAGAAAATGGCCACAGCCAACAGCCAGCGAAAAGGCGGGACCTTCAGTCCTTACTGTCACAAGAAATGAACTCTGCCATTGACTGAAGGAGTTTGGAAGTGAATCTTTCCCTAGTCGAGCCTTCAAATGAGAATGCGGCCATGCCAGTACCTTGACCACAGTCTTGTGAATGAGCTAGAAGAAGCAGGTAACCTGTGCCCACACTCCTGACCCACGGAAACTAGGAGGTAATAAATGTGTATTGTTTAAGCCATCAACTTTGTGGTAATTCACCACACGGCGATATATAACTAATATACTCTATTCAAACAGAGTCAGCATTACTCATCACATGTTATTCCCAAGTAGACGGGAGGCATGAGAACAAGGACAAGAGGTCAGCTCTTTCAGCCCCCACACAGTGCCTGACACACAGTAAGCACTCGAAACATGTTTGTTGAATGAATCAATGAATATGATCTTTAAGGTTCTACCTGGCTTTAAAAAATGTCACTACAATTCCAGGATATTGAAACTCCATTTACTGTTACCTTCATAGAAGGTCAATGAGGATATCAAATTTCCAAGGAATAAAGAAGAATGCAGAGAGCAAGCATTCTTCTGTAACAGTTACAGATCCTTTGACACAATTTGCCAAGCAGTTGGGCACACTGGGCCCGGTAACTGTAATAATGATGTCTGCCAAGTGCCTTTGAAGATGGTCAAAGTCAAAGGCAAAATCACAAAACCTGCTGAAAGGCAGCTAGGGCCATTAGCTGCTATTTGAAACCCGGAGGCAAGGAGACATTATGAGCCTCAAACCGGTCAGAGGAAGAATCATCAGTCAGCCAGGGAGCCAGGGACAGAATTCTAAATCTAAGTCTGCCTGGAACCCCAGAAAGCTCTTCCTGCTTCCCCCTTGTCCCTGCCTCCCCCTCCCTCCTCCTCCTCTGCCACAGAAACAAAAACACTGTTCTCAGAGCTCCAAAGACCTACAGATCATTGCCTCCAAGCCTCTCATTGTACAGATGGGAAGCCTGAGGCCCGGAGAGGATGGACTTGGCCAACAGTACACAGAGAGTCCTGGGACCAGCATTCTTCTCTAGAATTCCCTGAAGACTGGAGTTAAAGATAAAAACAAAACAAAACAAAAAGCTTCCTTGAGGATCAGCGAGGACACGAAGCAATTAACCAGAAATTGAGCCACCTCATTATTTAAAAAAAAAAAAAAAAAGAGGTCTTACAGGATCCATGCAGATAAGCAAAACTAAGTTATTTTCTCAAAGCAATTCTTTTTCTTTTTCTTTTTAAGATTCATTTATTTTAGAGAGAGCGAGCACACGAGCAGGAGGGCCAGAGGGAGAGGGAGAGAGAATCTTGAGCGCAGAGCCCGATGCGGGGCTCCGTCCCAGGACCCCGAGATCATGTCCTGAGCCGAAACCAAGACTCAGACACACGACTGACTGTGCCGCCCAGTCAGGCGCCCCTCAAAGCAATTCTTACAGCAGCCCAGAGCTGCTATGGTCCCAAGCACCATGCTACATGCTTTACCTCCATTATTTCCATTAACTTTCCAACCGTTACTCTTATATGCCTATATATATATATATATATATAAAGAAACTGAGGCTCAGAGAGGTGACGCAATTCCTCCAAGCTTACATAACCAGGAATTATTTCACCAAGTCTGTCCGAGGTACTGTTATCACCTTACTAGGGTGCCAAAAAGCCTGGGATGCTGAGGCTCAGCGCAGGGGATGGCAGCTGGGGAGCCTCGCCTGGGTCCCTAACATCAGAGCTCACCAGTAGCATGTGTGAGGCTCACGACACAACAGGTCCCCGACTCTCACTCCAGGAGGGCAGGTCCCCTGGTGTTCCTGCTCCTGCTGAATGTCCGGAAGACCGCCCGGCAGAATGGAGGAGGAGCTAAGTAAAGCTGGAGTGATGAATGAGCGATCGGAGCGAAGGCATGGGCAGGTGCCCCAGTGAACCGTGCTCGTGGGTACATGGTAAGGATGTGTCCTCTGGGGGCTTCTGTAATCTGAGCTGAGCTGATAGGTGGAGTGAGGATCTGGGTGGAACCAATATATAATCCTCTGATTAAAGAAGCTCTTCTCTATGTAGCAATCGGATTACAACACAGCATGTCTGATAAGGTCACTTCCACGGCTCTGCCTCTCTCCAACCACAAATTGGCTCCCTGCAATTTATTATTGCCATCATTATCATTCGTTATTTCCCCCAAAGCTATATGAGAGAAGTCAGCATCAGTCCCATCTGTCTTGATGCCAGGTGCAGTGACAGCGTTCTGTGGGCTAGTATGGGGGGCCGTTAACGGTACAGGCTTTGGGGGAGCCGCCTCAGAGCCCGGACACAGTTCTCTTATCTGTAAAGTAGGGTCAGCCCTGGGGCTGAGCACTGGGCACAGAGAGACAAAGGAGCCCATGGCTCTGTTCTTGGGGGGTTCCTGTGCGGCAAGAACTTTAATCACAGTGGATGCAAGCCTTGTGGGATCACTTGGTACTTCCCAGGCAGGTGACAAGCCCTGCGCATCCATGAACTCAGGCGATCATAACGCTGATGACAACGCCACGGTCCCTATTTCGCAGGCAAATGGCACTGAAGCACGTAAGACCTCTGTGACTTGCCCAAGGTCACACGTGAATATCAGAGATGGCTTTGAAACCTGGAGATCAGTTCTAGGCTCTCGCCCCCTTCTAGCACAAATATCATGTAATTCTTTATGACCATGAGACAGACTCCTGGGAGATTATGCCAAGGCCAAGATAAACACAGGTATCCCCCCTCCCCAAAAAAGGACAAAAAGCAAAAGTAGCATTCAGGGTTTGTGTTGCAGTGAGCTGTGACAGAGGCAGCGTGCGTCCTGAGCCCCAAGAGCAACCCCCCCAAGCTCCTTCCCCAGAAACTACACCCAGCGTCTCCGCATCAAGCCCCCAGAACTCCAAGCTGTGTCCGTGAGCAGCTGTGCTTGATCTTGACTTCTTTTGTGCCTCTGTCAGCAAGATGTGTCCTAAGGTATCAGAACAGCCTGAGAGAGAGGTTATTTTTGGGGTCTGAGGATACTCCAAAGTGTTTCCATAATAACGAATGTTAAGTCCTTCTTTGTTTTAGAGCATTTCAACTTCCAACGGTTTCATCAGAAAACGCTCTACTTTGGATGGGGGGGAGTGCTGTACACATATCCTCTTTTCCTGATGTTTCCTTCTATCTCTTTTTCTCGCCTCTCATCTCCCTGCACTTCCACCAAAATCGTCTGCATTGTCTACCAGTCCTAGAGGAGAACATTTCCCTTTTCTCTGCTGATACCATCCCCACTGACGTTGTGGGCAAGAGACAGGCTGTGGTCCTAGAGCGCATGCGGTAACTCCAAAGTGGAAGATAATCCCCACGACACCCCGCATCAGATAGCTCTGAGCCCCCGCCTCTGTGTCCCCGCTGGGATCCCAATCCTCTCCACCCCCACCTCTCTCAGTGAGCTGTTCCTTATTAAACACACCCTCCCTCCTTCGCTCCTGCACCCAACAGCAGCGCACCAACTGGGAATCGTTACTATGTGGCTTGTGTTTGACCTCTGACATTCCCAGCCCAACGTTCAAAGAAATGTGGTTTTCATACTCTTCCCACGTGGGACCTTTTAGCATCTTTGAACCAAGCATTAGGGAGGCTGCCAGTGAGAAAGAACTCTGGAGTGAGACCGCCTGGGTTCAAATCCCAACTCTTCCATTAACTACCTCTGCAATCCTGGGGACAGTTACGTCCCTATGTCCTGATCTTTCTGTCTTTTTTACCAGGTTGATGATGGTGATGATGACGACAGTGGTGGTGGTGGTTGTATCCCTCTTTACAGAATAGTTGGGGGGATTGAGTGTTTAAGACCGTGTCTGGCACTTAATAAACCTTAGCTGTATTTTCCTCTATGTCCCATGGGAAATGCATCTTAAATTAAAAGAATCTCTATTGGGACGCCTGGGTGGCTCAGTGGGTTGAGCCTCTGCCTTTGGCTCGGGTCGTGATCCCGGGGTCCTGGGATTGAGTCCCACGTCGGGCTCCTTGCTCAGTGGAGAGCCTGCTTCTCACGCTGCCTGTGTGTGCTTTCTCTCTCTTTCTCTGACAAATGGATAAAGTCTTGAAAAAAAAAAAACTTTAAAAAATAAAAAAAAAAAAGAATCTCTATTGCCTTCTACAGATATGTTCCAGCAGATAAAAAGAAGAGTTCAAATGACTGTGCAATTAGTAAAAGGCTTTTTTTTTTTTTTTTTAAAGATTGCCATAAAACTTCATGATATTCTACGAGTTGCTGCGTGCTTTTTTACTGGACTGGATGTGGCCCTTTGGGGGGAAAGGTCGAGAAACTCCACAGACGAGAAGGGAAGCCATTTATTATGGGGCACTCCACTAGGAAAGGGACATTGTGGCCTGGAATAATGGTTTATCTCCTGATGTCCGGAGCGCAACTCAGTATTCGATCTCTTTGTTAAAACAAAAACATAACAAACAACCAAACATCCAATTGGACACAAAGCACTTCAGACTTGAATACAATTCACTCTTCCCTCTGTCTTTCAACTGCACCAGTGTCTTCGAGGTGCCAGAAACACCCGTAGGAGAAGGGCATTGATTCGCCAGAGTAGGGGAACAGTAAGAAACTCCTGAAAGTCACTTTGGTGAAGTCAGCCAAGGGAAGCCGCAGCGCACACAAGAGGATAATATTTTCCTTCCGAAGAGGGCAGTGTGCATCCAGGGCCGGCTCTGCTCCTGGACTCAGGACTTCCTTCCAGATCTGGAAGGCCAGAGGCAGTGCAGCCCTCAGGAGTCCAGGCTTCTTGGGTTTCCAAGAGCTTATTTCTGAACAACAAACACATCTTTCGACATGAAAGATGATTCTTGAGGTTTGAGCACAGTTAGACACTGCCTCTCATCAGAGGGCACACAGTGCAAACTGATACGAAGGCAGTTATGCAAGATGGATGGAAGAACCCCCAATGAATTCTTTTCCATGCTCTTGTACTTGTCTGCCCCACCCTGCCCCGAAACTAGCCTCTACGAAATTAAACAATAGAACGGCATCCCAGATAGTCTGATGTTTGCAGAAGAAAGTGTTTCTCTACTAAGACGTGAGTGTGATGTAGTTTCTACTGCCTGAAGCAAAATACCTTTTCGCAAGCATCCTTGCACAGAGATAAAGTGTTGGGAACGGGGATCTTAGCTCCTAGGTGCATTTATCAAGCCAATCACAGTAATTATAATTAGAACCACAAACTAAGTGAAAGCCGAGCATGAAACACATTTGCAGGAAACCTGAACTGCATTTAATTAAGCCCTGTTTGGTGTCATTTTGAGATATGCCATTAATATGTTTGGGGGGGCGGTGGGAGAGATTGATTTTTTTTTTAATCTAAATACCTTTGGCTTGTTGCATCAAAGGCTTCGATGGCAGTTAAAAGGAGGAAGAACCATACACATCATTAGCTGCTAAACTTAGGGCTGTGAAGGATATGTCCAAAGGTAGCTTAACAGCTTATTTAAAACACTCCGTGAACTATGTTCATTGGGTATTAATTTAACCTAGATCTGTCTTAGGGAAGCCGATAAGAGACTTGAAGATTGGGGGTGGAGGAATACAGCTTCGATTCCTAGCCTCAGTTATGGGCATGCACTTACCTAACAGTGCTGAACATCCTTCTGTGATTACCCAATGCCCAGAAAAGAAAGCCCATTCTCCTTAGGGAGACCTTTGGTCAGGTGTCACCTCCTTGACAAAGTCCTTCAAATATTCCCCTCCCCTAAACCTGTGCTCTCTCAGCCATCTCGACACTTACCATATTGGTTTTTAACTTTATTTATTCATGTGGTCTTTCTCCCCTGCAAAACAGTGACTTGAGGCCAGTGATTTCATCGTTTTTTAAAATTTTATTTATTTGTTGGAGAGACAGAGACAGAGAGCGAGCACAAGCAGGGGAGGCGGCAGGCAAAGGGAGGGAGAAGCAGGTTCCAGCTTCAAGCAAGCAGGTTCAAGCAAGGAGCCCAGCGTGGGACTCGATCCTAGGACCCGGGGATCCTGACCTGAGCCGAAGGCAGATGCTTACCTGACCAAGCCACCCAGGTGTCCCTCGATTTCATTTTTTCACCCAGTGTCTCCAGCACCCAGTACATGACCCAGTACAGAATAGGTGCTTGGGAAACACGGAATGAAGAGTGATCAAATAAGTAAGTGAATAAATAAATGGATGCTCCATCTTTCTGGAGCTAGCTCAAACTCCTCTGTTAGATGATATTCATTCTCTCTCTCCCCCAGGTAGAAGTTTTCATTGGCAATTCCACGTTTTTAGGGAAAATAAAGGTTCCTATAGAACCGTTTAGGAGAGTCAATTGATTGAATGTGTGTGTGTGTGTGTGTGTGTGTGTGTGTGTGTACTGGGCTCCTCAGAAAGCCACCTTTGTTTTTTTTGTTTTTTTTTTTTAAGATTTTATTTATTTGATAGAGAGAGATCACAAGTAGGCAGAGAGGCAAGAGGAAGCAGGCTCCCTGCAGAGCAGAGAGGAGGATGCAGGGCTCCATCTCAGGACCCTGAGATCATGACCTGAGCTGAAGGCAGAGGCTTTAACCTACTGAGCCACCCAGACGCCCCAGAAAGCCACCTTTGAATTTAGATTCTATTTGGGGGAGTGGGGTGTGAGAGAAGAGCTCTAGGCCACACCTTGGAATATCTTCCCATTTTGTCTTGGGATGGGAAGGCACAGAATACTTTTCTCCCTAATCCCTTATACAAATTTTTAAAATTTTTATTTTCAGATAATTGTAGATTCACATGAATTTGTAAGAAATAATACATAGACATCCCATGTTTTCCCCTGTGTTGACAAGATCGCAGTCAGTACATTAACACTGATCTACAACCCACCCACCTTATTCAGATTTCACCAGTTTTACACTCACCCATTTGTGTGTGTGTGCGGGGTGTGTACACTTGCATTTCTGAAAGCGGCTCTCCCGCCTCCCAGGCAGCGGTCCCGCCGGCAGGCTCCCAGTATACGTTTGCATATATCTCTTGCACACAGTAGGTATCCAACTATCGTCCACATAAACACTTGAACTCGTAAGTCGGGGCGTGCAAGAGGGGAGCGCAACGTTTTAAGGTAGAAAACCGAGCCTAGAGTGTTCAGCAGTTTAGAGGTAAAAAGTTGGCTATTTTCCCCCATAATTGTGAGTTAGCTAGCCGGCTAATTGCTCCAAAGCGGTCCTGAGGCTTAGGCTTCGATCCCCAAAGAGCATAGGTTTGGAGCCCACCTCATCTCAACTCGTGGCTGGAAAAGTGGGGAGGGGGCTCCGCAGGGCCCCCGGAGCTCCTCCCACCCCACCCCCCACTTTCACCCCTTTCTTCCCCTGGGCTGGACTGTTTCACCCCGTCTCCAGGCAACCGCCAGGCGCGAGGCGGGACGTCATTTCCTGAAGAGCCCGTGGGGGGAGGGGGGAGAGAGGGGGAGGGGCAGGGGGCGGGGCCAAGTCTGGGCTGGCGAAGGCGACGGCGTCGGAACTCGCTGGAAGATCGGCCCCGGGCAGCTCAACAGTTCGCAAAGTCCCGGCTCGCGGCGGCGCGGCTCCGTCTGCGCCCGAGCGGCGCAGTAGCGCAGGGGTCCCCGGGCTGCTGCATCCCTGGACATGCCCCGCAGCCCCTCGCGGACGCCCGCGCGGCTCCACCGACTGCGGTTCGGGGGGCTCTCGGACTAGAGCGCCCCCCACCCTAACTTATGACTTTGGGGTCCCCCAGCCCGAGTGGAACGGGCGGCCCGGCTGGGGGAGCCCCGGGCATGGTGTGACGGGGCGGTCAGCTTTGCTGCGCCCCCTATTCGAGACACCCGCCGTCTCTGTGCGCTCCAGTATGTAGCCGCTCTCTCCGAGTCCCCCGCCCCCCTCCGGACTCCAGCCGCAGTCTCCGCGACCTCCGGACTCCAGCCGCCAACTGCTCGTCCCCCGGGACCCTGTCGCCGTCTCCGCTTTGCCCGGACTCCGGCCGCCGTCTCCGTGTCCTCCCGACTCGAGCCGCCGTCTCTGCGCCCCTCGGACTCCAGGATCCCGACCCCTCCGTCTTCGCGCGCCCGGGACTCCAGCGGCGGTCTCCGCGATACCCTCCCCCCCCCCGGGATTCTGCCGCTGTTGCCTCGCCTCCCCAAACCCAGACTCCGGCCGCCGTCTCCGCGTCTCCCCGGATCCAGCCCCCTCTCACCGCGCCCACCCGCTCGCCCCAAAGCCAGACTCGGGCCGCCGTCTCCGCGCCCCCCCACCCCCAGGCTCCGGCTGTCGCGCCAGTGCCGGCGAGCGCCAGCAGTTGCCCCTCGGCGCGCCCCGCGTCCGCCCGGGCCTCGGCGGGGAGATGAACGCGCCGCTGGACGGCCTGTCGGTGAGCTCGTCCTCCACCGGCTCGCTGGGCTCGGCGGCCGGGGCGGGCGGCGGCGGCGGGGGCGCGGGGCTGCGGCTGCTGTCTGCCAACGTGCGCCAGCTGCACCAGGCGCTGACGGCGCTGCTGAGCGAGGCGGAGCGGGAGCAGTTCACGCACTGCCTGAACGCGTACCACGCGCGCCGCAACGTCTTCGACCTGGTGCGCACCCTGCGCGTGCTGCTGGACAGCCCGGTCAAGCGGCGCCTGCTGCCCATGCTGCGCCTGGTCATCCCGCGCTCCGACCAGCTGCTCTTCGACCAATACACCGCCGAGGGCCTCTACCTGCCCGCCGCCACCCCCTACCGGCAGCCCGCCTGGGGCGGCCCCGACGGCGCGGGGCCGGGGGAAGTGCGCCTGGTGAGCCTGCGGCGCGCCAAGGCCCACGAGGGCTTGGGCTTCAGCATCCGCGGGGGCTCGGAGCATGGCGTGGGCATCTATGTGTCGCTGGTGGAGCCAGGCTCTCTGGCCGAGAAGGAAGGGCTGCGAGTCGGGGACCAGATTCTGCGTGTCAACGACAAGTCCCTGGCCCGGGTGACCCACGCTGAGGCTGTGAAGGTAAGCCTGTGGTCTGGGGACGAGTACAGGGCAGAGTGACAGGAGCTCTGCCTGTGGGTGTCCTTAGGCAAAGTACCGGATCTTTCTGGGCCCTGTGTATCTTAAGAAACGTTTCTTTAAAACACGTTTCTTTAAAACAGGAACATCTAGTTTTGTTTTAGCAAATAGCTACCAGGCACTGCGGATAAGGTGGTGGGCAAAACAGACGTGGAGCCTGCTTTCGAGGGGACATAAAGGCTCCCAGGGGGTGGGAGACAGCCGTCCAATACACGGGCAAATGTGTGGTTACAAAGCGTGAAAAGGCGTAGGGATTCTTATGGGCATTAAAAAAGGAAAAGGTAAGGTCTCCTGTGGGCTTGTGGTTAGTAATCAGTGGTTCCACTTCTGCTGCTGTTATTCTCATAGTTCAGTCGGGGTTTGGCCCTGAAAGAAAGTTTTGTTAGCACCCGCCGGGCCCAAGGAAGCTATCTGGTGATCCTCGGAGTCCCATCCAGGCGGTGTGTCCTGGGACTGGCGGCTTTTCCTCTCCACACCTCTGATGTCCATGAGGAAAATGGGGCCACTGGACCTGCTGCGTGTCCCTTGCTTTGTTGGAAACGAGGCCCCTGCCTGAATGTCACAGATAAATCCTCCACCCCCTTGAGACTAGCTGCACTTTTTGTGTCTGTTAATTGAGAAAAATAACCTCATGACAACAGTCTCTTAGGGATTTAATCAGGCTGTTTAAAGTGGTTTCGTGTTTGCTAATCTCACGCCTAGGGCTATTGAAAACCAGTTGGAGTATGAGATGGATAGTGTCTGGTGTCCATGTGGATTCGAGAATCCCTTGGAGGTGTTTACACACACACACACACACACACACACACACACACACATCACCTTTGCCCACCTTTGTAGAGAAAGTGAAGAAGTTTGGGGAAAAAACAGTGACCTACTCAGCTTGTGTGGGGAAAATGCTTCCTAGGGGTTTCAGGTGCCCTGTGACCCAGCTTCTCCCCACCACACCTTTTGTCCCCACTTTGGGTCCTCCTCAGTGCAGGTGATTGGGACCCCGGCTGAGGGCCTGCAGGCCTACTTCCTGTGTCTTCTTCAGTGACCTGTGGTCAGGTGTGTACTGAACCCATTTCCTGCCCATTCACATCTCCTGCCTGACCCTCGCTTTCCTTGTTTGGTTGCCAACCCTTCTGCCCTCTGACCCTTGAGGATTTCAGACACTTCTCTGCTGTTTCTGGGAAGAGCCTGATGGATTGATACTATCTGGGGGGTGGGGGGGGGTGTGGCAGACAAAGGTTCTTGTGGATTTGCACGCACCTGCCCTCCTCTCTGTCTCCTCCCCCCACATCAGTCTTTCCCCCTTCTCTGACATTCCATATATTTATAAAGAAATAGTCCATTAGCCTTTGGCCTTAAAGGTCTGGAGTTCTCAGATGATACATTTATACTCAAAAGATACTTGATCCAAATGGTCAATTATAATTGTGGATTCAATTTTAGAGGCAATTTTAAAAGACTCGCGTAACTCACTCATCACCGGGTGACAGACTTTGGAAAGGCCTCGGGAAACCCGGGCATGGAAAGCACAGGCCCTCCCGTCGGTGGCCATCCCAGCGTCAGGCTCGCCCAGGGGCTGGAGCTACGCGGCTCACCTAGTCAAACCTAAACTCTGGTGTGTTTTTTGAGCACACGAAGTGTGTGGCAGCGCTGTGAGCTGAGCGGGCCCACTGCGTCCCTGACTGTCCCTCTTCCTCTGGAGGGGTCAGCTAAGGCCAAACGAGCTCCCCCTCCCCCGGGTGCCCCTCTTCCGGCCAAAGCCAAACACAGCCTGCCCCGAACGCACCCCTTTGTGGAACCTTCCGAAGCCACAGGCAACACGAATACGGCTTTGTGTCACCTTAAGTCCAGGGGGAAAGGGGGACAGACTTTCCGTGTGGGTGGAATTTAAGACGGAGGAGGCGGAACCTGGTCTCTGCCGCCTCTGCTGTGAGCGTCCCCATCTCCGGGTGGCAGGATGGGCGGGCGGGTGGCTTCAGAGGAACCCCTGCAGCTGGTGACCCATCTCCACAAAATTCAGGGCATGAAGCCCCTGAACTGCAAGCCCAAAGCGGCCCCAGCTTCCCTACTAGTTACAAACTGCCCTTCACCACCATAGTCTCCAGTCTTAGCCCCTCTGCATTAGCTTCGGTGCTCTGGGGCCCCGGGTCGGAGATTTTATGCTGTGGATACACTCCTTTTAACCGAACCTCAGACTTTAGTCAAATATCATCAGTTTTTCTGCTTTTTCTGCTCCATAGACCGCATTGCATTTAGTACAAGACGTGTTTTCTTGCTCCTTCAATGTTATTTTATCTGTTAATGTATTCGTTTATTTCCTCTTCCAGCTTTCTGGAAGTAGAACTGGCAAATGAAAATTGTATATAATTAAGGTGTACAACGTGATTGATTTGTGACACCCATACGGGATAAGAGGATTACCACAATCAAGCTAATAATCCGTCACGTCCCAGAGTTATTTTATTTTTGTGGTAAGAACACTTAGGATGTGCTCTCTTAGCAAATTTCAAGCATACAATAAAGAAGTATCCATCCTAGTCGCCATGCTGGGCCTTATATCCCCAGAATTTACTCATTTTATAACTGAGAGGTCTGTACCCTTTGACAGACATTTTCCTGTTTCCTTCTCCCCCCTCCCCCCCCATCCCCTGGCCTCTGGCAGCCACTGTTCTGCTCTTTGCTTCTGTGAATTAGACTTTTTTAGATTCCACATATAAGTGAGATCATCCCGCAGTTGTTTTTATGGGTCTGGCTTATTTCACTTAGTGTATTGCCCCCCAGGTTCATCCCTGTTGTCGCAAAGGACAGAATTTCCTTCCCTTTTTTTGTGGCCAAATAATATTCCAGTGTGTGTGTGTGTGTGTGTACGTAGTTTTTGCACTCATCTGTCAATATACACTTGTTTCGGTGCTTTGGCTCTTGAGATGTGTTTTCAATCTTAAAAATACCTTTATTTTTCTCCTGCAGGTAGAAAGAGGGGGAAAAGATCCTCTGAGCATCCTGAAGGAGAGAGAGAGAGAGAGAGAGAGAGAGTGTGTGTGTGTGTGTGTATAACAAAAAGAAAATTAAATTTTAGGAATCAAGTTGATGAATCAGAGAGGGTTATCTCCTCCCAGGGAATAGAGAAGATTGAACATACAAAGTTTTTTTCCACTTCTCTCTCTCTCTCTCTCTTCCAAATCAAGTATCCATGTAGCTCAGAGCAGGTGAGGATTCTGTTCCTCTCTCCAGGGGACTCCCATCCCTCTCTTGAAGCCTATTTGCTAAATCATCAGTGACAGGTCCAGATAAGGCAAGCCATTTACTATTTGCAATTATGTTGAAATGTTTGATTTTTGAAAAATCTCTCTTGAATGAACAGGAGCCAAACTAATATAATGATTAAAAAAAAGTAGACCTTTCAGAGGTTTTCAGCCAGAAAGGGTTGGTAAATTAGCCAAGAAGCCTACAGACCAGGGATGGCGCATTGGGCTCTGCCACATGCCTGCTGTGTGACGTCGGGTCAATCGCTGACCCTTTCTGTGTCCTGGGCCGATTGGCCAAAGTCTGCCTAGGGTTCGTTCCAGGCTCAGGCAATCTGCGATTTGCTCAGTATGTGCTACACAGAAGGCATTTAGAATGTCTAATCCGGTGTTTTCTTGTTCTTTTGGAATTGATTTCATTTAAGGCAGAGTTAAGAAAGTTGGCTAAGGATTAGGAGATGAGAATCTTGGCACCCTTGTGTAGCCTCCTACTAATTCAGGAAATTGATGGGTGACACACTGTACTGATGAGAACTTGACTGCTCTCCCTCGGCCCGGGAGCACCAACCCTGGTGCCGTTCCAGAGTAAATGAGAAGACCATCCTATTTACCACAGGATGGTGGCGTGCACAGCACTCCCCTGGGAGCTCTCCAAATCACATTGGCTTATCCGCTTGCCCTCCAAGTCCCTAATTCTGTGGGTGGCAGGGCGCGGGGTGGCCAGGCGCTGCTGGGATGTGTGTGTGGCTGTGTGTGTTTCATCCCAATAAAAATGAAATGGCTCCATTACAATCTCAACATCCCCCCCCCCCGGATTCCTCCAAGGGGCATATTAGAATTTGAAACGTTCCAGAAGTTAAAAACAGCGGCCAGCCCTTTCATTTAATTAGAGTCATCACACCCTCCTTCCTCTGCGTAATAACCCACAAAGAATCTGTCCGTATTAATATAAGTCATTGTATTTAGTCCAGCACATTCTAAACGACACATTTGTCATTTTCCCATTGTACATGGTTAGCTGAAGCCATTATAAATGATTACCACTTCCAACTTTGTATCTGAAATGCAGCTTCTCCCACTGGGGTTATTACCGTTTTCCAATTTGGAAACCATGGGTAACGTATTCGTGGGGGCGCACACACTTTCCTCTGGCCCCATCCTCTTTCCTGGGTCCTGTGGGTTTTGCCAGCAATGACATGTTGAAAGCTCACTATTAATAAACTCCTTATTAAATGGATGTTTGCTTGCCGGATCCAGAGTGTGATGTAGTGTATCGAGAGGGTCCATTTCTTTAATTTAATCTTATTTTGAGCTTGTGGCCCAAGCTCATACTCAAGGTTTTAGACAATTACGGTGCCCAGGTAAGACCAAACCCTCTTGCAGGGAATCATTTTGTAGGCTGGAAGAGAATGCCATTATTTTGGGGGGGGGGGCGGGGGAGGAATTGATATTATTTTTAGAAGAGTCCTGCCTCTTGGCTTTAAGCTGGACCCGAAAGAGATCTAGAATTACCCCGGTGCCAGCTTCTTGTTTTTCCTGTCACCTCCCTCTTGCGACAAACCCAGCGTTGTTTATTACCTGCCATAGATTGATCATCTGGATGGGGCTGCGAAGATAAGGATGATCCCTTAACCCCCACCTAATTGGATTCGGTGTGTGTTGTTGCTTCTGGCCACGCGGCGCACAGCCTGTATGCACCTGTCACTGTGCGCCACCCCTCGCACGCCCCTCTGCTCATGAGCCCGGCACGTGGGCATCTCCTCATAATCCACCCCCACCCCCTCTGCCCTGCAAAGGGCTTTGCACGGAAGCAGGCGTCCCCGGGGGATTAGGCTCCAACTGGCTTTCCAGCAGGGTTCTTTTATGACCCGGAAGAGCAGCGTTTGGGCTCCACTGCTCAGGGACCCCAAACTAGTGCCCAGCGAGGACCAGAGAGTTTGATTAGAGGGAGTGACATTTAACGGCTGGAGGCGGTTGGAGGTTGAAATACAAATCTTTCAAAACCTATTCTTTTTTTCTTCCTTTTTTTTTTTTAAACCCCCAAGCAAGAATCTGATGTGGACAGGGAGCTCACACAGGCTTCTCTCATTGTGCCCCAGGGTGGGGGGCTGCTTTTTAAAGATTCCTGTGCTGCAGACATTTCGTTTGACTTTGACAGCATGGCAGGTGGCACAGGGTGCTGAGAACAGGGATCAGACCATTTGTTTCCTGTGCACTCCTGGCGTCCGCTGCAGGAGGCAGCACCGTGGGGCCGGTGCACTTGTGTTTGAACTTTGCTTTACTGGAACGCTCCGGGGAGGAGAGGAGGCTGGCGTCAGCTAGTGAGCACTGCCTCTGTGTCAGGTGCTCTCTCCTTCCCCGGGGGAGGGGGGAGGCCAGGAAGGTCAGTCTGCAGGAGGAGAAATTGACCAGTCCGGGGTCATCACGGGGATTAAAGCCGAAGTGGCCCTTCTGCTCTACGTTCCTGCCTGGAACCCAGCGCTAGGCAGTCATGCAGCCAGCCTCCTGGAAGACAGGGCCGGGCCCCCTGCTGGGAGGCAAGCAGCCTCATACTTTGTGCCTGACATTAGGGAACCTTTGAGGAACCATCCGCAGACTTCATTTTATTAAGTGGGGAGTCTGACGCCCATGCATCAAGGGCAGGTGGCATGTCTGAGCCCCGCCTGTCCTCGTGGGAGCCGTTTATCCTTGCGAGCTCTAAGCAGCACTTAACACCCCCAGGCCTGTGGCTGGTGCTTGGAATTCAGAGATGGACAGTCACCGGCCCCTGCCCCTGGGGAGCCGTGGGGGTGGGCCCGCCCAGGGCCACGGGTCACCGGGGGTTTTAAGCGCTGTAATATCCACATGCCTTCACATCCCTGCCACCCTCTCTCTGCAAAGCGGGCCCCCACACCATCCCCTCGTCCTGCTGTAATTTCCTTCAGTGCACTGCTCACTACAAGAAGGACGTTTCACCGATTTTGTTGGCTGTATGCCTTCCCCACGACAAATAAGCTCCATGGAAACCAACATTTGGTCTCTATCGCTCCCTCACCTACCCCAGCCCCTCCACAGTGCCTGGCACACAGTAGGTGCTTTAATAAATAAATACTTGACGGGTGAATGGAATGATCTTGCATCCAGTGCAGTGCTGGCGAGGTCAGGACCCCTTGGTCCCCGAGTGTGATAGCCGAAGAAAGTCCACGTGTTGCAAGGTGGTGGGTGCTTGGAGAAAAACACCAAGGAATGCCATAGTCTCTAATGTATGCTTCACCACCAAGGTAATGGTGTGGCTGTGAGCAGATCACATGACAGCTCTGGATGCCTCAGTCTTTGGAGCTGTGAAATGGGCATATCCGTATCCCACTTGTGTTTCCGGGATGGGTATGGAATCGTGTGACTTAATAGGTACAAAAACATTTGGTAAATAGGAAACCCTATGCTACTACTTTAGCAAAAGATGTTTAAAAAAAAAAACGTGGTCTGTGCCTGGGCGGGCAGGAGCTTATCCCACCCTCTGAGGTCCCGGCCACCCTACAAGACCTCTTTGGTTAGTTTATTTGTTGCTTTGCTCTCAATTTTAAAACCACATTCCCAGAAGTGGGTTTCTGCATTTCTGCAGCCTGTGTCTATGGTTCCACAATAGAATCATTTAGGCATTCTGAAGCAATCAATGAACCAATTTTGGGTGAGATATATCTTCTGGCTTTTTGTTAAAAACAACAACAACAAAAACCCCAGAAACAAAACCCAGCCCTGTTCAGGTTTGAAGAAGCCCCAGCATTTCAAGTAGAGACCAAGTTCCTGCTAACGACACATATGTTTAAAAGCTGCTTTATTCTCTATAGAGAATGTATGAGTGAATTTATTTTTTCTCCTTTTCCAGTCCCAGCCCCTTTACCTCCTTCCCCTTTGAGAATTTGTGTTCCTTCTGCTAAATTGGCTGTGGCTTTGCTTCGGCTGGCAGCCAGTTCCATAGTTATTTTTCCTCTCTACCTGAGTTTTCGTAATATCAGCATCCTCTCAACTTTAAATGCAAAGCAAATATTTCAGCCTCCTGTAAACAAGTCCCAAGATGTCGTCTTCACCAGATTCTAAAGCTGCAGGTTACAGGGAAGAGCATAGCAAAGCGGCATCCAAAAGGGTATTTCTAAATACCCAAGAAGTAGTGATTCGGAAATGTAGCTTATCTGAGAATTAACAAGGTCCCTTGGCAAGGCTTCAGCACACCAAGGTTTGGGAAGCACAACCTCCCTTTGGGATCTGCCCTGATCCCCAACATTTATCCATAGAAAGACTTGACCGGAGAGTGGACCCACCCTGTCCCCATCCTGAGTGTTTTGGGGCAGGACTCCAGAGGTTCAAGGTCAGCTGAAGAAAGGTCTGTACCCAAGAGGTTAGAAATGGCTTTTGGAGACAGACCTGGGTTCATCTGACCGTGTTACCTGGCCGTGACCTTGAGTAGCTCCCTTGGCCTCTCTGTGAGGCAGACCCCCTCACCCTTGAACTTGGCCTCTAGCCCTCAGAAACAGGTTATTGTTATTGTTGCACATCAGAAGTTTGAGAAATAGGGCCACGGAGGTCCCAGTGCAGGCATTGTAATGAAAAATGTTATCGACCGCATCCTCTTGGCTTTGAAAGTCTTCTGTTGTGCCTGCTTAGTCTAAAAAAAGAAAAAAAGGTGCCTTTGGAAGAAAAGGCTGGGGCTCAGGGCCCTCTTGATGCATCATAGCTGCTTGAATTGCAGAGTCATTTACTAAATGTGGTCAATATTCCCACATAGATAGAGTTTCTCTAAAAATTGCTCCTGTTTGAGTTTCGGCATCTGCATTTTCTTTCGTTTATGGTGGTAATAAAGCCCGGGGATTGGATGGAATTGTAGGTCCCCACCTCCCTTAAAAATGTGGGGCAGGTGCTGGGCTCAGAGGCCAGCGTGTGACAGTGTGGTCCCCAGATCAGCCGCATCTCCATCCTTGTTCCCCAGCATCCTTCCCTCTTGGGCTCCCCAGGGGCCTTGATGAGAAGGGAGAGAAGGTGGCTGTTTTTCCAGAACCCATTAAAGCAATTAATGCAGACTGAAAGTGGTGATTTGACAATATGGCATTGGTACTTTAAAGAAAACCCTGGAACGTATTTGAACCACATCTGAAATGGTGTATGAGGCTTCATTAAGAGGTTTCTGGTTAAGAGAAGAGAAGAAGAGTGGTCTAGCTTTCAGAGATTACCCTCCCATGCAGGTGGGGGAAGGGGGAAGTCTGGGGACTTCTGAAAGTGCGCCCTGCCTCCGGGGTGCCGAATGGACCGGTGGGAAGATGAGCGAGACGGGAGACAGACAGACGGCCTGTCTTTCCTTCCGCCGTTCCCATCCTGCGGGCCCGTGGAGGGTACGGTGTCCTGCAGTGTGTCTGAGCCCAGCGGGACCTTCCTCCTTCCTCCCATCTCTGCTGCCACCTCCTCTCTGTCCTCAGGGGGCCCTGAGGCCTAACCCAGGTTCTCCCGAACTCTCTTAAACCCTCTCGTCCCTCCACGAGTTCTTCCAGTGCTGAGGGTTCGAGTCCAGATGTTCAGTTCATCCCCAGATCCCTTCCGCTCTTCTGTGCTGTCTCTGAACAGGACCTGGGCCTCCTTTTGGTGTCCTTATCTATTTATTTTTATCTATATTTTCAGCTCTTCCCCAGTATTAGCAAAAGCATTTATTTGCGTTGGAAGTCCTTGCTCCTTTCTGACCCCCCTGAAGGCACCTCATCCTTTTGTCCACAAATCGTGGACATCTTCTAAGTTAGTAACCTTGACCTGCTCTCCTCTCTGCAGTCTCCCCACTGGCGATCGCACCAGCCCCTGTGAGGTTAGATCCTTCCCCGGCGCATCCCAGGCCACACCTCCCCCTTCCCTGCCATTGGAGGCCCAAGTGCAACGGCTTTCTGGCTGTCTGTCTGTCTCCCATCTTGCCCATCTGCCCACCAGTCCATTCAGCACCCTGGAGGCAGGCCACACTTTGGAAATTTGTCTCTCATCAAGTGGTTTCCCTGCCTAGCGCCTTGCACTGGAGCTGAGCGCCTTCAGGGCAGAAGCCGAGCTCCTGAACCTGGTGTTCAGGCTGCCTGTGATCTGATCCCCTTCTGTCTCTGCCTCTTCCCCGAGAGCCCTCCGCACTGACCAGACAGGCAGCCCTGCCCTCCTCTGAGAGGCGGCTCTGCGTCCCTGCACCTGTCGACGCCCACGGCCCCCGTGAGGCCAGCCCCAGTGGATCGTCCCGCCCCCCCTCAGCTACCCCGGCTGCGGGAACCCCTCTCGTCTCCTGCACGGCTCCATCAGCGTGGGGACCCCTTCACTGGCTGTGACACAGATGATACATCTCCGAGTGTTTCCTCGAATTGCTCTGTGGCCGGTAATAACTTCTGTATGGAGGGCTTACAGTAACCCGGACGGCATTCTCTGGACTTTCTATGTATGAACTCACTTGAACCTCACACTAGCCCAACAGGTTCAAAGTAGGTGCCGCTTCTACTGCTTCGTTGTGCAAAAAATTGCAAAAAGTTTGTCACTTGCCTATTGTCACAAAGATGGAAAGGAAGGCAGAGCCAGGAATTAAAACCAGATTTTGTTGACTTGAGGGGATGCATCTGTCCCTCCAACGCCAGAGAGAGGTGGCATCCCGTGATGCTTCAGCCTGGGCCCTGGAGCCAGGGGCTCTGGGTTCAAAGCCTGGCTCTGGCACTGTGCCCCCGTGGGGCCTTGAACAAAGGGCTTGACTTCTCTGATTCTGCCTCTTCGATAACGTTGTAAGGGGAATAAGAGTCAAAGCACAGGCATGTTTCTTAACTTCCCTGTTCAATTTCCTCGTCTCTATAACATGGGGATACTAATGACCGTACAGGTAACCTCTGAAAGCACTGGGGGCATCTGTTGGTTTGAGCATTTCATGATTACCTCTGTGTTCACACCTCTGCGTTGGGGTCTTTCCCTACCAGTTAAGACTCTTCCTGGTACAGGGGCGCCTGGGTGGCTCAGTGGGTTAAGCCTCTGCCTTCAGCTCAGGTCATGATCTCAGGGTCCTGAGATCGAGCCCTGCATCGGGCTCTCTGCTCGGTGGGGAGCCTGCTTCCCCCTCTCTCTCTGCCTGTCTCTCTGCCTACTTGTGATCTCTCTCTGTCAAATAAGTAAATAAAATTTTTTTAAAAAATAAGAATCTTCCTGGTGTAAAATACATAGCACCTAAGATGCTTCTAAGCTTGTAATTCTGAGCCCATGAGTTAAGTAGGGCCTCAGGGACAGGCATCTGTGCTGCCCGGAGCTCTGCGGGGCTTGGTGCAGATCTCCCCACCAGCTTTTCGGCGCGGCCCCAGGGAGAGGAAGCCAAGCATTGGGAAGAGGAAGTGACCGGCCTCCAGTAAGCCTGTAGGAGGTGGCCGGTCGGGGATTTGAACTCCCCATCTTCCTGCCTCCAAAGTGTGCCCTCATTGCCACGTCCTGGCGGGTGTGCAGCCTAGCACCGTGCCGGCCGGAGCCCTGTTTCAGTACAAGTTCGTTTCCTCTCTCATGTTGTTTTCCTTATTGAAATGGGCGTTGCAGCCGTTTGATCAGAAAATCCCCGAGTGAGCAGACAGCCCGCGGCCGCCCTGCCCTTTCCTGGGTGAGCTCTGTGCGTCTTACTGACTAGACCTCAGATACCCAGGCGGCACCGGGCTCTCCTGGCCCCTTTCCCCCCCTTCTCCCTCTCTTCTCTCTCTTGCCATGCCCCAACCTTTGTCAGGATTTTATTTTGTGCATTTTCTGTGGAAATTCCCTAAATAGATTAACCGTGACCTCAGCTCCACCCCCACTAGGATGAACACGCAACTTAGGAAATCATCATTGATTAGGCGGAGGCTGCAAATCTGTCTGCGCCGTCTGTGTTGTCTGTGGCGCGGACGCAGCGCAAACAGGGTCTCCCGGGCCTCTGGGAGAGGCCAGTGGTCGTCAGCACCATCGCAGACCCGGCAGAGGAAGGGCCATCTTGTCTGGCTGGTAGCAAACACGAGGAGCAGAGGAGTCCCCCTGCGCATTTAAAATAAAGTGTGTGTGTGCACATGTGTTAATGCCTGGAGAGGTACAGGTTCAATTATAGAGCTCAGAAACCCCAAGAAAACACAAAGGAAAAAGACCCCCCCAAAACATCGATAATCCACTCCGCCCAGAAATAGTCACTATTGACATTTTCACTGCCCTCTCTTCTGGTCCCCTCCGTGCCCACGGGTGTAAATTCCTACTGGGAATATTCTACAAAACTGCCATTCTGAACACAGTTTTTGAGCCTGTCTCACCAAGCGGCGTATCATCACTCTCCTGATAAATGTTTCTGGAACGTGGTCTTTAATGATTGCGTCTTTAATGATTGCGTCGTGCAAAGAGGCGTGTGATTTATTTGACTGATTTCTTGTTGGATAGTTTGTTTCTTAAATGTTAGCCACATTGCTGCTTTAGACAATGTGTCCTGGCACATTAATCTGGAAGCGTGTTTCTAAAAATTCCTTGGGCTGTCTTTCTAGAGGTGGCATTGGCTCTGGGCATAGGCAGAATTTTAAGGCTTGGGTAACTGTTGCCAGATTGTTCTTGGGGGAAGAGTTTCTTATTTTACAGTCTCCTCTATCAATGGGAGCAGTATATGGGATGCTTCATTCTCCCCCAGCCTTGCCAACACCGGATATCATATTTCTTTCCCATTTTTGCTGATCTGATGGACAAAAAAGTATCCTATTTTAATTTGCATAATTTAAATAGTGAAGTTGAATTCCTTTGCATGTTTATTTGTATAGCTGTGTGTGTATATATATATATATATATACTTAATATGTAATAAATAGCATGTAGCAGAAGGTTATATACCTATCATGTCTATTATAGTGTTGTATATGTATAAGATTTATGTACATTTCTTTTTGGTGTATAACTTAATTGCTGTCCCATGCCCATTTAATCACAAGAGTGTTATGTTTCCACCTCAGATCTATCAGCCTTTTTTTTTTTTTTTAAGAGATGGTTGTTAGGAGTAGCTATTAGGTGGTTGATTCATCCACTTGGAATTCAGATTTTTCAGTCCGAGGGTGAATTAAGTTGGAGGCCTATCCTTTGTTAACGGAATGCACAGAAAGTGATGAGGGACAGGAATGTTAAATGTCCTCCAGGGGAAAACACTCCATTCATGTATCCACTCTTGGGCCAAGAAAATGTTGGTATATAATCAGATTTTTCTGATGAATGGATGTGCTATGGACATCGGTTCTAGATCCCAGCAACTCCATTGGAAACCCATTGAGGCTCATCTTGAGTGATTATGTTGATGACTCCTAGAATCTTGTTAGTCCTTCCCAAAAGAAAAAAAACGAAAAGAATAAAGAGACCGAATTTAAAAGAACATTTGTAAAGTGATTTACTTAGATTATAAGAGACTAAAAGCCAGGCTTAGTGGATAATTGAAGAATTGCATTAAAAGGGAATCAATATCTTTCTGGAATCTGCTCCGTCCTCATCTTCTGATTTCTTTTGCAAGGGGATGGCAACTCTGTCACCGTCTTGCAAATTTCTCATAGCATTATCCCCAGGGACAGCATTTTCTTTCTCTCTTTGATCCTTCACGTTTTTCCTTTTCGCACAGCCTTACCTCACAGAGACATTTAGGAGCAAAGGTACCGGAGATCAGGGGCTTTAAAATGTCAAGCCCCTGTTCCAACCACTGGGATCCTGGTGTTCCCGGCCTTGGAGAAAAGGCTTCCTTCATCACACCGAGCCTTTGCAGAAGGTCAGACTCATAAAGAAAGGACAGTGGAGGGAATGAAGAGTTGATTTTTTGAAATCTACTTTGTAAGGCTCCAATTAAGGGCAAATGGAAACAACGTTAAAGGAAAAACTCAAAAGGGGAAAAGATGTTGATTACTCCACCCTCCTAACTAGCTGTCATTTCTCTGCCCTGTCCCTGGGCCTTTATTTCTGTGCATTCGCATTCTTGATGGTCGAATCACCTGCTTCGGTTTATTTTTGTTTCATGCATATGTTGGGCTGCATCTTGGGGAAGGGGGCTGCTCTGTGGTCTAACTTGATTTCCCTGGCGTTGTAGCCGCTTAAGAGGTGAGGTGGCCACAGAGAGCCGGAGCAGCTGGGTCACATGGTGGAAAGCTTTGCATCAGATCCTGGCCTCCTGACGGGTGCGCAGCTGTCAGGGACACCAACGTGAAGCCACTGTTCTTTGAGAACACAGTGACTTCTCTGCATACTACTACCTGTGTATGTCAGTGTTCCAGGGGAATATAAACTAATACTTTCTGAACTTTTATTTAAGGCAGTGTTTTTAAATGACATGATTCTTAGACCAAAGTCAACAGCAGTAAAGTATTTCCAGGGAGTGGAAGGATAGAGTAGGATGAGAAAGAAGAGTTATTGCCCAAGCGTCTATGAAAAATATCTCTGCTTCCAACTCCATGTATAAGGTGTCTGATCCTTGAGATGTACTTCAGCATTCTTTCATTCTCTTGGAAGTTGTTTTCCTATGTGATTGGTTTGATTTAACATCCTCTTTAAACTCTACATATCTGTTTACTTGTTAATACAGTTGTGATTAATATTTTTTCCTACTTCAGAAATAATTGAGTGACTTAACCTAGAAAGGACATCATGAAAAAAGGCACAGAGCTCAGAAACCATACTGGAAAGTGTGTAAGTGTTATTATTAAATATTATCATTAAATATTATTCCCATTAAAGGGAATAATATTTCATATGTAAGTGGAGTTGTGAGCTTCCTAGCAACCAAGGCAAAAAGGGAAATTCATGCATTGTTTAGATTCTACTAGAGAATTCATTAGTATTTCAGGAAAGGTAAAATTCTTCATTGGCAGTCAGTTTTAAAAGGAAGGCAATCAGTTTCAGGAGGAAGGCAATTTCCATTGCATTTCTTCATTGTCTTTCATTTTATGTGGAATCACCTGTGATTTCCAGTCTTTCATATTTATTGACACATCCATGACCAAAACAGAAGAATTCCCTGACTTCTCTATCCACCGAGAATGATATAAATAAAATAATCACTGTATACATATGTTGAGATATGTACTTTCAGGGAGAGGGAGCAGCACGTGGAAATAACTTGGAGCATTTGATACTGTAAGAAGGGCCTGTGGCAGGGACAGGCGATGAGGTTGGCCAGGCAGGAGGGGCAGCCGCACCGGCCTGAGACACACTACAAGGAGTTCGCATTTTACATCAGAAGCGATGAGAGCGTTTGGGCAGGGATGGGACAGGGTCCACCTGCATTTTAAAAGGATGTCCTGGCTACACCGCAGAGACTGATTTTAGAGGCCGGGAAGCTGTTGCAGTTAGCGGTCCCTGTAAGAGGTGATTAACACAGATAAAAATGTGATACAGAGAGAAGGAGCTCTGAAGACAGGGCTAATTAGGGCTTTACTTTCTCATGACATTAAAATACGCCCCTGGGGCAGAGAGTCCACACCATTAATTTCTGTCCTTCCTCCAAGTGGGGCTGAATGGGGAGGGTCTTTCTAGCCCATGTGGCTGTACCTAGCACCAGCTCGGGATTCAAGAGTTCAGGGGGCTGTCACTTGTTTACATCCGTTAAGTCCTGCATCCCCTTTTCAGACCCTCTCCTTGTCCATCTTGTGAGGCCAAGACAGAGGGTTGCCCTTGGGTATCCGAATGCCCTTTCGATGCTAATGAAAGAAGCACGAGTTTGGAAAGTCCAAGATTCAGATCGAAGCCCTGCCTCTTTCTCTTTCTGACCTTGCATAAGACACACGACCACCTAGAGTCTCTTTCCTTATCTGGGCAATGGGAGGAATGAAATGTGTGGTCATCCCCGTAATTCTGCTGTTACCAATAATATTAGCCACCATGTGTTGGGCTATGCTCCATACTGAGTGCAAGACGCTTTGTGTACATTATTTTGTCAGTCCTTATTTTGTCCCCACAGTAACTCCGTAAGGCGTCAGTAGCCCCATTTAACAGGTGATAAAGCTGAGTCAACTTGTCTAAAATCTCCTAGCCAGGAAGAGATAGAACTTTGTTTAATGGCTTTCTAGTGAATATACCTATACCCTGAAAAACTCCTGAGGGGGATCCTCACCCTAAGGTACCTTTTTATTTTGGTGCTTTGCAATCCTCTAGTTTGGAAAGTAGAGCCAAGGTTTGCCTATAACTAGGAGGTTTCTGCCTGTGGAAGAAAGCATAAAGAAGGGTGGATCCCTGCACCAGAGTGAGAGCCCTGCTTTGGGAAAAGGCCTTGGAAAGCACCCCCCTCTCCCTTCCGGGTCCCATCCACAGTGCTATGGATCTGGGAAGTCAGGCCTTCTATGGGCACAGATGTCATAGTTCTGCCCCCTGCAGGTGATTGTAGGAACTACAACAGGGAGGGACAGGGGTAGGCATGAAAAAAGATGCATTTGCGCGCTGCCTCCGGAATTCCACTTATCTCCGATCTAGAGAATGAGACACACGTGTGCTCCAAGATGCACGAAAAGGTATGTTATCGTAGCCTTGTTTGCTGTGGCAAAAACCGAGAAACTATGTAAATGCCCAACAATAGAGGAGTGGGAATTCAGTGGCGGTGCGTTTCTGCCGGGGAGAGCGCCGGAGCACCTACTGTCATTGAACTGGTGAGCCGAGATCGTCAAAATACGTCTTTTTAGCTGGAAAAAAAAAAACTTGGTGATGAAAATGTTAAGTGTGAGTCAATTTATGTGGATATCAGACAACAGTATTTTTGTACAGGTGCAGCCACCTATTTATAAAATGCACAGAACATTCTGGAAGGACGCACAGTGGTTCTGACGGATGGTGGGTTGAGACCCTATCATAATCAGACCCAGCCCTTTCTCGCGGCTCCTGTCTGGGTTCCAGGCATTAAACGCTTCATGCAGATCATCTGATTTAAGCCTCACAACCACCCTGTGGCAGAGCTGGGGTGGGAGTCTCGATAGTTTGGCTCCAGAGCTGTAGCTCCCGGCCACTCTTTTGCTTTTCTCACCAAATCCCATGTGTGTCTGAGGTGTGTGAGCTCCCGTGAGTGTGAGAGGCATGGGGAAAAGGCCTTGGAAAGCAGCCCCCCCTTCCCGGTCCCAGCCACACAGTGGTTATGACGACCACATGGGGTGCCGACCCAAGGCTGCCAGAGCCCTAGTGTAGGGCACTGATCTTTCTGCGGCGTCATTTGAACAGATCCCCTGGGGGCTGCCTGGCATTCAGAAAGCTCAATAAATATCTTGTTGGAAGAGGTTATAAAGAAAACAGAACATGTAGTGTGCCTCAAGGAACATAACTTGGAGTCCTAGAGACAGGACGTATGAAGCTGATGCAGAGACTCTAGGATATGTGGCAATGGAAATACAGAAGCGTGCTGGGTGCTCTTGGAGATGGAGAGTCCGTTGCAATCCAGGAAGGCTTCCTGGAGGTGGTGGGAATGAGCTGAGTGTCAAGGCAGTGCAGATGTGAGGAAGTGTGGATTAAAGGAAGAAAGGATATTTTTGAAGATGAGGAAAGTTGTAAGAGAGAGGCTAGAGCTGCCTCTGTGTGTCCGTGTGGATTAGAGCTTTAGAGAATTCTGGGGCTTGGGTTTGGGAGAAGGAGCTGGTGGACTCAGGAAGGAAATTCACATTCAGTTAATCCTATTATGTGCCAGGTGCTATATGCTATTTATAGGCAGTCTACATTGTCTTTTTTTTTTTCTTTTTGAGTTTTGAGTAACCTCTACACCCAACCTAGGGCTTGAACTCACGACCCCGAGATCAAGAGTTGCACACTCCTCTCTAACTGAGCCAGCGGGCATCCCTATGTTATCTTAATGATGCTTAAAACAGTGGCATTTTAAATATAGAAATGGGCACAGAGAGGTGTGACACAGCAAGTCAATAGCAGAGTCAGGATTGGTGCCCAGAGAGTCTGAACCAGAACCCCCTCCCGGGCAAGGTGGGGTCAAGGTGAGATCAGGAAGAGCAGGTGCGCATCCTCCCTCCCTCTCTTCCTGATCCCTGGTCTGAACCTGGGTCTTAGACAGGCTCCCTTCCTGAGGCTGAGCATCTCTGTTCCTGAGAAGAGAAAACCTCGACCCTCCAGGTCTGTGTCCTGAAATAGGCTGGATGAGTCACCACAACGTGCCCTTCCTTGAGACGTTTCCGGAATGTCCTTTGTGCATGCCCCGCGGACAGCAGTCTGCTGGTCCCGTGACCTTGTGGTGCACTTGACTCTTGCGCTTTGGTGCTTGTTCTTGAACATACACATAGGAGAGCGTGTGCGTCTGCCGTGTGAACACACAACGCCCGGCCCCCTATCCGCTGTGGCCGTCTCCTGTCACTTCCTCTGCCCTCTGCCGAGCCGAGAATCCGTCGCTTGGGCTGTGATTTGGCTCGATAGTCGGCTCTGAAGAGCTGAGTGAGGCAAATTTGCCTCCTGAGAACATTAATCCAAGGAGCAAGTTATTAAGTTTGAAGACATACACATATAATTTACATTTCCATAATCACAGCACACTGCCTCCGGCAGCCATCTACTGATGGATGGCGTCTGAGCCGTGCCCTCTGCTGGGGCGGGTCGCGATTTCAGGGGTCTGAGTCCGTGACCACACGCGAGCCCTAGGTCATGTCTCACCAGCAGCCACATGGGAGCCAGCATGGGAACACATGCTCTGATGACCGCGCCGCCTGTCGTCGTCTCCCCCTAGATCTCATGTTGTTTCCTTTTAGCCACGGCTCACTGCATTCTCCGGGGACAGGCACTGTGCCGCAGAGGGCCCCCTACCTCAAGAGAGTGGAATTATGATCTTCCTCCCGCAGGAGAGAAACAGGGCAGAGAGGGTCAGTAACCTGTGTCAGGTGGCACAGCCAGTGGTTCTGGAGCCCGGCCAACTGTGCGGGACAGTGTGGTGACAGTCACCATCTTGCAGTGGCAGAGCACGCTGCTTTAAGGTGGGTGTCGGATGTGGTTTTCCACCCACAGGCGGCTGCCTGGTGGGAGCTGAGCCACCCAGCCACGGTCCCGTTGGAGGAATGTCTGTCTCCCCAGCCCTCGGGTCCCCCGGGAGGTCCCCCGCTGGCCACGGTAACGCGGAGTTGCAGCGGGCCTCCTGCCGCACCTCGGATGCTCCGTCTGCCCTTCTGGTGTTGGTCTCTCCCGGCTGGCAGGGAGCCTCAGAGCCCCCAGGCCCAGGATCTGGTTCGAGGGCCCGGGAGCAGCCTTAGCTCTCGCACAGTCTTGAGGACTCACTCCCTAAGGGCTGCCTGCACTCGGTCCCTGTGTATCCCAAAGCCCCCGATCTCTTTGCTGCCATGACGTGTGATGTCATGGGTAAATACAGCCTTGCCTTCTAGATGGAGCCACCAACCAGCAGACATTGAAGTTGCCTAGTGGGGCAGGACCTCAGCCGTTAGCGAGTTCAAGCTGCTCACTGCCTGTTGGCAAAACCGAGGCCCCGCGAGAGGAGCACATGGCCCCGGGCCACCCAGCGGGCCCATGGCGCACCGGCGATGAGCCTGGGCCTCCGTTTCCCGGCCGGAGTTCCTTCCAGTTTCCTCTGTCGCCTGAGTCGCGTGCTGTGCGGAGGTTCGCTCCGGCCAGAGAAGCTGCTGGTCCTTCTGAGGAACGAATGGCCGGGTGCGGCCAAGGCGCAGCCGGCGCCCGAGCCTGGGGGTGGCCGTGCGTGTGCAGGGCGGGGGACACCAGCCAGTCTCCTTAGGAAGTCACTTACCCGTTCAGAGCCACTCTTTTCAAACAGGCAAGAGGCTGTGTGAAAAAAAATGGAGACAGAAAGGCAGTAAGAAGACAGAAACCAGCTTCTTAGACCGTCATCCTCCGCCTCGCCTTCCCCGCGTGACACACGCGTCTTGGTTGGAAAGGGCAGTGGGCAGAGCCGTCCGTGGGGCGTCTCTCGGCCCCCGGACCCAGGCTGTATCCTGAGAGCCTGCCCGGGGGTGGCAAACACCGTTTCGGGAATCCTGGGAGGATGTTCTTGCTCTCCAAGACCCCACTGGAAGCCCACATTGACCGAAAACGCCAACGATCAGAGGTTCTAGAAGGGTCTCCACTTGAGTGGCCGTCAGATTTTCTGGCCCCTGTCTTGGGGGGAACCAAGGGGCACAGGGGTCGGGGGCCTGCCCAGGGCTGGCCTGCTGTTGTCCTTGGCTGTGTTTTCCATACTCGTTCCCTCTCTGTCCCTTCCCATGTCGGGCTCCCAGGGTCCCCTCTGTAAGACTCTGGAGGCGCGGGAGGACCCCCCAGGCCCTCCCCGTTCCCGCTGTCCGTGGTCTTGGCATCAAAGGCGCTAAGCTCCTCTCCGTTCTCAAGGTTGCTGGCTGCCTATTTATAGAACTGACCAAGAGGATTCCACTCCGGCCATCGGTGCAGAATACAAACCGTGCTCTCCACCCCCCGCCTGCTTGTGTAACTCCTGGGCGAGGCTTCTCTGCACCTGCTTTCCCTTCTCAGTTCAGATGCTCGGGCAAGAGCAATGAGTGGGCTAGGCCCCGCTGAGCTCCTACTGTGGGCAAAGGCCCCAGGCCTTCTGCACCGGGTCTCCTGGAATCCCCCCCACCCTGGGAAGTGGGTAGTGTTCTTTCACGGTGCTGCTTTGAGACAGGAAGCGCCGGGCCCCGGGACTCACGACTCACAGGGGACAGAAGTATGGACTCAAATGCACTTCTGCCTCCATGCACCGATTCTGTTCTTTCCACTCGCGTTTCTCTGTTCCTGTGGATGACGGGGCTCGGGCTCCCAGTCTGTCGAGGGAGGGAGGTGGGAGGAAGCAGGCCAGTGGGATGGGCCTCCAGCCAGCAGTGCCCTCATGGAGGAAGAAATCTTGGACAGGGAAGAGGGGTCAGGAAGGCACGGGGGCCTCACAGGTTTCTGCTGAGGCTGCTGCCGCCCTGTGACCCCCTTACCTATTTGCTACCCCAGAGGCCTGCTTGTTCCCCGGCCTCTTCATCCTGCCACTCAGACTTCACGCAGGTTCTGCCTTCCCAGCTGTCCTATCGGGGGGAGTCCCGGGGACTTGCCAAAGGAACACCAGATCTCTCCCTGCTCATCTTCTCGGAAATCCTTTGTAAAGCAGACTTTTGGAGAGCTGCCATATTCTCATTATCCCTCCACTGGGGACTGCCATGCATGCATTTATTTATAATTTATTTTATTATGTTACGTTAGTCACCATACAGCACATCACTAGTTTTTGATGCAGTGTTCCATGATTCATTGTTTGCGTGTAACACCCAGGGCTCCCTGCAATCTGTGCCTTCCTTAATACCCATCACCAGGCTCACCCATCCCCCCACCCCCCTCCCCTCTAAAACCCTCATTTTGATTTCCAGAGTCCATAGTCCCTCATAGTTTGTCTCCTCCTCTGATTTCTCCCCACCTTCATTTTTCCCTTCCTTCTCCTAATGTCCTCCATGCTATTCCTTATGTACCACAAGTAAGTGAATCCATGTGATAATTGACTTTCTCTGTTTGACTTACTTCACTCAGCATAATCTCCTCTACTCCCATCCATGTCAATGCAAAAGCTGGGTATTCATCCTTTCTGATGGCTGTAATATTCCATCGTACATATGGACCACGTCTTCTTTATCCATTCATCTGTTGAAGGGAACTGGCATTTAGCCATGGACTTGCGGGGCCCGGCACCTCCCAGCTTTCCCTTCCTCCTCCGGGAGAGACTCAGAAGTCCAGCCGGGGCTCCCCACTGTGGGCGAAAGCTCTTCCCTTGGCCCCTTTTGTCTGTCCAGAGTACTGGGGAGTCAGGAGAACACATCCAGGCAAGCTTGGGGGAGTCAGAGAGCTCGGTACTCCTCTTTCGAGGCGTATTCTTGTCTTCTGAGATCAAAAGCAGCATATCCTCATTCTGGAACGTTTGGAAAATATTGAGAAACAGGAAGAACAAAATACTCATCCCCCGTAATTCTGCTGCCCGGAGAGACGCCGTTGGCGTGCTGGCACATCGCTCCTCGGTTTCGTTTTATTTTTCCTGTGTGACTCTTTCTCCACACCACTGAGGTCATCCTGGAAGATACGATGGGTGCCCTTTGGCCCCACTGCACAGTACAGCGTACCACGGATCTGCAGCAACACAGACGCTCATCATCATTTATAAACGCGATTCTGACGGCAGCGTGAGCCTCATGTGAGCAGGCCCTAGGCCCCCGGTTGCAGGGTTGGCCGTCAATCCTCGTGCTAAGTGACTGTCCCTTGATAAACAGCGCCATTTCAGCTCCAGATGCCCATAGGAAAGCAGTGCGGCCAGTGTCGGCGTCCACCCCGGGCGGAGGGCACAGGCTCTCCTCTCCTCCTGGAGCTTCCAAGCCCAGACTGGGAGACGGAGACCGAAGGTGGGGTCTACGCTCAAAATTAGTTGCTATGGAAAAGGAACCCCTAACTCCCCGTGTGTTGGCAGGCAATTTCCCTCTATTTCTTCATCTGAAGAATGGACCTCTCTCCCGACAAGATTGAATTCCATGAGGATTTCAGGAGGAGGCAAAGCATGCCGGGTACGGAGCCTGAACCAGACGGGCTCTTTATAAATGTCCGGCTGTCGTTACCAGTCACTTCATCTCCTGACTCTCTTGTCAGGGTCACTGAGACCACCCCGGGTTCTGTGAGGGCTCACAGGTTCAGCGTGTGGTCATACTTTGGCTGAGATTGACGACAGTGAGGGGCACCTCAGTGGCTCAGTTGGTTAAGCGGCTGCCTACGGCTCGGGTCATGATCTCAGGGTCCTGGGATCGAGCCCCACATCGGGCTCCCTGCCCGGCGGGGAGCCTGCTTCTCCCTCTGCCTGCTGCTCTGCCTACTTGTGTTCTCTCTTTCTCTGTCAAATAAATAAGTAAAATCTTTATATAAAAAAGATTCATGATAACGAGAGGATACCCAGCAAAATGGGCACAGAGCCCAGGCGGCAGAGTCTGTAGGAAAGCAGGCGCGAGCCTCTGCGTCTCCCTTTGTGCTGTGGGCTGAGCCCAGGATGAGCTGGGAAAGGTCCACCAGGGATGCTCATTGGAAAGTCAGTGCCAGCATTTTTACTGGAGTCTGGTCACATAGGTCTCCTCTGTCTGGACCCACATTCCAGACCCCCGCATAGTTTGTACAAGGGACCTAGGCGGTGAGCTGGGTTCGGGAGCGGGAGGAACACGCAGAGCCCAGGTTCCCAGGTGCCAGCCAAACAGGCCTTCCTCAGGGTGCAGTCTCAGGCCGCTGCGTTAACTCTTTTCTGCACAGCTGTGCTGAGAGGACATATTGCATACGTTTGGACCACTTCGGGATTGCGGGGGGATGGACGTCCTTGTTTCCACACGACAAAAATCGAGGACTAGAGAAAAAAAAAGCCAGGGGGAGGGGGAGTGGTGATCCAGGGGTGGCCTCCCGGTGAGGGTCCTGAGACAAGTAAGTTCTGGGTACTGGGAGCGGTGTCCCTCGCTGCCCCCTTCCTGCTAACCCTGTACCCCCCCATCTCTCTCTGCAGGCTCTGAAGGGCTCAAAGAAGCTAGTGCTGTCCGTGTACTCGGCGGGCCGCATCCCTGGGGGCTACGTCACCAACCACATCTACACCTGGGTGGACCCCCAGGGCCGCAGCATCTCCCCGCCCTCAGGCCTGCCCCTGAGCCACGGCAACACCCTGAGGCAGCGCGAGGGGGACTCGAGGAGCGCCCTGCATCTCCTGCAAGGCGGGGACGAGAAGAAGGTGAGCGGCCGGGCCTCGGCCTCGGCAGGCCGGCCAGGGGCAGAGGGCTGGTGGGGGAGGCCAGTCCTCCGAGACCCCATTCTCCCTCAGACCCAGAGGCTGGAAAAGGGGTTTGTTTCTTTCGGGGCTCTGTTCTCCTCTCAAGGCCCTATGGAAGGGTTTGAGCTTTTCTTTTCTTTTTTAACCCATGCGATGTGTATTCTGATACAGGCTAAGCTACTGCCACCAAAAACTTGTGACTTAAATCAGATCACTTATTTCTCCCCAACACCGGACAGAGGGGACAGCGGGGGCTGGAGTGGCAGCTCTGCTCCCCGTCTTAGTCTGGGACCCCCCACCCCCGTCATCGTCCCCTGGGCTCTTGCCCCTTCTGATGGGCTCTTGCCCACGCCAGGCCCCCATTCCAGCCCCCGGAGTGGAAAAGGGAGGAGAGACCGCTCAGAGCCCCCCTTTAAATTCAGCAGGATTCAGCTTCTCAGTGGTCGGGACCCAGGCGCATGGCCGCACGCAGCTGCCCGGACCCCCGGCTCCGCAGGGGACCCTCGGCAGCTGCGGGTCTCGGGTTGCCAAGAACAGGAACTGGCACTGGCCCCCTTGTGCCGAGCGAGAACTGACGGGGTGCGGGCAGTGCCAGACCCGAAGCGGAGGAAGGCGCTCAGGGTGCGCCTCGCAGGGGAAAGGGATTTCCCCCGTGTCAGCTCTCTGTCTCTTTCCAGGGGCCGACGAGCGCCGTGGGGTGTGGTCACCCGGAGACCAGGGCAGGGGCATCGAAGCCCTCCTCCCTTAATTGAAACATGACTGTGTCAATTAAAAAGCCTGGGAGATGAGTCCCCCGAGTTTTTGAGCGTTGTCGTGGGTGCTGTTTGCCTCGCACGGCGTAGTTGCTCGGAGACCAGGAACGTGCGCCCTGCACGCGACTCTCGCGGTGTCTTGGGGCCTGGACACCCACAGCCCAGAGTCCGTGTGGCTTGGGGTTCCCGGCCAAGGTCTGCCTTCTGGAGACTCTTGCTCAGCTCTCCTTCCCCGCCCATGAGATTACCCGTCTGTTTAGCATGCTTTGGGGCGGGCGAGAAGCTGCGGGGGTGGGGGGCGCGGTAGACCCCTCCTCCTGAGCTGCCTGGGTTGCTCTGTGGTGGCAGCGCTGGGCGACCAGGGGTGGGCTTGGACCCCCCCCCCCAACCGTCCCCGCCAGGTGACCCATGCTCCGCAGCAATCTTGAGCCAGCAAGGCTGCCGGAGGCATGGAGTCATTTTCAAGGCCAACCTTCCAGGACTAGGCAGGAAACTGGCCTTCTCTTTCCCTCGAGCCCCTTTCCTGTGTAGGGCATGCTGGTGGGTGCTGGGGACTGGGCTTACGGCCTCTCAGGGAATCCTCACGGCCGCCCAGCCGGCTGAGATGTCCTCATCCACACTGCAAAGCGCAGGAGTCTGAGAGGGACTCAGGGCACTGTAGCACCTAAGACCCATCCCACAGGTCACCCTGGTCACCCCGTGCTCAGTACTGAGGGAACACCTGTGGTATGCTCGATGCTGTGATGGGAGGGCGGGATAGAGAAATGGATGGGAGAGATGGGGCCCTGCTGCAGAGAAGCTTCCAGTAAGTTTGGAGTTCATGGGAGGAGTGAGACCATAATCCAGAAAGGAGCACAGATGAGCAAGATCATTAAGGTGGTGAAGAGTGATGGAAGGAAGTAAAACCTGAAGACGGGTGGAGAGTGACCAAGAGGGAGGCCCTGCTTCAGATGAGGTGGTCAGGGAGGGCCTCTCTGAGGAGATGACTTCTAAGCTGAGACCTCTGACTGCTCTGAGCCTCGGTCTCCTGTGCAAGATGGAGACAGCGTGGGGCTGCTCTCCCTACCGCTGTGTTTACGTCGCGGCGGTACGGATGTCAATTCTGGGCACTGGTACACTCAGTGTCTGGAGGAAGAAGTTGCTGCCATGTATTCTGGGGGCTGAAAACCCTAGGCAGCAAGGACGGCATGTGCAAAGGTCCTGAGGTGAGAACCACTTCACATCCTCAAGGCTTAGCAAGAAGGGCCCTGTTGATGGAATTGAGTTAGTGGGAGGGATGGGAGGAGATCGGCTGCCCTCTAAGAGTCTTAGAATAACTTGTAGGAATGTGGAAGGCAGAGACTTAGAGAACAGTGCTCCAGGGCGGACCAGAGACCTCAGGAGGCAGGAAATACCCTGGCCCACACCAGAGTGGCCTTCACAAATCTCACAGCTCCAGACAACCGCCTGCCCTCCCTTTTCTTCCTCTTCTTGCCTGGATGCAGCCTGGAAACCACCCCATTTCCTGTTGTGAGGGGTGTGGGGAAATCTCTACAGTTCCTGCCCTTCTGTTCCCTGGGCCCAGAGCTTGGCAGGCTCTGACTCTCTTCTCTCCGGTGTCCTGGAATTGTCTAATACTCCAAATCGCCGCAACCAAGCTCTCAGACTTCCCGTGCCAACCGTCAGCACTCCTAGCCCAACCCCGGTGGACGCGCACCTTCTAGGGACAGAGTACCCAGGGCGGTAGTGGAGGTGAAAATCCCTCATGTCGCTAAGAGACTTGGGACAAGCACCGGCCGCTGTCCCCTGAAGCTGCTTCTAGCATTGCAGCTGTTCGTGGTACCGCTGTTCTCCACTGCGAGTATAGAGCTGTCCCGTGAGGCTGAAGGAAGGAGCAGGTGGGAAGATGTAAGATGTAACTTACATCTTACAGGGAAGATGTAACTCTCTGGGAGGGTAGAACAGATGTAACTCTCTGGAAGTCAGACCCTTTTTTTTTTTTAAGGTTTTATTTATTTATTTGAGAGGGAGAGACTGAGAGAGAGCATGAGAGGGGAGAAGGTCAGAGGGAGAAGCAGACTCCCCGTGGAGCTGGGAGCCCGATGCGGGACTCGATCCCAGGACTCCGGGATCACGACCTGAGCCGAAGGCAGTCGCCCAACCAACTGAGCCACCCAGGCGCCCAGAGTCAGACCCTTCTGCTCTCAGGTTACCGTCACGTCCTCAGAGGTGAAGGGGAGCAGGGGCGGCAGGGAGCGTCGGTCCGGGCTCCCAGTCCAGAGTGCCCCTCAGCCTCCACAGCTGCAGCGACCTGGAACACGCTTGTCGGGCGTGGGTTACATGGGCGAGCGTCCGTACGACCGGGAGGGTGAGACACCAGAGCCAGGCTGCCTGGGTTCAGATCCCGGCTCTGCCGCTTGCCAGCTGTGTGACCTTGGACAAGTTGCATAACCACTCTGAGCCTCCATCTCCTGTGCAGGATGGAGACGGTGGTAGGGGCTGCTCTCCCCACTGCTGTGTTCCGGTCGCGGCGGTACGGATGTCGGTTCTGGGCGCTGGTACACTCACAGTGCCTGGATCAGTGCCTGGCACAGCGTAGGCGCTCAGTACTTATTACATGAATGCCTGAATCAAAACGAAAACACCTTGCCAGCAGCGTGGGGCGTGGCAGCGGCTCAGTAAAAGCTTGCTGGGTGGGAATCTGAGTCCTGCGTGATCCGACCCTCACACACTGTTCTTTGCAAAGTCACAGAGGAGGATGTGGCCGTCTGTTCCCCCAGTTCGCATTGTTGTGGGTCGCCCAACAGCTGTGTCCCCCAGCTGCCACCATGTGCTCTTGGGGGCTGCTGCCCAAGCCATCACTCTCCAGGGAGGAGAGGCACGTTCCCTGTCTCTGTCACCTCTCCTTCACCCACAAGGGAGGTGATGCTCATCCGAGCTCAGCAGGTGTCAGGCCTTTTCCTCTTTGGGGTTCTCTCCTGGTTTGCTGGGGCCGATGGGGCGGAGCCTACCAGGGCCCTCCCCGCCGGGAACCACAACGGCTTAAGGGCAGGGAGGTAGAATCCCAGGGCTCTGGCCTTTCTTTCAAATCGTGGCAAAACACACGTCACAGGTATGTATCTTCTTCACCACCGTAAGTGGTGCCAAGTTCGGTGGCATGAAGTGTGTGCGCACTGCTGTGTCACCGCATCCCCAGGACACGTTTGCTGTTACCAAACGCAGACCCGTTAAGGGACAGTCGCCCTGCCTTCCTCTCTTCAGCCCCTGCCAGCCGCCCGTCTACTGCATGTGTCTGAGTCGGACCCCTCGGGGCACCTCGCGTGAGTGGAGAGACGGTGTCCTGTCTTTTTCTGACTCGTTTATTTCGCTTCCCCTTCAGGACCCCTGCGTTCGTCCCGGTTGTAGCACGCGACCAGATCTCTCTCCTTGCTAAGGCCGATAACGTCCCTCCGTCCGGAGGAACCGCATTTCGTTCACCTGGGTGGCGCCATCCTCTTGGCTCCCGTGGATAAAGCTGCTGTCTGGGGGTGTGCAGGTGTTTCTCGGAGCCGGTCCCTGCGGGGAAATACCCAGAAAAGCCGTGGCTGGAGCACGTGGTGATTGCATTTTTAGTGCTTTCAGGAAGTTCCATCCTGTTTTCCCACAGTGGCTGCACCAATGTACATTCCCCAGCCCCTGACAGGGCAGGAATGTTCCAATTTCCCCACAGCCTTGCCAACACTTGGTATTTCCTGGGTTTTGTTTGCTTGTTTGTTTTGTTGGTAGCCACGCTCTAATGGGTGTGAGCCAGTGTGGGTCTTCCCCCGTCTTCCCTTCGGACCTTGGTGCCTCAGCAGAGCAATAGCCAAGGACGACTGCCTTGAAATGCTTACGTTCGTGTGTGTGCATGTGTGTGTGTGTTAAAGTAAGTGATATATAGTATATAGAAAAGGGCGTAGGAGCAGTGTATGGGTAGGCTAATTCTAGGGAGGGGTAGGGAGGGCCTCATGGAGAAGGTGACATAGGATCTGAGGTCCATGAAGGAGTCATCGTGCATGTATCCACTCTGCCCGGGGCAGAATGTCCAGGGTACGGGAAGCCTTGAGGAGGGTGGGACTAGGTGGCCCCAGGTGTGCTTTGTTGGTAAGTCTGTCCTTCCTCTTGTTGGCTTTTGTGTTTGGCTTGTTGCTTCCCAGCTGCAGAATGGCAACTGTGGCTCCTGCCATCATAGCTGGGTCCAAAGCAGAATGGAAGTGGGGCGGGCAGGCAGAAGGCCCTTCTCACCCTGTGCCTATGCCTCTTTCTTCTCTGAGGGGAGAACAGCTCCCAGCATCCACCAGCAGGCATCCTCCATCATGTCCGTCGGCCAGAACTGGCCCAGACTACCCACGTCCCTGGCAGAGGGAAACAGGCTTGGCCCAGACTGACTTCATCTACGAGGGCTGCTCTGTCGCTTCCTGGGGAGGGTCAGGGTTCTAGGGCAAAGCAGGAAGGGGGGCAGCAGTGCCTATCCCAGGTATGTTGTTCGACTCTCAACTTATCTGACAGGGAAAACTGAAAATCAGAGAAGTGGGCCCTGCCCTCTGGTTTCCCAAGAGTGAAGGGCAGACTCAGGATTTGAACTCAGGGCTGTGGGAGGCAGCACAGCGTGCTGGTTAAATGCCTAGGCTGGCCAGCTGCTGACTGTGCGGCCACGTCATTTCATCCCTCCTGCCTCAGTGTCCTCATCGGGAACATGGGCCTCACAATAGAAACCACAGAGGAAGAGAGAGGATTAAATGGGGCGATGCAACCCGTGCCTGCAATTCAGGAAATATTCCATACGTTTAGTGACTAATTAACTTAACGAGTTATTCATATTATCGGGGTGGGAGCGGCATTCTCGCCGTGCCGCTCAGCGTCCTTTGCCGTGGGTGAATTTTTTTCCTGCCGAACGCTGGTTGAATTCCAGCAGGTGATTGAGGCGGACGACCGTGCGGTTGAGAGGACTTACCCCAGCTCTGTGATGCAGCTCTGTTTTATTCCCGTGCAACGGATTCAGGGGAGGCGGCGGGGAGATTTGTTTCCATCCTCAGCGCTCAGAGGGGGCCGCTGCCATCTGCCTGGCTCTCTCCTCCCAGAATCTTCTGGGCTTGGAGCTGGAGAGCCCAGGTGGGGGAGGGGAGGGGCTGACGCCAGGCCGCCACGTCAGCTGGGCTGGAGCCTTGGTGTGTGGACCCCGGGCCCTGAAGGCAGAGCGTGGAGGGAGGGGTGCATTATCGGACAGGAGCCGCACACTCTGTCCCCTGCCGGTCTCACTGGCCTCCCCTGGATCTGGGCCCCGCCTCCCCCACTCCCACCTGGCCACTGGCTCAAGGTGCACCCACTCTCCTGAACGAGCTTCGGGAAGCGGCTCGCTCGGCTGGCCAGTAGTCTTCCTAAAATCTGAATAAACCCGAGCAGGTCTCTCTCACCCACAGCCCAGTCTTCTAGGCCCGGCTCATGCCCCCTTCCCCCCCCCCCACTGGCCAATCTTGTCCCCTCCCCTCCTTCCCCGCCTTACTTTAGCCAAACAGAACCCCGCGGGACTCCTGGGGGCTGTGCTTGGTCCGGGAGTGTCTGTGGTGGACAAGAATGATGACCCGAGACGCCCACCGCCCCTTCCCTGGAGCCTGGGAACATGTCCCCTTCCTTGGCCAAAGACGCTTCGCCGATGTGGTTACCTTAAGGCTCTGGAGATAGGAGAGCCTCCTGTGTTCTCTGGGTGGGCCCAGTGCAGGCCCGGGGGCCCGAGAAGGAGGCAGGAGAGTCTGAATCAGAAAAAGGGGGCGTGCTGCCCGGAGCAGAGAGAGGTGGGAAGGCACTGCCCCACTGGCTCTGAAGGTAGGAGGAAGGGGTCGTGAGCCAGAGAAGGCAGGTGGTCTCTGGAAGCTGAGGAAGGCAAGGAAACCGTTCCCCCCTAGAGTCTGGAAGGAATGCGGTCTTGTCTACTCACTGTAGACTTCTGACCTCCAGAACTCGGAAGGTAATAAATCTGCTGTTTGAAGCTGCTAAGTGTGTGGTCGTTCGTCACCTCAGCGGGGCCGTGCCCTGGGTTCGACGCTGGTGACGGGCCACCGGGGCCACGAGACTGGGCAGCGGGCCCAGTGGCTGTGACACCAGCCCTGCCCAGGCCTCGGCTGGTCCCGAGGGAGCGCAGGGGGTGCGCTGGGCCCGCAGGGGTATCCTGAATTGAGGCAGGGGTGGGGTTTTCGCCTGCCCTCTTCTCCAGCTCCCTTGATGGGAGCTGCTCCCTGGCGGGGCGGGGAGGGGGTGAGCCACCAGCAGCCGCCACTCCCTGCCCTGGGGACAGGGACCCGTCACATGCTCCTGTGATCCTGTGCCCAGCACACGGCCCAAGCTTGGGGGCTGGGTGAGCCAGTGGAGCGGGCACCAGCCACAGCTCAAGTGCACGGCCCATCCCGGCCTCTGAGGCCCAGCACTGGGTTCTCCGGGGAGGACACCCCGGCCTTCCTTCCAGGGCCCTCCGTCTATGCAAGCACGGCCTTGGCTGGCCGGCTGGGGCCACCGGAAGATAAGAACAGCAGCCAGTGTTTTGTGGGTGCCTCCGCTGTGTGGGCACGATGCTGAATGCTCCGGGTGTGCGGACCCCTCATCCCCAACAAGCCGGCAAAGTGGATGTGGCCGCTCTCCCCGTCTGTATAGATGAGAAGGCGGAGGCGTCCGCGGGGGGTAACACCCCCAGCAAGCGTTGCTGCCGGCATGAGCCCCCAGCAGTTTGGCTCTGGAGCCGGCACCCATAACCAGCCTGCTGTCACCCCCCCTAGAGCCCAGACCTGCGCGTGATCGTGATCGCAGACGGGGCGGGCCTCGAACCCACACCCCCTGGCTGCTGTCCCAGCCGCAGCCGGGAGGGGCCGCTGCCATTTTCCAGAACGTCCGTCTCTCTGACGCTGCTGTCTCACTGTCCCAAGTGCCCTCTGAGAGCAAAGGGGCCTCACAGATGCTCCCCTTTCTAATGCGGTCTTCCTGCTGGGGGAGCCAACCCGGAGCGACTCTGGCCTGAAGGGGCCGGGGCCACGCCCAGAGCCTGCGGTCCCAGGACCAGATGTCCCGGAGGCACTCCGTCCTTGGGCCCTCTCCGGCCGCTGCCAGCCTGCAGGAGTCAGCTGTGACTGTGGCCTTGTCTGGTTTTGTCGTGTGCAGAAGGGAACCAGCGGTGGCTAACACGTATCAAGCATTCACTGTGGGCCAGAAACGAGCCTGCGTTTGTCTCTTAATGGGACCCTTTCCGCAGAAACCTTATAAGGGTGTTTTCATCTTCCCTTTGTGGACGAGGAGGCCGAGGCACAGAGAGATTAAGTATCTTGCCTAAGGTCACACAGCGGACCCCTCCGTCGGGCAGTTTGGACCTGAGTCCGTCTCCTTCACCACCTCCGCCCAGGGGGTTGAAGAATTAAGTGGGATCGTATATGTAAAAAGCTTCAGATGATGGCGCAAAGCCCTTGGCAACTCTTAGATGAGTAACTGGAAATAGCTGGGCGGACGGCTTCTGGAATAACGTGACTCCCGCCCTCCCCTGATGCCCGCAGGTGCCCGTGCCCCTCGCTGTCCTGTAGGCAGTCAGACTGGCTTCTCTTTGGGTCCCTTCCATGTCCCCGTCTTAACCTGTCCACGGATGTTTTCAACCCTTTTGGAGTGAGTTCTCCTTTTCCATAATTCCCGGTGCAACTGCTTTTCCAATTCCTTTTTCATACTCAAGGCACCTTTAACCTGCGTGTTTCTGCAGGCTCCTTCATGGATTCTGAGGCCTTCTGGAATCTGTCCCCAGCTTCCCCTGCCTGTCCCCGAGCCCCCCAGCCACCCCCAGCACTCTCTGCCTTGGCCACAGCGACTCACCCCCACCATCCTATCCTGAGCAAAGCACGCTCCCTTACTGCCGCATGCTGACCTTGGAAAGCCCTTTTCACCCCTGCCCGCCCCTGCTCGGTTTACTCCTGCTCACCCTCCAATCTCATGAGAGATGTCACCTCCGGGAAGCCCTCCAGCCACCACCCTCGCCCCTGGTCAGGACCTTGCATCTTCTCTGCATCGTCGTGGACCCTGAGCCATCCCATCATGCTCTGATTGCACTGTCCCTTGAAGGTCAGCTTCCTGGTCTCTGTATCCTTCTGCAGAGACTCTTGGGAGCAGGACTGGTCTGGGTCGTCTCTCGGTCCCCTGGCCCAGCACTGGGTCCACACTCGGCAGGTGCTCCCTGTGTTTCTAGAAGGAAGGGCAGCTGAAGCCACATGGCCGTGGGATGCTGGGATAGGTGGCAGAGCAGGAGACTCCTGGGGGGGTGGGCAGGGGACGCCCGGCTGGCAGGAGATCCCCAGGGAGGCGGAGTGGACTTGACCCTGATGCTAAGGAGGATGGAAGGTGAAGGCTGCTCTGGGGGCAGAGCAGGCTCTCCCTGGCTGAAGGGCATGGTGAAGGGCAGCTGGGGAGGGGTCTGTGGTCCCCACAGTGTGAAGGACACGTGAAAACCTGTAATGTCACATCACCCTATAGAGCTCTCCGGAGGTTACCTCCTTCATCGCCTTTCTTTTTTGCACTTAGAGCTGTGGCCCCGGGAGGGAGAGGGACGTCACCAAGGTCATTCAGCAAGTTGGAGGCAGAGCTGGGGCAGCGGATCTGGAATGTTCCAGGCCCGAATCGGTGTGCCCTTTGGGATAGGCCAAGGACTCCAGAGCCTGCTCTGCCGCTGCCCATGACATTCATGTTCCCCTCCAGGCCCTCGAATAGCGATGTCCTGTCCCTCCTGCAGGTGAACCTGGTGCTGGGGGACGGCCGGTCCCTGGGCCTCACAATCCGCGGGGGAGCTGAGTACGGCCTGGGCATTTACGTGACTGGCGTGGACCCGGGCTCAGAAGCGGAAAGCAGCGGACTCAAGGTGAGTGGGCCGACTCCCGCGGGCTGGGGACGGGCGCCAGGGCTGCACGCGTGGGGCTGAGGGGGGGAAGGACCTGTGTGCGTGGAGCTCTTTGCAGCTGATTTCGGTCAGACCTGCAGTGGGGCGGTCAGCACCTCCACCCCTTGCGGGCTGGTCGCAGCCGGGAGCCCCCCCAGGCTGCATGCCTCCGGTTCGCATCAGGAAGCAGTAGGAGCCGTGCCCCCACCTCCCGAGCTCGTCTCCCCACAGTCCTCGGAGCAGGGCAGCCTCCCACGTGGTGCTGGGCGGTGGGCCATTCACGACCGCTGTTTTGCAAACACTGCCGGTGGCTGCAGTGGCCTTGACCTCAGGTTCATCGCGGAGCGTGGGGAGGGAAGAGCGGGGAAAGCAGGAGCTGACTTGGGCTCGCACCTGGTGGCTCCCGGCTGCCAGTCCGTGACGGCAGCCAGCAATTATTGCAGTAGTATTGTTAGCTCGCGCTTTAGAGAAGGCTAACCGCGCGCCGGGTCCTGGTAATTGACTTCACACATACCTCGCAGAACCCTCAGGCTGCCCCTGGGGAGAGGTGGCTGTGACCACATTTTCCAGTTTTTGAGGTGGACACGTAGAGAAGGTGAAACCGACTTGCCAAGGTCACGGCGCTGAGGGGTTGCGGAGCATGACGCAGCCCAGGCCACATCTGTTCCGCAGCCTGTGGCCTGAGCCGCTACACGGCACCACCCCTGCTCCTAGAACGTGCTCGGGGCCGGGGGGGCGGTGACAGTGACAGCGAGGCAGGGACGAGGACCTGGGCCCCAGAGACTGATCACCTAAATAAGTGGCGGCGTGTGTTGGGGCTAAGTCCTGATGTCAGGGAAGCCAAGGCAGCAGCCTTGGGAGCAGTGACCGTGGACCCAGGTGGCGTCTGAAGCCCGCCTTGCAGAATGAGACAGATTGGGGGTAGAGGAGCTGGGGAGGAAGGGGGTGACCCTGAGGGAGCCAGAGGGTCTGACCGCGGGTGACCAGATGGGCTGGGAACGAAACACGAAATGAGAGTGTGTCTCATTTCGCAATGACACATGTGACACAGAGCTCACAAACTGAGCTTCTTTTGGGATAGATGATGCAGTTGGAAGAGCTCTGGGCTTGGAGTCTGGAGGATTGGGTTCAAATCCCAGCTTCGCTGTTTTTCCTTCGATAGCTGGGTGACCCCGGGGAGCCCCTCTAGCTGTCCGCGCTTCCCTTCTGTCTCCCAGATGAGCATGATAAATAACACCTCTTTGCCAGGATTGTTGAAAAGAGGAGACGAGGAACGAGCTGACAATGACATTAATAACGAAGGTTAAATTTATTGAGTGTCGCTGTTATGGGCTGAATGCTCGTGTCCCCCACGTTCATCTGTGGAATCGCTAACCCCGAACATGATGGTATTAGAAGGGGGAGCCTTTGGGAGGTGTTAGGGTGGAGCCTTGTGCGTGGGATTTATGTCCTTATTAAAGTGTCCCCCCCCCCCCCCAGAGCTCCCTCGCCACAAGTGAGGACACAAGAAGTGGGCAGTCTGTACCCGACCGTGCTGGCCCCTGACCCCAGACTTCTGGCCCCCAGAGCTGCGAGGCATAAATGTCTCGGTTATAAGCCACCCAGTCTGCCGTGCTTTGCCATAGCAGCCCCGATAGCCTGAGACAGGTTCCTGTTTGTCCCCCTGTGTGCCGTTAAGTCACGTACCCACAACGTGTCTGGGAGAGCAGCGTCTCGGGTTAGCTCATTGTACAGATGCAGCAGCTGAGGCTCAGATCGTCACATAGCGAATGGGAGGCAAGGCGGGGACTCCCATGTGGGGATCGGGATTCTGGCCAACTGGGCCGGCAGTAGAGGCCCCACAAATGTTAGTTGGGTCTGGTTGATTCTGAAATGCCCCTGGGTCCCCAGCACACATGCCATGTTCTCCGAAGAGGAAACAATCTCCCAGTAGCCCGTGTGTACATTTTGTTTAAGAAGTTCATTATTTTGGGATACTTTTGGATTTACTGAGAAGTCACAAAGGGGTTTCCCATTTATCCTGCGTCCAGCTTCCCCTGACGTCAGCATCTTAAATGATAACCACGGTATGTCAGTCCAGGTGAAGAAACTGATGGTACGATGCTATTCCACAAACCACATGCTTTCCTCTGGGTCACCAGGTTTTCCACTAATGTCCTCCGCTTCAGCTGACCACATTGCATTTGGCCTGTGTGTAGTTTTAGTTCCATTTATTTCTTAACGTGCCTTCAGTTTCAAAAAAGATGTTCGGCAGTTTCTTGGCACTGCGTAAAGATTTTTTTTTTTAAATGATTGAGTGAGGAGATTGGGGAGAAGAAATATGGGGGCTGAGAGAAGGGGGTGAAGCCGGGGTGAGGGTCTTTCCCAGAGCACTCGCTACAGGAGGGATGCGGATTTGGCCCTGAGCTTCCTGGCAGCCAATTCAAAGAGGAAAGCAGATCAGAGAGAGCTGGGAGGTAAAAGCAGACCACCTGTGCTTGAGAAGCCCAGTTATTCCTCTTCCTGAGGCCTGGGAGCACGTTTCCTGTGGTCTCTCATAGAGAGAATGCCGTGCGATGACGTGAGCCGTGCCCTCTGTGACAGGAAACGTACGAGCACATTGTATACTCTGTTGGGGGCAGACGGGTTCTGATCGAATCCATGTTAAAAGAAAGAGGGAGGGAGTGTGAGAGAGGACATGTTAGGGTCTGGCTGGAGAGCCCTGGGCACCTTCTCCATCTCTGTCTCACCCCTGAAGGACGGCGGCTTTTATTATCACGTTGTCCACTCACTGAGGAGTCACTGTGCCAGGTCCAACGCTTCCCGGTGTTAACGTGATTTTGAGGACAAGGTGTGAGAAAGGAATGTTCTCGTCCCCATTTTACAGGTGGCAGATTCGGGAGCAGTGGTGAGCAACTTGCCCGAAGTCACCCAGCTCACACGTGCTAGGTCTGCACCCGCTCTGCACCCGCTCTGCACACTCTAAGCCCATGTTCTTTCTTTTTTTTTTTCTGGCTCTTTCTTTCTAATTTTATTTCATTTTATTTAAATTCAGTTAGTTAACATTAACATAGTGCAGTACTAGGTTCAGAGGTAGAGTTCGGTGATTCATCAGTTGTATATAATACCCAGGGCTCATTCTATCCCGTGCCTTCCTTAATGCCCATCACCCAGTTACCCCTCCCCCCGTGTCCTTAACCACTAGGCTCCACTGCCTCGCCGCCTGGTGGTCACCAGTGTCGCTGTGTCCAGTTCACACCTGAAGAGACGGAGGTTCATGGAATTGCAGATCAAACTCTTTCTAATGTCAGAGCTGGGATTTGAACCCAGGCCTGCTACAGCCTGGGCTTGCCTCGTATAGGGGAGGACGGGAGCCCCAGGACCTGCGGCCCACCAGCTGGGTGAGGGGGGCCGTGTCCTTGCCGTCACTGGGCCTCGGTCTCCCTGCTTGGACAGCGAGCAGCTGAATAGTTGGGCTGGATGATTTTGGAGGCTTTCTCCCAGATGTGCCCATTTTCCCGGCCTGAGAGAGCCAGAGGGTGCCCAGATGCCAGGAACATGCTCCGTTCCCCTTCCCCTGTAGGTCCCCATAGCCACAGAGAGATGGCAAAACAGGTAGGCCGTTGGCAGGTGTTTTATGAGGGAGGAAGGGACAGAGGGAGGGAGGAAGGGAGAGTGGGAGGGAGAGAGTGGGAGGGCAGGAGGGAGGGGACATTTCATAAAGGTAGTGAGTGTACACGGCTGCCCCTCCTTCCCTTCCTTCCTTTTATTTATTTATTTTTTAAAGATTTTTTTTATTTATTTGACAGAGAGAGATCACAAGTAGAGAGGCAGGCAGAGAGAAGGGGGAAGCAGGCTCCCCGCTGAGCAGAGAGCCCAATGCGGGGCTCGATCCCAGGACCCTGAGACCACGACCTGAGCTAAAGGCAGAGGCTTTAACCCACTGAGCCACCCAGGCACCCCCCTTCCTTCCTTATAGTCAGCAAGTGTATACTGAGGACTCCTGCATGCCAGACACAGTGCTCGCTTCACAGAGCTGAGCAAGACAGATAGAGCCTCTGACCTCCTGGAGCTTACTTTTTAGCAGGAAGACAGGGCAGGTCAGGGGTGGAATGACTCAATTGTTTAATTACAATCAGGATAGATAACAAGAGGGCAAAGCCCACGGAACCATGTGGGTGTATAACAGGGGAGACCGGCTCTGATCTCGGATATCCAGGAAGGCTTCCTGGAGGAAGTAACATTTCAGTTGAAATTTAAAAGAAGAGAAGAAAATTAATGACGTGAAGGAGGACATGAGAATTCCAGGCAGGAAGAATAGCAAATGCTTAAGTAAATGGAGTGAGATGTTCCCAGATGTGGAGGAATCCTGGTGTGGCTGATGCAGAGAGCCAGGTGGGGGGAAGGTGCCAGACGATACGACAAAGTGAACAGCGCCCGATGGCACAGCGTGTGTCATTCACGCAAGACCGTGCAGCCGGGAAAAGATGAGGCTCGGGATCCGAAGTTAGTAATAGGGAGGGATGTCCAAGGTCTGCAATTAAGTGGGGAACACAGATTGCAAAACCGCTGACCTCACAGCGTCTCGCTCAGACTGCATGTGTGTGTGCAAATATGCAGAGAACACAGGGCAGCAGCCAGGTCCACCTGTCCCCACGGGTCAGCGCGGTTCTCCGACGGCGCTAGGATTACCAATGACTTTCACTGTACTTGACATCCCTGCGCGGGGTCCGGATGGAGCGATGTTACTTCTATAAGCATGAAAGCGGCAATAGGAGAGCCATGCCCGTTTGGAAACAAGGCAGCAGAAAAATACTCCGTGGAATTCTTCCGGTCCCTTCAGCTTGCTACCCAGCGGCAGGCGGTCAAAGACTTTATTTGCTCATGAAACGCCTGCCCCCGGAAGAGGGGGCTTCTTTCGGTGCCCGCCGCAGTAAAGCACCTTGCATTCCCTGCCACCGTCTCACGTGGCCCTGCGAGTTCCCTCGGGTGTGCTAACATCTGCCCACTCTCGGCTCGGACACCCGGGACCGATGAGTTCTGCTCGTTGCCAAGGCGCTGCCAGCGGAATCAGGCATATTGAAATGGAATAAAGGGGCTTGGCTTGGTGGGCGGCGAAGCCAAGAACAGGCTGTATTTGTCGGAGGGGCCCCTTGCTGCTGTGCAGAGCTTTCCCGGGGCGCACGCGCTGCCTTCTGCCTGGCCTCCAGCTGCGCGCTTCGCCTCTGAGTCCAGGGGAGGGCTCGTCAAGTGCTCGGGGGAGAAGCTCTCAGGAGGAGGTCGCGCGCGTCCCAGCGCTTCCCCTGGGGGTGGCCGAGGTGGATCGTGGAGCTGCCCCACCCTCCCGGTAGGGGCTCACTCCCCCTTCAGCTTGTACCTCTAGACCTCTCATGTTCCTTTGCACCTGCCTCCCCCACCCCCGAGCTTCTAGCCCCCGCCGCAGAATGGACCATAAAACCTTATTTGTTCCTTTCAGAACAGCCAGATCGACTGGCATTCAAAAATAATAATAACGATGGCAGTTGCTATTTATTAACCTGTTATTAATGGAATCAGGCGCTGTGCTCGACCCCGTAGGATACACTCCCACGTAATCCTCTCAATAGCCCCATGGTGGGCATCAATACTGCAGTTTCATGGATGAGCAGTTGAGGCCCAGAGAGGTGCAGTAGCTTGCCCAGCATCACACAAGGATCTGGGGCCCTGGCCTCTCAGGCCCTCCTCCAAAGGCCACGTGCTTTGCTCTCACCTCGCTAGTTCCCTGACTTAACCGGGTAACAAAAGAACGAAGAGACTGGGAATGAAGAGGACGTGTGTTCTTCTTAGGAGCCACCAAGCTTCTCAAGCCCAGTGCGGTTGTTCGGATCCTGCCCGGTCGCACGGCCGTCACCCCTGAGCTCAGGCCGGGGCGGGAGACCCATCTCCGTGCCACTGGCCCGAGTACACTGCCATCCCGGCTGGGGTTCTTCTGAGCAGGATCTCTCTTCCCAAGAGCGTCCCACATTTTGGGTCATGACCCTGCAGCTTGCAGCTGGAGGACAGACTGTGTCTGGTGCAGCGTCCGTGTCCCAGCAGCCGGGGACAGCCTGCTGCCTTGCAGATCTGCCCTCTCTGCTGGGCTTCGCTGGAGCCCACGCGGTGTGGCGGCTTCGTTGGTGAGGCGGGAAGGGCTGGGGCTGACCCCTCCTTGATGGGCTCTGCCAGTGCCCGTTCCCCTGACTCTTCCTCTCTAGGCTGAGTTTAGGCCCTTCCGACGAGCACCCACCAATAGCAGGTGACCTAACCGCGTCACCCCTGGACCTCGCCACGGCTTTTGGGGTGGGGGGTCGAGAACGCTTTCCCCCCACCATAAGCGGAGAGTATTTGTTTTATCACTCTCTCTGGGGGCCAGAGCCTGGTGGTTCTTTAAACACTTCATCTCCCTGCCCACGACCGAGCCTGGCACCCAGTAGGTGTTCAGGAAATATTTCTTCGAGGAAAGAGTGAGTCTGGCCGAGGCAGGCCCCAAACCAGGTCTTTGGACCCCAAAGCTCCGATCTTGACCTCTATTTCATTTGTGTTCTGTCCTGATCACAGGACAGAGCTTGCATTGTTTTTTTTAAAGGATCGAATCCCACTAAGAAGTGTTGGCGATCGTCACACTCTCCCAGGATGTGAACTGAGCAATCAGACCCTTTCCCAGAGAGGTGCTTGCCTTTGTGTTGAAGGGAGCTGAGTAGCAACCCTGGCCCACAGTGAGGTCTGCTCATCCCAGCGGCCCCGTGGGCCTCGGGCGCCATGCTCTGCTCTTCCCCGATGGAGGGTAGGTGGCAGGAATCCATCTGTGCAGACAGATCCCAGCCCCCCAACCTCCCATTTTATACATGGGGGTGCTGAGAGCCAGCAGGAGGAAAAGAGACTAGCTGAGGGTCATGGAGAGGTGGGCCAGGACCCCTGCACAGAGCCTCTACCTACGTCATCGGGCAGTTCGACCTTGCCTGCTTTCCCGAAATAGTTCTGCTGGGAGAGGAGGAAATCGTCCTCCTCTCTGGCAAACTGTCCAAGGCTGCTTCCTGCTTATTCTTGGTGGGGAAGGGGCGTGGCTACTATGTATTACCTGTTTAATGAGGATCCTCTAAGGGTATTTTGATTTGTGATTGTGGCTGATTTTTACGGCAACCCTAATGAGATAGCAAAAACTCGATATTCATATTTATATAATTCCTGACAGTTGAAAAAAATCTTAGCGCACATTACAAACAATTCTCAGCCTATAAATTCCACACAACTTAGATGAATAGCCCAATTTCTTGAAAGATGTAAACTCTGAACAGTCAAGAAAGAAAAATAGAAAAACCTGGAGTTCTGTGTATGTGTCAGGGAAATTGAATTTGTGTTCAAAAACTGTCTCAAGAAGGAAACTCGGGTCCGAATGCTTTCGCTAATGAACCTTTTTGAACAGTGAAGGAAAGAAATACTATGCCGTCTCTTCCTGGAAATAAAAGAAGAGACAATGTGGCGCGGCCTCGTGGCTCAGTCCGGTTGGGTGTCTAGCTCTTGGTTTCGGCTCAGGTCATGGTCTCAGGGTCGTGAGATCGAGTCCCAGATTGGGCTCTGCTCTCAGCAGGGAGTCTGCTTGAGATTCTCTCTCTCCCTCTGCCTCTCCCTCTCCCCATTTACACGCTCTCTCTCAAATAAATAGATAAATCTTAAAAAAAAAAAGATAGGACCATGCTTTGTAGCCCATTTTATAAGGCCAGTGTCATGGAATACCCTGACCAAATACACACGTTGTAAGAAAGCTACTGACCGCCACCCTTCAGGATATGTTGAGTGCAAAAATACTCAACAAAATATTAGCAAATCAAGTCTTTCAATCCATAAAAGGAATATATACCATGACCACATGGGGATTCCTTTATCTAAGGAATGCAAGGTTGGAGCGACATGTGAAAATCAGTGTTATTAGCAGACTAAAGGAAAAAAAAACAGATGAATGGAAAAGGCATTTAACAGAATTCAATGTGCAGTTATGATAAAAACTCTCAGCACGCTGGGAATCCAAGGGAACTTCCTTGACTCGATGACAGGCATCCACACAAACCTCCAGCTAAACATCCTTAATGGTGAAAAACGTTCAGAGTCCGCTTGTAACCATCTACAACAAAGCTGTCTTCTAAGAAAGAAGAAGGCTTTCTACCAAGTGCTCTCTTCTAAGACTGAAATGAGGGGCAAAGATGTCTTCTCTCACCACTCCTGTTCCGTGTCGGTGCGATAAGTCAATAAGAAGTAATAAAAGGCACACAGATAGGAAAAGAAGAAATGAGACCCTGTTTACAAAGACTGATTGTCTACGTGGAAATTTGCGACGAAGCTCCAAAAAAGCTCCTAGCACCAATAAATGAATTTAGCAAGGTGGAATGATAACAAAGTCAGCCTACAGAAATCAATTGCATTTCTTATAAGCTGGCAACGAAACACTGGAATTCAGAATTCATACAATTTGGAGTAGCACCCAAAAATCCTTAGGCATAAATAACAAAATAGGTGTCGTATTTGCGTGCTGACAAGTACAAAACAGAAAAGACGTAAATAAATGGAGAGAGGCACTGTGTTCGTGGACCGGAAGGCTCAGTCTGACATTAGATTGAGATGTCCGGTCTCCCTAATTTGATACGGATTCCGTGCAATCCCCATTTCCAAGTCTAGTAGGCATTTTTGTAGATAATTACAAGCTGATTCTAAACATTTAAATGGACAAACAGAGAAACTAGGAGAGTCAAAACAATTCTCAAACGGATAAGCACTGTTGGAGACCTCGCTCCCTGACTTGGGGACTTACGGTGAGGCTGCATTAAGCAAGATAGCGAGGGGGATATTAGTGGAGGACAGACAGAGCGATCAGCGGACCAGAGGAGTGAGTCCAGAAATAAACCTCCACAAATATACTTAGGGATTTTTGGCAGAAGCATGAAGGTAATTCGATGGAGAAAGGATAGTCCTTTCAACAAATGGTGCTGGAACAGTTGGATGTCTGCGGGCAAACAGGTGATCCTGACCCAGACCTCAGCCCCTTCTACGAAAATTCACTCGAAACGGAGAAGATAAAGCCAGACTATGTATTCTGGGAATACGCAGGAGAAAATCTGGGTGACCTCGCGTTAAGAGTTTTTAGATACAACCTCAGAAGCAAAGATCCGTAAAAGAAAAATTTGACACCTGGGATTTTGTCAAAATTAAAAACTTCTGCTCTGCCGGAGATACTTACAAGAGAATGGAAAGACGCGCCACAAAGTTGGAGAAGAAAATGGGTTCTGATCGCGCTTTTGAGAAACAACTTGTCTCAAGGCTTTGTGAAGGACTCTCGGAACCGGCGGCCGATCTGGGAAAGGGTTTCGTACGAACCGCCGTGGTGGACACGTGGCTCAGTGCGCTTTCCGGAACCCACAGACCCAGACGCCGAAGGGCGGATTTTACTGTGCGTAAATTTTTAAAAATCAGCCAGGCTGTGGGGGGTGTAGACGAAGTGCAGACTGAGCCAAATGAAGACAGAAAACCTAACTGTGTTGCCAGTGATTCATACCACCATGCTGAGAGAGAATGGAGAGGAGAGGCACTCGCCTAAGTAATTCTGGAAAACATTGTTTTGACTGATGCTGTAAGGCAAAAGACAAGGAGAACTATACACAAACACTGTATTCTGGGTGGCAGTTTAGGTTTTTTTTTTTTTTTCTTAAAGGCATATGGGGGCACCTGGATGGCTCGGTTGGTTAAGCGTCTGACTCTCGATTTCGGCTCAGGTCGTGATCTCAGGGTCATGACATCGAGCCCCGCGTGAGGCTCAGCACTGAGTGAGGAGCCTTCTTGAGTTTCTCTCTGTCTCTCCCTCTCCCTCTGCCCCTCCCTGCCAAAAAAGGAAAAAAAAAAAAGGCACACAGATCAGGAATTCTGAAACTACTTCATTTGCACACTAGGGTTGAAAAACTAAGTAACTATGTTTTAGATAATGAGAGCCAAGTTCTCACTTTCAGAAAACATTACAAGTAAGCAAAGTAGGAAATTGAAAGAAGAGACAGAATGTAAATGTGTACACATGCGACTACAGGGAGAGGTGCGTGTATATATGTATGTGGGTGATTTAGGACACGCATGTCTAGTTCTTTGCTCTGTTCATGGAGAAGGGCTGGAAGCAGGGACTCCCCAATAAAAATAGGTACACCTAAGTGCCCAGATCTTTGATTCTAAATACTGTTTTCTAAATAAAAGGCGCAGGGGGCGGAAGGTGGTACCTGGGTGGCTCAGTCATTAAGCGTCTGCCTTCGGCTCAGGTCATGATCCCAGGGTCCTGGGATCGAGCCCTGTGTCGGGCTCCCTGCTTGGTGGGGAGCCTACTTCTCCCTCTCCCTCTGCCTCCCCTCACCTTTGCTCGTGCACACGCGTGCGTGTGCTCTCTCTCTCTAATAAATAAAATCTTTAAAAAAAAAAAAAAGAGCCAGGGATCTCTGCAGAAATGGTGCTTCCGGGTCTTGGGCTAGGAAGGTACAAGCGCAGCCCAGGGCGTCCTGCGGTAGGTCCCACGAAGTAAAGCTGTGGGGCAAGTTGGGTCACTGATCCCACCAGCGGATCGGAAGAGCTCCCGCTGGCCGGAGAATGCCGGAAACAGCCGTGAATCCGTACTACTGTAATTACATAAAGAACGAAATAAATAGGTGAGGGAGAAGCAACAACTGTTCCCTAAGGGAAAATTCCCATTAGTAAACACAGAAGGAATACGGGAGGAGGAAATCGCCATTAAAATGTTCCATTACAGGAACAGTTACCGCAGGCGAGATGCGCCCGGGGGTGTGAAACAGCGGGCAGGGGTTTAGGCAGAAACAGGATTATTTTTCTTGCATAGTGGGAGAACATCTCTACCGATCTATTTCCTAATTGTAAAAGAAAAAATAATAAGTTTACAGTGGAGACTCCTGGCTACGTGTGTAATACGTATTTTTAAAAAATCCTTCCTTTTTCTTTTGCTACTTGTAGAGATTGCTGTAGAAAAGTCCAGTCACATCTGGACTTGGGTTTCGGTGACAGGCCCTTCCTCCCCTCCTCCAGCCCCGGAATGTGACGACTGTCAGCCACTGGCTTGCTTTTCCAGACCTTTCTCTGTCTGGCCTGTCACCCCTGCAGTGTCTCAGCAACTCTTCCTGTTCCTTCTTGTCCTTTTATGACCCAACCATCGGCCTCTTAGAAAATTGCGTCCCTTTTTCGTTCCAAACCTGACGTCTCTGATCTGTCAGATTTTGAGTCTGTTATTTTGCCCCGTCAGAGCCTTGAGATGGGCCAAGGCGTGTTCTAGAACTCTTGCTCTGGTCGCTTTAGCGCTGGGATTGGATACCTCCAGTGCTCTGTCTTCTGCCGGCGAGAGAGAACATGCCGAGGAGAAAGGGCAGACTGTCTCCGGAGTGCGCCTGTTTTCTTGTCTTTCTTGCGTGGGGTCTGGAGAGAGCCCCGTCGGCTGGGTCCTGTTGCCCCCCCAGCACCCCAGGGCCCTGTGGGTCTCTCCTGTGGTTGGAGTACTGCCGGCAATGAGGGGGCACCAGGTGCTGACAGTCTGGGGGACACAGTGAGGTGCTTGGGACACAGCCCTTGGATTTGGGTCCCCTACGTGCTCCGCGTGGAAATTGTGTTGAACGTGCGGAGTGGGCGTGAGAGACAGCCCATGGCAGAGACTGCCGGTGGCTGGGCGCTGGGGCGAGAAATGGTGACAGCCAGCCCCCCCCGAGTCATTATTCTAGGCCCGGTACCCCACAAAGTGACTTACACGTAAGTCCATGCTGTATCGTCCTTCAGAGAAAGATGAGCAAACTGACGCTCGGAAAGGTCGTCACTTGCTCAAGGTCACACGGCAAGGAAGTGGTAGACCTGGGCTGGGGATTGGCTCCAGGACGCCCCTGTTAGCTGCTTCGCCCTTCAGCCCTGAATCCGTATGAGGAGGGCCAGGGCCTCCGCCCTCCCCCGGCTCCTGCCCGGGCTTCTCAGCCGTCGGCGCATTAGTGACACCTGCCCGGGCTTTCCGCACGCTGTGCTTTTGGACTCGGAACCTGGAGGAGTCTTCTGGACCTTCAGAATATGTTTAAGTGAAAGCGTGGTGAAAATGGCAGGAGGTACGGCAGCGTGAGGCTAGTAATAATCATAATAGAGAGAAATAATAATAGAAGGAAAGAAGTTAGGGCCGGGCCGTCTTCTAGCTCTTCCTACTTGACGGTAGTAATAATAGTGATCACCAGCATTTGGGGAGTGCCCCCCTGTGCCAGCCAAGGTACACAGTGAGTGCTATGCCCATGCCGAGTCCCTGACTCGTCCCACAGTCCTGTAGGAGGCACGAGTAGCACCCCCATTTTAGAGACTGGCAGCCGAGGCCCAGAGAGGTTAAGTAACATGCCCAAGGTCACACAGCTAGTAGGGGGAGGATCTGGTATTGGAACTCAGGCAGGACTGGTGTCGTCGGCGGCCTGGCCGGGCTCAGAAGCCCCAAGGTCTGGGATCAGCCATGCAGGTTTGATTTGATGTTGGGAAGGGCTTTGTCGCGTTTCTCTGCCTCCAGATTCTCTGTCACTGATCTGCCGACAGCGCCTTCTGCCCCCAAGGACCGCGTACGACCGATATCTTGCATCCTAGTGTCATTTCGTGAGCACGGCTGCACGACTGTGTGCACTCGTGGGGTGGCCATGGGTCTGGAAGGGGGATCCGTGGCCCAGGTGATGGGACGTAAGCCATCCCATGTGAGGGTGCGGGCCTCGCTCAACCTTTAAGATTATTTAGATAAGAACTTACAGCCACAGCCGTCCCGCAGCACCGGAGTGTGATTTTGGGGGAAATGAATCAGCGATAGCAACCGCCCTCATGCCCGCTGTGCGCCGGGCTCTGTGACGTTACTGAGCCGTGTCCCGTGGGGGCCTGATGCAACCACCCTGGAGTCCGTTACTGGCGGTGTCACTCAGGCTCCCTGGACCCAGCTCCCTGGTCTGTAAAGCTGGGATAATAATACCTCTTGGACCGTTGTGAGGACGTAGCCAGAGAATCTTTATAAAGCACTTAACGCAAATAAAAGTGTTCAATAAACTTTAAAAATTATTTCTTGTTTTCAGCCTAACCCTGTATTAGTTCTGTTGGGGGATGAGAAAAACGAGGCTCAGGAAATGGGAGTGATTTGCTAGGAAGGGGCTGGTCAAGGTCATGGGCCTGGCCCTCTCCTCTGACCCCCAGGAACATGATGTCCTCCCTCACTGGCATGCCAGCCGTGGCCCCCCATGGCCTGCTTGGGAGAACGATGGCAGAGCAGCCCCTGCTTGCTTTGGGGACTCGAGAGTCCCCTGACTTTTTCAGCAAGAAGTGGGATAACCACTTTTCTGTGATTGCTCAGCTCCAACTTAAAAGACGGGCTTTGCTTCCCTTCGAGAGCCTTTCCTGGGGCTGCTTCTCCCTGAGACACAGCGGCCACTTGCCATCCTGGCCCAGGCTCCAAGAGCGGCGTGAGCCTTGGAGTTGGTATCTTGCTTCCCTTCCCAGGCACCGTGGAGGAGAAACTGTGCTTCCCGTAGATTCCAGGCTTGCTTGTTTGTGACATGCGTGCTCGCACATGTATGTCCTATCGATCAATCAATCAATCAATGAAAATAATAGTACTATCTGTGCCCTTAGTACTGTATTGTCAGGATGTAATGAGCTAGCGTGTGTAAACCCCAGTGCCTGGCGGGTTTGTGATAAGCACCCCCAAAACGGTAGCTCTAACTGTGTGGGTGATTTTCACTCACCCCACCAGTGTGGGTGCTGACGGGTGAGACTGGGCTGTAGCAGCTTCTGGAACTCTCCGGCCGCTGATGACCCCGGGCTGATGGGCATCTTCCCCAGGGGGCCGGAAAGTGCTTGCTGTTGCGAAAGTCTGGCACACACCAGGCGGCTGTTTGGGCCTCTCCCCCTGCTAGTGCCACACTCTCCACGCTCCCTGAGGATGCTCTCTCGGCTGGGCTTGTGGCCCGGCCTCCGAAGGGTTGCTTCATAAATCGCGGAGGTCAAAGTGGCCTGGCCTTTAAAGGGCCCCTGCTAGGGCCATAATCGTTCCCAGGCAGGCTACTGTCAGAAAGAGAAACACTTAGTTTCTTCAGGGAGGCCTGTTAGGGCAAGAGCCCAGCTGCAGCTTGCCCTGGTCACAGGATAAGGGGAGCGTGTTCAGTCGGGTGCCCCGTCCCACCCTCCACCCCCGAACCGTCCTGGCCAGCAGAGCTGGCTCCAAGGGGCTGAGGGAAGGGCCAGGAGTTGCTGAGCGGCAGCTGACCGGCAGGGGAGGGCCGTTAATGGCCCTTCTGGCTTCCCACACGCCGTGCCGCGTTCGAGGCCTGCGCCTCGAGAATATGCGCGGTTTGCGGGCTCCGAGGTCAGCCTGCTCCCCCATTGCATAAGGGAAGTAACGACCAGGGGGCCTCTCCTCAGCCCCTGCGGTGGAATGGACACGGGGGAAAGGCGCCGAGAGAGTTCAGTGACCATCCCGGGCGGTGCTTTGGGCACGTGACCGTGCACACGCGTCCTCAGGGTCTTCGTCAAGTGCAGAGTACAATTCAGCGAGGGCCGCGGTTATTACAACCACACAGAACCTGGACGTGTGCGTTAACCACAGCTCTGCTCATCCTCGCTGGGGGCCGGGAGGTGGACAGACACAGTGGGGCGGCTCCCCTCGGCCCCGTGACGTCTCTGGCCGGAACCCCCAAGGCTGAGCACTGGGGCCCTTAGGAGGCTCTTTTCCTTTCGTGTCCGGAAGTTGGTGCTGGCTTCTGGCTGGGGTCCCCATTCTTCTCTGCGAGGGCCTCCCCGTGCCATCTTTCCCCAGAGCAAATTCGGGCTTCCTCCGAGCACGGCGGCTCGCGCGGGCTTTCTAGGGGCACAGGTCCTGGGAGAGAGGCAGGTCGCTCTGTGTTCTTTCATCAGAAGGCACCAAGCGGTACTCTGCTGGGCTCTGTGATTCAGGGCGGGTACAAGCCCCGGCGGGTTCACTGGGAAGGGCAGTCACTCTCTCTTCCTGATTAGTTTCCTACGGCTGCTCTAATAAATGAGCACATACTTAGTGCCTTCAAACCACATCAACTTTCGCTCTCGCTGTTCTGGAGGCCCGAAGTTGCAAATCGAGGTGCGTCAGCGGAGTCACGCTGCCTCCCGAGGCTCAGGGAAGAAACTCTCTTGGCCTTTTGCAGCTTCTGGGGGCTCCTGGCCCCCCCTCCTGGCCTCCTTGGTATGTGGCTGCACCCCTCCAGGGTCTGCCTCCGTCTTCACATGGTCTTCCCGCAGGTGTCCCGGTGTCTCTGTGTCCTAGCTGTGCCTCTGCTTTCCTTTCTAAGGGTCCCAGTCATCAGATTGGGGTGCACCCCAAATCCAAGACTGTCTCATCTTGAGATCCTTCCTTTAACCACATCTGCAGAGACCCTGTTTCCAAATAAGGTGACATGTTCACGGGTACCGGGGGTCTGGACTTTCTTTTGGGGGTACCGTCCACGCCAACCTCCTGATAGGGAGGGGCAGGGTTCTGAGCGAGGACATGGCACGAGGACATGGCTGTGGCCGTGGGCGGGGTCTGCAGTCTCCCCCAGCAGATTTGGGGTGGAGCCTGAGCTGCTGCATCCCTCACCAGCTCCTGTCCTAGGTTGTGGGGCTCCATGGCCAACACGCGGCGTGCGTGCCGCTCTCAAATTGCTGACGGGCTAGCGGGGAAGAAGGAAGAGTAAATAGCAAACTAGCTACCGTACTGTGAATACTGACACTACCCAACACTAGAAGAACTCGTCCCATGCTCTGGGCACCTTGCCTGTATGCGCTCCTTTCACCCTCACAGCGGCCTTACGATAAGGATTCTTATCCTTGCTCGCGGATGTGAGGCTCGGAGAGGTTAAACGACTTGTCCAAGGTGACACAGCCAGGAAGTGGTGACGCCAGGACTTGAACCCAGGCAGGCTGACTCAAGTCCCCGTAGTTACCATCGCACTACCCCCCCTGCACTGGGAGCCGAGGAAGGGGGGTGCCCATCAGCCCAGGGGAGGAGGACTGGTCTTGGCCACGGGGAGAACACTCCCACTCTAGCTGGGGTCCAGCTGGGCATTTACAAGCGTGGACTTGCTAAGTGCATGTGCGTGCAGCTGACCCTCAAGCAGAAACCCAAAGTCCCAGGCTTTCTGCCCTTGTCGAGTGTGCGACAAGGTGGCCAGGGTGCTGACTGTGGGAGATTAGGCCAGCAGAGGGGTGAAGGAAGAGATCTTTGGGGAGGGACCGGCAGGAGCAAGGCACAGAGACCTGGGCTAGTGGGTCGCAAGGGGGCATGGGGGCGGGGGGGGGGGGTGGAGAAGGAGGAGCTGACAGATAGGAGAAGCAGGGAGGGGGGAGAGGCGGGGGGGGGGGATGGGGTAAGGATCCAACAGCTTTTCGCAAACCTAGAGGCCACGCAGCACTTGGATTGAACGTATTAAATCCAAAGTCAAGGAACAGTTTGCTCTAAGGCAGACCGAAGAAGGCCAGAGCTTTCAGAGGCTCGGGCGTCCTCAGACCCGGGTAGGGCTGTGTGCTGGAGCTATTACCCCAGCTCCTTCGGGGAACTTTGTTGGTTTTTTTTTTTTTTCTCCCAGCTACTAGAGTAATAGATTCAATGCATAACACGCACACGAACAGATGTGGCAAGTAGGACCAGATGTCCTGCCTCCTAAAGACCAGCCTTTACTAGCACCTTTTATCTCTTTAAGTATAATTCACGTACCATGAAATCCACCCTTTCTAGTGTACAAAGCCGTAGGTTTTCGCATATTCACAAGTTGTACAACGATCACCACTGTCCAATTCCGGAACATTGCCATCATCCCTCTTAAAAAAAAAAAAAAAAAGTCCTGGGGCTCCCGGGCAGCTCATTCAGTTAAGCCTCTGCCTTTGGCTCAGGTCATGATCTCAGGGTCCTGGGATGGAGCCCCGCGTCGGGCTCTCTGCTCAGGGGGCAGCGTGCTTCTCTCCCTCTCCCCCTGTGCTTGCTTGCTCTCTCTTCTCACTCTCAAGTAAATAAATAAAATCCTTAAAAAAAATCCTGTACCTGTTAACCAGTCACTCCCCATTTCTGACTCTGTAGATTTGCCTACTCGGGACGTTTGATATGAATGAATCATAACAATGTGGCCTTCGTGTCTGGCTCACTTAGCATAATGTTGTAGCCCATCTCAGTAAATGCCTTTTTATGGCCGAGTAATATTCTGATGTGCGGCCGAGACACCTCTGTCGAGGGACACTCGGCTTGTCTCCATCTGTTTGCATCTCCCTGCGGCTTCCTTCATCCCTTTCTCTGTATGCTTCTGCATGATCGATAGCGCGCGGCGTGTCCTATCCGGCATCCCGTACATTCCGCTTGCGTTTCCCCCACGCAATTAGGAACTTCCCAGAAGCACAATTTGTAATAGCTGCGTGATAATATTCCACCCTGTGGCTGAATTATAATTTACGTAACCATTCCCTTGAAGTTGGCTGTTTAGTTGTTTCCAATGGAAATAAGGTTTTAAAAGGAGCAACAAATGAGAGAAACCTCAGAGGATTTTTCCAGAAAAGCTTAAACCGCCTCCAAGCCTATCTGTGCCAGCAGGCTGCTGAGCGAGCTCAGTGGGGGGGGGGGGACGGGAATGATTTATGCTGAATTACTGAGACCTGGATTGGACTGAGTGGTCTCAGGAAGGTTCTTCTCCAGGGTGGGAGACCCGGCTTGCCGAGGGCCTGACACATTCTTCCCCAGACTCCTAAAGGTCGAGGGAGATGTTATGTCATGCCCACCCCGTAATTTTTCCTTTTTCTTTTAGGATTGTTTTTCTTTCTTCCCTCAACAATATGGTCGTCACATGCAGCCTTGAAAGCACAGAAAGGGAATAAAGAGCTTGAAATGAAAATTGCCTGCCTTATCTAACCTGAGAAGGATTACAGAATATGAAGGACTTGTTTTTAATTTCTGAGTACGGTCTAGTTAAACAACGCGATCAGGTTTTAGCCTTTGGAGACTTAACTTTCTATAATTAGCAGAAAACCCCAGAGTTTGGCCTTTCGTAGTACATTCTCTTCAAGCGTTTCTCAAATAAAAGGTAAAACACTTTTTATTGAGATGTAACTGACATATAACGCATACGTTTAAGGGGTGCAACGTTTTAGGGAAAAAATTAAATAAAATCGCCCAGACTTCACCACTCCGAGACAGATCCTGTAAACATTTTGGCATATTCCTTCCCTGCCCCTTTAAGACAGTTGAGGACCCCCAAGAGATGACAAGGTTAAGATACTAGCTTCTCACCTGGATTCAAAAGTAAAGCACGTCCCCTGGAGAAGCTGTAGAAAATCCCACACTTAAGGAAAAACCACTGCAACAATGTTGGTGTACGCCCTTCCCGAATGTTCCCCTCGGACGGATGAAAGTAGTTCCACAAAACTGGGGTCAGATTATTTGCTTTTTCCCCACCCCCCGTGACGGTGGAGCATTCGGATTCTTCCACGTCAGGAAGACCTTCGCGAACGGTAGGCACAGAGGGGTGTTCATAGGATCTTGTTTTGGTTTTTTTAGAAGGGAAACATAGGCCTCGGTCCCTGGTTACATAGATGGAGAGAAGGCCTGGGAGAAGGCGCAAGACCCTGTCATTGATTCATTGATGACTACTTTTTAGTCTCAGTCTGAGGGCCTGAGATGGGACTTGAAGGGTAGGGGGCTTGAAGGAGCACAATTGGTACAGTGTTTATATACCTCTTCCGCCCCTCCTTTTTTTTTTTTTTGCTGTTGGACTGTTTCTACTCTGTGTTTATATTGGTTTTGTAATTTGTAAAAAGTTTCATTGGAAAAAATTAAAAATAGCCCGCAACATTGTTCTTTATGGTTTTACGCTCTCCCTATATAGTTATACCATGTGGTATTTGGTGGATTCCTAGGCATTTAGGAGGGAGTCCGGATTATTATTATTATTGGTAATTTTGTTGTTTTGCAGAGCCATGATGATTTTTCTTGGGGTTAATTCCTAGACGTAAAGCTGCAAAGGTCTTGCACCATTTTGTCAGATATTTCTTAGCAAGGTTGAACCAGGTGCCTCCAGCTGGCAAAGTGCCAGCTGCTCCGTTAACCCTTCTTCCCCCAGCTGGGGTGGTAGAAACCTCTTAGTTACTGTTCAGTTCTCTTTGGCCGAGTGCTTGCCGTGTTTCGAGGACCATCCATGTAGTAGGCAGAGTAAAGGATGTCTGCATCAAGATCGAGGATGTCTGCATCCCATTCCCCAGAGCCTGCGACTATGTTAGGTTATATGATAAAGGGGAATTACGATTTCTCGTCAGCTGACCTTCAGGTAGAAGAGGGAGGGATCCTAAGTTATCCAGGTGGGCCCAATGGAGTCTCAAGGGTTCTTAAAAGTTGGGGAGGAAATGAGAAGAGAGAACCAGAGAGATGGCCGTGGGAGGAGGACTAGGCTGGGAGAGGCTGGCTCTGGAGATGGAGGAATGGGGCCACCAGCCAAGGAGGGGAGTGGCCTCCAGAAGCTGGAAAAGGCAAGGAAATGGATTATGCCCTCCAGCGTCCAGGAAGGAACACAGCCCCGCTGACCTCTTGATCTTAGCCCAGTGAGATCCATGTTGGACTTCACAAAAACCGTAGGATAATACATTTGTGGGCTTTTAAGCCATTAACTTGGGGGTGATTTTTTCACCTATAATTTGTACGGGAAACAAATATAGTGCATACGCATCCCCGACCCCAGCATCGTGCTGGCCCTTAGGAGATGCTTGGTTCTCTTCCAGATGGTTCAGTGTTCATTTGCCCAGGCTTACAAGACACGAAAGTGGTCTTAGCTTTGCCCCCATGTGCGCCCTGTGCAAAGCAACCCTCCTAGGTGGAGTTTCTGCTGCTTTTGCAGTTCCTTTGTCTCTCAATTGAGGGGTTATAGGCAAGAGACTGTGTTACTTGGGTGATTTCCCTTTTCTTTTTTTTTTTAAGATTTTACTTATTTGAGAGAGCGACAGAGAGAGCATGAGCAGGGGAGAGGGGCAGAGGAAGACAGAGAAGCAGGCTCCCCGCTGAGCAGGGAGCCCGATGTGGGGCTCGATCCCAGGACCCTGAGATCCTGACCTGAGCCGAAGGCAGCCACTTAACTGACTGAGCCACCCAGGCGCCCTGTGTTTCTTCTTCCGCTGAGTTCTGTTACCCTTTCAACATGGGCTCATTTGTTTCTGCTGGCATTCTGCTGGGTTTCTCCCGTCTTTGTTGATTTAATTTTACTTTTCGAGTAACTGAAACGTCGAAGTTGTATGCAAAGACGTATACTCAGGGTACCCCTTCTCCGCCCTACGTCCTTCCTCCCCGTTTGCGCTGGCTCCTGGGAGGTCACTGACTCCCTCGGGCTGTGTTCTGTTGCTGGTTCGTCGTGCAAAAATAGGCAGATACCCCCATATGTCCTCCTTTCTTATCCAGAGAATAAGAATGCTGCAGAGATTCTTTTGCACTTAAGTTTCTCCAGAATTGCTTCCCCTGGCCATCCCTGCATGTCAGTGCCTGGAAATCTTTGTCGCTCTCTTCCACAGCTGCGTAGCCTCCCCGCCCCACCCCCACCATCTGTGCGCCTGCCTGCCTCGTTTAGCCCCCTCCTTTGTACCTGCACTTCACACTTCGGCTGTTTTCAGTATTTCACAATGACAGCGCTGCAGGAGTAACTACGTGCATATGTATTTTCTTACTTTTGGAGGTGTGTCTTCAGGGTAAATTTCTAGAAGTGGGATTTCTGGGTCAAAGGGTAAATGGATACATAGTTTGTTGACTAGTGCTGGGTTGGGTGTTGCTTCACATGCACTCCCCCAGCTCCGGGGTGGGGGCGGGAGCAGCAGGAACAAGCCGAGCCTGCTTCCCCACCGCTCCCCCCCCCACAGGTGCTGTAGGGTTTTTAACTGTTTTCAGTCCAATAGCCTTGAGATTTTTTTTTTCAAGATTTTTTAATTAATTTATTTGACAGAAATAGAAAGAAAGAGGGAGAAGGAGATTCCCCGCAGAGCAGGGAGCCTGTTGCAGGGCTCCATCCCAGGATCCTGGGGGATCATGACCTGAGCCAAAGGCAGAGCTTCACCGACTGAGCCACCCAGACGCCCCCAAGAGATGGTATCTTGATGTAGCTTTGTCTTGCAGTTTTCTTTGTAAGTGACATTAAACATCTTTTTTACATAGGACTAAGGACCCCTTTTAATAGCTGTAACTTGTTCATGTCTTTCATTATCCTTTTGCAATCAGAATTTTGGATTTTTTCCCCTAAAATTTAAGAATTTTTTTTTAAGGATTTTTATTTATTTGACAGAGAGAGATACAGTGAGAGAGGGAACACAAGTAGGGGGAGTGGGAGAGGGAGAAGCAGGCTTCCTGCTGAGCAGGGAGCCCGATGCGGGCTCGATGCAGGGCTCTATCCCAGGACCTCAGGATCACGACCCAAGCCGAAGGCAGACGCTTAGCACCTGAGCCACCCAGGTGCCCCAAAAATTCTTTATATATAAGGGCTAGTTAGCCCTTTATCTGTGATCTATATTACAGATTTTTTTTCTCCCTGGTTGTCATTTTCTTTTGACTTCGCTTTTGAAGTTGTTTTTTCAGTATGAAAAGTTTTTTTTTTAATCATTTGGTTTAATTATCAGTGAAATCTGAGCTCTCTTTAGAAAACTTTTCCTTAATCCCAAGATACAGAGCATTGTACCCATTTTTTTTATTCTGCTACCCTAGGTACATTTTCCCCTTTAGAGCTCCGATCTATTTGGCATTTATTCTTGTTTAGGGTATGAGACACAGATCCAGTTTTCTCTCTTTTCCAGTGATGACATAGTTATCCCCGTACGAAGTATTAAAAAACCCAGGTTTGCCACGGAGACTTGCAGTGTCACTTGTATCATATACTCCATCCCCTGTGTCCGTGGGACTATTTTGGGGTCCGTTCTCCTGTCTGTTTCTCTGCTCGTGAGTCCGTACCCCACCACCTGAATTACAGGGGCTTGGAGCAGACTTCAGTATCTGTCACATCATCTCGTAGCCGTTCTGTATCAGGGTTTTCATAGCCGTTTTTGCATTTTGATTTTTTTTTTACCATAAAAATTAATACGCTCATCTTTAGAGCAATTTCAGTTTAACAGAAAGACTGAGCAGAAAGTATGACGTTTCCATATGCGTCTTCCCCCCCCAGCCCTTCCCACAACCAGTCCCCCTATTATGAATATCTTAGGTGTGGTACACTTATTACAATGCCTGGCCAATATTGATATGGTAGTACTGTTGTCATTGGTATTTAAATTCCTAGTTTATAGGGCGCCTGGATGGCTCAATCTGTTAGGTGTCTGCCTTTGGCTCAGGTCATGATCCTAGGGTCGTGGGATCGAGTCCTGCATCAGGCTCCCTGCTCAGCGGGGAGCCTGCTTCTCCCTCTGTCTGCAGCTCCCCCTGCTTGTTCTCTCTCTCCCTCTCTCTGAAAATAAGCAAAATCTTTAAAAAAAATTTTTTTAAATTCCTAGTTTACTGGAGGGTGTACTCTTCGTGTTGTACACATTTTATGGGTTTTAACAAAGGTGTGATGCTACACATTTACCATCAGGGTCTCATAGAGAAGAGTTCCACTGCCTGGAAAATCCCCTGTGCTTCCCTTATCATCCCTCCCTCCTTCTCTGGACCCCTGGCAACTCGGGTCTTTATTCTGTCTCCATACTTTGCCTTTTCCGAAGTGTTCTAGAGTAGGAATGTAGTGTGTAGCCTTTTCACACTGAGTTATACGCACTGAAGATTCCTGCCGCCTTCTTTTTTCACATGGACTTTTGTATCAGCTTCCCCAACAAATGCTCATTTGTGTCTTCATTGGGATAATGTTCAACTTTCCACTGAGTGAGAACTGACATCCTAGGCATGCTGAATCCTTTCCAGGAACGGGGGAATTTTTTTTTTTCTCTCTGTCAAGTTCGTTTTGAGTGTTTTCAGGTCCTCATCACCTAGGTGTTACATGCTTCTTGTTACGTTTATTTTGAAGTATCTCCTCTCTTTCGTTGCTACTATAAACGGGGCTTCCCCTGCCGGCACATCTTGTTTGTGAAGGCTGTGGGCTTAAACTTGGCAACTCTGATTTTGCAGGTCTGCGAAGTGGCCCAAAGTAGGTGATAGGGCTGGGCCCTGGGAGGCCTTGGACCTGGGACATCTCAAGTCCTCACCCTGTGTTTTGTCTTCCAAAATGAGGGGCTGAATAAGTGTGCACCATTTCCGACAGTGTAATTCCAGCCGAAACCAAGTTGTGATTTGTATTTTTACCTCTTTGCCTTCCATTTGATTGAAAAAAAAATGGACCCTCTTTGCCTGCCACGGGGTACAGGGATGACTGCACGCAGCCAGCTCCCTACATGCCTGGCCTTGTCAAACTCAGCCTTTCCAGAAGTGGGAAATGTCTCCGGCCTGTCTGCAGAAACCGGAAACGGCAAGAGACTAGCCTGCTTGTGTGTATGTTTGCTCATCGTTCACTGAACTGTTTACTCATTTGTTCACTGAGGCTGAGAGGCATTTGTTGGATGCCTCTCACATGCCGTGAAGGCAGATGCAGGTCACTGGCCCTGAACTCCATGCTTACAGCTCAGCACGATCTCAAGCCCGGGAGCTGTGGGGCTTGCCGTCTTGTGCTCTGGGTGGGGACCCGATAGACCTGTCTTGGGAGGGGTGGGTCAAAGAAGGCTTCTTGGAGGAAGTGTCAGTTGAGCTGAGATCTGAAAGTCGAATAAGAGTTATTCAGGTAGGGAATGGAGGGAAAAATCTTTTGGGCAGAGAAACAGTGTATGCAAAGACCCTACGGTGGCCAGAGGCTCCATCTGTTCATAGAACTGGGAGATAACAAGTGTGGGTGGATTAGAGAATGCTGGGGGAGAGAAGTATGAGATGGATTAACAAGGTAAGACCCGTCTCAGGTGAGGTGATCTTAAGTCAGTGAGGAGTTTTAAGGAAGTTATGGCAAGATCAGATTTGCAGTTTTCAATTGTGGGCGCCTGGGTGGTTCATTTGGTGAAGCATCTGCCTTTAGCTCAGGTCATGATCCCAGAGTCCTGGGATCGAGTCCTACATCCAGCTCCCTGCTCAGCGGGGAGACTGCTTCTTCCTCTCCCTCTGCCCCTCCCTTCTGTTCATGTTCCCTATCTTGCTTTCTCTCTCAAATAAGTAAAATCTTGAAAAAAACGAAATTTAAATTGATTTGCTACATAGAGAGGTATAATAGAGTTTCCCAGAGAAACAGAACCAATATGAGAGGGAGAGAGAGGAAAAGGCAGGTAGATAGGTAGGTAAGTAGAGATGAAATTTATTATAGGAGTTGACCCATGTGATTCTGGGGACAGAGAAGTCCTGCCGTCTGCCATTGGCAAGCTGGAGACCCAGGAAAGCTGGTGGTGTCATTCAGCCCAGATCCAAAGTCCAGAACCGGGGGAACCGGTTATGTGAGTCCAAGTCTGAAGACACAGAAATCAGGGGCCGGTGATGTAAATCTTAGTCTTGAGTCCTTAGGCCTTAGACCTGCAGCTCCGCCTTCCAGGGGCGAGAGAAGATAGCCATCTCCACTGTGCTTCTGCAGAGAGTGGATTCCGCCTTCCTCTGCCCTCTTGTTCCCCCCAGGCCCTCAGTGGAGTGGCCGCCGTTGCCCACATCGCTGAGGGCAACCTTCGTTACTCAGTCGGCCGATTCAGATGTAAGTCTCTTCCTGAACACCCTCACAGATGCACCCGGAAAGAACGATTTCCCAGCTACATGGGCATCTGTTAGCCCAGGCAAGCTGACCCATAAAACTACCCATCAGAGGGGAGTGTTGGAGAGGATGCGAGGGTGGGAGCAGGGAGGCGGTTGGCAGCCATGACGGTCCAGGTGAGGGTCCTCGGCGGCCAGGACCTGGGCGCAGGCGTGGAGACAGACAGAGGACGGGTCAGAGACTGTTTTGGAGGGAGGATGATGGGCCTCTTAAGTTTGGAGATTAGGGGATTGAGCGCTGGGGTGGGAGCCCTGGAGAAGGTCAGCACCAGCGTGGAGAGCCGTCCCGTCCAATATGGCAGCCACCACGCTCACATGCTGACGGAAATGAAGCTCATGTGAGTAGGGAAATGCATTTTTAATTTTATGTAAATTCTAGAATCAGTTAATTTAAATTTAAATGGCAGTGACTCTTACATCAGACAGTCCAGATAGAAAATATTTGCATTATCGGGAGAAGGTCTTCTGGACAGCACTGGTTGCAAGTGCCTTTAAGTATCTGAGTGGAAATGGCGAGCAGACACATGTAAGTCTGGGGCTCAGAGTAGCAGTCAGGCGAGGTTCAAATCCTGCTGTACAGCTTGCTTGCTGGGTATCCTTGGACAAGTGACTTCACCTCTCCAGTCTCACTACCCTCATCCAGAAAACAGGCTATTCCATTCCGTGCCTCATGCGGTGCTGCATAAGCCTCGAGCTCAGTTCTGGGGGGCACTCGGTGGGGGTGGAAACCCGTTACACCCCCTGGGCCTGACCTTTGCCATTGCTCTGATGTGTTTACTTGGACGAAAGGGCTCCGGAGTGGTTTCTCCCCCCTAGCTCTGACTTCGATGCAGAGTAGGACCTCGGGCAAGTCCTTTCTCCTTTCTGGTCTCCGGTTTCTCACTGGTGATGTGCGCATTAGAGCAGCCCCTCCTTGAGGTCTGGCCCATGTCCCGAAGACAGTAAACAAGTGCTGACAGCAGCTGAGCTAGTGTCAGAAGAAGGTACCAGAAGGAGGCAGGGGACCTACCTTCTCTTTTTTCTTTTTTTAATATGGACAAGGTTTACAGACTTCTGAACTGTTGGGAAAAACTAATGTCATCTCATTAAAACTGCATTGCTCACTTGTACCAAAAAAACCCCACCAAAGCCCATTAAAGTTTCATACCTGACATGGAAGACTATTAAAGATTCATAATTGCAATAAAATCCTTTAGTAGAATTTGAATTTTCATTGTGGTGATGCTACAATCGGGGGTGGGGGGGTTCCCGTTTGAAGCGACAAAAGCCATTTCAATAAAGGCTGGGGAAGGCAGCGAAGAAGGCTCTGAAAGTGCTTCCATGGGGGGGGCGGGGGGGCTGGGGGGGCTTGCCCAACGGCTGGCACTGGGACGTGCCTCCCGAGGGGACGGACTCCCGTCTCCTAGCTCATGCACGGATCGAGTTGTTGGCAGGTCTCTCTCCTGGCTGCCTCTGGGAAGGGAACTCAGAGCTATGGCCATCCTGCCATGGGTTCTTTTGGCTCATTTGTTTTCGCTTTCCTCTGCCAGGCAGGAATAGAGCACCTACTGTGTGCATGGCACGAAGCACAGGGCTGAGAGATGAGAGACAGAAGGATAGGCTGGTTTTTCTTCAGGGAGCTATGACCGGCTCATGCGGGGGCTCTGCGGGCTGGGAGAACGAAGGCTAAATCCCAGCTCTGGCCCCTTCACTTTCTGGCCTCAGTCTCCTCATCTGTAAAATGGGGTAATAGTATGTACCTCATAGAGGTAGTCAAAATGACACCCAGTGGAAGCTGAAGGCAGGGCCCAGGAAGGAGGCAGGTGAAAAGATAGGGTATGGTTTTGAGAGTCTCAGAGGAGGGGGTCACTTCAGCCATGTAAGCATGTCTTCTCAAAACTGCAGCTAGCATTTATTGAGCACTTAGTGGATGCTATAGATACTGTTTCACCTGCTTTATACATGTCCATTCAGTAAATGTTCATTAAGCACCTACTATGTGCCAGATGCTGTTTTAGGCACTGGGGCTACAATGGAGAGTTAAAAGTAAGTCATTTAATCCTGAAACCCACAAGGGTAGGCACTGATGCTATCTCCATTTTCCAGGGAAGGTAACTGAGGCACAGGGAGGGTAAGGCAGTTACCCAAGGTCACACAGCTGGGCTCAGACCTTCAGAGTGTCCAAGATCTGAGCCTGTCACTTCATGGGCTGTGGATGACAGAGGGATTTCTCCTCTCTCTTAAAATAAAGAGCATTCCCATGCTCCGTCCCCAGCTCCTCCATCACTGGTGATAAATAGGATGCCCGTGGTGACAAATAAAGCCACCTTTATTTGTTTATCCTTCCGTGTCCTCCCCATTGGCATCCTGTTCGCAGGCTGAGCGATGCTGGGCACTGGCTCCCGCTGCATCTGTGTCTCCCTTCTCCAGGGGGCCGTGTCCTGATGAGCCCGGGGTGGCGTGCCTTGCTTCCTGCTCAGCTGCCCTCGAAGGCTGGGCTTTGCCGTGGCCTCACTCGGTGGCGCTAGACATGTCCTTGTGTGGTCTGGGCCTCAGTCTCCCCATCTGTGGGAGACTTTGGGGGACCCTGGCGGTCATAGCATCTTTGCCTTGCTACTCATTGCGCATCGTCTAACTCCGGGCTAGCTGCAGAGAAAGGAGCAGACACGGCGAACTCTTCGTCTTGGGGAGAAAGAGCCCAATCGAGGCCTATAAACTTTGCCACCTCCGACTTCCCCCGGCGCAGACCCAGGGAAGGAGGCAGGGGGGGGGGGGTGTCTCCCTTCCCTTCAGCATTTACTGAACGTCTCCCGAGAGCCGGGACAGGACACTGAGAGTGGGGGCGTACTCAGGAGCCGTGCCGCACCGTTCCTATTTCCCGGTTGCCTGGTTGCGGAACCAGGGGTTCTTTCTGCTGTGCTGCAGGGACGGGACTCCGCACCCCGCAGGCCACACGGGGCACCGAGCAGCAGTGGGGAGACACCGGGTTTGTTTGAAGGGGCTTGCGGACTCAGGGGCGGTGCGCGTGCAGACCCCTGTTCCGGCGAGTGGAGGAGAGAACTGGACCCGAGACCTGGGAGCATCTCAGACCGACTCCGGGGCTGTGGGCGGCTGCGTGAGGGCCCGAAGCCAACCCTGTCTAGAACCTGGGTTTTAAAACAGATGCTGGGAGAAGGAGAAAGCAGATTGGAAGGAGATTGAGAAGACGGCCTCACGTGCCCCCATTTGGGGGGGGTGGTTTCCCAAGCGTGACTCCCGTTTCAGGCCCGCTCTGCAGGTGGGCTGCACACGAACCCCGTGTTGCCTCCCACAAATCCAGTAGAGATGTATTTATTCAGCAGGCATGAAGGAAAACTATGAACAGCCTCGTGACTTCGGGGGCCGTCAGTGCCGAGCACGGGGCCGGAGTAAGAGGTGCGGGGGTAATTCACAAGATTGTGGACATGGCAGGTGCCGGGCTCTGGGCCCGGGACAGTAATGGCAGTTTGGAAACCACCGTGCCCCCGACCCAAAAAAAAACCAAAAAAAAAAACAAACCCATTTGCCCTCATGGTTACTGACACACCTTCCCCCCGGGTTGTCACGTTTAGCAAATCCAAATACAGGATGTCCTTTTAAGTTCCCGATAAACATGGATACCCCTTTTAGTGTACGTCCGTGCCGTGCGGTGTTTGAATGTTCCCCGCCCAGCCTCTCCGGTGGGCCAGGGAGATGCCGGTGGAATTGAGCGGCCCCTCTCCTGGCTTCCCCACCCCCCACCCCCCAGGACCGGGAGGGAGAGGCTCGCGCCCCGAAGGGTGCCCTGACATATTGGGTCTCTCAGACGCTCGTTCCTTTCATTAAACTGCTGGGATGGAAATAAAGTGTGTGGGGAAGGTTAAAATTGATTCCCTTCGCTTAACAAAAGCCGAAGCTCTTGGGAGAGATGCGGAAGGAAGCGGAGACCCTAAGCAGCCGGGTGGTGTGGGCTGGGCTGCAGCCTGGGGCTGTGGGGCCTGCGGGGCGGCGAGGGCGCAGAGCGCAGAGGCGAAGCCGCTGGCACGCGGGAGGCCGTGTCGTGACGCGGGTGCAGGGGGGCCGGCAGGAGGAGCCCTCCACACTCAGCACGGAGGAGGTGCCTCGATGTGAGGAGAAGACCCAGGTTGGGGGCTCCCGGGGGGTGGAGGGAGGTGAAGACTGGGTGCGACGTCCTGAAGGGTTACCAGGGGGAATAAAGGCGGAGTGGGCGATGGGGCGAGTTTTCAGATCTGGGTGCTGCGGGATGGCAGGATGGGGGTTTTGGACATGCTGGCTTTGAAGCGATGCCATGTGTCTCCAAGCAGAGCTCCTGACGACAGCTCAGTAGGAGAAAGCAGGCGGGCCTCGGGGCCCTGCTGACCTGGGCCTGTCTCCTAGTTGTCCTCTTCACTGGCTCTGTGATCAAAAACTATTCGCTTAACCTCCCCGAGCCTCCGTTTTCTCTCTGGCGGAGTGGAGAGCGAGGATACTTCCTTTGCAGGATGTTGAGGCTGTCAAGTAAGGGAAAAAATGTATGCACAGGGACGAACAAGGTACTTGGCACACATTCAGTGTCCAGGAGATAGTGGCTTGAAACTTGGGGCCCCAGGCTGGGGTCATGTTTTGGTCCCCACTGGGCTGTGGCAGAGATGGTTCCAATGCAAGGAACAGGGATCTGACTTCTCATTCATGCGATGGATTTTTGTGGAATTCCCACTGTGCACCGGGCCCTGGGGACACAGTGTGGGAAAACCCACTCACAGAGCAAGTCTAAGCCCGGGCGGCACGAGAGCCGGAGCGGGGCTTTCTCACCCAGCACGCCACCCCAGCCCAATGGAGGCATCTGCTAAGTGTGCGGTAAATGTTGCGTGGGCAACGGGAGACGCGAAGTCTGAGTTTGCATCTCCTTTCTGTACTAGAAACTACCCCGCCTGCAGGCGAGGCCCTGAAGGAAAGATGAGAAACGGGACCAGGGTTCTGATGCTCTGTCTCATCCACACATCTTCGTTTATCCTCTTTCTTCCAAATTTCCCCGTGGCTCACCTTTTCCAAATTCTGCTTTGGAAAAATGCTAGGAAAACCCTCTGGATGATGGGAAAGCCCATCAGCAGGCTGGGAAGCTGGGGAGAAGGAAAAGCAGGCAGGGACAATTGGCATTGTGAGGCTGCCCTTCAGGGCCATGGTGGGGAGAGGCCCTGGGCAGCCCCTTCCCTGCCGTGGGCTCAGTGCCCCTTCCAGGAAGAGCAAGGAAGGGAGGCAGACCCCCGGAGTGGAACCGTGCTGGGCATCTCACTCTGAGGCATCATCCCTTGCAGCCTCATATAATTCTGTCACAGGTTTATTTTTATTGGGGCGCCTGGGTGGCTCAGTGGGTTAAAGCCTCTGCCTTTGGCTCAGGTCATGATCTCAGGGTCCTGGGATCGAGTCCCACATCGGGCTCTCGGCTCAGCGGGGAGCCTGCTTCCCCCTCTCCCTCGCCTGCCTCTCTGCCTGCTTGCAATCTTTCTCCTCTCTGTCGAATAAATAAATAAAATCTTAAAAAAAAAAAGTTAGATATTTTTATGGGAAGGCTATCTTTCCCCCTTTTATTTCTTAATCCTTTCACTTAAACAAACAAACGTGTTTTTACATTTCAAAATAAAACTTCCTGCTCGTTGCAATAATCCAGGCGATATGCTATTGCGTTATTGGGAAACTAGTTTTCTCACTTATTGGTTCTTTCTTGAGTAAATTAAAATGTTGTTTCGTATTTTAAGGAAACGTGTGCGTGCTTATGGTAATAATCTCAACCCTGTAGAAGCGTAAAAGGGAAATAATGGAAGCACGCCTTCACGTCTCTCACCTCGCCTTACCCCCTCTGCCACCTCCAACTGTTGCTCCCCGATGGCTGTTGTCGTCTAGATAAGGGGACCCTTGGGGAATCTTGCTGTAGACCCACCTCTCTAAACCACTGCTAGGTCGAGGGGTGGTGGCCCTTTATAGTAACAGGAGCGTGGGCTCAGGCTCGGGACTGGAAGATTGGCTGTGCCTTTGACTTGCTGTGTGACCCTCAGGCATCCGCGTAACCTCTCTGAGCCTCAGTGACCTCCCTGGCAGGCTGGGATCAGGGCCCTGAAGTGCCGGGCATGAGTCGGTGTCCTGCATGCCGCCCAGATGACTGTGTCATTTGGTGATCTCTGCAGGTTGGGGACCAGATTCTGGAGGTGAACGGGCGGAGCTTCCTCAGCATCCTGCACGACGAGGCGGTCAGGCTGCTCAAGTCTTCGCAGCACCTCATCCTGACGGTGAAGGACGTCGGGAGGCTGCCCCACGCCCGCACCACTGTCGACGAGACCAAATGGATTGCCAGTTCCCGGATCGGGGGCGCCGGCACGAACTCGGCAGGGTCTGGCTGCGTCCCTCCCTCTGGGCCCCGGGACCGCAGGGCCGTTTCCGAAAGCCAGCGATGCCCCCTCCCCTCCCTTCACCACGCCCTGATCTCCCCTCCCTTCACCACGCTCGTAGAATTGTAACGATTCTACGAGCCCGCGGTCCCCATCCCAGGGCCCTTTGCCATTGTGGGCGTGACCTCGGCCACGTCTCTTCTGCTCTCCTGGCCTGTTTCCCGTGGAAACCTGAGCTGCATCATCGCCCTCTCTCGTCCTTTATCTCACGGAAATCGCTTCACTTAATCTTGGGCCCCTAGGTGCTTTGTCTGAAAAGTGGGGAACCTCACCCCTGAGGGTGAGGACCCTGTGAGTTACCTGAGGACAAGGGTCTTGGGAGTCATAAAGTGACCGCAGCTGCCGATGGCTGCAGAGTTGCTGAGTGCCATGTGTCACCTCTGGATTTCCAGCAGGAGTCTCGGCCTGGTTGGTGGCCTCCCAGGCCAGATCCACCCAGAGCATCTCTCTCCCTTCCTTCCCTCCTCCTCTCCTGCCTCCCTTCCTTTTTCCCAACACGGTATCATCAATGTTTTAGTTAGCTACCAACATTTAATAAGGCATCAGGTTTCCCATGGAAAAAAAAAAACACCAAACTGGATTTCTGGCCGCTGCTTTAAGATAAGGAATTCTGGCGGCTTGAGTGCAGGTTTTTTCAAGAAATTGGGCTGGAGCTGAGCTGCCCCTGCCAGTTGCCTCTCCGGATCTCCAGTCCGCCCGTCTTCCTGCTCCCTAGGGTCGGCCTGACCCCGAGGCCGTGGGTTATTGTCTCCTGTCCTGGCCTTACCGGCCTGGGCCCGCGGGTTGGAAACGTGTCCGGAGTCCACCTTGCAGGAGCTGAGAAGCGCCGCCCGCAGGCTTGACTGGGAGGCCGGAGGCCGCTCAGCTGTCCAGGCAGTCACGCCCCCTTGAGCAGCCCCAGTGAGGGGAGGCCAGGCTCTCTCCCCCACCCCCCGCTCCAAATCAGCCTCTCCCCTCCTCGCGCCTGTCCGTGCTGCTCAATCACGCCGCTGAACACGTTTATCTTTCTCCATAGGTTTCCTGGGGATCTCCCTACAGAAGGGACGAACAAGGTAGGGCGCTCCCCATCTGTGGCTATCTTTGGCTTCTGGAGGAGGGTGGGTTACAGAGCCACTCACGTGCATGATGTCATTTCGTTTGGGCAGTCCACTGACTGACCGTCCGTCCTCCATTCTGCCCCTGTCTGTGGGCGCCACCCCAGGCCCCGGGGGTGGTGGCACCAATCAGATCCCCGCCCTCATGGAGATTATGCGTAGTGTAGGAGACACACGGAAAAACAAACCTGCCCACATATCTAATCACAGAAGACGTTTGGTGCCACCGGGCCTTGTGCCAGATAGCCTGAGAGAGAGTGACTGCTGATGGGACATCTAATTTAGGTGGGGTGAGAGGCGGAGGGGAGGGCAAAGGCTCTCTGAGTTGGGGACACGATGCTTGGGCTGGGCACTGAGGGTTAAAAAGAAGGAACCACATTGGAGTCCAATGCAGGGGTGGGAAGGGATGGTCTAGTCGGAGGGAGCAGCCAGTGCCAGAGCCCCGCAGCGACGAGGAGAAAGTGAGGGGCGGGGCTGAGTGAGCAGTAGCTGGGGACAGAGTGATAACAGGTGGGCTCATGGGGTCACACGGGGCTTTGTGGGCTGCCTAAGAGGTTTGGCTTCTAACCTAGAACATTGGGAAACCGTGGAGGAGGTGTCTGTTTTTATAAGATCATTTCAGCGGCTCTGCGTAGGTGATGGGGGAGGTGGGAGGGGACACCGATGGCGTCTTAGCCACAGCCCCGGAGGATGCCAGAGACAGTGGTGGGGAGGGGAAGGGGGTGTGTGCACCTTTGCGCTCTGTCTCGGCAGTAAAGTTACCATTATCCCCGATTTACCAAGGGAGGTTCTGAAACCTGCAGAATAAATTGGAAACCGTAATAAAACCGCTCAACTCTGAACGGTTACGGGATCTGAGGAGAGGACACGTAAAAGCGCTGTGCAGCGCACGAGGCCGCACAGTGTGAGAGCAGACCTGGAGCCTCCTGCGGGTGCACAGCAGAGCCCGAGGCTGCAGAGACCCCCCACCCCACCCCCCTGCACTATGCTCACGGGCATGGCCCCGCCACGTGGCCCCAGAGCCTTTCGGAATTCCCGGCCGCCTGTCTTCCTGTCTTTCAGCTGGGATTCTACAAGGGGCCAGCCGGCTCCCAGGTGACCCTGAGCAGCCTGGGGAACCAGACACGCCTGCTTCTGGAGGAGCAGGCGAGACACTTGCTGAACGAGCAGGAGCGGGCCACCATGGCCTACTACTTGAACGAGTACCGCGGCGGCAGCGTCTCCGTGGAGGCCTTGGTCATGGCCTTGTTGGAGCTGCTCAATACTCACGCCAAGGTGACCCAAGTCCCTCCGCGGGCTCTGCCTCCTCCCTGCCTCCCTGTGTCCCCCACTCCTTTCCTGAGCACCTGCCAAGGGTCAGGCGGAAGAGGCCCTGGGCAGAGACCGGTGACCGAGATGCCCCTTGTCCCAGGGAAGGCAGTCCACAGGCTCCCAGGGAAATACGACTCAAGTCCCCTGTGATGTGTGCCCTAACAAAGTGGCTGTCGATGCTGAGCATACATTTAGAATCAGCTGAATTTCTCTTCGGAAGTGATACCCGGGGCCTCGCCCCAGGCCGGTTAACTCCACCCATCCGTGGGTGGGAGCCTGCCACAAGCCCCCCCCCCTCCCTCCCCGGGTGCTGGCAGCTTTGAGAGCCCGGCTCTGGAGGAGGTCTGGGGTCCAGAAGCTGCACAAAGAAGAAGGGATTAAGCCCCCTGGGAGCGGTTGCCTGTGGGAAGGTTGAACAGAGGAAACGTGATTTGTGGAGAAGGAAGGACATTCTAGGCGGGAGGACAGCCAGGGGCTTCCTGGTGTGTTGGGGGGGGGGGCTGCAGTCATGTGTGCTCACGGCTGAGATGCCGGCGAGGACGAGCTGAGAGGGAAGCAGGTGTCACGTGAGGCTGGTCCAGCGTCCGGCCGTGGTGGTGCTTGGGCTTCCCCTGGGACAATAGGGAGCCACAGGGGTTAAGGAGGGAGAGGCCAGTGGTTAAGTTGGTACACAGGGGATGGGTGCGCCCCCCCCTCCCCGCTGGTGGAACTCCGGCTGAGTGCCCTGTTTGTCCCCCTCCCCAGTTCTCGCTCCTGTCGGAGGTGAGAGGCACCATCTCCCCACAAGACCTGGACCGCTTCGACCACCTGGTGCTGAGGCGGGAGATCGAGTCCATGAAGGCTCGGCAGCTCCCCGTCCCCGGGGCCGGGGACACCTACTCCATGGTCTACAGCGACACAGGCTCCTCCTCAGGCAGCCATGGCACCTCCACCACCGTCAGCTCGGCCAGGGTGAGCTGCCCCCGCCCCGTCCGTGGCTTCGTGGTCAGCGGGGGCGGGGCGTCGAGATCCCGGCTTTGCAGTGAGACGGATCTAGCGTCAATCTCAGCTCCAGCCCTGACTGGCTCTGTGCCTTGCCTTTCTGAGCTTCAGTTTTTTTCCCTTGGAAAAACCTCATCGTTGTCAAATGCCTGATGCGTGCCCAGCAGGGCGCAGGAGACGGCTAGTGAACAAGGCAGATGTGGCCCTGCCTCTTGGGCTCCCGGTCTGCGGGGGGCAGGCTCAGGGAGAAAGATGAAAAACACAGGTAATGAGACAAGGAGAAAGCAGTAACAATCCATGGGAGGATTCCACCAGAAACCGTGGCAGTGCCTTCATGGGGGTCATCGTGATGGGATCTTCCCTGAGACACCCCCTCTTGTCTTTGGAGCCCACCCTGACTTTCTCCCTGACTCTCCAGCCTCCCCAGAAAAGCATGCAGGTCCTCCTGGGCTCTGCCCCCGGGATGCTCAGAGGCAGATTAATCCCAGGAGACCTTTGCAAGGAAGGAGCAAAGGGAATGCCTTGCGGCTTGGTAGGGGAACCCGGTATCCCTGTCCGTGTGGCAGGAAGAGCCAGGGTGGAGGTCAGGAGAGCTGGCACGTCTCACACTCTCCATTCCTGTCTTTAGATCGGCCGTCACCCTCTCCGGTGGAAAGGGCAGGGGAAAGCCGCATTTCTCAAGCGCCGCTGCTCCCAGATGCTGAACTGGGAGATCTTACAGGGGAATCTCAGTAGACCTGGGACAGATGCACTTAGTTGTCCTGCTGAGGAGCAGAGCTCCTGGGGCGCGGTGATGTTCAAGATTGCAGGCTGGCGGTTAGTGGGCACCGATGAGCACGCGGCCAGCGGGAAACAGCCCTGGGGCAGCGCCCTTGCCCTGGCAGACGGCTTTTGTTTCTTTTTAGCTCTGGGGAGCTGAGTTTCTGGGGAACTTCTATGCCTCTGCCTTCCAGCCCTACCGTTCTGAGTCCCCTTCCTCTACAGAGCCCTTGTCCCTTCCTGGGGGGCCCGGGCAGCTGCCAGGCATTCCCTTGGGGCTCTGGCTGCAGTGGGGACCGTGTCATTCTTCGGGGGACGAGCAGGTCACCTCTGGGGCAGGGCAGAGGGCGTTCCCCACCTGGAGCCGTGTGTGTGGCTCTGTGGCGGCGCTCAGGTGATGAGCTGACTTCAGGCTGCAGGGACCTGGCCCAAGGGGCCGTTTCTCCCGGGGGTCCGGCTCCACGAAGACTGGCCTTGGAAATGCCCATGTGGGTCTTCATGAGCCACGAGCCACTGCTCTGAAACCTGGGGGATGGCAGGCTGTAATTCTGGAATGGTCCCTTTAGAATCGGGGATGAGAGATCCAGTTGGGGGATGGGGTGTGTTCTAGCCTGGGAGGCAGGAGATTTAAGTTTAACCTCTGGCCTCTCTGGGCCTCAGTTTCCCCATGAGTAGAATGGCTCAAGGACTTCGCCCAAGTCTCTGATGGCAGTCAGGGTAACTATTATGTCCAGCTCAACGCTGGCCTTCTGTGACCTGCCCAGCTCAGGGTTCTCCTCCAAATCTCAGAAGTCTTGGCCCCCCCGGTCTTGGCCCCATGCTTCACTGCCCAGTGCCTAAGTTTCCCCACTCACACTGGGGCAGCGATGCCGCTATGCCCAGCTTGTTGGGAGGATTAAATGAGGAGTGACCTCCCTGTTGGCACCAGCATCCCAGAAATACCGTCCCAATCCTGAGGCCGGGTGGAGGCTCAGCTCTTCCTAACTTCCCCCAACCTGTCTGGAAAAAACCACCTTGAGGATTTGCATCCAGGGCCTTGCAGACATTTGGAGGCTTCTGGAAAGCTCTGGGTTGAGGCTCTTCTCTGCTCCCCCACTTCCCTCTTATCCTGCCTCCAGCGCCCTCACACCCCCAGCTTGGGGCTCCATCCCTCAGACGCACACCTTCGCTGCCGGCCCAAGGCGTGAGCCTCTCTGCAACGCAGGTTTTCTCTGATCCAGTTTTCTGAACAAGGTCCTCCTGCAGACTCTGCCGTCCATTAGCAGCTGTGACCTTGGACAAGTCACTTCTCTTCCCGGGGCCTCCATTTTGCCATCTACCAAATGGGAGCGATGATCCCAGCCTTGCCTGCTGGCAAGTCCCAGGGTTGCCCCGCAGTGAAGAGGCGTCTGCTGGCAGCCCTTCTCAGGGACAGGTGTTCTTTCTGCAGGGCCGTGGTGACCCATGGTTTCCTTCGAGGAGGCAGTTACCTTGAAGGAGTGCTGGCTGTGGCAACAGGACCTTTTTTCTTCATCCCTCCTTTATGCCTGCCCCAGGCATCTAGAGGAAACAGAAAAGGGATCTTAGAGAACCGAGTTCGTTTTTGCCTTTCTCTGTGTGTGTGCATGCATGCATGCTGGGCAGAGGGGGTGGCTGCTGAACCCGCCCCATCCCCAATATTTATTTGATGTATTTTTCTTTTTGCTTTTTGTCCACCCTTCCTCCCCAGGAGCGGCTGCTGTGGCTTATAGACCTGATGGAGGTACCGTCCTTCCTGCTGGGTGGGGCCGCGGGAGTCCCTTAGCCGGGGTGGAGGTAGGGGGCCGTGGCCCTTCCTGCCACCCCCTTACGTCTTCCTGGTGGGAACCGGAATTCTTCTCGGTGCTCACTGTCTCTCCTACTGGCTGGTCCATCAGGTTTCCTCAGGCTTTGGGGTGAGAAGGCTCTCCGCTTAAACCTTAGCCCTGCCACTTCCTTGCTGTGTGACCTCAGAAAGGGATTTTACCTCTCTGAGCTCAGTTTTAGGATCTGTAACCGGAGGATGATCATTTCTGTGCTACGGAGCTATTGAGAGACCTCTCGTCCTTTCACATGCTGTAAGCTCTATCTGGAGTGTTCCCTTTCCCACTACACATGGCCTGCTGTCTCCTCTGTGGGCATCAGCCCTGCGCTCACATGCCGCCTCTTCCCGGAAGGCTTCCCTGATTCTCTGACTTCCCCATGGCTCCTCCAGCCCCGAGTGTCCCATTGTCCCGACTCTTGTCTCATCATATTCTAAGAATGTGTACAAGCTTGGCTGGCTGCTCCCCCCGACCACAGCAGCGACTGAGTCGGGAATCACCAGTGAATCCCTTGTGTCTGGCCCAGGGCGGGCCCGGCCCAGATGAACTGGGGCTGTTCTTCGTAATCATCGTCGTCGGCATTGGTCGAGAGTTCTTGGGGACATTGTCACAGTGCTTTCCAATGTGGGCACATTGTCACAGTGTATCTTCTTTGACGCTCCTAGTAACTAGGAGTGGCGGGTGCCACCCTGATCCCCATCGCGCGGGGAAGAACGGCAAAGTCCGAGAGAAAAGCGACTTGGTCCAGGTCACTCGGCTACTGAGGCGGGGAGTCAGGGTCCCCTATTTATCTACTCACCAACAAGTGCCAGGCACTGGTCTGTGACCCCAGCACGTGTTCGTGCACTTTTGCTGGCGTGATGCTGAGCCCCCAAATCTGGAGGGACAAGAACCCAAAGCATTTCTTTCTGGAGACCCAGATCCTGTCCCTCCTGGAGCTCACCTGCTTCCCCGACTGTGTTCGAACACCTGTCACGTGGCTCTCACCCCTTCTGCGTTTGTCTTCCCTGGGAGACAGGAGGGACCAGGGGCCAGGCAGGGAGCATGTCTTTCTCCTGTCTGTCTGTCTGTCTGCCCAGTGCCAGCCCCGGCTCTGGAAGTGAGCTGGGGCCCAGGAAATGTGGAGCAGAAACCGAAATGAATCTGCCTTCCCCGGCCACGCAGGGTGATCTTCTCACATCCCAGCCTTCTAACCGCCTACCTCCCACATGGTAGGAAAATGGCAGAGTGGCAGAGGGCGGGCTCTCGTGACCCAGATGCCCCAGACGCTTGCCCCAGGTGCAGCCCGTTTCCACTGAGCCCGGATTCTGTGGGCCCTGCTGTGCAGTTAGCAATCGCAGGTTCAGCGTGGCTCCTTCTGCAGCCGTTTTCCCTTAAACCAGACAAAAATCGATCAGAGGCGATCAGATGCAGCCCTCCTCCACTGACAAATAGTGTTTCCTTTCCATTTGTCTAATAGCGAGCCAGCCCCTGGTCGCTATTTTTCCTCCAGACAATGTCGTCCCCCTCCCACGCGGATGTCGGCCGGGAGAGCCGTGCAGAAGCAGGGCCTCGCTGCCATTAATTGAGTTCTTCGTGGGGTGCAAGCCAGCCCGGGGCAGAGGGGCTTAAGTGCATAGGATGGGGAGGCCTGCAGGCCGGGCTGGCTCTCCCAAGTGGTAGCCATGACACCTTGGGCAGGTGACTGAAGCTTCTGGAGCTTTGGTTTCCGCATCCGTACACCTGCCGATAAGACCAAGCTTCTGTGGGTAGTGGTGAAAATTCGGTGAGCTCAGGAGTGGACCTCCAGGCGTGGAGTACTTGGGAGCCCATTCGGCTGATACTCTGAAGGCTGGCAGAGGGCACTGCGGAGGATTTCGGGGGAAAAGGGGCTGTAGGGGCCAAGGCCAGCGCTTCCCTCTTTCCTCGCTCTCCACCTCTGCCTCCCATCTTCCTTCTCTTCCTTCTCTCATTCCTACTCGCCTCTCGGCTTTCCCTCCTCTGTCCCTCCCCCTGGCTTGGGCAGAAATCTAGGCCCCATGATGACTTTCCAGAACTTTCCCATCTCTAAAGGGGGTCCCTAGCCTCAGGCCTCTGGTGCATTTAGGGGCAGAGTGGGGAGGGGGGGCTGTTGTCCTGACATCAGAGTAAAGAAGCCAGAAGCACAAAGAGCTGAAAATAGCACCTTTATGTAAGAGCCTTCCCTTGTAAAGAGGGGAGGAAGGAGGAGGTACCAGGGAATTGGGCTGGAGCAGCGGGGAGGGAGAGGCGGGCCTCATTCTGAGGTGACAGCTGGGCCAGCAATCACTTGGAAGCGCTTCCAGAATCACGAGTCCGCCTGGCAGGGGTCCGCGTGGGTCCGCGCCATCATTTCACTTTATTTTGGCCCCACAGTTCCCTCAGACCAGACTCCTGGGATATCCGGGCCCTGACAGGGCCAACTTAGACAAAAAGAAGGTCTTTTCCCTCAGAGGAAGGGAGTTTCCTGAACCGTCAGTGATTTGAGGAGGAAGGAGATGGGGAGGAGCGGCGGGTCTTGAGGGCGTTGGCTCTTGGGGCAAGCAGTCGGAACAACAGAGTCAGACCTTGAACACGGCTCTTTCCCCACTTCATCCTTGCTGTGCGACCTTGGGCAGGTGGCCTTCCTTCTCTGAGCCTCAGTGACCTCAGCTGTAGAACAGATGAAGGGCCCGTCCAGCAGGACTAATGGAGCCACTGAGTCTAAGACCGCAGCTGGTCTCCGGCCTCGGTGGGTGCAGGAGGGCGGGGGAGGAGGCGCCCCCAAGCAGCCGGCGGGGTGGGGGCAGGCCGGCTCCTGCACGAGCTCTGACCTTGATCCTCGTCCCGGAGCCCGTTCGTCAAGAGCGCTTGTGCTGACACGTCCCCGGGGTGCTCAGCCTGCTGTCTGTAGCTATTTCAGACGCACGAGGAACATGGCTCGGGGGCTCGGGGCTCCTGAGCCGTCTGGCTTTGGCAGATGGAGTCCGGCAGGGCCGGGCTGTGACCCGTCTGCCGTTTGCTCCACTTGAGGCCTTCCTTCCCCGGGCTGGGTATTCGTTCCCCCCTGCCCCTCCACCCTCACCCTCCCGACTTTCCAACCCGGCCTTCTCAGGTGGCTCCAGGATGCTATTAATAGCGAGGACGGAGGGCTGAGGCCAGGGGCCAGGGATGGGGCGATGTCGGGGCCCTGTCCCATTCCGGGGTCAGAGTTGGGCTGCTGGGCTTTGGGGCCACCCCCACCCGGGTTAGAAACCCGCTCCGCTGTAGAACGTCCACCGGGTCTTGGGCAGGTCACTTCCCTCTCGGAGCTTAAGTGTAGAAGCTGTGAAGGAGGGAGGGTCCCAGGTCCCAGGGGTCCGTGCCTCTCACGGAGACTCAGAGGAGAGCATGTCAAGTAAAATGCCCAGCACGGGGCCTGGAGCATCGTCCTCCCCAGTTTGTGGTTCGTCATCTGCTGTATCTCTGAGAGGAGGTCCCACCCGCTCTGTGGTCTCGGCAGAGACCTGCTTGTGTTGTCAGCTCTGGATCCTTCCTCTCTGCCTCCCAGGGGCCCACTGCCGGCCGCATCAGTGATCCCATTGCGCCCGGCCCTCTGCGGGGTGCTGGGGACACAGGGACCCGCACACCGGCCATTTATTCCCCATGAGCCAAGGCTGCCTGATGCTTGTTGACTGAATGCGTGCCCAGAGCTCTGAATGTACCAGACCAGGACAAAATTCCATGTCCTTGGGGCCACCGTGGACTGTCACCTGAGCCCCCTGGGTGCCTGCAGCTTGAATCCAGGGACAGGTGGCAGTGGCTGCGCTGAGAGTGGCAGAGGCCCCTCCTGCCTGAACACCTTGTAGGTGTTACTGCGTTGGCCCCGGGAGTGAAGGACGGCCATGACCCCATTCTGCAGATGGGGAAACCAGCCCGGAGCACATCCGTGGTTTGCCCGCCGTCCCTCGGCTGTGAGTGGCAGAGCCCAGTGTCATCTCAGAGCAGCCAGGAGTGGTGCCACTTGGGGGGGGAGGGCAGCCCCATCACGCCCCCCTCGCAAGGCTCCCCTGCTGTCTTTGCAAGCCTGAGGCTGCCCAAGGCATCTTCCCGGGAGCCCGTGTGCAGGGGGCGGGGCTGGAGACAGCCAGGAAGCTGAGGTTCTCGTGGAAGCCTTAGCTTTGGTGGTAAAATGAGGCAGATGTCCCAGCCTGACATCGCGGGACCAGATGAGGAGGCCTGGGTATGAAAGGCTCGGAGCTGGGAGGGCCGAGTGCCTCACCAGAGGGCTCCTGTGACAGGTCTTTGTGATTACGTGCCTCTTGCCTGCCCAGAATGTTCAAGGCTCCAGGAACGTCATTCGGGATGGGGGTCAGTGTGTCCTGACAGCCTGGGCCCCAGGGAGTATGGCATCAGGGGATCCCTCCGTCCTGGCCCACTGCCCCCTCCCTAATGCAAGCCACCATGCCCACTCTCCACGATGATCTGGTAGTTGCCTGGCCTCATTCTCTGCCTGCTGGGGCCTCCTCCGTGCCAGCCTGAGTGATTGATGAATTCGTTCACCTATCGATCCACTCACGGAGTCATTTGCTTAGTAAATATTTATCAGGCAGCCCCAGTCCTAAACACTGAGGATAGAGTAGGGACTAGGTGGTCATAAGTCCTGCCTTTGAGGAGTTCTTATTCTAATGGGAGAGGCAAACAAGAAGCAAATCAATAATATAACATCAGGTGGTGTTAAGTCTTATGCAGAAAAATGAAGCCTGGCCAGAGGTTAGACAGTGAGTGGGGAGGGGTGCTGTTTTAGACGGGGCTGGCCCGGGAAGGCCTCCCTGAGGTCAGAGCTAAACGAAGAGAGGAAGTGAGTGTGTGGAGGGCAAGGAGAGCAGTGAGTGCCAAGGCCCTGGGGTAAGAAGTACCCCATCCTGTTGGAAGAGTAGCAAAAAAGGGCCCAGTCCCGAGGCACAATGAGTGCAGACTTTGGAATTTTCTCCGGGGAAAATGGAAAGACCCTGGAGGGTTAGGAGCTGGGGAGAGAGATTATCTGATTTATGTTTCAAGGATTACATCCTGGCTGCTGGGTGAAGGAAGTTATCGTTGTAGAGGAGAAAAATAAAGCAGGGTGGGGGGTTAGGGGTTGCAATTTTAGGTGGGGTTGTCAAGTTAGACTTCTCTGAGGAGGTGATATTTGGGGAAGGGCTTGAAGGAGGGAAGAACGGAGCGTGCCTTGTGGATTCCTGAGCGGGAACCTGTTCTGGGCAGAGGGGAAGGCCGGTGTGAAGGCCCTGACACGCCTGCATTGTTCCGGTGTGGCTGGAGAGGAAGTGAGTAAAGGGAATCTTCACAGGAGACAAACTTGACCCTGTCGCCATGGCAACCTGCCGCCCTCAGCCTCAAGTGCCAGCAGCTCCACGCTTGAGTCTATAGAACTGCTCGAAGATTCTCATACTTCCTTCCTGCTTTATGCACGCCCTGCCCTCTGAAATGCCATCATTCCCTCCTTTGCCCCATTTACCCACAAGACACAACTTTAAGCCATGCTCCCTACTCCAGGAAGCCTTCCTTGATAACCCCTCCCAGGTGCTTATATGTCTGTAACTCCTCACTCCGTGCACGGTCTTCTCCTTGCTTGCTCGTGTTGAACCCACTTCCTCTAGGCTCCTGGTGGCAGGGCTGGTGCCTCACCACTTCTGGGGCCCCAGGCCCTCATCAGTCCAGCACCGAGACTGCTCATATTGATGGCTGCCCTTGAGACGTGAGCCAGGTGTTGGTCGCGGAGGCTTGTTGCCATCCTGGGCTCCCGGGGTGGAGAAATGGCTCCCCTGAGCCCTGAAGAGAGCTACCTGAGAGAGGGGCGCTGCTCAGCGTCCCAGGGATGGCCTGCAGGTGACCTGACGGCAGCTCAGTGTCACTAGGGGGAGCATGAGTTAGAGAAGGAAGCAAGCAATGGGCATTTTTTGCAAAATAAGGTGTGTTTAACCCTTGACTACCTGCCTCACAATTGAAGCCATTAAAATTAAAAAAAGAGAGAGACTCCACCTCTCACTGGCATTCTGCCACTGTCACATGTCCCTGGGCTTCTGTCTGCGAGCACCTCTGGGTTTGGGAAGTTGCTGAGCGTGTGGAACATGGTACCCGGGGCCCTGCTTCAGGAGTGCCCAGGCCAGAGCCCGCCCCCCCCCCCAGCAGATAGTTTCCCCCTGGAAAGCCTCACCGAAAAATTGATTTCAAACCGACCGGCAGGAAAATTGATGTTAATTTTAACGTGTAAATTTCCCAAGAGCAGGGCATGTCAGGACGAGCAGAAATCACAAGAAAGTGTCACGGGGCCCGTCATGGATTGGGGGTATCTCGGAGGGCAAACTACTTTCTCCCTCTCAGTTTATATTTGCTCACATTGCTTTCTTCTCCGTTTCTAGAACACTCTGGACCTGGAGGAAACTGGTGAGGCTGTCCAGGGCAATTCGAACACCCTCGCAGACATTTCCTTGGTGAGACCCTGTCTGGTCCCTTTCCTTGAGTTTTGTCCTCCCTGGTCTGCCTGAGGCCCTGGGGTGCCGACTCCTCGGTGAGAGCCACAGGGAGGGGACAGGGGCCCTCTGACCCGGCCCCAGACCTGCACACAGGGCATCGATCAGCCCTCTCCGGCGGGACCCATGACGGCTCTCTGCTCGTCCTGGGGATTTCAGGCAGGGAATCAGGCTGTTCGTTCTCCAAGCTGCTGTTACTTTTGATATGTTATATGAACTGTGTCATAACAAATACTGACCCACGGAGTGCGTGACCTCCCTGAAGAGGCCATACGACCACACCGGAAACGGAAGTCACATGTAGCCTTGGATCCCTGTGTGCACGTCGGCAGCCCGGGGAAGCACCTCTGTGATTCCGACCCAGATAACTTCTGAACGGCCTGGACTCTGGAGCCAGCTGCCTGGGTTCAAATCCCACCTCTGCCACTGACTGTGTGACTTCGGGCGAGTTTCTGAACCTCTCTGTGCCTCGGTTTTCCCCTGTGTAACATGAGGATAGTAATAGTGTACCCACCCCACAAGTTCATGGCAAGGGGTGAGTGAGTCCACGTACGTAAAGCATTTGGGACTGTGCCTGCCCCGCCATCAGGGCTTTCTCGTGCCGGGTGTCGGCCTAGGCAGTGAAGGTGTTCATCACTGCTGCTCTCCACGCACCCGCTGGGCGGCAGGCACCCGCCGACACGTGACGCGACATGCGACGCATGGGGCTCCTCACTCCCCACACCCCCCGGGCGGGTGCAGGTTTGCCTGCTGCCCAGAGAGGCGCTCTGAGAGACCAGCCGTGCCTTGCCCAGGACCACACAGCCCCCGAGCCCTTGTGACCGTCCCCTTCTGTCCATTCTCCCTCCCTCCAGTCCTGTACATCTCCTGCCTCTAAGGAGCCACGATAATCTTCTAGAAAGAAAAGCCAAAGAAATGCTTTTTCTGTTTCTTCCATTCTCTGCATCCACCTCTAATTGAGTCTTGTTCCCTGTGACAAGGCCTGGCTGATGCCGAGAACTTCAGGTCCCACAGGTAACGATGCCATCCCCGGAGACGCCCGCCAGGATGCCGACGCTTATCGGCTGCCGAGATGGGGGGAGTAGTTTTCCACCAGGGTGTTGCATTATTCAGAGCAGCGTGGCTGAGAGCTGATAGAGTGGGACAGAATTCCAGCCACAGCCTGGGCTGCTCGGGGCTCCCCTCCACCAGCCGCCATGGGCTCTGACTCCTTCTACTCCTGTTGGGTCTTTTGGCAGGACGACGTCAAAGCCCCCTCCGAGGGGCTGCCGAGCTACAAGCCGCCGCCTCCCCCGCCACCTCTGGCCCAAGGCCACAACCGCCCGCCTGGCCAGCCGAGGAAGCCAGGGAAGGAGGACCTCCAGCCACCGTCCTCTGCATCTTCCCACTCGGGCATCGTCTTCTCGGCTCCCAGGAACCACAGCCCACCGGCGGGCGCCGCGCCTGCCCCGGGGGCCTCCTTAGCACAAGACTCGCCCTCCTCCCCCATCTATGCCTCTGTCTCCCCCGCCAACCCCGGCTCCAAGAGGCCACTGGACGCCCACCTGGCCCTGGTCAACCAGCACCCCATCGGCCCCTTCCCGCGGGTCCAGTCGCCCCCGCACCTGAAAAGCCCCCCCGCAGAGGCCACGCTGACGGGGGGCTGCCCTCCGCCGCCCTCCCCCTCCGGCCGGCCAGACCCAGCGGGCACAAACCAGCACTTTGTCATGGTGGAGGTGCACCGGCCGGACAGCGAGCCGGACGTGAATGAAGTGAGGGCGCTGCCCCAGACGCGCAGTGAGTACTGGCCGCCCCCGCGGGGGCTGGGCTGGGGGCGCCCCCTGGGTCGTCTCGGGGGCATCCAGGCACAGTCAGAATGGAAGCGTGTGCAGGGTCCGAGTGCCCCGGCAACAGGGTCCTGAGCCCATGTGGACGCGGGGGTGAGCCCTAGCTCTGCCACTTAAGAATTGGGTGACTGCGGACAAGCCGTGGGGTAGAGAGTCAGTGACGGCCCCGCCGGGTCACCGGGAGGACCGGACTCCTCCTCCAGAGCCCCCAGTCCTGGCCACCTCGCGGTCTCCATCTCCCCAGTGAGACTGGGCTCCTTGAGAACAGGGGTGGCCTCTGTGATCTCTGTCCCCGGGGCCTGGCACAGTGTGCGTGCTGGGGGAAAGACGGGTATGGAAAGTACTGTCCCTGGACCCCTCGAGGTCTCCAGATCCTGGGGAGCTGCAGGGTCAGAGTGCAGGCTTGACCTCGCAGACACCTGGGACGAGGCTGCGGCCCCAGGGTTTCAGAGGGTGTCCAGCTGAGGGGGGTCGACAGCAGCATAAAGCCGGTTTTCACTGGCAGGAAGCCCGAAACCTTAGCAGACTGTACATGGGGCTCTACATCTTCATCCTCCCCGTAGTAAGTTGGGTGCATCTTGCTGGACTCTGCTGCCATCTTGTGGCTAAAGTCATGTATAGGTCCCGCTGTGGTCGGCAAGGTGGCAGGCCAGGTCAGGGGCTCTGAACTGAGCGCCTGCTGTATGCTGAGCAGTGCGCAGACTGGGCTGCAGAGTGCTGGGGGAGGGAAGGCAGCTAAGGGGACAGCAGGCAGGATGTGGTGAGAGAAACTGGGCCCAGCACACGAGAATAAACGCTGTCCGTTGTGCGGGGTTTCCGGTGCACCAGATTGAGTTCTGAGGGCCCTGCCTCTATTAGCACCTCATCTAACCCTCCCAGCAGCCCCGTGAAGCTGCTACTGTTGTCCCCATTTTACCGACTGGAAAGCTGAGTCACAGGAACTTAACTGTGGAGCAGTCTAGTGCAAGTCTGTTCTCTTGTGGGCTTCACTCCACACATTGTATCTAATTCAGTCTTTATGGTAATGCTACTAGATGGGCACCATTGCTCCTATGTTGGAACAAAGTCAAGGAGGCTCAGGGAAGCTATATAACTCACCCGGGGTTGCTCGAGTTGGGCAGAGAGGACGCAGACCTGACCTGCTGAACTCTAGAGTGTCTCAGATTCCGGGGCCCAGGCCTCACACACACGGCGAAGCAGCCCGGGTTTGGCTGGTGAACGAGGGTATGTGCCCACCACTCAGCTCAGGCCAGTTGGGGTTGTGGAGGGTACAACCTTCCCTTGTTTTATTGAGAAGCTAGAAATTTAACTTTTCTGTGAACTACCTTAGTTGGAATGTGCTGGTTCATCATTAAAATTTGACGGCTTTATATAGGTTAAAAAATAATAGTAATAACCTGTATCTGGGGGCTGGGTTTGCTTCCTGACCTCTGTTTTCCTCTTTACGCCATGGACAGAGAACTGGGTGGTCAGAGCAGAAGTCCTGTCTGCCTTGGGGCCAGGCCCTGGGTGAAAGGGCAGATCTTAGTGGTGGAAAGGTGGCAGGGAGTCTTGCCTCCCACCAGCCCTGTGATCCCTTCATTCCTCCCTAGTGTGTGCCTGGGGAATCCCCACAGCCTTCCAGCCTGCAGCTCCATCACCTCCTCCAGGAAGCCCTCCCTGACGCCAGCGGTATAAACCACCACTCTCCTCCCGTTCCCCCTTTCCAGCAACCTCCACACTCTCCCAGCTCTCGGACAGTGGGCAGACCCTGAGCGAGGACAGCGGTGTGGACGCTGGCGAGGCAGAGGCCAGCGCCCCGGGCGGAGGCAGACAGATAGCACCTACCAAGAGCAGGAGTAGCAAGGAGCCACCTCAGAATGAGAGGACCACAGAGGGGGCCACCAAACCGGTGAGTGAGGAGTGGGGGATACAGAGGACTGAGGAGAGGGCAGGCCCCAGGTGGGGAACAGGAGGTCCCCGAGAAGGGTTCGGCTTGACAAGTACCCATCACGGGGAGGGAGTGAGCCCCCGCCACTGGAGGGATGAGGGTCCCCGGAGCGAACGCTGCATCAGGAGTCGGGAGGCCCAGCTTAGGTCCCACCTTTGCCCTGACATTGGTAAGCCAAGTACTAAAAGTCGGTCCTGAGGGTCCTACAGTGCAGGTCTGACCTGGCATGCTGGCTAAGGCAGTCGGGCCTGGGTTCTAGTCCTAGGACCACCACCACCGGGCAGCCTCGGGCCGGCCCCTTAACCTGAGCCTCAGCAATTAGAGAACTGGGGACACCAGTTCTTAGCTTAGTGCTGGCCCACCGACAGCTCCCGGCCCGGGGCTGCAGTCTGAGCCCTTCTGACCCAGGGGCATGTCACGGCCAGCCCAGCGCCCCCCCACCCCACCTCTCCAGCCTGGCCTGCCCACGGGGAAGGCCTCAGGCACTGGTCTCCTTGCTCATGCCCGCAGCCTGGACTCCTGGAGCCCACATCCACCCTGGTCCGTGTGAAGAAAAGTGCGGCCACCCTGGGCATTGCCATCGAGGGTGGCGCCAACACCCGCCAGCCCCTGCCTCGGATCGTCACAATTCAGGTACCCCTCCATGGGCCCCACCTGACTATCTCTCCCTACCCCTGGGGGCCCCTCTCTCGGCATCCCCAGGGTTCTGCCACACACGCCCCCCTCTTCCCGCAGGGATGACCCGGCCGCCAGAGGCAGGCCCTCTACCCTCCCTGTGCCTGTTTTCCTCATCAGGGCAGTGGACCCCCAGATTGGGCCTGACCCGCCCTCAGCGGCCTCGAGCATCCCTGCCTTGTGTCTCGCCCCTGCAGCGAGGCGGTTCGGCCCACAACTCCGGGCAGCTCAAGGTGGGCCACGTGATCCTGGAAGTGAACGGGCTGACCCTCCGTGGCAAGGAGCACCGGGAGGCGGCGCGCATCATTGCAGAGGCCTTCAAGACCCAGGAGCGAGACCACGTCGACTTTCTGGTCACCGAGTTCAATGTGATGCTCTAGAGGCTGAGGGCCCCCACTGCTGCCCAGCCCCCGGCCCAGGTCCCTTCTCCCTTCTGGCACTAGTAGGCTCCCTGAGGGCTGGGGCTGCGTAGCCAGGGGGCAGAAAGACATCCCCCCACTCTTTCCCGGCCAGAACCAGGAGAAGAGAGCTAAGTGAGGCAAACAGAAGGTCAGGTCGGGAAACGGTGCCATGCCTGGCGTACACAGTAGGCGCTCAGTACAAGCGGTGGGTGTCGGGAAGGAGAGAAAGTCCACCTGAGGCCTGCCAGGGCCTGTCCCCTGGGTCAGATGGGGCACCGGGCCCTGTTCTCCCCCCAGCTAGGACCTGGTCGGTCCTCAGGTGTCTGAGCCTTTATCTGCAGTGAGGCCACAGGAGAATTCGTGGACACGCCCCCCCCAGGGGGCATCTCGCAGGACCTTTAGTGCCACAAATAAGCATCAAGCACCTCCCCCACAGTCACAGCCCCTTTCTTCCTGGCTCCTTATCCCCCCCTGGTATTTATTATTTATTTCCCTCTCGTCACCCCTGGGGACCCCAAGACCCCAGTTTCCCACCCCGCCCCCAGCCTATCCCAGAGGCCTTGCAGGGGACCCGCGATGTCAGTGTATTTATATACAGAGCTTATGACTTTAATTTTTCAATAAAGAAACCTGAACAAGGTGAGTGTCCAGCGTGCTGTGTGGCCCGCCTTTGTGGCTGGGGTTTTGACTGTGCGACCTGAAGGGAGGCGGGCAGAACAGAGTAACTAACACACGCCACCGGCCTCTCCCCCTGCACCCCGCGGCTCCAGGTGAGACACAGAGCAGGTCTGTGGGGGCACCTGGGCCACACCCACATCCGGGAGCACCCTCCTTGAAGGTTGTTCACAGAAAATACTCTTAAAACAGACAGGTATGTTATGGGACCGAATAGGGATGTTTTCAGACACAGGGAGGAGGCCTGCCTTTGGGAGATGAGGAGGGGCAAAGGGAGGAAGCCAGGTGGGGGGGCAGGGGGAACTTCAGGCAAAGTCCTGGGCCCTGGTTGCAGCCTGATCCCACAGGGACCTCTAAGTGGGCCCGGAGTTGTCCCCACTCAGGGCAAGGGGCAGGGCTTTCATGCTGTCAGTCTTTGGATAAGGCCTGGGGAGAGGAAGGGGGAGAGAGGTAGTAAATTCCCACTCACACTCCCATTCTTCACCTGTGCAGGCCCGAGCTGTTTAGGAGCCAAGGGCAGGGGCTGTTAGAGGCAAAAAATGGTCTGCTACACAGTCCCAAGGCCCGTTTCCTTCAACCCCATGGTTTCTCTGGGACAAAAAGACTTGGAGAAATCCTGCTTTGTCCAGCCCTGTGTTCAGAGGTCAGCCGGGGGGCGGGAGGGGGGGCGGCAGTTTAGGCAGCTGACCCCCAGCCCTGCCGGAGCCTGCTTGTAGCTGGCCCTTTCCCCTCCCCAGCCCGAGGGGACCACCTGCGGCCAGAGCCCTGGATTCCACTTGACCTCTGAAGCCGCTGGTGTCCCTGAAGCCCCAGCCCCTCCGGTGGGGACTCTGTGCCCCTCCCCAGTCCTGCTACCCTTGCAGGGGATAACTCCCACTTGGTATCAGTCCCCAGATCTCCAGGCATGAGATGCCAAATCCTGCGTGGTCACGGGCCAACGATCTCACCTTTCGAGGCCCAAATTCCTCATCAGGAAAACGGGTGTGGTAGGTTGAATCATAACCTCAAAGATATCCAGGTTCCTGTGATGCGTCGATGTTCCCTAATATGGCGAAGGGACGTTGCCTATGGGATTAAGGCATTTAGATGGGAAGGTTGAGCTGGATTTTCTGGGCAGCCTCCATGTAATCCCAAGGGTCCTGGTAAGCGGGAGACAGAGGGAGACTTGCTGGGCGGAGGGAATGGTGTTGTGGGTAAGAAGCAGATGCCGGGATGTGCTCTGAAGGTGGAGGAGGGACCACGAGCCCAGGACTACAGGCAGCTGCTAGACGCTGAAACAGTCAGGGGAAGAAATTCCCCCCTGGGAGCCTGCAGAGGGACCCTGCCCTCCAGACGTCTTGAGGACAGCCCGGTGAAACTGACTTCTGACCTCTCTTTGTAAGAGAACAAATGAGTGCCATTTGAAGCCATGAGCTGGTGATAATTTGTTACAACCACCCCAGGAAACACATGCAGTGTGGACCCAGCCACTTGCTTCCGATGGTGGTTGGGACGCTCTGTGTGGGCCCCTGGAAGCAGGCTCAGAGTTGGGCTCGGGGTCAGCCCCAGAAAGACCATGGCAGTCCGGAAGACAGTGACAGTGAACCAAGGGTCCTCTGGCCTGAGAAGCGCCGCACCCTTTGTAGTCTCAAGTCTTCATGCATCTTGTTCTGGACGGAGAGGTTTTTGTCTATCACCAGCGCACAGTGAATTTCAGCCCAGCCGCTGACCTGCTCTATGAACTTACGGGCAGGTCGTGACCTCGTGACCATCCGTGCCTTGAACCAGCCACCTCTCCAGGAGACAAGAAAGCTCCCGGCAGCTGCTGCCCATTGCTCCCAGTGAGGTTTTTGGAGCTGTCGTTTCTAGAATTCTCCAGCCCGACTCCGGGACTGTGGCCCATTGGGCATTAAGGTCCCCTTCCAGTGGAATTTTAAACAAACTTTAAAAAAATTCCTTTGCCAGTGGGTTTAGAAAGTTGCAGTTAGTGGGTAGTAGAGGCCAAATTTGGACGCATGGCTGCTTGAAGCCCACATCATAAAGCAAGGACAAGCATGTGTCCTGCTGTTTTCTGAAGGGACCCAACACCATGGGTTAAGGCAACTCTGAATAACGGAGGAGGGAAGGGTCAGAGGTCTATCCTGGCCACACACGCCTGTGGCCCTCCCGTCTTTATTCATGATGCCAGAATGAGGGCAGGGGGTGGTGGGGGGACGGCATTGCTGGAGAGTCTCAGTGTCTGCTGCTGGGTGAAGAAGGCAGGAAGAGCGCGTGTGTTTGGCCCGAGTTAGGACCTGTCCAAGCAGGTGCTGAGTTGGCCTTCAAATTATCCGGTGAGGGACAGAACAGCCCAATGTGAGGAGTACGAGGACAGAGAAAAAGACACCGCTCAAAGGGTCCACGCTTCAGAGTCTGACCTCTGGAATCAAATTCCACCTCTAGGATTTCCTGGCTGTGTGATCTGGGGCAAGTCACTTAACCTCTCTGAGCCTCAGTTTTCACCACGGCTTAGATGGAGGGCATAGTATTCATCTAGCCTGTAGGTTGTTACAAGGATTGGCTAAAACGATTGCCGCTGGCATGGAGTAGACATCCCAGGAACAGAAGTTGCTGCTGGGATTATTACTGGGTACCTGTAGGAGCCTCAGGCCCCCTGGGGAGCCGGGAAGAGCCTTCTGCCAGGAGGATAGAGAAGTGGCTGCAACACAGCTGGAGGCGGGTCCCCTGGGAAAATTATTCCTGTCTTGGGGCCTGTCAACCCCCTTGTGAAATAGGGTTGGTGGAGGCGCTCTTGAGGCCAGTGCCATTGATTTTTTCTTCTGGGCTTGGCGCTGGGTTTATTTTATCCTCTCCTCTCAGCAGCTCTGAAGTTCAGTGGCAGAACTGGGGCGGGAGCCCAGGTCAGTTTGACACTTTACACCACCATCCTTCAAGGTGAGCTCTCAGGGGACCAGGGATCCTTTCTGTCCTGCACTCACCATGGGACTCTGGGCAAGTTCTGGTCCCTCTGGAGGCCTGGGTTTTCCCGCTTGCTAATAGTGGTTTGGACTAGAAAAGACTTGGAGGTCAGTGCCAATACCTACCGACCTCACAGGAGAGGACCGAGAACGGGAAGAGCTCAAAAGTTCCTGACACTGGAGCTCAAGAAATCTTATTATTAAGATTCTTATTACTGTTATGAAGCAGTCCGTTTCGGCTGCGAACGTTCGGGGTTTCTTCCTCACTCTGGCTCCGTGCGACCTTGCACAAATGTCTTAGCTCTGGGCCTCAGACTCCTTTATGCCCTCGAGCGGGTTCCAGGAGGGACACGAACCTCCCACATGTGAGCTCTCCAGTGCTGGGACCGAGTCCGAGTCCCTGGGGGCGGGCCTCAGGCGGCCGCCTCTCTGCGATTGGTGGATCTTCCAGAGGCCCCGCCTCCCGGGGCCCTCCCCGCCCGTCACAGGCCCGCCTCAGGGATTAAGCAAAAAGTCACCGCCCCGCCCCGCGCCGGGATTGGAGGCCTTTGTTTGCCGCTCAACTCCAGGAAACCACCGGCGCGCGGCGACACCCAGCAGGTGAGGCGCGGGGAGGGGCTCGCGGTGGGTCCCAGGCGGGTGCGGCCCCTGGCTGGGTCTCAGTTTCTCGGTCTGGGGAATGGGGGGGAGAGTGGACAGCGCCGATGGGCTCCAATCCACAGGGACTGCTCTGCTCTCGGCCTCTCCCACGTGGAAACCCCACGCGCACGGGAAAGAGACGGATCGCCACTCCCGGAATGGGAGGGAGCCCGGGACGCGCGATCAGTGTCCAGTTCTAGCCCCGCGGGCTGCGAGGTTCCGCAGTCTCCACCTTTGGCCTCAGTCTCCACCTCCGCACAATGGGGGCGTTGGCTTTTTCTCTCCCTCTCGCTCTCTCCGGCTGAGGCTGGTCTCTGGGCGGGGAGGGGTCCCGAGGGAATCCGGGGGGTGGTCCTTGGCGGGGCCTCGGGCTGTGTTTGGGTTGGAGGTGTGGCCCGGGTAGCTGTGGTTACCGGGGAGGTGGGACTTCTCCGTTCTGGGATTTGTGCGCGGTTCGTTCTCCCGGCAACAACCCGCGCAGCCTGACAACTCCGAGCCGAACAGCCTCCCCCGACGCCTAACGCAAGTTTCTTTTCCTCTTTTGGTAGGGGGAGGGGGGTAGAGCAAGGGCTAGCAGTGAGGGTGGGCAGCTCCGACAGTGGTAGGAACTGGAATGGACTGAGAAATCAGGCCAGCCTTTCTTGGTATACAGATGGGGAGACTGAGGCCCAGAGAGGGAGCGCGTCTTGCGCGAAGCGCACAGAAGGGCAGGCGCACAGCTGGCCTCTCCCCAGTGTGATGCCGCTGGCGCAAGCGCGTGCGATTTTGGATGAGACTCTTCCCTGCTCCTTTAGCCGGCTTTTGTTGAAAGCCATGACAGGTTGGAGAGGATCATTACCTAGGTTTCAAAAGCTTCCGCTTCTCAGTGATAAAAGTTGGAAAGGAAAGTTGTTGATAACAAACCCGGGCTATTTTGAAGTTGAGAAGAGTTGCTGAGGCAGGTTGCAGAGAAAAGAGACATTGTTTCTGTCCTCTACAACAGAAGGAGAAGAAATTGTGGAAACCACAGCATGAAGGACTGAGGTTAGACACCTACAGGGACTTCCCCAAGAGAATTTTCCAGGCACCACCTCTGGAGTTGGTGGGTTTTATTTTTTGGCTGTTGGTTTTGTTTTGCCAAGAAAACAGAATCTCTGCCCATCTGTTCGAGGGGGCCTGAGTCTGCCTTAGGAAGATGGACCCCATGGTGTTTTGGGGACTTTTTTAGTTTATTCTCACAGGCGGCCTCAGTTCTTCTGCAGGAGGGAGAAGGTGACCATGTGGGGCCTTGCCTCCCAAAGTCCAGTGGTTTGCATTTGAAACATGTGATGTGGGCCCTTCCTTCTTGCAAGGGGATTTCATCAGCTCCCACCAGCCCGCCCATTCTGCTAGAGGCACTGGGGTTGGGGTTAGCAGCAAGGCTGGGGATGTTCCTGGGGATCTGCCGCTGTCATGCTGAGAGTGTGTTTTGGAAACTGGTGCCTGCCAAGGACATTTTAATTTACCCCTAGGATGGGGTGGGGGGGGGGCAGAGAGAGAAAGTCTTTTTAAAGCATCCAGCTGAATCACCAGGCAAATGCCAGGTCCTTTTTATGTTTCCTCAGTCCTGGGAGGTGGGAAAGATCTGGGGACAGGGAGTTAGAAGACCTTGGTTTGAGTCCCCAGCCCAGCTTGCATTCTGAACCCCTCAGTTTTCCCCTCTGTGAAATGGGCATGGTAACACCCACTCTGGTGCGGCTTTAAGGCTGAAGTGGGGTGGAATCATAGAAAGTTTCATTCAACCTGCATTCAAGTTTGGAGACGAGGAATCTCAGGCCCAGAGAAAGGAAGTCACCATAGCATTGACACCGGTCATTGGTTATTGCTTGCTGTCTTCTAGCCACGGCGCCAAGGGTTTTACTGCAGTGCTTGAGGTCTGGGAGGGTGGGAGTTTTTGTCACCAGTCCCCTTCCGGGTGCCCAGTATGAAGCCCCGAACATAGCAGGTGTTGAGTGTGTTGTGACTGATCTCCTAGATTCTAGCATTTAGTGTTCACATTGTTGCCATGAAGTGCGTGCTGTTATTGCTCTCATTTTACACAGAAGCCTGAGGTTCAGAGAGTTTAAGTCACTCACCTGAGGTCACACAGCTTTTCATGGGGGTTCGTTGGTCCTTACTTGGGGATGTGGAGGGGTGCGTCATCTTGTGAGCTGACCCTGTGCATCTCTTTCCAGGGCTGTGCTAGTGATAATCACATTGGTAGCTTGAAATTGACCATCATACGGGTATTTACACTATGGAAATCAGCAGATCAGGCCATAGATGGGGCGTTTTCTTTCCTTTCCTTTTCTTTTTTGTAAGAGAGCTGCCTGTGAAGGGTGTTGTGGGCCAGAAGGCCAGCATCTCTCTGCATGGCTGCAGGAGATGGAGGGTTTCTGACGGGGCAGGAGGGCCCCAGGGGTGCCAGGCCAGAAGGCCCACACCCCACTGCAGCTCCCCCAAAGTGTGGGATTTGGGGGAGGAAACCTGTGTGAGAGGAGGCTCCCCGTCCGTCACGTGAGCCATGCAGTGCCCTGGCCGTCCGACTTGGGAGCAGGTCAGTGTGAGCCCGAATTCCGGGCCAAGGTGTCTGACCTTTAACCCGGACGTGACAGCAGCCAGCCGTGTTCTTTAAGCGGGGAAAGGCTGGACCAGAATGATGCTCTGGGAATATTTATCCAACCGTGTGCGCCCAACGAATGGGGGGCCAAGCCAGGGGCGGAGCGACTGGGAAGAGGCCCCGGGCTGACCTGGGCCCCTCCTGAGTTTTCCAAGTCCCTGCCGTGTGCTTGCACGTGTGCAGGCGCTGTGCGAATGTTGTCCCCCTTACTTTATAGGCACACCCCTGAGGAAAGTGTTACCTTCTGGAGGTGACGATATCAGAGGGGTGTAGAAGAGCTACCAGATCTGGACCCAGGCCCTTCTGCCTCAACCTCTTACATTTTTAAAAAAGATTTTATTTATTTATTTGATACAGAGAGAGAGAGAGAGAGATCACAAGTAGGCAGAGAGGCAGGCAGAGAGAGAGGGGGAAGCAGGCTCCCCGCTGAGCAGAGAGCCCGATGTGGGGCTCGATCCCAGGACCCTGAGATGATGACCTGAGCCGAAGGCAGAGGCTTTAACCCACTGAGGCACCCAGGTGCCCCAGCCCCTTACATTTTTAATTCCCGAGTGCCTCCTTCATTCCAGCGTACAATCCCAGCTCCTGGCCAGCTGCCAGCCAGATGCCAGGTCGGTTATCAAGAGTGATCCCTTGCTCTCAGGCCTGGACCCCCACCCTGCTCCCCCCTTGCCAGCATTCCCTGTTCTGGGGTAGAGGCCGGCAATCAGGGCCAGAATGCGATTCCCAGCTGGGCATTCTCTTGGAGTCTTGAGTCCACAGCCAAGGACCAAGGACCAGAAAGGGCCTCAGGGGCCAGGAGGCTGCACTCAACCCCCCTAGGTCAAGGATTCATTTGGATGATAATGCTTTACTTGTGGGTGCGGATCCAACTCTTCCTGTAACATGCCATGTGACTCTGGGCAAGTTGTATGACCTCTCTGGGCCTTTCCTCATCTGTTGAATGCCTGATGACAAGGATCCAATCAGACAACACATGCCGTACCCCAAATGTGAAGAGTGGCCAAGGCTAAGATTGCTTCTTTCCCTCTTGTGATTTTCATATTTTCTCACACGTTGCATAATGGCTCTTTGGGCAGAAAAGAGTGCATAGTATCAGAGTTAGAAAAGAGGAAGAGAGGGGCACCTGGGTGGCTCAGTGCGTTAAAGCCTTTGCCTTCGGCTCAGATCATGATCTCGGGGTCCTGGGATCGAGCCCCACATTGGGCTCTCTGCTCAGCAGGGGCCTGCTTCCCCCCCTCTCTCTGCCTGCCTCTCTGCCTACTTGTGATCTCTCTCTGTCAAATAAATAAATAAATAAATAAATAAATAAATAAATAAATAAATAAATAAGTAAAACCTTTAAAAAGAAAAAAAAAAAGAAAAGAGGAAGACAGAAGGTGTGGGAAGGGAATTATATAATGTCACAGAGCGTCAGAGCTCCAAAGGGCCTCAAAGGGCCTCACCACTCTTCCTGACTTACATGGGCGGGGAAACGGAGGCGGGGCAAGCCCAAAGTCTCATCAGAACGAGACACTACACAGGTGTGCAGTGGGGCTTTTGTTTATTTTGCTCATTGTTGTTTTTTTAAGAATGGTAAATACTCCGGGGGCTAGAGTGGCTCAGTTAGTTAAGCTGCTGACTCTTGATTTCAGCTCAGGTCGTGATCTCAGGGTTGCGAGATCAGGCCCCACCTTGGGCCCTGAGCTCAGCTAGGAGTCAGCTTGAGATGCTGCTTGAGATTCCCTCTGCCCCTCCCCTGCTCACATGCTCTCCCCCACAAATAAATAAATAAAATCTTTTTTAAAAAATCAGGATCTTAAAAAAAAGAATAGCACATACTCATTTTACTCTTTTTTGTAAAGTAACTGTTATGTGTACAGGATACACGTAAGGAAAAAGAAAACTTGCTTGTAATTGTACTACTTGCTGCTAATTACTTTAAGCATTTGGGAGCATCTCTCGCTCTCCCTTCCTCCCTCAGTTCCTTCCCTTCCTCCCGATCTTACCGTTTCATTTTTTCTTGAAGGGATTCAGATCGGATAGAGATTATTTTATAATTGGCTTGTTCGCTCGGCATATCACACTTTTTTACATGACTGCACCTTCGGCCACAGTGGGACTAGTCATGGCTGCGTAAAATGCCTTCGAGTGTCATGATTTATTTCCACGATTCCCCGTTACTGGGCACTGAGATTGCTTCCAGTCTTTTCCCATACTGCAAGGTTCAGTCGCAAATGGCGAAGGCCATACTATCTGGATTCGGACAGCCTGGTTCAAAGCCAGCTTCCTCTCCTGTGTGATGGGGATACTAATTCCTGCCTCCTTGGATTGGCACGAGTATTAAATAATGACGTCCGAATCCATGGGAAGGCCTTCCGTAATAGGTGCACGATAAAATTGTACCGTGACGTTAGCAATGCGTTCCTGGCACGTAGGCATTTTTGTTGTTGTTGGACTCTTTTCGTGGGGCCTGGATTTAAGAGTGTGGGTGTCTGTGTGTGCCAGTGTGTGTGCTTGTGTGTGTTTTCCTCCATATGGCCACATCCTCCTTATATCCCATGTTTCGGTTGGCAGAGGAAGGCTTGCCTCCTCTCCTCCTTCGCCGTTGGATTGGTGACCCCTAGAGTCGTTCGGGGGCCATAGGGAAGAGGGTCACAGGGAAATGGCAGCATTTCTCTCCGCTTGGGAGAGCTAGCCATCCCCTTTTCTGTGCAAGACCCAAAGCGAGGGTTGTGGCTGGTATTAGGGAAGCTCCCGAGCCGGGAAAATTAAACTCAGTCCTGCAGGGAACAGGCCATATGGGCGTTTCGCAGATCTGGCCGAAGTCATTTATTCATGAGCTCTGTGCCAGCTGGGCCGTGGGCCAGGACGTTAGGTGCGTAGTCTCATTTATCATCCCAATGGTTCTACGAAATCGGTATCACCTCTCGTTTTATGGAAAAAGAATCTGGGGCTCAGAGAGGTTGAGCTGCTTGCTCAAGGCCACACAGCTTTCAAAGAGAACCTAGAGGTCTCTGCCCATGCGGCACATGTTCCATAAACCCCTGTACCCTGTAGCCGCCCATCACCCTGGCGTTTCTGCCTGTGTTGGCAAGTGGAATCCAAGAACCCCGGAGATTTACAGCTAGACGGTCATTTCTGATGACCTCGGATAATCTCAGTAAGCCTCAAGGTTCTGAAGGTAAGAGCAGGGAAGGCCCTTGTTCATTATGACTCAGGCTATATAACTTGGTCTCCACTTCCCCAGTTCTTCTTGGCCGGCTCCTGCAATCCTCACTAGCCCCCCAGATTCCCTGTGGACTTTAACTACAGGGTAAAATCAGCAGCGTGAGCCAGAGGAGGGGGTGACCTTGGGGAGGGTTTTCATTTCTTTTCCCCGTGGAAGGGAGCCACCATGAATTCGAGGTTGCCAGCCAGCCCCTGCTTTCCCCTGATGTCTAGGTAGCCTCGTGACCCCCCTGTGCCCCTGAGCCCCCGGACGTTGTGTTCAGGGCCCATCTTGCCAAAAAGCAGTGCCCATCCTTGGTCCCAGGCCATGTCCTGGGCTGCACCTAAAGGCTTGAAGCAAGGCAGACCCACCTTCCATTCTGTTTCCCTTGCTGAGCCCTTAGGTGGGGCTCAAGAGGGGTGTGGAGGGAGGCCAGAGGGGATGGCTGAGTGGTGGGCAGGGGGGAGAGTGGGCGAGGAGGGCCGACCCTGAGCCGGAGCATCAGAACCCAAGAGCTAGAGAGAATGAGTGGCCGGAGGCTCGCTGGGCCCTTGCAGGGAAGGGCCTGCCAGGAAGGCAGCCTCGTGCGGTGCAGCAGGATGTGGGCGTGTTTCTGGTAAAAGTACTCAAGCCCCGGGGGCCAAAGGATCTTGTTGGTGTTTGTTAATTTTCATTTTGTACGTTGACTGGGAACTAATCCTTTCCCCCGTCTCTGAGCCTCCCGTTCCTTACCAGTAAATGCTATCACACTCCTGTCCTGCCCCCTCCCCAAGGCTATTCTTTAAGCATCTCATGCTAGGACGAGAGAGCAGTTTTTAGAAAAGCCCCTGAAAGGCTCTGTGCGGAACCAGAGCTTCATTATCGACTTAGAACATTGGCTTAGTGACTTGTAATTAGTCGGTAATAAGCTCCACTCCCAATTTTATCGTGCACAGGTATCAATTATCTCTGCGGGCCCCAGCGGTCGTGGGCACCCAGCATTGTTGTTAAGAGACGGACCTTCAGTGCTTCAACCTCCACCGGAACGCTCCAGCTTTGGGACTGCAGGTAAGTCTCTCCGGCTCTCCGGGCCTCTGTTTTCCCACCTGTAAAATGGGGATGTCACACCGGGGATGTGAGGGCCACAGCCCTGCGGGGCGACCGACTAGAGACAGCGGACGACCCAGCATGTGTTGCTGTGCTTCCGCTGTGTGAGGCGCTGTTGCTGGGCGCTGGGAGCCCCCAGTTGCCAGAAAGACCCGAGGTCTAATTCCCAATCCATCCCCGTGGGGCTGAGATCTGTAGGTCGCCTGCAGGTTCCCAGGGAGAAGAAGTGGGGTTGGGTGATGAAGGGGAGCACCGCGCGTTTGCCCTAGGGTCAGCAGGGAGCACCGGGAGGAGGGACGGGGGGAGAGGCTGGAGCGGCGCCTCCTTCACGGTCTTTCTCAGAGCAGCGGGGCAGGAGCGGAGGGTTTTTAAGCCCAGATGGACCACGTTTGCACGCCTCTGTTTTGGAGACATCCGTGTGGAGCCGTGTGTGAATTGGAAGGACCCCAGGGCTTCCCGGGAGAGCTGTTTGTGGGGGCCATGCAGGGATGCAGGGGTGGGGCCGGCTCTGGGGAGATTGAGGAATCGACCATGGATGGTTTATAGGGTGTAAGAGAGAGGAAGAGGTCCAGAATGACGGTCGGTCTTGGGGTTTGGGGCGATCCAGGGGCCGTGGGGCGTGCCCAGCAGCGGCAGCCACCTGGCGTTGATGGGTTGATGGCAGTGCTGTCTGGGTTAATGACCAGGGAGGGAGGGTGAGTGAGTGACAGGCCCGTCGGGGGAGCCCGCCCCTCGCACAATGGCCCACATGGCCACCAGAGCTGGCAGGGAGGGGCCTCATCAGGGTTTGGCTCTGCTCCACGGTGGGCTGCGGGTGGAGCCTCGCCACCCAGATGTGGGTGGAAGGCCGGGAGGCGGGGAGGGACGGGTTGATTGCTGTGATGAGGGCGCCTGGTTCTAGCGCTGGCTTTGCCAGATACTCACAAGCTGACCTTGAGAAAAGCTGTTCGTTCACTCACTCGTGTTCCGGGCCCCCAGCTCTGCGCGCGTTGCAGGCGTGACCTCAAGGAACTGTGGCAGCAGCCCTGCTCATCCCTGTCTTACAGATGAACAACAGCCTTAGAGCCCTGAAGGCCCCCAAGGCACAGAGCTAGCAAGAGGTGGGGTTGGGGTTGGAACCCACGATCCATTTTCCTCTCCTGCAGGGCTGGTTCCCAAACCGGGCTGCTCATCAGAATCGCCTGGAGGGCTTTCTGGACAATACAGAGGCCCGAGTTCCTCCTTTCTCTTTTTGTTTCCTGAATCAGATCCCCAGGATCCTCCTCCGTAGGGCCAGTGTGAGGAGTCCCACACATTGGAGGGGTAGGGGGGCCAGACCCTGAGCCTGCCCCTCTGCCCCCGCCCCTGCCCCATGGGTCCCCTCTGCTCTGGGGACACAGCCTTGCTGTTCTCAGGGAAGGCCCGGCTGGTTCCCACCTTGCCCTTTGCACTTGCCCTACCGGAAGACTGCTGCCAGCTCTTCCTGGGGCTCGCTCCTCCCCCTCTCTTCCTTCGTCCCTCGTTTGAATGTCACCTTCTCACAGAGACCTTCCTAGCCATCCGCAAATCCTCCTCTCCAATCCGCTACTCTCTGACCCACAGAGTCTCGACCTCGGGCACATATCCCAATCACCTGGGACCGTTTCAGATTGCTAATGCCCGGAGACTGTTGGTCTGGGTGGGCCTCAGGCTTCAGGACCACGAAAAGCAGCCTGGGATACTCTGGGTCTTGTCCCTGTCTCTCTCCACGTTTGTTTCATTGTCCTGTGTTTCTGTTGAGAGTGGAGCAAGGACTCGGCCTCTCTTGTACCTTGCCGTGTTCCCAACACCTTGGCAAATGCCCAGCAGAGTAGCTCAGCAAGTACCTTCCGAATGAATGAATGGGATGAGGGAAGCTTGGGAAAAGGTAGCTTGCCCTCTGAGAAGTCCTGGGGACAGCAGGAGAAATTCAGCTCATCAGTCAATCCACCACCTCCAGTGATGCCTACAAAATCCCACAGTAGCCACAGGCCCTGCTTGGGGGTGAGGATAGTGGGTGGGATGGCAGGGGTGGTTGCAGCCTCCTTAAGATGTTGGGTTGCACGACGGTAGGTGGGACAGAAAGTCAGAGCCGGAAGCAGCCGGTCTGAGCTCCCATTTTACAGATGGGCACTGAGGCCTGGTGAGGGAGAGAGCCTCAGCCCAGGCCATGCCCTAGAGGGTGGAGGGTGCAGAAAAAGCTCCCAAAAGGTCGAAGCCGCTGGAGGCCTCCTTCCAGGCTCAGCATGCTGTGTGTGTATTTGGCCAAGCCTGTGACCTTCTCCGGACTTCCGGTCTCCTCAATCAGTGCTTTGGCTGAGGTGGTCCCCATCCCTGATGTTGGGAGTCCCCACGAGTCCTTGCGGGCAGCCAGACCCGCGGAGTGGAGGGCCTGCAAGGGGTTAAGCTCCTCCTGCTGACTCTCCTCCTTCTGATCTAACAAACACTTGTAGGAAATCAGGCTGGGCGCTTCCTGCCCAGGCCAGGCGGCCTCAGCCGCAGCAGCAGGGGCAGGGGCGGGGAGAGGTGGGGAGCGATGCTTGTGTGTGAGCTGCAGCCCCGGCTGGCAGAGCGGCCTGGAGGCGGGCCAGGGCGCCATGGAGGCAGGGGGCTCCCCAGGTCTGGAACAAAGACCTCCCAGGCAGGTCCCCTGAGCCTGGGCCAGCAGGAAGGTGGTGGAGCCCGAGAGAGGTAAGGGCACGAGGCGGGCCGGGGAGGCCGCCTTCCCTCTGGGCTGGCCGGTCACAGACCCTCAGCCGGACCAGCCCGGCCAGGAAGTTACAGCTGTGGCAGCTGGTACTACTCCGCTGGCAGCTTAGGGCTTCTGGCCCCCGCGGCACGGGGGGATTTGCGGGGGGGATTTCGTCAAGCTTCCGGGCGCTGATTCTGAACTCTGGGAACGTGGACGCGGCGCGCCGGTCCCTGCCTGCGGCGTCCTCATCAGCACATGGAGAGTTGGTCCTCGGTTGCTAAGGGGTCTCAGAGATGATGCTCAGATGAGGGGCAGGCCAGGAGACGGCGGGGGGGTCCCCACCAAAGAGCGGCCTCCTCTGCCACATGTAAGGACCCCGAGGGGAGCTCTTCAGGCCGGCGGGACTAGAGTCTGCAGTAGCCAGGGCACCTTTCCTCTCTCTGCTCGGCCTCTGATCTGAGGAGACAGCTGGGGGCAGGAGGGGGGCCATTCAGAGGGGGGAGCGGCTGGGGCTTCCTCAAGGGACTATTTTTTGGCGGGAACCCCTTGAGAACAGTAGGTCTGTGCCCAGCCAGCTGCTCAGGGAGGGCAGCTGAGTTGGGAGCTCCGAGCTCAGGCTTTTTGGAGGGGCCCAGTCACTTGCTTTGGGGAGTCTTCCTTCCCCTTCCCCGCGTCCTCCCCACAAGTCTGATGGACTTGGTTTCAGAGTCGTGGCCCCTGGGTTTGAGTCCCTGAACTGCGCTTCCTGTCCCCGAGGTCTTGTGAGAGACAGCCACCTCTCTACGACTCTGTTTTCTCATCGGGGAGATGTCAGGGTCGAGGTGGGAGCAGGGAGGGGGCCCCCTGCACAGCTCTGGCTGGATTGGAAGGGGCTCCGGGTGGCTTGGGGAGGTAAAGCCAGGCTGCATGGCTGCACTTGGCTTAGGACAGCCTGAGAGTTTGAGCCTCAAAGACATGGGTCCTCATTTGGAGCAGCCGAGGTGAGGGGCAGAGAAGCCCGGTGGGGGGGGACAGACCCACTCAGGAACAGGAGAAAGAGACCAGAAGGGGCTCGAAGTCCCTTGAGAGAGCTGCGGGCAGGGCCAGAGGCTGGGAGAGAGGAGCCATACAAAAGGAGGAAGGAGTGGTCGGTACTTCCCTGGGAGGCTAGGTTCTTGAAGGCAGGCAGGGGCCCTGAACCTGACAGCCCAGCGTCTGGGGGGATTTAGTGCTCACAGGGCTTTTTCGGGTTCAGGCCCCAGTTCATCTGGCTAGGGCCTTCACCCAACCCCACTGCCTTTCAGGAGCAACCCAGCCTTTGACTGCCATTCGAGAACCTTTGCCCGTAGCTGTCAAGTTCCCTTCACACGTTCAGACCTCCCTGCCTTTGACTGTGCTGTTCCCTCTGCCTGGAGTGCCTTTCCCCATTCTTCTCCCCCAGATCCTCTTTGTCCAGCTTAATGCTTCCTTCATATAACCCTCTCTATTGTTCCCCACCCCCCAAGTTGAAACTTGGGGACACTGTGGCCCGTATCAGTATTTCTGACGTCTTCTAGAGGGCTTGGCATGCAGCAGAAGATCAGAGGTTTTTTTTAAGTTGATTTGCACCCACTGGGTGTTCCGTATACATCTTGGTGACTCCGTGGTGGGTCCTCCGGATGGAGGAGGGAGTGAGCAATTCTGAAGCTGTTGCCCTCCGGGACCCCGGTCAACCAGGAACCTCCAAGTTCATTCAGCTACCACCCGCCCACGCTCACGGGGCAGTGACTCCTTGCAGAGGCCGGAGCAGGGGGTGCTTTCCCCATCTTCCAGTGAGGGGAGGTTCAGCACAGCCGTTGACGATGAAGCAAGAGCGCCAGACCTGGAACCTGGTCTCCACATACCCAGCGACTTCTCTTTCTCGGGCCACAAAGGCGAGAACACAGCGGGGCGTGTCCTCATCCCAGCCTGTTGCTCCCCCTCCCCCCCGCCGAGTGTGTTGGTTGACTGACCCACTGACTGGCTGGCTGGGCCCCGGGCTCCATGGCACCGAGGGCCGAGGGCCGTGGCTTGCATGGAAGACAGAGGCCTTGCCCCTGGGGGGCTCAAAGGTTTCAGGTCCTGGGGAGCATGCGCACAACTCCAGCTGGTGACCGCAGCTACCTCTGCCGCGCACCAAGTTTCGGCAAGGACTGAGTCATCCCAGGAGACAGGATGTTCCTCTTTGTGCACCCAGAGGCCCCTGCAATTGGCCCGCCGGCCTTGTGGCATGGCTAGAAAAAAAGCCCTTTAAAAAGTCAGAAAACCACATGCCTCCCCAAACCCCTTCCTCAGTGCAGATTTCAGGAAGAGAAAGGCAGTGGCCCTTAGTACCTCCCACACCTCACCAAATAGGGCCCAGAAGGCCTAGCCCGTCCCTGAGGGTGGGCCTCACCTATGGCATTCGCTTGAATGCAGATTCCTGGGCCCTATCCCAGGGCCATTGAGCCTGGCTTTCTTTGGGTCAACCTAGGAATCTGCATTCTTAGAGAGATTTTTGTGTGTGTGTTTGTTTTGTTTTGTTTTTGTCTTTTAAAGATTTTATTTATTTGTCAGAGAGAGAGAGCACAAGCAGGGGGAGAGGCAGGCAGAAGGAGAAGCAGGCTCCCCGCTGAGCAGGGAGCCCCATGCAAGACTCGATCCCAGGACCCTGAGATCATGACCTGAGCCCAAGGCAGATGCTTCACCGCCCGAGCCACCCAGAGGTCCCTGCATTCTTAGAGAATTCTTAAGAACACTCAAGCTAAAGACCCACTGGCAGAGATTCCCGAGAAGGGTGCAGGCCCCCCAGAGGGTACGGGAAGCAAGGATTAGAGCTTCTCCTTAAAAGATTTATTTATTATTGCATCTTTTTTTGAAAAGTTGTCTTGGATATATTTTTCCTAATACGTGTGTTTTTTCTCACACACCAGCATGAGGATGCGTATATGTAAAGGTATCAAGATTTATCTGCAGAGAGAGAGCATGAGAGCAAATAGAGGTTTCTGATGAGTGTTGTGACAGAAAATTAAAGAGGACGGGCCCGAATGAATAGTTTCGGATCTTGCTCTGTCGCTAACCAGCTGAGTGATCTTGGCCAAGTCACTGTTCCAGGCCAGGCTCCAGTTTTCTCTTCTGAAAAATACTTTTCCTGTGACCCGCTTCCCTGTTTTGCGTGAGGGCAGATGGAGAACACGCAGGCTGGTGCAGCGCGCGCACAGCATCTGTGGCGGGGGGTGGGGGGGCAGTTCTGGGGACAGGGAGAGGAAGACGGGGTGCGGGGGAGGGGATGAGCTTTGCCCCTCCCCCTCCCCTGCCCAGCCTGCTGTAGGCACAGGAGTGGCAGCCAGAGGCCATGCAGTGTGATTCCCTCCCTGTCCCTACCCCAGTCCTTGAGAAGGCTGCAGCCTTCCTTGTGATGCACTGTTCCCCAGGGAACTTTGTATCCAGAAATAGTTGCCTGCTGACTTTTCTCAACCGTGTAAATCCAGGCCCTGACCGGGCCCCGGGTGCTCACGAGGCTGCAGGGACACAGACCTGTCTGTCCTCTGGGGAGGCCAAGGATTGTAGACCACTGTCTCCACAGCATGGGGGGAAAAGCCGGGGTCTGACCCCAGCCTTGTCTTGCGCGATGGGTGGCTTCGGGTGTGGGCCCGCTGCTGTCTGGGCCTCGGTTTTCCCACTTGCAGAGTCAGGCTTTTGTATGAGCTAACCTGGAGCTTCTAGGGAGGACTGTGCCGCTGGTCTGTGGGCTGGGGGCTTGGGGGATGTTGGCCATAGCGCGGGACTGGGAAAGAAAGACAATGGGAGATGAGAGAGAGCGAAGGAAATGAGGGAAAGGAGTAGAGGATAGAAGGAAAAGGTCCCTCTGGAGCTGGACTCCCTCTTCTGGCTCCTTCTCCCCAAGAGTCAGAAACTTCCCAGTGGCCGCTCTGGTGTGCTCTCCTGAGCGTGGGATGCCCTGAGGGGGACCCAAGGGGCCCTCCTGGCTCTGGCCACCACCGCTCCTTGCCCACGCTCCACTGTCAGAGCGCCCAGGCCCTGCCCCAACCCCACAGCCGTCGGGGAAATCACTGCCGTGTCTCCCCCTCCTGCCTCTATGGTCCCTGGGGCGCCCCTGCCCCGACACACTCTCTCTCTTTTCTTTAATTTAGGTGAAATTCACATGCCATGAAATTAATGATTTCCAAAGGAACAATTCATTCAGTACATGTATAGTTTTGTACAACCGCCGCCTGTATCCAGTTCCAAAACACTTGGATCACCCCTCAGGGAAACCTCATACCCATGAAGCACTCGCTCCCTGTGCCGCCCTCCCCCAGCCCTTGGGAACAGCCCCTGGGAACTGCCAGTCGGCTTACGTCTCGATGGATTTACCTATTCTGGGTACTTCATAGAAACGGAATCCTACTATATGTGACCCTGTGTGCTTGGCTTCTTTCTCCTCTCCTAATGTTGTTCAGGTTCATCCCCGTGGTCGTGAGTCCCAGCCCTTCTTTCCTTTCTGTGGCCGAGCACTATTACATTGTTCGTGTACCCCCACAGTGTTTATCCACCCATCTGTCGATCAACATTTGGGCCGTTTCCCCCGTTTGGCTGTTGCAAATAGTCCTGCTCTGAACGTGCGTGTACGTGTGTTGGTTTGAGACCTGTTTTCAATTATTTGGAGTGCTGGAATGTTCTTTTCACCCCCCCCCCCACCCCCAGTCTGCCTTCTTACCCAAGGAGGGTCAGGGAAGGCCCCCAGAGGAAGTGGCTCCTGGACTAAGTCTTGCCTGCTTCCTAGGCCTGCCGTGTCCCCCACCCGTGCCCCCTGTCGTGCTCACCCTGATTGGTAGTCGCTGCCTGTTTGTGGGCTCCCTCCTGGGCTCTCTGTCCCAGCAGCCATGCACAGAACCTGGGACACAATCCCTAGCACACCCGGAGCTCTTGGCAGGGCCGGCCTCCGGCTCCTTACCTCGTATCTCAAGTAATTAAAGGAGAGAGGAATTATTCTCCTGGTTTTGCTAAAGAGATTAAAGGTGGCAAGTGACTGGCCCAAGGTCACACAGCTTCCGTGGGTTGGAGCCAGGAGCTGCCCCAGGGCTGTTGTGTTCCATTCTTCCTGCTGGTAACCTGCTTGGAAGCCCAGAGGGGACTGAAAGAGTGATGCTGTCCCCTGATTGTGTCCCCCACAGGCAGCAGGCAGGATGGCCGGTATTGAGAGAAGCTGGCGGTGACTCAGGTGCCCGCAGCGGCAGCTCTGTCTCCTGAAGATGCAGTGGCCCAGGTGAAGCCCAGGCCAGGCCCAATGGCCAGCTCTGGGACGGAGGTGCGCTGGGCCGAGCTGGGCCTGGGGAGGGGGCCCCAGCGGCGGCGCTGGGCCTGGGCCGAAGAGGAAAAAGATGCCAAGGGGAGCAGGGGAAAAGAGGAGGCCTTTCCCGATGCCACCAGCCCCGAGCTCCTAGAGGATTTTCGGCTGGCCCAACAGTGCCTTCAGCCACTGGAGTGGGACCGGCGGGCTGCTGAACACCAGGATTCCGAATCAGGAGAGTCCGCGGGAGAGGGTGAGACTGACCCCCCCAAGGCCCCCCCCAGGGAGCTGAACATCCCACCTTCTGGTGGGAGAAGGGGAGTGGAGGGTGTTTTAGTGACATTTTAAAAACTAAAATCCATAAAGCCTATAATTTAAAAATTTAAATGATTTGAATTATGTAAGTTGTAATGTTCATTGCAGAAAAATCAGCAAATATAAAAGCAAAAAGAGAAAAAATTACTTATTGTCCAGATAAGTGCTCTTTTCTGTATGCGTATATGCAAATGTAATATGCAAATGGCACAGTACTCTACAAACACTAGGGTACCCTGCTTTTTTTTGCAACTTAATAGACAGGAACATCTTCCCAGCTCCTCATATATCCCTTCACAAGTCATTCCTATTGCATGCAAAGCAATTCCATGGGGTGGATATTCTGTTCTTTGGGGGCCAATCTCTTCCTATTTTAAATAATGCAGAGATGAATATCGTTAGTACATCTCTGCCCAGGTGATGTGATAATAACCTTGGTCATTTTAACTGCTTGGTCCTGGGATCATGCCCATTTTGAAGATCTTCTAAAAATCCCAGTTAGCAAATGACAATGCGGCCGTGCCCGTGTTTTCTAAAACGAGCGTTTCCCTTGCATGGAGACCAGCTCAGACTAAATTTCTAGTTTTGCTGAGCAGTCCCTTGGCTCAGAATCTTGGTTTGCCCGTCTGTGAAATGGGAGCAGCGATACCAGTGAGGATAGCACGCGCTTGATCGTGTGGTTCCGGTCGCACTTACAACACGAACGTGAAATGCCCCGACTTTGGGTTCTGCGAGTGGCGCGGGCCCCCGCGGATGGCGGAGAAGGTGTTGGGCTGGTAGCAGATTGTGCCATGACCCACAGTTCTTTCTGTCGGGTCTGCTTAAAGCGGGGCTTGCCCACCGCTATGTGCTTAGGAGCCACGTCCAACCCACCGGGGAGAGGGGACTGGCACACACTGGGAGGAAAGGGCAGAGGCATCTCTTCCTAAGGTCACATGGTAACCCCTTGCTATGACATAATAGCCACTGCCAATGTCCTTTGCCCTTACTGTGTGCCAGGTGCCCTTCCCTCCTCACCATCTTCTGCCAGGTAGGAGGGACTAGCCTCCGGTCCAAGTTCAGGGTTGTCAGAGAGGTCAGCAACTTGCCCCTGGCCCCCAGGAAGGGATCACAGGGACCAAGATTGAACCCAGGGCTCCCTGGCTCCAAAGCCTGTTTTCCCCACCTTGCTGCATGACCCCCAGCCGCAGAGACTAACTCGCCAGCATGGCTGAGACCTTGGTCCTAAGTCCAGGGTTGCTGTGAGCCACTGCATGTTCCTTGGCAAGTTACCCAACCTCTCTGCGTGGTACACAAGACAGACTTGCTGGAGGAGATTTTAAGGAGTTGAAGGATGTAGAGGTGCTGGGGGAAAGGCTGTGGGGGAGCAGAGAGTGATACAAGGGTGATGACAAAGGTGCGTCTCATGAAACTTTGGATCTATCCCAGAGGTTGACATTTCTAGGACAAAGTAGGTGCTCAATAAATGGTGACTGGATGGATGATGCCTCGAAGCATGTGTGAATCGCGTGTAATGGATGGGTGAGCAGGTGGTGAATACGTGGATGGATGGATGCATGGATGGATGGATGGATGGATGGATGGACAGCTAGGTCAGTAAGTGGGTGGGTGGATAGGTGGATAGAGGAAGGGAGAGATGGGTGGATAGACGGATGGATAAGTGGGTGAGTGGTGAATGGGTTGTGGACGGGTGGATGGGTGGATGGTTGGATCAATGGGTGAATGGGTGATGTATGGGTAAGTGGTTGGAAGGATAGTGAATGGATGGGTAGATAGATTATTTCCTTCTTTCCATTCAGTCAACAAATACTGAGCAGCTACCCTGCAAATATACTAGTAAACAAAAATAGAGGGTATCCTTGCCCCCCATGGAGATTACAGTGTAGTGGGGGACACAAATATTAATGAAACGGTCATGAAAACAAACAGAAAACTGGAGCTATGGTAAGTGTTTCAAAGTAGAGGTATTCAGTCCTATGAAAACCTACACAAGGGAGAATCTGACCTAGTTAGGAGATTTGAGATTTCCCAGATGAGGTCAAGGTTGAGCTAATGCCTGAAGGACAGTTAGGAGTTAACTAGGCAAAGGGAGGGAGAGAGGACCCTGGCAGAGAGATTGGTGTGACAGAGGCCCTATGGTTGGAGCAATGTGGGGTGGCTAGAGCAGGGGGAGACTGAGGGGGACCAGAGCAAAGAGATGGATTAGGAGAGCTGATGGGGTATGGAGACAGGGATCTTAGGACCGTACTCTGTCCTGGGAGCAGGAGGATATTGCTGAGTCTTCAGATGGAGGATGAGGGCAAGGGTTAAGGAGATCATTAGGTGGCTACTGCAATGGTCCAGGCAAGAGAGGAGGCTGGCTAGAGCAAAGGTAGTGTGGGATTAAGATCACTAGGTGAGTCTGAGAGCTCTGCAGGTGATCTTGATGGGATCAAGGAACAGAATGGATCATAGGGATTGGGTGGGGTTGGGGGTTGGGGGAGTGAAGGCCAAGGTGCTGCCCAAGCTTCTGGCTTGTGCAACTGGATGGGATGGTGTTTCCATTTGCTGAGACAGGAAATAGTGAGGGGACAGCTAGGTTTGAGGATCAGGTTTGGAGGACCGGAGACAACTAGAGGAGGTGCTAGGTAAGGACTTGGCCATATGGGGGGGAGTCCCTGGGATTCTTGCCATCACTATAGGATGAGGAAATGAAGGCCCAGAGAAGTGACATGACTCTGGTAATGATACACAGCGAGTCCAGACCTGGTGTATCCTGAGCAATGACCTGTCTTTCCAGAGTTTGAAGCAGAGGATGTGGACAGCCCAGAAAGTTCCAACTTGCCTCTCAGCTGGCCCCCCCAGCAGGATCCTCACCTGGCCATGACTGAGGAGGAGGCGGATGAAGCCCGTGGAGGTCCTGAGGTGGAAGAAGCTGGAGAGAGCTCCCCAAGATTGGAGTATGAGACCGGTCTCAGCTCAGGGGGCGATGGAAACACCAGCCCCAGGGCTCTGGGGTGGGGTCAGGACATGGGCTGGGTGGCCTCTGGCAAACAAGCCAGTGGAGACAAGCTTCCAGAACATTCTGAGGACAACCGAACTGTTGACCTCAGCTCTGCTAGGTCCTGGAGCAGTGGGACCGTGAGCCTCGACCACCCCAATGGCAACCTTGATTCTACCTGGGAAGGAGAAACTAATGTACCCCAGCCCGCTGGCCTGGCAGAAACCTTACCGCAGAACTCCAGCCACCACTTCCTGAGCCCAAACACCAGAACTGGAGGAAGCGTTGCTCTGGTGACCCCCACGGAATTCCAGGACTCCTCGGTACCGCAGGCCCGGAGCCTCCAGTGTCCGGTAGATAAGTGGAAAGAAAGTACCAGCCTCTCCTGCCCTCAGTTGGGGGACCAAGCCTGGAAACGGACACGGACATCACCTAAGCCACTCCCTTCTCGATTCACCGGCTCCATCAGCCCCCTGAATCCACCGAGGTCCGGCCGGCAAGACAGGCTGCCGCCTAGGCAGGGAGCCACTCTGGCTGGCCACTCGTCTGCTGATGCCTCCAAGTATGGGCGGGGGCAGCTGAACTACCCGCTCCCTGATTTCTCCAAGGTGGGACCCCGGGTAAGGTTCCCCAGAGATGAGAGCTACCACCCCCCCAAGGCCAGGAGCCACAGCAGGCAGCCCCAGGGCCCTGCCAGGCCGCTGATCTTCAAGTCACCTGCTGAGATCGTGCAGGAGGTACTGCTGAGCAGTGGAGAAACCTGCCCGGCCCAGGACCCGCCTGCTACACACCCCATCACCAGGGTACCCCAAGAATTTCAGACGCCTGAGCAAGCCACCAAGCTGGTCCATCAGCTCCAGGTAAGCTGGTCTCATGTCTAAGGCATGTCACCAAGGCAGTGGTTGGCCCAGGGTTTGAGGCAGTTTGGGTAGGAAGTCTTAGGACTGGGCCAGGAATCCCCCCCTGGTAGAGCGAGGGTTGTACCCGAGCTGGGAACGTAGTTCCTAAGCCCTTTGCTCAAATAGAGCAGTGCTGGGGCGCCTGGGTGGCTCAATGGATCAAGGCCTCTGCCTTCCGCTCAGGTCATGATCTCGGGGTCCTGGGATCGAGCCCCGCATCGGGCTCTCTGCTCGGCGGGGAGCCTGCTTCCCTCTCTCTCTCTGCCTGCCTCTCTGCCTACTTGTGATCCCTCTCTCTAATAGATAAAATCTTTAAAAGAAAAAAAAAAACATTGCGTACACTCATGCCACAAAGATAATCTGCGTGTGTTTGTTTTTAACTTCTGGTGTGAGAAATTCAAAACATATACAAGACAGCAAATGGCCTAATGAATCCCTGTGTACCTGCCCCCCAGCCCCCCCCAGCAACCTTTTTCACCCGTGGCTTCACCTCTTCCCCCACTCGCCATACTGGAATATCTTGAAGCAAATTTCAGGCCTCAAATCATCTCACCCAGAAATATTTTAGCGTGTGTGTCTAAAGATCGGGACTCTCTCTGGAACACTGTGATCCCTTAGCAAACCCAGAAGCCAACCCCAGTTCCTTACTATTATCCGGTATCCGGCCCGCACTCGGAGCGCGCCTGTGTCTCATAAATGGCTTGTTTATTTCAGTTGGTTCCCATCACGGTCAAACCCGCCTCATGTATTGCTCCTGATCGATGTGCCTTTCAAGTCTCCCCGATCCCACCCCCGTTTCTTTCAAATCTCCTCCTTCCTTCTAGTGTATTTGTTGAGGAAACCAGTTCTGTCCTGGAGCGTCTCCCACATTCTGGAGTTTGCTGACGCATCATCTCATGTCTCTTCTATGTTCCATTGTCCTCTCCTTGTCCTGCGATCTGTCCTTCCCCAGCTTGAAGGTTTGCCGCCTTCCGTATGTCCCCAGCAGCTCCACGTGGCTAGGGATTTTTTTTTTTTTTGGCACGAGTATGTCATGGGTGGTTCGTTCAGGAGGCACGGGATGCTCTCTGGTCTCTCATTTGCGATGTCCGCGGCCATCGATGGCCATGACCTTGATCCAGTCCTCCTTTTGGGGATGACAACGTGACAGTATCCTAATGCTATCATTCCTCCTGCATTTACTTGCAGGAAATCTCTAAAGTAAAGTTTTCCCTCATCGAATACTTGCTTACCAAGGTCTTGTTCTGTGGGAAACACGGGAGAAACGCTGGAGTCTGTCCTTCTGATTGCGGGCTTTCAGAGCAATGCTCTGTCCCCCGATGTCCTTCTGAAGCGGCGGGTGCCGTTTCGTGGCTTGTGTGACGAAGCTATTCAGTTTAGTTGAGGGCAAATAGTGACTCTGAGTACGGGCGCCTGATTTCCAAATCTTCTGCGGGAGCCTTGGACGATTCGTTCCATCTGCCATGAAAAAGCCACTTCGGAAGCACAGCCTCCTTAAGCGCGGGGAGCAGAGCAGTGGGGAGACGGGTGTGGGCCTCAGCCCGCAGAGCAGACGGACGGCAGGGAATTAGGAGGGGTGAGCGGGAGTTGCGGTCGCTGTGACAGGGGTGATGCCCCAAGGTACAGCAGCCCGGAGGTCCTCATCCCTGATGGTCGGTGAGGTGAGCGGGCTGTCCCGCTGCCTCCCACTCGGAGTTTGGCCACGGGGGCGTGTGTAGCACGCGAGCCTGAGGGGCTCTGCTTAGCTCCCACCTCTGAGCACTGACACTCTGAAGAACCCTGTGGGGGCTGGGCTCCCGGGAGGGGTCTCACGGGGAGGGGCGTGGGCGCGTGACCCTGTCCTCTCCCTGTCGTGCAGGAGGACTACCACAAGCTCCTCACCAAGTACGCGGAGGCTGAGAACACCATTGACCAGCTGCGCCTTGGGGCCAAGGTACTGGCTGGGGTAGGGTGTGGGTGAGGGTGGGGGTGGGGACCCCTGAGAGATGGCCCTCCCCCATAGTCTTTGCTCCTGCCTCCTGAGACCCCGGGGATAGAAGAACCCAATCCTCAGTCTACCACAAGTTCCCTCTATGACCTTGGGCATTGACCTTGCCCCTCTGGCTCTGTCTCCTTTATCGTTGATGAGCTTTGATGTCCTTGAATCCTAGAATCTGGGTTTCTAGGATTCTCACCAGGTCTGGGGTCAGACCACTTGGGCTCTGCTCCTGGCTCCATTACCGACCAGCTGTGTGACCCTAAGCAAGTTTCTTGGGCTCTCTGGACCTCAGGGGAGTAGCACAGAGTTTCTGCTCAGCTCTTGGTGCTTATTTCCTGGGCCTGATCCTTCGAGAATGGCTCACGAGCAGCTTCCCCCGTCCCCCCACCCCCCACTAACTATCAGGTGCTAGCAGAGGGAGTGAGGAGGGGGAAATCCAGCCACACCCATCCTGCTCAGCCCCCACCCTGCTTGGGGAGGAGGCTACGAATTCTCACTTGGGACCTTCCCCTTTCTGGGGCTGAGGCAGGAAGTGGGGCCTGTTGCAGCCCCTCGTGGCTTCCTGCTTCCCCTGCCCCCCTCTTGCCCCATCAGGCCACAGTGGAGGAGGGGGTGAGAGCTGAGGGGCAGAGCACACGTTCCCTCACCCTTGCCTGCTGTCTCAGGGCCCCCACCTGGCCGTCCTCATCACGCTCCAGGACCCCTCCCCTGCCTCAGGCTAGGCTCAAGCCTCCAGAGGCACTTCTGTGACGTGTGCCCGAGGCAGCCCTGATAAGAAAACGGAAGAAGTCCTCTCCTGGGAGCAGTTCTCCAGGTCCCTTCCCTCCTGGCTGCCTTCGGATGAAAGGGGGTTAATCAGACCTTCCTCCTGGGAGCCCATGGGTTCCCCCTGACAGCTTAAGGCTCCTTCTAGCCCTCTGAATCACGGAGCCAGAGTCGGGGTGGGAGGGCAGGGAAGTTGGGAAGACCTAGGTGGGGCTTGGTGAGGCGTCCTCCCTGCGGGAACCCTGCGCACATGGCTGCAGACTCCGAGAAGCTCCAGGGAGAAAGGAATCGGCCATTAAATCCAAACTCTCAGCTCTGCCATCTCACAAACTGGGACTTGGGTCCCCAGGAGCGGCAGAGGCTGCCAGAGTTCAAGGTCAGGGGCAGAGCCTTGGAGCATCTCCTCCCTCCTCTCCTGGCTTCCTCCTTTCCTCACTCCAGAGAGGAGTCAGTGTATGGAAAGCTCGTACCAGGGCCTGGCAAGTACTTCCGAGGACGCGGGGACTATTCTTTTGAATATTATTACTATGAAGGTGTTTAGTGGGTGTCATGTGTGCCAAGCACGGTGCAGGCATGGGCAGGCGTGGACACTGTGGGGACCCGAAGTCTCCCCATGGACGGTCACCTTGTCCCGGCCGATGACCCAGACCCCTGTCTCGTTTGTGAGAGGAGCTTAGGAGGGCGAGGCTGGGAAGGTTCAGTAGCAGCTCGCCCACTCTCACTTCCTGGAAGAATGACTCCTTAGTTTGAGGGTGCTCCTCAAGAGAAGGGTGAGCATAGGTCGTCTAGACTCTTCCAGAAGCAGGATCTCTCCCGGTCCCCGAGTCTCACGGCTGCCCTGGTGGGGCCGTCCAGGCAGGGCTTACCGTCCCGGCGGGCTCAAGAGGACACGGGCCCTGGTGGTCGGGGGGCTGGCTTCCCAGCTGCACTTTTCACCTGTGCCCAGCTCTGGAGACTCTACCCTGAAGACTCAGGAGTCCCCAGTGTGGCGTCCTGCTCAGAGCCCTTGCCAGGGAGGCCGGTTCGCGGAGACAGAAGTGTTACCCTCCCTCAGACTAAGCCGGAGGAAGTGGACCCCCCAGGGACCTGCTGGGCGCCACCCCCTATCTGCTCAGAGCCCAAGGGGGAGCGGCGGACCCACGTGGGAGGGAGCCAGGTGGCCCGGCAGTGGGTGGACAGCAACGGGTGGGGACCTGGGGGAAAGGGACTGGCAGGTACTCAGCGGTAGAAAGGCGCCAGGCCCCGGGCGAAGTGTTACCAGGGTCACCTCGTTTGATCCGCACAGGAGAAAACGAAGACACAGCCAGGCCGTGGTTTGTTCAACACCCGCAGCTGGGAAGGGATTTAAAGTTGGGGACTAAACCTATGTCCGCCTGATTCCGGAGTGGGTGCTCTTCTCTCCACGCTGGGGTGGCCAGGATTGGGGCTCTGGGGCTGGGCATGTGGCAGAGGCGCGTGGACAAGGCAAAACGACGACAGTGATGATGACAGAGCAGTGATACATACAGCGATGTTTACAGAACACTGTCCTCAGTTATTTACCACTGGGGAAACTGAGGCACGGGGCAGATAAGAGTATTTGCCCATCGCCTAACCAGCAGGTCCCCGAGCTGGGGCTCGCGCCCAGCAGTCTGGCTTCTATACCCACCATTAACCCCACCTTCTCTAGCAGAACTCTTTGCAGCTGGGGAGGCTGGCGGGGAGTCCCGAGGCCTGGCCTGGGGACACTCCTGGAACCGGACTGGGGGTGGGGGCAGGGAGGCAAGGCGGCTCCGGAGTCCCCGCCAGCCAGACTCTCTTCTCTCCCGCAGCTGGGGCCAGAGTTGATGGTGATCTCACTGATTTGCTGTGGCATCGTCACCCCCCCCCCCTGCCCCCTGTCCCTGCACTCAGCTGCAGGGGCATCTGGAGGGGCTGAGCAGACCAGACACTACCCCAGAAAGAGTTGGGGGTGACATAAAACTGCCTTTCCTAAAATGTGTGTTCTGCTGACTGCGAGTCTGGGGGTACTGGGAGCCCCTGATGGAGGGGGGATGGGGGAGCATGGAGGTTAGTCTTCAGAGGAGTTGGGGGAAACATCTCCTATTCTCTGTACTCCCCCCTCCTTACCCCATTCATAAAGCACATTAGCATTTTAAAGGCTGCGAGAAACCCATCTGTGCAAAGACTAGTCAGTTATTTAACCCCGTGTTTCCCACAGTTGCTGGCCTACTGTTCACTGATTAACGCCCCCAAGGAGCTAATTCCACCTCAGGGAGCTCTACGGGACACCCAGGCTTAAAAGGGGCGCCCTGGGGCACTGGGGTGGGTGCTGGCTGTGTCCAGAGACAGATCCCAAGAGGGAGGGGCCTGAGAAGCTTCAAATTACGCACCCTCACCCCCGCTCCCCCTTCCCAGGCCTCTACAAGGGCTTTTGGCCCCTCTGCTGAAATGGTTCCCATTCCTGTTTCTCCCCAGGTTGGGCCTGGGTGGGCTGGGCCTGAGGCTGGGGGAGGGGCAAGGTGGGGGAGGGGAAGCAGGCAGGAGAGCTGGGCCTCCCCCAGATTTGGGTCACCCTGGGAGGAAAGGGGTGCTAGTGGGAAAGCCCCCACAGGCGGGTCTGAGCAGATGGCGGAGAGGATTATTAAAATCCAGCTTTGTTCTCATCAGAGGCTGGGTCTGAAGGAGGGGGAGGCAATGGGGGCCAGGCCGTGCTGGGCCATTGTCCCTCACTTTGGAGTTGATTTTTCTGCCACAGCCAGGACGTGAAGAGCAGCTTAAGCAGGGAGAGGCTGCCTGCCTGGGGTTAGGGAGCTCCGTCTGTCGTCTATCAGGCTGCCCTAAACTGCCCATTCCTGACCCTGGGGCAGCAGGCCGCAGTAAGATAAGCTGCCTGACCAGTGGGGAGGTACTGAGGCACTACAGGGAAATAGCTTTTCCAGGGACCTGCCTCCATGATGGCCGCGTAAATGACAGGGGTGATGATAATGGAGAGAATGATGATGGTACGGTGGTGATGGTGGTGATTGTGGTGATGATAGTGATGATGATGGTGATGGTGGTGATCGTGATGATTCTAATGATGGTGGTGATGGTGAAGGTGATCATGATGGTGGTGATGATGGTGATGGTGATAATGATAGTGAGGGTGATGGTGATGGTGATAATGATAGGGTGATGGTGATGATGGTGATTATCAGTGAGGGTGATGGTGATGATGGTGATGGAGATCATGGTGGTGGTGATGATGGTGATGGTGGTGATGGTGATGATGGTGGTGATGGTGCTGGTGATGATGGTGATGCTGATGATGTTGATGGTGATGATGATGGTGATAATGGTAATGATGATGATAATGGTGGTGATGATGATGATGACGCTGATGGTGATGATGGTGATGCCGGTGGTTGGTGGTGGTGATGCTGATGGTGATGATGGTGGTGATGATGGTGATGATGATGGTGATGGTGGTAATGATGCTGATGGTGATGATGGTGATGATAATGCCGATGATGATGATGATGGTGATGGTGGTGGTGATGGTGGTGATGATGGTGGTAATGGTGGTAATAATGGTGATGATAATGGTGGTGGTGCTGATGGTGATGGTGGTGGTGATGGTGGTGATGATGGTGATGATAGTGATGGTGATGATAATGGTGATGATGATGATGGTGGTGATGGTGGTGATAATGGTGATGATAATGGTGGTGGTGCTGATGGTGATGGTGGTGGTGATGGTGGTGATGACGGTGATGATAGTGATGGTGATGATGATGGTGATGATGCTGATGGTGATGACGGTGGTGATGATAGTGGTGATGGTGGTGAAGGTAATGGTGATGTAATGATGGTAACAGCAATAATAATGGTGATGATGAATGGTGATGACGACTCTGAGGGTAGCGGCTTCTGGTTATTGAGCACTCACTTTGTGTAGGGAGAGTTTAGTTAGATCTCCTGTTCTAGGACTCCGTGGCCAGTGGTAAAGCCCACTGGGGAATATTTTCAGCTTGTGGGCCATCCAGGCTCTGTGGTGGTGACTCACCACTGCTGTGGTAGCACGAAAGACCATAGACAACACATACGCAAGCACAGCTGTGTCCACCAGGACGTTATTCACCAAAAAAGACCATAGTTGGCCAACCCCTGCCCTGGATCACCATCTGTGCCTGGGTCTCCTCTAATCTTGTGCTTCACATGGACTTCCTTGGCCGTCAGCCTGATTCCAGACTTCTCCCTCACCCAGTGGGCTGTTTACCATTTGAAAGCCACCCTCCAATGATGGAGACCTGCTGAGAGAGGAGTTTGTTCACTTGTTGCCTTCTCACTCATTCACACAGCCATCCATTGTTACTATTATCAATGTGATCATTACGATTGAAAATGTTTTTTAATAATAAATGTTATATAATTATGATGATACTTGCTAAATGTTAAATACCATATTAATTATAATTGTAGTTACATTGTAAATTATGATAACAAATATTATTAAAAATGATTAATATCGAAAACCATAGTGCTTAGGGTCACAGCAAGGTTATAATCTCAGCCCAAGGATTTCTAGCTGGAGATTTTGAGTGAGTGACTTAACCGGAGTCTCAGTTTCCTCTTCCGTAAAATGGGGACAATAGTCCCTACTCGGCCTCCCCTTCAGGACTGCCATGAAGAGAGGGTGAAAGGGCCTGCAAGTCCTTGGCCCAGTGTTTGGCCCCCACCCAAGGGCTCCACTAAAGATAGCAGTAATTACTACAAGGCATATTCGTCGAGTGCCTGGAATGATGGTATGAATGAAGGGAGGCCTGTTGGGGGGGTTGCCCCAACCCTGACTTGGCTCTGCTCATGCCTCCCCTCCCGGACAGGTGAACCTGTACTCAGACCCGCCCCAGTCCAGCCACAGCATCCACACAGGGACGGTGCCCCGGGGGACCAAGGTCTTATCCTTCACCATCCCACAGCCCCACTCTGTGCTGCAGTGGTCTGGCCCTGCCGAAGCCCCCCAGACCCCTGGGGCTTCAGGTGAGTGTGGGAGACGAAATGGGACTGGGGAGGGGGCCTTCTGCCTGCGATTCTGCTCTGGGGGCACTTGGTTCCCCTTGGGGTGACACTGGCTGCAGGCCAGGGGAGGGAGGGAGGCAAGGCCCTTCTCTGGGACCTTTGACTTGAAGTGGTCAGATCAGATGTGGAAAGCGTCTTGCCTAGAACCAGAGCAGCCTGGGGAAAGCTCTGCTCTGCACTTGGCCGTGGGTGACCTTGGGCCCATTGCAGAACAGAAGCCCCGTCACTACGGAGCCCACGTGGGACCAGGCTCGGCACCAGGCCTGCCATGCGCGATCCCAGTTAATCCCCACATCGGCCCCACTGAGAGTCAGGGAAACCAAGGCTCGGAGAGGCGAGATCATGCTAAAGGTCACACTACTACAGGGGGAGGGGAAGGGGGAAGGCGGGGATGTAACCCTGCGTCTTTCCGAGTTAGAGCCCGAACCACTGACCGGGAAACCAGAGGCCTGTCTTGGTCCCAGCTGCATGATCTAGGGCAGATCCGGACCTCATTCTCCCCCGTACCTGGGACTACACTACCCGCCCGCATCTTGGGGCCCCGGTGAGGACAGTGTGATCACGAGACGACAGTTGTAGCTTGATGATGGCGGGTGTCGTTCCGAGGTTCGCTGTGAGTCCCTCCGCCCCAGGAAGGACAGTTCTCGGCCCAGCGTTGAGTGGCCGTGCATTCCAGGGTGGCTGTCAGCTCAAGGAGACCCGCGCTGCTCCTCGTCTGCCCCAGCGTGGCTTCTGGAGAACCCAGGCATCACTCAGGACCAGCCCTCTGCAGAGCGGACCCGGGAGCTGGCCTCTCAGGCCAGCCGGTTCATGGCCAAGGTGAGGGGAACGCAAGCTTTGCCCCGGGGAGGCACAACTCACCCGGAGAAGGCAGGGCGTCTGCCTGCTTGAGGGAGACGCTCTCTGCAGGGCTCCCTTGTTCCTCCCGTGCTGGTGGTAACTGGGCCATCCCCAAAACGTGAGCCTCTCCCCGCACTTAGAGACCATTTGGTCTAGAGCTGCCTCTTTGTCACTCAGCACTGGGTTTCCCTCCCTATTTTGGCATCGGGTCTCATCACACTCCCTCCATTGTGCTTGAAAGTATCTCCTGGGTCCCCCTCCCCCTCCTAGGAGAGACGCTCAGCCCTTCTGGGATTCTGGAAGGATAGCAGAGCCTCCACTCTACCTGTTCCTCTTCAGGATAAATCACCCCACTTTCTTAGTTCATTCCTTACAGACTTTCATTCTCAGTCCCTTCTCAAAGGGCCTTTATATTTTCACCAAACAGTCCCAAGTAACTGTGAGTTGTTTGTAGGACTATTTATAACTATACACTTGGCCTTCTGCCCAAAGGGCTTTAAAGCGGCTGAGAAAATACTTGCATTATAACCACCTTCTGAAGACGGAAGTAAGGAAACTGGGGGCGAAGGGGAAGTAAGAGTAGAAAGAACTAGAGTGAACTTAGCATAAAATGAATGAACAGAATGTCCTGTTGAACCCTAAATGCCCTAACAAGTCCATGTTTGGCTTTGAGCTTCCTGGCTGTCAATGCAAAAAGGGAAATGCTACAGTTACATATATTACTGTGTCCATAAAAAATTCCTTCAGAGTAATACGCCATGCTTTGCTTACTTATTTATTTATTTAGTTTTGGTAAGAATTTTACTGAGAAGATAGAATTCATCTGTCAACGTAATTTACACCTTTGAAGTTAATGGTTCAGTAGGTTTTACTATATTCACAGTCATACAGCCGTCCCCACGGTCGGCCTCGGAACATTTTCAACACCCAGTAAGAAATTCCAGATTCATGAAGGGGTCGCTCCCTCTTCCCCCGGCCCCAGCCCCTGGCAGCTGCTCACCTGCTTTCTGTCTCCATGGGTTTGGTTCCTCTGGACATTCATATAAATAGAGCCCTGTAATAGTCGTCCTTTTGTGCCTGGCTTCTTTCCCTGAGCAGAACATCTTCACACACGTATGACAGTGACATGAACAAGTACTTTATCCTGTGTAATCACCATCTTTCTTGGTCCCATCCCTGGAGGGATGTGGCTTCTTTGCTTCTAGAGCAGAGCCAAGGTCATTACACTGATCAGGAGCTAGGGCACCGGCTGAGCCCTGATGAGTCAGAGCTGCATTGTTTGAATGGAAGCCGGGCTCCTGGCTTACTTGACCTCTGGCCGGCCCAAACTGAAATGTGTCAGTGGAAAGCACACGCTGGGTCTCAAAGACTTAATGCGACAAGAGAATATAAAATACCTCATTAGTAATTTTTTGCATTGATTACATGGCGCGATAATGGTTTAGGATCATAAAATATATTATTTGATTAATTCACCTGTTTCTTTTTTGCATTTTAAATATACCTACTAGAAAATTTTATTTTATTGAAAATTTTAAATTGCATATGTAGCTTGCATTACATTTCTATTTTATAGATAGAAGTTACATAACATCATTGTATTGTATAAATTTCTATACTGGGGCTCCTGGGTGGCTCAGTCATTAAGCATCTGTCTTTGGCTCAGGTCATGATCCCAGGGTCCTGGGATCGAGGCCCGCATCAGGCTCCCTCCTCAGTGGGAAGCCTGCCTCCTTCTCCCACTCCCCCTGCTTGTGTTCCCTCTCTCACTGTCTCTCTCTCTCTCAAATAAATAAATAAAATCTTAATAAATAAATAAATAAATTTCTATATTATAATTTTGTACTAACCTGGAGCTTTCCTGGAAATCCCAGAAAGCCCCAAATCACCTTTGCCCTTTTTTTCCTAGTTAAAAATTTTTTGGGTAATGATAATCGACACACAAGGCAAAGTCCCTCACATAGTACAGAGGGCATGTGCAGTAAAAAGTCTGTTTGCCCGTATTTGCCCTTCTGTTTTGTGCAGAAGTGTTCAACGCACACCCGTGTTTATAGAAATGGTGACATAAGTATGTATGCTATGCTGTACCCTGACTTTTTTAATATCCTGAAGTTGAATATTTCTGGGTAGGCAATGAATTCACTTTGTTCAAAGTTCAAAAGATGCATATAGGAAAAAATGCTTCCTCCCATCCCCGTCCCCCACCGCGCCCCTGCCACCCAGTTCTCTGCCCCAGAAGCAGTGAATGTTTCAGTTTCTTGCATCCTTCTAGAGGTCGTTTATAATATACAAGCAAATGCATTTATATCTTCCCTTTTTTATTCTCTCGATATTTTATACAGATGGTAGCATATTAAAAAGACCGGGCTGTCCCTTTATCTGGCACTGAAAAGTAGGTCTTACTTTATACAGAAGCAGGTGCACATGCTCCTTCCTCTTCTTGACGGCTGCGTACTATTCCACGCACAGGCTTTTTAGATCGTTTCTCATTGCCCGGTTACGCTGTAGTGAGCACTCCTGTCTCATAGGCCTTCGTGCACATGAGTGAATGCACTCTGCTATGGATGAATTCTGGGAGGCTCCACTTGGATATTCTTCAAAGGCTTGCCGGGGCCGAGGCCCGCGGTGGAGTCAGTGTCTGGGATCCGCCTTTCCGTGCTCAGCAGAAAGCCCACATCCTGCGGCGGGACTCGGTTCCTGGTGGCGCTGCGTGAATGTGACCCAAGTGTGGGGGGTGCCTGTGGGACCCATCTTCCAGGGTCTGGACTAACGGAGCGTGTTTCCTGTCCTGCCAACGTCCAGGTGGAGTCCTTTGCAGGACTGGTGCAGGCGGGATGGCTGACACCCCAGGACCAACTCAAGGTACCGCCCACCGCGGGAGACAACTGCTCCGTCTTCCACGGCCGAGTCTCCGAAGCCTGGTGTGCCCCAGGACAGGCCAGAGAATCCCAGACACGCTCTCCCCTTTGAGAGCAAACAGCCCCTGCTTAGCTTGCCAGGATCACAATCATGATAGCGCAGGATTCCCACTCCTTAGCCGTGACGGCGGTGGGCCGGGCACCGTGGCGAGCCTCGGATGCACGTGGCTTCATTTTCTCATAGAAAGCCGGTAAGGCAGTTACAGTCATCACCCCCATTTAACCGGAACGGAATGGGGAAGGCCACACAGCTGGTAGGCAGCAGAGCCCAGACCCAGGTCCGTCTGCCTCCCGAGGCCAAGGTGGCCCTCACCGGCTTGTACTGCTTCCCACTGACTATGCGGCTTCTTGGCCACCAGCAGAAGACTTGCTCTTTCCTTTACTCATCTTTCTTAGCAAAGTAATTGCCCGATATTAGAAAACCAAGGGGAAAAAAGGTTAGGAGTGCCTTCTTCTAAGCATTATTGGCTTACTTCCTTTGGACTTTGGTATTTCTAGATAAACTATAGTCATGTATAAAATCTAGACTTCTGCTGCATCAGCCAGGATCCTGGGAAGGAGCAAGTGACACGCTCAGAGCTGGGAGTGAGGGGGTCAATGCGGGGGCTGTGAGCGGGGATGTGGGCAGTGCCCGGGGATCTGACAAGGGACAGGGAAGCCCGGGGACTAGCTGTTCCCTCCCATGGGGGCTGGACAGAAACCACAGGGAGCCAGCAGGTGGGGAGGCCAGCTGTCAGTGGAGGCACAGAGCAGGGTGGAGAGAAAGCTTAGGTGGGATGGAGAGGGGCAAATGCCACACACTTGGCTTGTAAAAAAAAATACTGTATTTTCACTATGTTATTACTATGTTCCCAATGACCGTGTTAGCACGTAGACGGTGTCCGTTTTCCAATTGTATTATCTCATTGAGAGGATGAGCAAGGACCTTGAACATCAAAAAGCATTCCCTTCCACTTTATCTTCATTCCGCCATATCCGAGGAGGTTGAGAGCTGTTAGAAGATCAGGCTTGCCCAGGAACTAGACTCTAGGTTGCGCTTGAACTCAGTCGGCCGCCCGCATAGAAGGAGTGGGAATGATAATAAACCCGGGATGATGATCCGACCTCCCACAGTCTTAGCCGTCTGTTAGCTATCACCACATTTGCTATGGAGGCCTCGCGTCATTGCTAGGCCCATGAGCGCTGGAGCTAGAGGACCCGGGTTCAAATCCCGACTCCACCTTGCTCACTCGCTGTGTGACCTTCACTAACTTCAGTAACCTCTCTGTGCCTCAATTCCTCCTCTTTAAATGACGGTAATAAATGACCCCTCTCGTTAGGATTATGTTGGAAATTAAATGAATAACGCAGAGGGATTCAGCATAGAGCTCCCGTCCGTGGTAGATGTTAGCTCCTGTTTTCCTTAGTGTGATGGTGATAAGATCATCTGCCGTGCTGGTCTGTGAGGATTTGGGAACAGAGTGGCTCATGTTCCCAGATCCACAGTTTCGAAAAGAAGCATGGGGCTCTCAAGTGTTAGGTCCTCACGGGGACAGCGTGATGGCACATTTGACACCAGGAGCCTCCCGGAACATCAGAGTGCTAGTAGTTCTTCCCAGGACAGACGGGTGCTCCCTGGAGCTGGTGCCGAGGCTCTAAGCCGTGCTGCGCCTTGCTAGTCTGATGGCAGAGAGCTAGACCACGGTCCCAACCCTAGCCTTCCGGCAACCCGGGGGCCCAGAGGATGGGTCTCCACCCCGCCGGGCCTCCCTGAGCTGTCTACTCCGCTGCGTTGCAGGGTCAGAGCCCAGGGGGCTGCGTGCTCAGTCCTCCTGGCCTGTTCTGGTTGCAGGTGTTCCAGCGCCTAAAGGCTGCGCACGCAGCCCTGGAGGAGGAGTACCTGGAGGCCTGCAGGGAGCAGCAGCTGGCCCAGCAGCTTGCTGGCTCCCAGGGGACGCCTGGAAAATTCGATCCTGGCAGGTACGTGCTGGGGAGGGAGGCCCCTGGTTCCCTTGGTCGCCAGGAGGGGCAAATTGCATCCTCATTCTTCATCCACTACAAGCACAGGGAGAAATCCTACCCCGGTTAGCAGCGTATCCTGGTGGGGGAACGCCTGAAGGCTAAGATCCGTGTCCTTCTGGACTCACCGCAGTGAGACGTGACCTTGGAGATGAGACCCGAAAGCACTCATCAGAGTGGGGACCCGAGGCCAGAGGGGGAAGGGATTCATTCAAGGTCCCACAGCCTGCTGGTTCCCAGTGGAATCCCTTCTCACCTTGTTTTGTCGAGTTCTCCATGTCATCCAAATTAGGACACTGAATGGCCCCTCCGTGGGCATTCTCTGGGGTCTGTGCTCTGAAACATGGCCTCCCAGCCCTGCCCGACGTGGCTGCTGGTGTCTCCCCATTGCAGGAAGCTAGAGGAGGAGATATTCCAGCTGGGAATTCGCCTGGAAGAGCTGAAGGACCACATGGACCAGAACCAGCAGGAGACTGAGCGAGTCGGGTCAGACTCCCCTCCGGACAGCCTCCTGGCCTCACCCTCCCCGAGCCAGCCAGCGGGCCTACCTTCTCCTTCAGGACAAGCCCCCACCCCCGCCGTCCAGACCCTCTGCCCTCAGGTACCTCTGTGCTCGGCCATATTGGACCATCCCTTCCTCCTCTTCTCCATTAATTGACTTCTTCCATACGTACTTGTGAAGGAGGCACCAAATGCCAGCGGCCCTGACACATGATGGAAATTCAGTGGGAAACAAACAAACAGGTGGCCACTACCCTCATGGAGTTTTCTGTCTAGTGGGACTATTTCTGTTTTGTTCAGGGCTCCGAAGGAGAATTATGGGGCTCTAGGAGAGGTAACAGGGTAATAAGACTGAGGTTATAGGGCAGGAGAAACTCTCCTTGAGAAAGAAATATTTTAATGGGATCTGAAGGTGAGTGGGAATTGCTTCATGCAGAAGAAGAGAAGCCATGCAGCTGGGGAAACAGCCTGTGCAAAGGCCCTGTGGTTAGAGTATGGAACGTGAAGGGGCAGTTGTCTGAGAACTGTGGCTGGAGAGGCAGGCAGGGGCCCCATGATGTCAGGGCTAAAGGCTTGGCCTTAAACTCTGCTGGGTTTTTCAGCAGGTGGTGGTAAAAGAGGGTGTGCAGGTAGGTGGAGCGGGGGCAGGGCAGATGGAGAGAAGTTTGGACCTGAGAGAGGTGTGGAAGACCCAGTTGCCTGGATGTGCTGTGGGGGGTGAGTGGAAGGGGGGAGAGAATGGCCTCCAGCGTCCCAGGGGACTAGTCACCCCAGGGGACGATTCACAGATCAGGAGACACTAGACGAGGGCCCTGTGCAGAAGGGACTTTGTACAGGTCTCTCCAGATGGCCCGTGTCACAAGCACCTGGGAGACGATCACTGTTTGTGTGACATACAGTTGAGCAGAGTGAGGGTACTGCGGTCACACCGGGGACAGCAGGGGGTCTCTAGACCTTTCTGCCCGTGCTGCACAGACATGAGTCTTGGGGACGGAGCAAGAGAAAGGGCCAGCGTGGCAGGTGAGGCAGGGGCTGCTGGAGGGCTGGGCGCTGGAGAGCTACCCATGACGGGGAGCTCTTGGCAGCCCAGGGATGTGGGGGACGCTCTCCCACTGGGGAAAGCTCCCCCCAGTGCTGTCTCGTGCGCCAATGGATGAAAACCCCAGTGCATCCCCTTCAGGGGCCCCCATGCTCCCACAGGGAAGGTGTTTTGGGGGTTCGGGGTCCATACTGGAATGGAGTGGGCCAGGAGAGATGCTTCTGGCAGGAACTCTGGGTTCAAATCTCAGCTCTGCCCTCGCTTCTGTTGTAAGTTTGGGCAAATCATTTGGGCCTCAGTTTCCCGTCTGTGAAGTGGGCGGTGATAGCCATCCCTGCTGGGCTTACCGAGAAGTGGCGGCTGAACTGCACTCCGGCCACCCCCTGCGCTCTGCCCACACGGTAGAGGGTGACGGGGTTCGTGAGGCTCACCTATTACTTTCCAGCCAACAGCGTGAGCCTCGTAGAAGGTAGGTCACTAAGAAGTGTCTGGTTACCTGCTGAATGTATGTCTGTCCGCCGCCCAGCCCGACGCCGCCAGCAGCGTGGGCCCGTGCGCCTCAACCGTGAACGTGGAGCTTAGCCCTGCGAGCAGCGAGGGGGAGGACAGGCCTCTGGACCTCCAGGCCCCACTCAGGCACGAGGAGCTGCAGGTGGAGCAGGGTCTCCACGGCCTCCTGGAGCGGTGAGTACCGGGAGCGAGGCCAGGGCGTCCGGCCCCGCGACAGGACGGCGGCGGGCCTTGCTGGGCAGAAGTCACGCTCCCCTGGGTTTCGCAGGTACCTCAGCGCGAAGTCCCTCCCAGAAGCCGTGAGGATGGAGGAGGAGGACGAGGAGGAGGACGGGCAAGGCTGTAAAGTGGAAGTTGATGGGCCGACCCCGGCTCCAGGAAACTCCGAGGCCACCAGGATCCCCATAAGGCGGCTCCCGGCACTGGCCGAACGGCGTCACAGGACCCCCATCACGTATGTCCGTGAGCCCCACCTCCTCGTCCCTGAGGCCAGCTCTGGAACCACAGGCGTGGCTGTGGTCTAGAGAGCGAGATGGGACGGCTTAGCCACGTCTTTCCTGACCTGGTGCTCGCGTCTCTCCAAGCCGTAGGACGAGTACACCGCCCAGAACACGAGCGGGGCTTCGGGGGTGGCGGACACGATGTCTGGTAGGACAGAGGCAGCGATAGGTACCGTCCCTCCTCGTCTCGGTCTCACACCTTCCAGGTTCACCCAGGAGGCTTCAGAGCCATTATATCTTCCGTGCCTCTCTTGATCTTCCTTTGAGAAGAAACAGAGAAAGGAGACAGAGCCCGTGATCAGGCCCCAGGCCCGGAGCCTTGGGACGATGACAGGATCTGTCAAGGATAGAATAATATTGTTTTCCCGTGTCTTCTGTTTATGGCTACAGTTAGTTTGTATTTGTTGCATTAAATACTGATTTTTCATTTCTAATGACGACATAAGCCTTTGAGGAGATAGACGTTTCTGGAAGGGACTGAGATAGGGAAGATAGGAGGCTGGTTCCTGGCGCCTGAGAAATGATACTGTAGCTCATTTGTTTCCACTGTTGCCACTGGGGTGCGTTGGGCAGGATTTGCTGGCCATTCCCATCGGACATAAGAGAAAAGTAAAGTTCATAGAGGGGCGGTGCCCTGCCTAAGGTCACGCAGCTAGAAGATGCAACGACCAGGGTGGGCAGCTGGGGGCGCCTGGCTCCCGAGCTTGTGTCCTGGACTGTGTGGCTCCTGGGACAGGGCTGGGCAGCCCCTGCCAGGGCTCAGAGTCCGTGTCTCTCTCCTCCTCCCCACCAGGGAGACGGCGGAGCAGATGGGGTCCGCGAATCGGGCAGGCGTCCATGCATCCGCGGCCAGAGATGGGTACCTCCAGGGCCTAGACAAAACCGAGGCAGCTCCCCCGGGCCCGAGCAGGCTGCCCCACCCTCAGGCCACCAAGACCGCGGGATCCCACCAGAGCAGTCTGACCAGCTTAGAGGGAAGCGGCATCTCCGAGCACCTTCCACCGAAGTCTCTGCACCAAGCTGGGGGGCCCCACCTAGAGGTAAGCATGCATAAGGGGGCGTGGATCTCCTGATTTCTGCCCCTGGGCCTTTGCTCACACTCCTCCAGAATGCCTGCTCTTCCCAGTCCCTGCCAGTTACAGTTCTGGCCGACATCCAGGGCTTATGCCCAGTCACTTCCCCTTCCCCTGTCCCCCTGCCAGGAGCTTTTGCTTGTCCACTGAGAGCTTGGGGCCCGTCGTCTGTATTTGTATTTCTGAGCCTGCCAAGCACAGATCGGGGGGAGTCCTTGACTCCACGGCCTGTTTGTAACATTAGACCAGCAATTTTTAAACTGTCACAGGAGTAACAGATCACAATGGGAATGATACGCTATGGATCCTCCCATGGAACAGTGTGTACAGATGCCTGTACACACACACACACACACACACACACACACACACACACACACACACGCACGCACCTACAGTCCTAACGACCTCATCGTAAGAAATCTGTACTAGAGGGCGCCTGGGTGGCTCAGTTGGTTGGGCGTCTGCCTTCGGCTCAGGTCATGATCCTTGAGTTCCGGAATCGAGTCCCACATCGGGCTCCCGGCTCTGCGGGGAGTCTGCTTCTTCCTCTAACCTTCTCTCCTCTCATGCTTTCTCTCACTTTCTCTGTCTCTCAAATAAATAAATAAAATCTTTGGAAAAAAAAATCTGTACTAGACCGTGAACTCATTGAGGGCAGGCACCTGTGTCTCCTGTTTGCATCCTTCGTGCCTTCCGTTAGACCCCGTGTTGAGGAGGGGGGCACGTTGGATGAGTTTTATTCTCCCGAGTCATTGGCCCGGGGCATTTCTGCAGTCGCACAGGACGGGGCGTTCCAGGCCTGAGCAGGAAGACGTGTGGAAGTGTGCATCCCTTCCCCAGGATGAGATGGCTTTCTCCTTCCTTTTCCTTCCCTCTTCTCGGCTTAGGGCAACTGCTGCAGGATGTCTCCAGGGCCTCAGGGAAGCAGGACTTGCTCAGCGCTGGGGTCGGCCTGGCCTGGTGCTGGTCCCGAGCGTCTGAGGAACCTCACACCCCGGGGCCTGGCTGCTGGGAGCTGGGCCAGCCTCCCAGGCTGTGAGCCTCTGGAATGTGAGGCCCAGGCTGGACTGGGGAAGGGCTTCAGGCACATTCCTCAGACTTAAAGGGACACCGCCTCTTGCAGGAGCCCTGGATGGCATCCCCAGAGACAGACAGTGGCTTTGTGGGCTCAGAAACCAGCAGAGTGTCGCCCCTCACCCAAACACCAGAGCACCGGCTCTCCCACATCAGGTAACCCAAGACCCCCCCTCCCCATCGGCATCGCACGTGGAGGGGTAGCCTGGGCATCAAAGTGCCGTGAGCCCCAGAGCAGGGGTCGGTGGGCTGGGCATTCGTGGAGCCCTCACCCCATCCCCTAGCCAGGGTTCTTTGCCTCCATCTTATCAATAGAGGGGCACCAAGGTTCGGAGAGGGAAAGCGACTAGTCCAGCGTCGCTCAGCCAGTCTGTGACGGGGAATAAGTGTCTATTGAGCGAATGAATGAGTGAATCGGGAATGAGATGTATAGGAGGGTGGCAGGAGGTGAGCAGAAGACAAGGCTAAAGGGCAATCGGGAGAACTAGGTGGGAAGCGACAGGGACGGCACCCCAAGGCAAGGTCTCGGGTGAAGGGTGGAGTGATGAGCCACCATGTGGAGTGACAGCCTCAAACGCCGGTGCAGCCTCCCCGCCTCCCAGGAGGCCTGCCTGGCCACCAGGGCTGCATGGGAAGAAAAGATTAAAATTCTGTTTCCCCGTGTATTTTCTAAAAATGAACGTGAGCTTTATAATCTTGCCTCTGTGGGTAGACGGGAGCCCAACTCGCCCGTAGATACAGAAATGCGTGTGTAATGCAGGTGCACGCTCGGAAACGCTGTGTGTGCCGGGTTGCTCAGGCCCACGGTCAGGAGCTCGTGGGCTTAGCGTGTGGAAGGGCTCGGAGGCCGGGGCCTGTCCGTGTACCTCAGCTCGTCTCTGCCTCCTCGCTCCCTCAGCACTGCGGGAACGTCGGCCCAGCCTTTCGCTTCATCTGAACCCCGGGATGCAGCCTCCCAGCCTCAGACCAGGGCTTCTCCAGTCGCCAGAAGAGTCGCAGAGCCCAGCACACCCAGGAGCCGAGCCCAGAGGCGACCCTCGGGCCGGGCCAGTCCTCTGCGGCAGCGGGCACCGAGCCTCCACGCGGAGCGGGCGCTGGTGGCCGAGATCGGTGAGTGAGTGCGTCTGGGTTGGCCAGAATCTGGTTGTGGCCGGACAGCGTGGACTGAAAAAATCAAACCAACAAAAAATTCACATTACCCTTTAGGATACCAAATATCCTAGAGGTTCATGGCAGGAATATTTGAAACTACAGGGAACAGAGAAAATATGGGCTAAAAACCGTCGCTGCCTCGTTTGGGTGTCGAACCCGTGGGCTGTCCTCTCTGCCGGTGTGTGCGTGTTTATTTAGACACACTTTAAATGGAAATGGGATGATACTCTCCGTGAGTGTTTAATAACCTCCTTTGTTCACTAAACACTGTGTGTCCTGAATACTCCCGTGTCTGTAAATCCTCGGGTTCCAGTTTTTTACCTTTAAAAAGATGCACGTACGCTTTTTAGTGAAATAAAACAAACGCACAGCAAAGAACATAAATGGATGAATTTTCACAAAATGAACACAGACCCACAAACAGCATGATCCGACTCCCAGCTCCCGCTCCCCCCTGTCACCCCTCGCCCCTCCAAAGGCTCTTTCCAAGGCTCATTATTGAAAACTTTAAAAATTAAACTTTAATTAAAAGTTCAATCAATTATGATTTCACGTGTAGTTATGAGAAATAATCCAGGGAGATCGCACGTGCCCTTCACCCAGGTTCCCCCTGTGACAACATCTTGCAGCACGATGGTGCAGATTCTGACCAGGAGCCCCTCCTGTCGCCCCTTTACGGACCCATCGCGTCCACGCCCCTCCTGCCCACACGGCCTCCTTAACTCCCCGTGACCTCCCGCTCTGTCCTCTGTGTCTAAAATGTTGTCATTCCAAGAATGTTCCATAAATGGAATGATTCATATGATTTGGGGTGGTTTGTTTGTTTTTTTAACGGAGCCTCTCGGGACATTCGTCTACATTGTCCCCTGTAACAGTAGTCTGATCCTTTCTATATTGTTGATTAGTGTTCAAGGGCTCCCTGTTTTGAACACATGGGCCAGATGAGTGGTGTTTAACCTCCGGTCGCCCACGCCTTTGAGAGGCTAAAGTTTTGAACACTCTCCCCAGAAGCACACACACAGGCGAAGGCGTGACTCTAATTTTGGGGGGAGGTGGGGCCCTGGAGTCAGACGGGGACCCTCATGGTCATGCACGGCTGCGTCTGAGGGGGTCCACGTGAGGGAGCAAAGAGCGCTTTCCAGGGGAATATTCCAGAAGACTTACCTCCGATGCTGACATGGTGGATGGCGGGGGGACGTCTAGGCAGAACCAGCTCTGCACTCCAAGGTCTCAGCCGAAACCACGTCTTCGGGTTCTGAGGGCAGTGGGCCAGTGACCTCACTGGAAACCTCACTCATGACCTTAGCCATCCCTGTCTCTTTGCGCATATCCCTCTACCTGCAGAGATTCGTGCTTCGAGGGCCCTCTCTGGGTGAGCTCACCTTGCTCTCCTTTTGCCTCCTAGCGGGCCCGGGCTCAGAGTTCGAGGGCCGAAGGCGGGTTTCTGGACAGCTCCGGCGCAGTGCGACAATCAGCCCTCCGCTCACCCCGACCCCTGCAGCCGCCACTCTGCTCCCCGGTCCCGCAGAGACCGCCCGCACCTCCCTCCTCACCAGGACAGGGCGCGAGTAAGTCGTAGCAGCACAGAGACGGGAAGGGGTGGGGGGCCTGGGGGAGGCTGGGGCTCGCTCAGCCGTCATATCCGGTGGTGGCCTTGCGGGGGGCCCTCGGGCCCAGCTGTCCTGCTTCCCAGCTCAGAGCCACTCCGTGGGACCTCACTGATGTGGACTTTGAGGACACTTCCCCGGCCGGTGGGAAAGGACCTAGGGGTTCACCTTTCTGGTGCTAAGTCCTTGGTTCCTGCCCCCCAGTATTTTGCTTCCAATGCTAGTCTACTCTTGCCAGGGATAGATTTTCAGCAGTTGGTGTTGTCATTGTACGAACTGAGGAGGGACAGGTCCTCGATTCTCTTTTTTTTAATCCAAGCACGATTGTTCTACTAAGAGAGTTGTCCCTTGCTTGCTTGAAGTGCGAAAGTAGGGTAGGCCACCCTCTTACCTCTCCTTTGAGTTGCTTTTGGCCAATAACCAATCCCAGGCCTTTGTTGGATTAGGGGTCTCTGTCCCAGGTGCGTGGGGAAGGCTGCTCTGCGGCACCCTATCCGAGGCCTTGGGGCCTGTGCCGCCATGGGCCTATCATGTTGCCTGTTTACAGAGGTGGGTGAAGGGCTGGCGTTGGGCTTCTGGAGTTTAATAAGGGTCCCGCTCCAGTCTCCTGTGGCCCCGGTGTAGGAATTCCAGCTTGTGGGTCAGTGATACACCAGCCCCTGAGAATACGGTAGCAGACGAGACAGTCTTTGGCCTCGGAAGGCTTGCCATCTTGTAGGATGAACAAAGAAACACATGGTCACACTCCCCAGTCTAAGTGTGGTGGCAGCAGAGGCTCCAAGGACTGTGGGAACACAGACGAGGGATATCAGGCCCAGTCAGAAGCTTCAGGGAGGGCTTCCTGGAGGAGGGGGTATCTCAGCAGAGACTAGAAGGAGGAGAGACAAAAGAGTTCCTGGCAGGAAAAAGAGCATGTGCAAAGGCTTATGGGTGAGGGAGTGTCCATCACCTTGGCAGAGCCAGACGTTCCTTTTATCTGGGTCCCCCAGCCAGTGGTGAGCGCTGAGCAGTGGAGAGGGAGACTGAGAGACCTGGGGGGCCTCGGAGGGCCTCGAATACCATGGTGAGAGATTTGGATGGTGGCTCAGCTCAGAGAAATGAGTTCACTTAATATTCACAAATGTATATGGGTGTAGCTGAGGACCATGAAGGAGATTTCAAATGGGAGTGGGAAGGTCAAGTTCACGTTTTAGAAGGAGTTCTCTGGCCACTCGCTGGGTGAGGAGGAGGCAAGGCAGGCAGGCAGGCTGCCAAGAAAGCCGCTCCCCCAGGACAGACACGATGGGGCCAGTAGGTGGGAATGGGGTGCGTTTGAAAAGAAACATTTAGGTATTGGCCCCTAGGACTTACGAGTTGGTTAACTTTCAGGGGCATTCAGGGAGGGAGAAGGGTCTCGAATGAGTCAGACTTCTGGCTGGCCAACCTGTTGGATGCTGTTACAGAGGTGGGGAACTCAGCAGGGGAAAAAGTGGACAAAGATGAACTTGAAATGTCAGCTGGCTCTCAGTCACGAAAGCATTAAGTCAGCAAGATTGAGATCCTGCCAGAAACAGCCAGAGGGGGCAAGCGACACCCCAGTGTGTGTTCTGAGTCCCGGGCCCTCACTCGGCCGCCTTCACCTCCCAGAGTTGCCTTCTGTTCCTGCACGCAGGAGTGAACGGGTGACAGGAACTCCCGCCCTCCTGCCGACGCCCCGCTCTTGGCCTTGGAAACCCCAACAAAGGTCTCCCTGGGGATTGCCAGGAGACCCGGCTGCCCTGGACGCACGCGTCCCCGGGGCCCCGCTAGAGAGCTCTCAGCTCCCGCAGACACACTGGGAGAGCGGCAGGGGGCGCCTGGAGACAGTCCTCCGGCCACGAGGAAAGAGGGAGCCCTGAGGGGAGCCCCGCCCCAGAAGCTGGCCCAAACAGGAGATGGAGCGCCTACACCGGCCCAGGCCGTGCAGAGCCCAGATGCCGACGCGCTGTGTGTAGGGGTTTATATGCAGGGTGGTGGGGGAGCAGTTGGTGGGGAACACCAGAGTCTCAGATGAGACCCTGAGATTCGGGTGCTGGCCGGAGAGAGACGCAAACAGTACTTACCCCATAGACGCCAGCAGGGATGGGCTGAGTAAGGGTGGGAAGGACCCAGGCCTGAGCCGATAGTTAGCATTTCTACTGACAGAGGTAAAAAAGAAGGGAGGACTGGGGCGCCTGGGTAAGCCTTCGGCTAGGGTCCTGATTCCGGGGTCCGGGATCGAGCCCCATGGCAGGCTCTCTGCTTCTCCCTTTCCCTACCGTTGTCCCTGCTTATGCTCTCTCTCTCTCTCTCTCTCTCTCTGTCAAATAAATAAATAATAAAAAAGAATGGAGGGCAGCCCAGGCCGGTCAGAATGCAGATCTTAAAGTGGACCCTCAGCAACGCCTTCTTCATTCTGCACCTTCCCCGCCATCTTGACGATGGGCCACTGTTTTTCAGAAAAGCTACTCAGAGGCCCTTCATGGGGTGGAGGGCGGGGAGGGGGGACGTGCTCCTTTGCCCCCCGAATGTGCAGGGACACGAGTTCAGAGAGAGGTCGAGACAGGGGGCTAGAAAAATGGACGCACGAGGAAGTTCCAGAATCAATGACGGCAGAGCTGGCCCCGGTGCCCACTGGAAAGGGACAAGCCTGGGGCATCGGGGCGACCCTCGGGGGGGTGGCTGCAGCTTGGGACATTGTATATGCGCTCTTTGTTTCTGTCCCACCCCCCACCCCAGCCAGGCCATCCGAGAGCTGCAGGAGGAGGTCTCTCGGCTCCGTCTGCGGCTGGAAGACAGCCTGCACCAGCCAGCCCAGGGGAGCCCGACGCGCCCCGCCCGCGCCCGCGCCCGGCCCACGGATGCCTCCGTTTCCTGGGGCTCCCACTATGGCAGGTGGGTGACCCCCAGACGCTCGCCCTGGTGCCCTGGTGCCAGCGGTGCCAGCGGCAGGAGGGAGACTTGGCTGCCTCTGGGGATTGACACCCCTCTGCTACTCAGACAGCTCTTTACTGTGTAATATTGGCTGCATAAAACCTCGAAGGCGCCACCTGAACTCACCACCTGCGTCAAGAGCCAGACATTCCCAGGACGTCCACCTGCTCGCTCGCTCCTTAACGCGTCATCTGTGATCATCTGAGTGTTTGTTCCGAAGTGTTTCTATGGGAGGGCACCGGGGGTTGAGGTTTTATGGACATTGTCTCATTCATGCTTCCCGTAGTTGCTGTTATTATCGCCTCCTGACAGATGAGGAGACTGAGGGTCACAGAGGCTTTCTGTGAGCGTGACTCGCAGAGTCTTTTGATTTTGACTTTCGTGCTTCCCTCCGGGTTGGCTTGCTTGCTGATCACCTGGAAAGTCTGCATAAAACCGCACCCGCTGACATCATCCCTCTCTCTCTCTCTCTCTCTCTCTCTCCTTTTTGCTAGTAAATCCACAGAGAGATTATCTTCTGAGCCCGCAGAGGGGGAGCGAGCTGAGCCCGCAGGAAGGCGGCGAGTCAGGTCTTCCTCGGTGCCTCGGGAGGTGCCCCAGCTGTCCCTGAGTAAGTGACCACCCACCTGGAGTGAGGACGGAGGCCGCCGTCTGGGTCTGTTAGCTCAGTGGTCAGGGACCGTAGCCCTAGCCTTAGAAGGAACCTGGAGCACCTGCATCTTCTTTAGGCCGGCAGAGTTGTCGGAAGTACGGTGCACCTCCAGCGATCGCCACGGAGTGTCGCGCACGCGAGGGTTTCTAGAAGGGCTTTGTGTGGGCCTCCTGTCCATCTTCACTGCAAGGTGGGGCACATCACCCGCAGTCTGCAGATGAGGACACCAGATCCCAGAAGTGCAGGGGAAATGCCTGAAGGAGAAGGGGTGGGGTCAGCCCACCTCATTCCTTCCTGGCCGGGTGACCTTGGCCTGGGTCTTTGACCTGCTCTGTGCAGTTAAAGGGACAGCTAACTGTGCAGTGATAAATAGTAGTGTCTATGTCCCGGGATGGCCAGGAGGGTGCAGCCCGGCGCTCAGCGCAAGGTCAGGGGTCTCTGTGCGGCAGCTGATGCTGCTAAGGGCCAGATGTGGGATTCAAGCCCGAGCTCAGCCCTGGAGCCTCCATTTAGGATCGGCTCACTCCCTGAGCTCTGTGACACCTCCTGTCCCCTCTGATGCCCCTCTTTTCTCACCTCAGGTTCCGAATCCGAGGCAACCTCCCCCCAGCGGTTCTCTGAGAAGAGCAGGACCACCGAGGACGGCGCCCGGTCCGCTCAAGATGGAAAACGAGGAGCCAGCAGTGCCAGGCGGCCGGACAGAGTCACCTTCTGGGGCCAGTACACAGGTGGGCTGCGGGGCACGGCCAGCCCCCAGGGAGGACCCCCGTCACGGAAGCCTTCTCCCTTTCACTGCGGGCCACTGAAAGACGAGCACTTTCTGTGAATTCTGGGACGCAGGGATCAGCGGGACGTGCCCCTCTGTGAACCCATTCGTTCCTCCGGCAAGCCGTCGGATGCCTCCCGGCCCCGGGCCCCATGCTGGCTTCTGGGGGAGCCCCTCTAGATGGCCAGTCACAAAGAGGGTTCTGAAGCCCCTGCTGTGTGCAGGCCGGGCACCAAATCACTGACCCTGGCTGACGTCCAGGCCTGATTCCCCAGGGCATCAGGCCCCCGTGTCTCATGAACTAGGCACCCAGCATATAGTAAGACTTCCGGTGACACGTAGTAGGATTTCAGAGTGCTTAATGTGAAAACAGAGACGGACATGGCTCCAACTTTCAGGAACATGACAGCGTAGCGTAGTAACAAATGAGCCGTGACAGCAGGGGTGTAAATCACAGATGTGGCTCCCACCCAAAGCCGCCTGGGAGGGGCGGCGGTTCACCTCCGATCCACAGGGCCGAGGGCAGGGGATGAGGCAGGAACTGAGAGACGTGTGTGCACCCCCACGGAGCAGACAGAGCTGAGGGGTTAGACATGGGACCTCGGGCCGGTCCGGGGGCCCTGAGGCAACACCCCCAGAACAGGAAGTGGGAAGCCTGCGGGGACTCAGGGGAGCAAAGAGAGGGCGATCAGGCCACATTCCGAAGGCCTTACTCGAGGCTCAGGGAGGGACGAGGCAGCAGATGACAGGTCTGGGTAAAGACCCAAGCATCTGTCCAACCTTCTAACAACCTGGAGCGCTGTCCGTGTGCCAGGCGCTGGGCAGAGCCCCTCACGGACACGGCCCCCCTCAGCCCTTCCGGCGCACCCGTGAGAGCCAGGCTGGCACCGTCCCCATCTCACAGCCACTCACAGCGCAGGCAGAAGACCCCGCTGACCCCGTGGCCGAGCCATCCGATGCCACCCGGCGAGTGGCAGGTCTGGGGGGTAGTAGCCCCGCTTGTCCTTGCTTCTCCTGTCGTCCCGGCCTGCTTCCCAGCCTGCTGGGGCCGGGCTTGTTGATCCATCCGTGTGTCCGGGAAAGGGGTGAGAGCCTCCCCGATCCTCCCCGGTTCTCCCCGGTTCTCCAGACACGCCAGGAGCTGACGGTCTGCTTTCTTCCCCAGGCCGGGAGTACCATGTTCTGACCCCCAAGACGGCCCCAAGAGGCAGTGACTCAGTCTCCTGTCCCCAGTGCCGACCCGCCAGGACCCGGGACTCAGGTGAGGGACGGTACCCAGGAAAGTGGTCGGTGAGCAGAGGCTGTGGCCGCTGCCATTAGGAACGGGTGCAGGATGGGGGCCTGCCCCCAGGGGCTGGTCAAGGTACAGATGAGGGAGCGGGATTTTGGGGGGGCTCCTCAGCCCTCCCGATGCGTCCTGTCCTCACACCTGTGTCTCCAAGTGCTGCTGCCTGACACCACCCTCCTTGACGATGACATGGGAAACCATGGACATGACCTAAGTCCTGATAAGGGGGGCCAACCCCGGAATTCCACCCAGCGGAGGTGTTGAGGATTTGCGGGGAAGAAAACAAGGCGCCCCACCCTCCACTTGCTCCCTTAGGCCCCCACTGACCCCCCCGCCCCCCGCCGTGCCTGAGGGACCACTGTGGGCCCCTCCCACATGGACAATGGACCTGTCTCAGTGTGGGGGAGGGACTGCGGGTTCAGGGCCTGCATCTGGGAGAGCCCGGGCTTGGGCTCAGACAGAGCACTGCCGATCGCCTACTCGGACATTTTGGCAAATCATTCGAGCTCTTGGAGCCTCAGTTCTCCAGTCTGTAAAATGGGGGCGTGATGTAGTAGCTAGTTCAGTGGCTTGTTGGATTTGATGAAAGAATGCATGAGGGTCCTCAGCAGAAGGCCTGGTTCGGTATATGCTGACCCTCGCCGTCACGGTCCCCTGCAGAGGAAGCTTGTCCCCTCTGCAATGTCCCCCCGAGGGAAGTTCGGCACTGATGGAGGACTGCTTGGGGGCCCCAGGCCCAGCGATCCTGACATCTCTTCCTCCTCTTCTAGCTGGTACTGTCACCAGGGACCCACCGGGCCCGCCCCTGACTGATCCCCTGCAGTGCCCCCTGTGTGGTCGAGCCGGGCCGCCCCCAGCGACGGATGGCCCAGACTCAGCCGCCTCGGGTAGGCACAGACCCTCACTCTCTTCTCCCAGACAGACCCCCAGCTCTCCTTTGTGGGGGCTCGTGGGCCCGCAGGGTGTTTCGCTGGGGCGGCAGCCCTCCCAACCTGGGAGAGAGCAAAGTGGGCGGAGCATTCGTTTCCCAAAGCCCGGCGCTGCCAGCGTGGCCAGCCCAGTGTCCAACTGTCCCAGGGCAGGGGTTGGGGGGGCGACCCCTGTTCTCGGCGAGATCTTCCCCAGTGATCAGACGGTCATCTCTGGTGTCCCTCCCTCCCAGGGCCACACAAGGCCGCCAGCAGGAGAAACGCACGCCCGGCCTCCAGCCCCACGCAGCGGAGCAGGAGCGCAGGGTCGCCGGCCCGGCCGCCCCCCGGACTGTGGTATCTGGCGGCCACGCCCCCAGCGCCCGCCCCTGCCACCTTGGCCTACGTCTCCTCGGTTCCCGTCATGCCTTTTCCGTCAGCCACTGTGTAAGCACCTTCCTTTCCCTCCTTCCCTGCCTGCATCAGTCGCTGCAGGATTCGCAGTCAGACCCGGGTCAGGCAGCTGAGAACCCAGGCACCTGTACTCCTGTGTCTCCCCCGCGAGTAGAACGTGCAGAGCAGGCTGAACGCTCGTGTAGTCGCTCAACAAACCCGAATGCTCCTTGCCTCCCAGGGAGAGGCTTGGTGGGCTGGTGGAGGGGGTCGGCAGTGAAGGAGCGGGCAGAGGGCCCTGAGGTCTAGGAGCTCGCGGAGAAAGCACATGGGAAGCTCCCATTTCCTCGTGGGTCTTCCTGGCAAGCAAGTAATGGCACCCTCACTGTTTTTTAGTAGGCTTTATTTTTTTAGCGTTTTTGGACATACAGAAATATGGAGCAGATAGTACAGAGTTCCATATACCCCCTACACACACACAGGCACACACAGTATCCCTCATTCTTACGTTAATATAGCACCTTTGACATGAGCCAATAGTAATACATTATTCTTAACTAAAGCTCACAGTTTATTGGGCTTTCTTCAGTTTTTACTGGAACTTCTGTTCCGGGATCCTGACCATGAGGCGACATAGATTCTGCTTGGCAGTCGTGGGTCCTTAGGCCCCTTGTTCTGTGACCATCTCTCAGACTTTCCCCGTGTCTGAGGGCCTGAGTTGGAGGAGGTCTGGGCAGGCCTATGGCCGGAGGAGCACTCCCTCTTTGCGGATTTGGACAGAACATCTGCGGGAGAGAAAGGACGTGCGCCGTGGAAGCAGAAGTGGTTCAGGGTGGAGACTCCGAGCGGCGCTCCCGTCTGCCACTTGCTGCTGCCGTGGCCTCAGTAGAGCGACTGCCTCTCTGAGCCTCAGTTTCCCCATCTGGTAAATGGGGTAATAGTCTTGACCAGGATGGTAGGGTGAGGATTAAACGAGGCGCGTGGCCGGACGCTCGGGAGGTGTGTGCGGAATGCGTGGGGCGGTGTGGGCACGTGCTCGCGGCCTGATCAGAGGGCGGCACCGTCCTCCCAGCAGAGAGCACTACTCTGCACTGCTGTCCTAGGAGGAAGACAAACGAGGAAAGGGGGCTTCAACAGGACAGGATGGTGCGGGGGAGATAAACCCGGGACCCCGCAATTAGATCTGTCATCTTGTCCCGTCTGTCAGCAGCTAGTTCTGTGCCTCGGTTTCCCTCCGTGGAAAAAGTCTGTCGGGAGTCTTGGTGAGAAGCGTGTGTCTGCAGCACAAGAGGCTGTGGTCCCTACGGGGTCTGGCGCTTGGGAGCAGAGGCCCCAGCTACCAGCCAGCCCCCATGCCCCGTGAGGACTCCGGCCTGCAGTGGGGCATCCTGCTGCCCTCCGCGGAGTCCAGGAACATCTGCCCCCTCGGCCACGCAAGGCCGTCCTGCAGCTCAGGCCCCCCGCACAGGGGCTGAGACACCTGCCCACGCTCCCGCGCACTGGGAAGGGGAGGTTCGGCCTGGAGTTTGGTGGCCCGGGATAAGGCTCCAAGTGCCCACGGCAGGCATGGGACTCACTGATTCTGAGGCTGTTCCATGTCCTTCCAGCCTCAGACCTGTGCATAGACCTAACCAGGTTGCTGTCCCCAGAAACGGCCTGGCCTTAAGGAAGGGGAAAGGCCCTGAGCCCTAGTGCCCAACAGACCTGGTCGGGGGTAGCCACATAACCTCAGACAGGGGTCATTTTGTTCCCATCTGTGCCTCAGTGTTTCCCTCTGTGAAATGGGTTGTGGTAAGGTTTAAATGAACTAATGCATGGAAAGCCCACAATACGTAGAAGGCAGCCAGGAGCCATAAGACTTCCAGTGCTACTAGAATCGGGGCTGATGAGGCCCTCCAGTTTCTCCAGCGGTCGTCCGTGGGACTGAGCATGCTCAGGGACAGGCTGGGCGCCCTTGAGAAAGTTTATGGGCCTGTGCTGCCACCTGCTGGCCATGTGTCTCCTAGCCTCTGCACCAGGGGCTTTGTAGCTAGAGACGTTTTTGTTTGGGTGGAGAGAGGGAGGGTGCAGCTTCTGCCTTAGGGGGAGTTTTGAATCACTTTGGGGCCAAGCTGGTCATCCACTTGTTAGAAGGTAGGGGTGTGTGGAAACCCAGTAGTTATACCAGATAGTCCTCGAAGGAGGGAATAGATGCAGGAAGCCTAGTCACGGGTTTCCGGTGTACGTATTGGCATCTGCCGGGTGCTGATGCCTTAGTTCTGGATGTGAGTGCCACGCAGCCCTTGAGCTGTCTGACCTTGAGCCGACATTGACGGAGGCCCTTCCAAGGGCCAGGCAGCCTATAGAGCTTTCCCCCGGAATGTTCCTGTTGGATCGATCCTGGGAGGCGGCTAGATGTGGCTCCTTTAGGTTGGGGGGGACAGCCCCTGAAGGGTGGAGTCCCACGGCCAGCGTCCTGCGGCCCACTCCGTGGTATGGCTAGCACTGGGGGCAGGCCTCCTGCATTTGGAGCCCCTCTGAGCTTCCCTTGCTCATCCATAAAATCAGCATAACGGTGCCCACCGGGGAAGCAAGCCACGTGCTGGTAGAGTAAACACTTAGCTCTGAGCCCGGCCCCCGGGGCCCAGGATGCGGTGCGGGCAGTGCATTTAACTGCTCCAGGAGCTGCCGGGCTGAGTGACCGGGGAGATGGAACTGACCGTTTTTTAGCCTCTGTTCCGGGTCAGGCACTGCCGTTTCTCATCCTTCATCCTTCTGCTGCATCCCTCCAAGGAGCTGTTTATTGCTCCCATTTGAGAGGTGGGGACACTGAGCCCCCGAGAGTGGGGGCCGGGGCCGAGCTCGGGCTTGGAACGGGGCGCCCCCCCGACCCTGGCACTGTGCTCGGCCCTCACCGCGGTCCCTGAGCGCAGCCCCCTCTCTCCTCAGGTACTACGTGCCTCCAGGACCTACCTCCGCTCCCTCGGCGCCCCCGGCCCCCGCCGAGTGGCCCCCCACGGCCCCCTCCCGAGCGCCCAGGGGGCACCGGCGCTCCATCCAGCTGGACCTGGAGGACCTGGAGGAGCTCAACAAGGCGCTGACGCAAGCCGTGCGGGCCGCCGAGAGCGTCCGCTCCGCCAGCCAGCACATGAGCCGCTCCCTGTGCGCCGACCTGCGCCAGGCCCGCAGCCTGCGGGGCTCCTGCCTCTTCTGACCTCCCTGGACACCCGGAACCAGCGGCCGGGCGGCCTGCTGCTGCCCCCCGGGCCGGGGGTCGGCTGGGTCACTCCTGAAGGCCCCGCAGGCCCCTCCCGAGAGGCCTCCTCCTAGCCCAGGCCCTGCCTGCTCGGCGTCTCCGGTGCCCAAGGGGTGTTGGCCCCGTCGTCCAGAGAAGGAACTTCCCAGGGGCCAGCCCTGCAGGAAGTGCTGGGACCGAGGCCGCCTTCTGCCCAGATGCGACCTCTGGGGTCTCCTGGTCCTGCACCATCCACCTCTGGCTAATAATACGTATTTCAGATACAGGTGGACAGATTTCTTTTGAAACAGAGTCTTCCTGCTCTTTGATCCAGCCTGCAAGGCAAGAAGGGCTAGGGCCAGGGTCTCTGGTGCAAATGTGTCTCCTCGCCCGTGACGGGCCACTCTGGAGTTGGCATCTCGGGGAAGGACACGGCCCGGCACTTCCCCCTGTGTCCATGACTGGTGGCCAGTAGAGCCCTTTGGGGCCATTGAAATGTCAAGACGTCAGGCCCCCGGAGGCCGTGCGCCCAGCTTCTCCGTGGCCGGAGAGGCCTTTCCTGTGGTCCTGCTGGGAAGGGAGACCCCCCCCCAGGGAGGGCCCCGGAAGCCCTCGCCATGGTCCCTCTCCGTACCTCATCCCGACACCCCCAGCCCTGTCCCTGGGATCCCTGTGGAACCCGGCGAGTGGGCAGCTCGCCGCCGGCCCCGCTCTGCAGCCAGGAGGCCAGTCCCTGTCCTGTTCCCCACCTCGTAGCAGCGCGTACCTCAGCTTTTCTGGAATGTGTATGCATCGGTGATATTTGTATATTTGACGCGTTTAAAAATCTATTTTCGTTATGAGGGCAAATGAATGAATATTGATCTTTTTTAAAAAAGAAGAAAAGGAAAAAAAAAACTTTCCCAGAGCTGCCCACATCTGTGGTGTGTGTCCTCGACTTGTGGTTTCTTGACTCAAGCTTGTGGGGTGGAAGTTTCGAGGGTGAGCTGAGCCCTTCCCCCAGGGGATCTGTTGAGTGCCCGTTTCCAGATCCTGCCTACCTTCCTGTGGGGTTTCTGTTTCTCCGACCTTTCCCCGCAGCCTGGGTCGGGTCCCTAGGCTTTTTGACTGGAGAGGCTGCCTGGCCAAGCCCCTCCTTACTGAGGTCAGCGCTGTTAGGAGACGCACAGCTGATTTGTATCTGCCAAAGCACGAGCCTGGACTCTCTTTCTAGTGCTCCGCTTAGCAGCAAACAGTGACACCAGCTGCCCTATACCAAGCATCCAGGAGATGCCGATCTTCGAGCTTGGTCCTCAGCACCACGGGCTCGCACAGGGCATGTGCCAGCCCCCAGGCCCCCCGCGATGTGCCCCCTTCCTGGACGAGACACAGAGGTTCCGGGGGCGGCCTGCACCGCCTCATGGTGTCTGACTCTGAAGTCTGTTTTCTCTGTTAATTGAGCCTTCCTGCATAAACTCGGGGCCGGGGGGGGGGGGGCGGGGGGGAGGCTTTTGTCGCCGCCGCCCGCTGAGTCCTCCCTTGGCTTTTTCTCCAGCCCCCCGCCCAGCTGCACCCCAACTTGCTGCTCCCCGCCCACCAGGACCTGTTTCTATTTCATTTTTCAGCAGGTCCTTCTCAGTGGAGTTGAAAATGGCAGTTAGCTGAGAAGGAAGATTTCTCGTAGGTTCTAACCTCGGGGTCCACCCCGTCCTGGGTGCCAGCCAGGAGGCTCTTCCAGGACATGAGGGCGGGAAGGGGGAGCCGAGGGTGCGGCACTGGGGGCTCAGGGCAGCGTCCCCAACCTCAGCGCCCTGGGCACGGCGTGGCTCCTGCTTTGAGCAAAGGTTGCGGCAGGCATGTGTGCGGCCTGGCTCTTGGGAGGGTGGTGGCCCGGGAGCCACGGGACCAGGCGTCAGGTGCCACGGTTACGTCCCTCTCGATGGCTTGGGCTGCTCTTGCACAGAATTGCTTCGACAATGTGGCCCCCCAAAGGGGGCTTTCCTGCCCCTCAAGCGGTGCGGCTTCCCTCCCGAGCGGGCCACTCATGGGGCCATTGGGCTTGTAGGGAAGCCGGCCTTCCTCGCTGGACTCCCGGTGTCGGGGTTCAGTTTTCTTTGTGCCGTTAAGTGGCCTGCCTTCCGACATGGCTGCATCTCCAGGGCTCTGAACGCACTTGCGAGGTGGCTGGTTTCTAGGGGCCAACCCCTCCCCAGGTGTACCCTTGGCGTCAGAAGGGCCCCCCGAGGATACTCCCTGGAAACACGCAGCCCCTCTGCCTCTCCCCGTCCTGCCCCTGCCCAGGTACCCTCCTCTTGCCAGGGTGCTCACAGCAGCTTCTGCCAGAGCCTTTCTGCCTCCAGGCCAGCCCCTCCCACTCGAAGGTGCCGCACACTTGGAACCACCTGTTGGGGTCCTCCCCCTCCCCCCACCCATCCCGCCCTCATTCGCCTGAACTCCTACCGGGGCGCTCTGCCTCGGTGTTTCCCAAACACATCCTCCCAGATCCTTGGCTTGCAGCTGGAAGGGCAGGTGTTATCACCTCCAAATCTTTCTAGGCTGGTTCAGATGCCCCTTCCAGGAAGCCTTCCCAGACTTCCACTGCAGAAGGAACCTCCCCGTGCTGGGTTCCCACAACATTCTGTGCCTGTCATCCTCCCAGCGTCACTGGCTATGACTGCGGGGGCTCTTCCCACCAGGGAAAGGGGCTTATTCTGTGGTCAGTCAGCCTCGGCTCAGGGGAGGCCTCAACACGCGTGAATGAGGGAGTGACGGAATGAGCAAGCGCCCCCTGCCTCCTGTTTCAAAGGCAGAAGCTTTATTGATGCACCTGAAATAAAAACCTGATGTACAAAAGGGCAAGCGTAGGGCTGGGGATGGGCCCCCAGGTCCCCAAGGTCCTAATCCAATGCTGTGTCTCCCTCCTTTTCCTTCTGGCTGCCTTCCTCCTGCTGCTTCTCCAACGGCCCACACAGATCCTGGAAGACAGTGAGAGGGGAGCCCGGTGATGCGAGGGGCTCTTGTGGGGGGAAGGGCGGAATGAGCTCCGGACTGTGGTGCCAGCTCAGGGACCCGGGGCGAGGCATTGTCCCGCTCTGAGCCCCCCATCTTCCCCTCCAGATGGGGGCTCGAGGCCTTACAGCTGGTGTGTACCGAGGACTGGCCAAGCCCTGGGCTGATCTGGGTTCCTGTGCGGGTGATGTAACTGAGGTTCAGGGGGCCTCGTGGCCTGTCCGTGGTCCCCCAGCCAGTGGATGGGTGGCAGGATGCAGGCCAAGGCCAAGTGGTGCTGTGTACGCAGTCCTTTCCCGCGGCCGCCGGGAGTGGGGACGGACGGGAGGTGCTTTAGGCCGCTGGTGGTCAGGAGAGATGACCTCAGGTGGCCAACGGAGACCTTTTTACTTTAATAATAATAAAAGTAAAGTATTCCACGCATATCCAAAAAAGTATAGCCCGCTCAGCAGCTCTGGGATTTCAGATAGTATCGCATAGGACAGGACCAGGGAAAGCCTCTCCCTGAACAGGGGTTGAATGGAAAGTATTAAGGAGATTGTTATACAGGTAACTCTCAGTGATAGTCAAAATCGGGGTGGTGGTCATGGACCTGGGGCGTTTCGGGTGATGCTAAAACCACCATAGCAACCCCCCTATCCACGGTGTCAGACCTCTGGTGTACGGCCGGCAGGTGTAAGCGATAATTACCCTTGTGTGTTTCTCTGGCAAGTTCCCACTGCCACCCCTGGGCCCTCATCCCTTGGGCCTCTAGGGAGCTCAGCTGTTCCTGCAGGGGGGCAGGTGCTTAAAAGTAGGACATCCTGCCTCAGGATGGCTGGCAGCTCTCCCCGTTCGGGACTCTGGGGCTGCCCCAGGCAGGATGGCCCCGATGGTGGGCACGGCCTAGTCCGCCCTGCATTCACCTTTTTGTCATCGCTGTAATTGATCTCCGACTTCTGCATGCCTATGCACGTGATGGCTTCATGGAAAACCCTCATTTGCTCCTCGGTCATTTCTGGCTTGTCAGCTGCAGGAGGGAGCGAGGGGGCTGGGTGAGCATTCCGGGGGCGAGGCTGGGACTCCAGGGAGGGCAGGGGTCCTGGGGGCCCAGCCGCAGGGGCAGGCGGTCTGCGGGGTGAGGTCCGGGTGGGGTGGACGTTGGAGGGGTGCTTACCATAGAAGGACAGTCCCTTGTTCTGCTCGTCTTTCAGGGAGAAGCCCAGCATGAAGATCTTGGGATCCTTGGTGAGCAGAAGATCGCCAAATTGTTCTTTGCCAAACTCTGGAGAAGAAAACCTCTGAGTAAGACCACACAGCGCAATGGGTCTGGTCACAGGCGAGGAACCCTGAGTGTGCCCATGGCCCCGTAGCGGTGAGTGAAGGGCGGGAATTCACCTGAGCCACGCACACTCCTGCGGTGTGCCAGGCCCTGTGCAGAGATGTGGAATCGTAGGAGCCTCACGCCGACTGTGGCTGTCAGGACCTTTCTCCCATCTTCCAGATGGGAAAAGTGAGGCCCAGACAGAGGCCTCAGGGTTGCCCAGGGCTGCTGGTTTAATCCCACCAGCATCTGTATGCTCCTACTCTGCGCCCTCTCCTGGGTGATGGTGGGGACAGGAGTGGGGTCACTGCCTACCTGACACAGACTGCCACCCTCAGATCCCAAAGGGGAAAGAGTAGCGGAGAGAGGCAGGCCTGCAGCCAGCCTTGGGTTTGAATTCTAGTTCTAATTACAGGCTGTGTGACTTCAGGGAAACGACTGGACGTCTCTGTTTCTGTTTCCTCAGCCGATTGCTGTCAGGTTCTCCTAAGATTGTTTGTGAGTCTCAGGTGGGTTAATTCTGGTAAAGTGCTTCAAACAGCGCTTGGCATATAGAGCTCAAAGCTGGGGACAGTTAATTACTCATTATTGCAACGTGGAGACCCTGGGACGTCGGAAACCTAGGAAGAGGGCTTGTCCTGGGCTCTCCGTGCCTTCGCCCCAGCACTGCCCCTGTTGGCTGGCCCACCCACAGGTCCTCATGACACACTCCATCCTCCTGCCTGAGGGCTGGTCCTCACCGTGTTTGGACAGGGTCCCATTCTCCCGCTGGACCTTCAGAGAGCTGGAGTTATAGATGCACTGGTTTCCGCTAAAGGGAGGGAGAAACAGGAGAAACAGAAGGAAGGGAGAAACAGGGAGATCACCAAGGAGAAGTAGTGGACAATCCCGGGTCACTATCATCGAGGGTCAAGAGTTGGGGCCGCCTAGTCCGCCCTCCCCATTCCATGGACGGAAAGGCTGAGGCCAGGAGGGAGGAGGGACTTGCTTGATGTTTTCCAGCAGCTAGGAGCCGCAGCCTCGGGTGGGGGTGAGCAAGCACATGGGATCTTACATGGTCAGGTACTCTCTGAGCAGTATGGTGTCATCTGTGTGGTTGGGAGTGAAATAAAAGAAGGCCGCATGGATCGTTTTCGCTGACTGGTTGAACTCCGGGTTTCGGAAGGCGGAGGCGAGATAAAACCACTTGCCAGAGATCTGGGGAGAGGCCAGGAGCTGATGACTGAAGCCGGCAGCCGAATCCCTCTGCCAGCCCCCCAGGTACTTAGATGTCCCCCTCTTTTTTGCACGCAGGGAGCCGGGGGGCCCAGGCAGGGAGCCCACATGCAGGAGCTCAGTCTGAGGATCAGGCCCCTCCCTCAGACACTGGGTGGTCCCTCCTGGCCCAGGACAGGATGTCCCCTCTGAGGGACCTTGCAATGAGGTCTGAGTTTGGAAGCAGAAGAACGCGTCCGGAGGCTGGTGAGAATGTCAGCCCAGGACCCAGGAGAGAAAAGGGTAGGATCAGGCAGAATCAGACAAGGGGCCGACCACAAGGCAGCAGGAGAAAGGGAAGCCCCGGGAAGGAGGCAGCTGCCCCTGGCGCTGGGGGCCGAGGGACACACCTGGTCCAGGGTGGCGTTGGTGATAGGCGCCGCTGTGAGGTTGGCGCACACCGGGCCCTGGGCGTCCAGCAGAGGAAGGAGGCTCAGGGCAGCGAGGGCCCAGGACAGCGCCATACCTAGATGGAGAGGCTCCTGGAGTCAGGCACGACCACTGGCTGGAGGTTAGAGTGACCTTTATACTGGGCTGTGGGCGGAGCCCTGAAACCCCCTGGTGACACAATCCAGGGAGCTCTTGGGAAATGCTTTGCACAAGGCCATCCCTCCTTCCCCCAAAGCCCATTGTAGCTAAAGCCTCCAAGCCCGGGTCTAACTCAGAACCCTGACCTGAAGGGTTACAAGGGCCCCAGGGTCTGGCTGTTCAAAGTCAAGGTGGGTGTGGGGGGAATGGCATTATTAAACCCGGGTAGGTTTCAATGGAGGGACTGCTAAGCAAGCTAGGAGGTTTTTTGTTTTGCAGTTTTTTGTCTTGTTTTGTTTTAAAGAATATATTTATTTATTTATTTATTGGAGATAGAGCAAGAGAGAGCGAGAGCAGGCAGGAGGGGTAGAGGCAGAGGGGCAAGCAGGCTCTCCACTGAGCAGGGAGCCGATGCGGGGCTCCATCCCAGGCCACTGAGATCATGACCCGAGCCCAAGGCAGACGCTTCACCGACTGAACCACCCGGGCGCCCCTGTTTTATCTTGTTTTAAAAGCTATCAGGTTTTTTACCCAACTCGTGTCCCGCTGAGCATCCAGACTTGAGTGAAAGCCAACCATAACTCAAGTGCTGAAGGCCATTTAGGCAGTTCCCAGGCTAGGTGGGGTCGGGGTGGGGGATGGGGTGGAGCAGGGCTCTGGGGTGGGGGTGAAGGCAAAATGGATTCTATTCCAGCTGAGTGTGGGAACAGCCGTGGGGGAACAGAGGCCCACTGGGGGGGGGGGCACCAACCCCGCCTTGGAGGCAGGGATGCTTCCAAAAGGAGGAGGCATTGAAGTCACACGTCTATTTCCAGTAAAAATGGTATTACCGGAACTAGCTCCCAACATCCAAAACGAGAAATTATGCATGTGTGGCCTCCGCCCCCTGGCATAGGAGCAGGAAGGTGGCCTCTGTCGTCACCAGGAGGTCCCCAGCCCCGGACAGTGCCCAGCACCCCAGATGGGCGCTTCCATAGCCCACGAGCGTTTCTGCCTGACGGGGTCAGATCTTTAGCCCTATGAACAAATACTTCCAACAAGCCTTCTTGTGTTACCCTTACAATTTTGTATCATTTCATATATTATGAGTCATTTTTCTTGTTTCCCTGTAGTCAGTGGTTATAATTTTACTGGACCCACACCCCTATCGTGCTCTTCCTAGTTTCCAACATACTTAATGGTGTTTTCTTTTTATATCCACAGCATTTTATTTTTTTCCAGCTTTATAGAAATAGAATTGCCTCTAGCATTTCATATAGTGATGTTTCTTTGGAATGCTAAGTGTCAGAAAGTGACCCAATGGCTTTCTACAACTATCCTACCATTCAAGAGGGAAAAAAACATGTCATGGACAAGACTACAGTGTTATTCAAAATAGTCCCAAAACTAGAAACAGTTCAAATTTCCGTCATCAGGAAAATGGAAAAACACATTGTAACATTTTCATAAAGGGAATATTGCTTAGCAATAAAAAGGAACCAACTACTGGTATAGAAGACAACACGAATGAATCTCCAAAACATTCTGCTGAACAAAAGAAGCCAGACTAATCAAGCACATACTGTTTGGTTCCATGAATAGAATGTTCTAGAACCCCCAAAAGGGATCTGGAATGGCAGAAACCAGACCGGTGGTTGCCTAGGGCAAGGAGGGTAGTCTGAGGGCCAGAGATTAGAAGAGCACTTTTTGAAGTCTGTGGCCATACTCCCCATTTCCACCGCAGGGGTGATTCTGTGCCTAATGAACATTTGTGAAAACTCATTGAAACATAAGCCTAAAATGTGTGCGTTTTATTCTATGCCAATTACATCTCAATTAATCAGACTAAAAAAAAAAAAAAACCTCTCTCCCCAGACAGAGAAAACACATGACAAATGAAAAAACAGGAACGCTGTCTAATATGGTCACAATTTGGCGACACACAAATGAGTCCCCTCTTCCACATCCTTGTCAGAAGTGGGATTCCCTTTTCCTTTTCCTTCTTTTTTTTCTTTTCCCCCCCGCTCACTTAGTGTTTTGGATTGGCATTGCCTTAATTTGCGTCCTGAGAAAAGGAGCGGGGTTTGCTGGTGAAGAGTGGAGGAGAGGGGACATATGGCACGTGCAGGATCTGGGGTCCCAGTGGCGGGCAGCGGGATGGCGTGGGAGTGACGGGGCCGATGCTGGAGGGGTTGGCAGGAACCAAGGCTGCAGGGCACAGAAGCCGGGCTGGGGGGTCTGCAGTGGACCCTGCAGGTATCAGGAGAAATGCAAAGGTTTCAAGTGAGGTGGGAGACGAGTAGTCCGATTTGCCTTTTAGAAAGATCCCTCTGTCTGCGTGGGGAAGATTGGGGGCTCGGGGTAGGGGACCGGCTTGGGAGAGGAGCCGGACGCGGTCACAGTGGTCCCAGCATGAGATGATGGGACTGGGGACAGATTGGAGACACTGCTTCCCTCAAAGAAAAAAGTGTCACGAGAGAGTGTCACCATTACCCTAGGCCATCGGGGCCTCTGCCCAGAGCCCAGAGCTTTAAAGGATGTCCCATATCTCACACACGCACACACGCGCGTGCGTGCATGGAGATGCACACGCAAAGTTTATTAAATAACACAAGCACGTCTGTCACTTGGGATCTGGTGCCCGGTAGGGGCACGGAGTGACCCACAGCGCTAAACCTCCTTCTTCACAACCAGTGCTGGTCCGGCCGCAGGCCCACAAATCCTCGTTGTTACGCCCTATCCTTGAATCACATTTGGTGGCCCCAAGTTTGGTGAGTAGCGTAGAGAGAAATGAACGCTTCCTCTTGCAGCGAGTAAATGGAGCGCCTCTCCTCAGGAGTGAGGGGTCCTCACTGTCGCTCAGGTGCCCCTGGAGGTCTCTCCTTCGAGTGCACCCAGCACTCCCCCTGACACAGTACCGTTTTCTCCGTCTTCTTACGTTTCAGGGATGCCTTAGTACCTGTGTGGGTGGGGCGTCCGGACTCGCCTCCCAACCCTGCCCCTCCAACTGGCCCAGCCCCAATGTCAAGAGAAGGTTGGCCGCAAGTAGAATGAAAGGCGATCAGGGTCATGCAGGATGGTGGTGACGTAGTGTCTTGGCTCGACCGCTTGCTAGCTGTGTGACCCTGTGCAAGTTACTTAGCTTCTCTGTGCCTCAACTTTCTCGTCTGTAAAATGGGGATATGGAGAGTGGCTTCTTTATCCGGTTGTTAAGGGGATTAAATCAGTTCACATTTGCAAAGTGCTTGTTAAATGAAACACACTTGTTTCCAAGAGTCCACCAGCCACGAGAACCATCCCCATGGGTCTAATGTCAAGCTGGGATGGGAGAAAAAACAGACTCCTGCATGGCACGTACACTTCCAGGATGGTGGGTTTCATCCCACATCTAAAGACATCAAAAGGCAAAAATAGGTCGATAAGAGGTTCGAGAAAACAGGGTACTTTCCCCATTGGATGGATAAGGAAACAAATAGCTCAGAGAGGTCAGGTGAAAGGTGAGGTTTCGATCATCAGGGGTCTGTACCCGTTCAAAAGGATCCGTCTTCCGAGAAATCCACTTGATACGTGTTTCTCCACCGAGGCCAGGGCTGAGCTCTGTGTCCCACGACTCATTCTTGGTCTTCAGCATGAACGGTCACGAAGAATACATTGGCAGAGCCAAAGATCCTAATCAGGAACTTTGTGTCTGGGCTGAGGAAATGCCCGAAAATATTTGCTCATGTTCAAATCCTGTTTTGTGATCTTGGCCAACTTACGTAACCTCTTTGGACTTGGCTTCCCACATCTGGAGAGCCGGCGTAGTAACACATGTCTCAAGGGGGTTGTGCATGAGATGAAAATGTATCACAGTCAACAGGGCTCCTGCTCCCGGTCAGGGCGCAAGACCCCGGAGCTGTGATTATTTTGAAAGGTGCTAAGTATTGGGTCGAACCACATGAAACTGCTTCTTGATAGAGCGGTTGAATATCACTCAGCGTGAGGGGATTCGCGCCGCTGTTACAGAGCACTAGCTCGGTCTGTGGTAGCAAGCAGGGAGGGGCTTAGCACCCCCATTATGCAGGGGGAGAAACTGAGGCCCAGAGAGAAGGAATGACGCACCCAAGACCACGTCCCGGTCAGGAAGCTGGGATTGGAATCCACCTGCCAGCCTCTCCCCGTCTTGCTTGCCCCTCCGTCCTTCACCCAGCATGGGGCAGCTGGTCATTGGTGGAATGTGACTGCCCACTGCGGTGGCTTGATTCACTGTGGACAGAGCAAACACAGGACTCGCCCACTGGTAAGGCCAGTCTGGCTGCTTCCTGACACTCGGTTGTGCAACAGGAGACTGGGAACCACAGTGGCTGCCCACCCCCAAAAAGCCACATTCTGGTCCCCCACAACGTCCTACCTGCCCCTGCTGGGAAGGAGCTGGGCCAGCATCAGGGCCTCACTGGCCACCTCCCAGAAGCCCTCCTGGGATGCCGACTGGGAGTTGTGAGTGTCACGGTTTTCACATAACCATCCTTCTCTTCCCCTGTGGCCCTTCCTCCCGACTCTCCCACTCCCTCTGGGTCCTCAGAGCCCCGCAGAGGCTGCTGACCCCCCATAGTTCTCCAGCCCAGCCAGCTGCCTCCTGGACAGCTCGACGGTGCCCCGTGGCAGCTCAAACCCAGCTCGGCCAACCAAGCCCAACCCGCTCTCCTGTGCAGCTGCAGCCTTGTTCTCTACTCAGCCCAGGACCCTGGGGTTCCCTACCTCCTGCCCTGGAGTACCATTTTGAACAGTGAGTATACGGTTCCCCAAATAGACAGTGCTCCCTGTACTTCCCAGCCTTGGCAGGTGCTGCTCCCTCTCCTCCCGGCGTCCCTCCTCATCTGGCAAACCATCAAGCATCCTCTGTCACTGAGAGCCTCAGCTCGGGATGGTTAATTTTATGTGTCAAGTTAGCCAGGCCACGGGGTACCCAGATATTTGGTCAAACAAGCTGGGCGCAGCTGTGAGGGTGTTTTTAGATGAGACTAACATTTGAATGGATAACCTGAGTAAAACAGATTGCCTCCCTACAATGTGGGTGGGGAGGGCCCTGTGGGTGGGCCTCGTCTAATCTGTTGAAGGCCTGAAGAGCGTTAAAAGTCTGAATAAGAGAGAATTCCTCCTGCCTGACAGGTTGAGATGGGCCTCAGTCTTTTCATGCCTTTAGACATGAACTGAAACATTGGTTCTTCTTGGTTCTTCCTGGCTCTCCAGCCTGCCAGGCTCTCCACGGGAATGATACCATCCCCTCTCCTGGGTCTTGAATGGGTCAAGTCACTCTGGAAATCTTGGGACTTGCCGGCAATCACCATCACGTGAGCCAATTCCTCATGATAAATCTCTTTACACGCACACATCCATTCTCTGGAGACCCTGGCTAATACAGAGTGTCCCCCACCCCCAACTATTGTCCTGTGTTGAGAGTACATCAGCCACGCTCTCCTTTGCTCCCTGTGCCCCTAGCACCCCCTGTCTGGCCTCCTGGTCCCACTTTCCTAGCCCCTAACCACGCGAGGTCCCACTCCTCCAGCTGCCTCCACCAGACTCAGAGCCCCTCAGACGCCCCGTCGGACCTGTCTCTGGAACTCCGGTGCTCAGAAGGCTCGGCAGACCGAAGGGGCTGCTGAGACGTGCACATCCAGGAAATGTTCCAGCGAGCCTTGTTGAACAAGTTGAGTGCCTCCAACATGCTGTACTCCGTGACTACAGCAGAGGACAAGACGCCTCCCCTGCCCTCACAGAGCTTCCTGCGGGGACAACGGACGTCCGAGTGACTGCACCGTCCCACCTGGAAGTGTGGTCCAACGGTGGGGCAAACTCCCTGGGGGGGGGGGGGGGATGGCAGGCTAGGGTAGACCTCAGGAAATGATTCCGTCGAAGCAGGCCATTCTGTCTCAAGTTGCATTTCGGATTCATTTTCAAAGAAATGAAAAGAACATTCTTATCTCATTTCCAAGGCTTTCCACCCCTCCTCCCCTCAGTTTTGGAAACCTTGTTTTCCGGGTATAGGGAATAGCAGAGGGTCTCAATTCTTGGGACTTGAGTGTATGCACTAGACTCTCCAGGGAGGCTTAATACAATGTCGACCGCTGGACCCTGACCTGGGAGTCTTTGATTCAGTAGGTTTGGATCGGGGCCAAAAATGTGCATTCGTACCCAACCCTCAGGTGCTGCTGGCTTTGCTAATCCCAGGGGGCCACACTGAGCCCCACCTGTCAGCAGTCTTGGGTTCGAATCGAGGCTTTTCCCGGGCCTCAGCCGGTGAGCTCAGGCACTTCCCTGGCTTCAGTTACCTTCTACGTAAAATGACAGGTGTATCTGGGACATGGGAATTTCCGAGCCCTTCCGGACCACGGGTTCTGGACTCTGCGGACGGGACTCTTGGAGCCACAGCAAAGCAGGAACACCTGGGACAGGGGCCAGGGTGCAGAGGGGAGGGGAGATGCGGTTGCAGGGACGCTGATGACCTGGAAAACCTGGAAACTTACAGCAAAGCTTTCAAATTAAATACGATTCCAGCTATGGATTCAACTGCTTATGATTTGTTCTTTCTCCTCGGGGAGAAGGGCAGCAAACTCTGGTTTATTCAAGGTCCCAGGGCAGGAGGAGCAAGCTCAGAAAGGAAGAACTGTGCACCAAGGGCCAGGACACACACGTTCCAGGTCCGGCAGGTATAAATATGTCCTAGTATGTCCCAGGGATGGCATGGGAGCATTCCTACGCTAAAATCGCCATCGTGTATCTGAAATTCAAATGTCTCTGGGTGGTCCTGTGTCTGTATTTGCTAAATCTGGCTAACTACCTCTCGGATTCTCACTCCCTCCAAGGCAGGTGCCGTCGTGGTCTCTCTCAAGAATCTCATGGGTACGAAATGCTCATACTGAAGCACAGTTCTCAGGGATCTCTAGATGGAAACCACCCAAACGTCCGTCAGCAGATGAATGGATAATCAAAAGTGCTACAACCACACAGTGGAATATTATCGAGTCATAACAAGGAATGAAGCACTGTACGGGTATGTACCACGAGGATGAACCTTGAAATCATGAACTCATGCTACCCGAAAGAAGGTCATCTATTGTGAGCTTTCTGGGGGAGGGCACGGGGAGAAGACATTGGATTGACCGAACTTTCCCCTCTGCAAAACAGGAGTCCATCGATCTGAAATAGGATTCTTTTTATGTGAAATAGCCACCGTAGGCAAAGTCGGAAAGCAGGTTAGTGGTTTTCCGGGGGCTTGGGCAGAAGGGAATGGAGAGGGACTGCTTCCCAGGTATGGAGTTTCCTTTGGGGGTGATGAAAAAGTTCTTTTTTTTTTTTTTTTAAAGACTCTATTTATTTGACAGAGAGAGAGAGAGAGATCACAAGTAGGCAGAGAGGCAGGCAGAGGGGGGGGGGGGAAGCAGGCTCCCTGCTGAGCAGAGAGCTGGATGCGGGGCTGGGTCCCAGGACCCTGAGATCATGACCTGAGCCAAAGGCAGAGGCTTCAACCCACTGAGCCACCCAGGTGCCCCTGATGAGAATGTTCTGGAACTAGATGGTGGCACAGGTTGTACAGGGCGAATATACTAAATGTCATGAATGGTAAGTCTTTTGTGTATGTCACTACACTAGGAATTGTTCATGTTAAGCTTGATATACTTTCCCCCCACGTGTCACGGGTTGCATTATGTCCGCCAAAAGCTATGTCCAAGTCCTAAGCTTATTACCTACGAATGTGGCCTTACATGGAAGTAGGGTCTTTGCAGACGTAATGGAGCCAAGATGGGCTCATTAGGGTGGGTCCTCCACCAGCAGGACTGCTGTCCTTATAAAAAGAGGGGAATACGGTGCCGCACAGGGAGAAGCCGAGGAATGCCGGGGGCCACCAGAAGCTGGCCGAGGTGAGGGACCTCTTCTAGAAGCATGAGTGAGATCGTGGAGCTGCCACCACTTGGATTTCAGACTTCCAGCCTCCTGAACTGAGACAGAATGCATTTCTGCTGTTTTAAGCCTCTAGGTTTGTGGTACGGTTACAGCAACCCCAAGAAACAGACACGCCACGGGACCTGGACCAGCTCACCTTTAGCGCTCGTCTCCCCGGCCCCTCGCCCCCCACCGGCTCTGGTGCCGCATCTCCCCGTACCCACCTCCTCTGGGGGAAGCAGCATCCTCCGAGCATCTTTCCTCCCCACCCTGGCCAGAAACCTCCCTCCGGGCTTTTCAAAGAAGCACACGGCCACAGACGCGTCATTCCATTGCCTCAGTTTTAAATATTTATTTAAAATCCAGAAGGGAAAAGGAGAAACAGAACCCACTGGGGTTTTAACACACTGACATGTGGACAGACATAAACGAGGACAGCAGAAAATCCCAAGAACAAGACAGAGGCCGGGTGGAGACTGGCGGCGGGGTTTGGGGGACGGGGGCGGGAAGCGGGGGCTGAGATAAGGCCGAGCTGCTGCAACACACTTCCGGGGGGAGCGTCTTTGCTGGGGCGGGAGGGCGAGGCGCACAGGAAGTGTCTGGTGGGGAAGGTGGGCCGGACTGAGGTATTAAATAATGAAAATCAAATCCAATCCCCAAAGAGACACAACTTTAGGGGAAAAAAAAAAAAAAAAAAACAAGACACAAATAGACGTTCACATAACATTTCCCCTTCTAGAAAAATAATTCCATACTTAAAAATAACCTCAAAATCCAACCTGGGTGCTGGCTGCTTCTCCGATAGAGGACAACTCTGATGACACGGACTCTCCCCATCGTGCTGAACCCCAATCCCCATAATTATTTTTAATAATTATCTTTCTCCTCAGCCCACATTTAACTTGGAGCTAATGACGCCAGGTTTCTAGAGGGTTTAATGACGATGGAAAAGCAAGAGTGATGGCCGCATCTTGGAAGGGACAAGCTCCTTGAGGGGAGGATCTTAGCGAATGGTACCTGGCCTCGTAAGACAGCTCCAAATTGATATTTCACCTCCGAGGCCGGCACCGACCCAACACCACTCTTACAACTGGTTTCTTCAAGGTCAAGGCTTCTCCCACGACTCTCCAGTATAGATCCCACCTTCCAAGACAAAGCCTAACTCCCCTCCAGGGCTGGGACAGGCCAAGCCCAAATCCTTTGTGCTCAGGCCTTCCCCTGCCTTAAAAGGACAAACACTCCAAAGTCCATAAATTAAAAGGTAAATCTTTCCGCTTCGGTTTCTGGTAGGTTTCTTTTCTTTTTTTTTCTTTTCCTTTCTTTTTTTTTCTTTTTTTTTTTTCTTTTTGGCTTTGCATTTTTTTTTTCCTTTTTCCTTCCCCTCCCTACACACGCAGTCGATTACCTGATGAGCACAAGGGTGATACTAGGAACATTTTTAGATTCTCCAAACTTTGTCATTTGGAGGAGAGAGGAGAATGTGGATGATGACCCACATCGAAATGGTTCTTCAAAGTCTGTGGCAAAAACGGTAGCACCTTCAGAATCTTAAATAGGTTTTTGTTTGTTTGTTTGTTCCTTAAAAAAATCCCATACGCTACGAGACAACTGCAAGCACCAGCGATTTCACAGTGGGAGGTAGCTAGCTTGGGCACCCCAGCCCCGGGGGTCGCGCCACCCCCTCTCGGCCTCCACTGCTTCCCACCCTCTGGCTGCTCCTTCTCTCACCTCTTTCCCAGGTGAAAAAATAGTAATGCACCTTCTTTGTGTTTGTTTAAATAAAATATATATACTTCTTTCCTTTTCTCCTTTTTCACGTCTCCTCTCTAATATTGCACATCAAAGCTCCCCGGCAGGGTCCAGCTGGCGAGACGCCCCCTCCCCTCGAGGTGGCTGGAACGTGGGGCTCTTTGGGCAGGAAGCTGGGGAGGGCAGGGGGTGGCCGCAGAGCTGGGGAGACAGGCCGCGGGGCTCAGGCGGCTTGCAGGTCCAGCTCGCTCTGGCTGGCTCTTTGGTTGGTCCTTGGGGCTGAGCTGGGATCAGTGAGCTGGTCCCGAGAATACCCAGTCCCCTGCCACCCGACCCCCTCCAGCCACTTCTACCGGGCAGACAACAGCTGGGGCTACCCAAGGATCCCTGGGCAGACGAGCTGCCTCTCCTGGGCCCACCCGCCCCTAGGTCCCCTCCTTTTGCCTCCTCCTCTTCCCTCCCCCTCGAGGCCTCGAGGAGCCAGGAGGTCAGAGGTCAGAGGAAGCACGCAGGTCCAACTTCGAGGCGGTACTGCTTCCCTGATGAGGCAGGAGGGAGGTTGTCCACGCTGACGATGGGCAGCTGCTGCGGGTCCTGGGTCCGGAAGGTGAAAAGCGTCTGATGCCAGCGGCCATCCTGGACCTGATTGGAGAGGGAAAGGGTACCCGTGAAACCATCAGGACCCTCATCATCTACACGTCCATGGCCCCTTCAGCCTTCTCAGCCTTTGTAAGGCACACTTGGCATTTCGCTGTAGCAAAGACCTGTATTCGTCCACTTAGATTGCTGCCACTATGTCTGTCCAGGTAAGGAATGCTGTAACCAATATCACTGGGGCTAAACCTCTGTGCATGCTCTTCTCCTCTCCTCAGGTCCCTAGAACAAATTCTAGAAGCAGCTGAAAGGAAGGACACATACGTGTCTGAGGCTTCGCGTATGTGCTGGATATCTGGGCATACCTCGTTTCGTTGCAGTGCGCTTTCCCGAGCTTCCCAGATGTGTTTTGACAAACTGAAAATTAGTGGCAATCCTGCATCGAGCAAGTGTGTCAGTGTCACTGTTCCAACAGCGTTTGCTCACTCTATGTCTAAAAAATTAGACTTACTGGGACGCCTGGGTGGCTCAGTGGGTTAAAGCCTCTGCCTGCAGCTCGGGTCATGATCTCAGGGTTCTGGGATCGAGCCCCACATCAGGCTCTTCTGTTCAGCGGGGAGCCTGCTTCCCCCTCTCTCTCTGCCTGCCTTTCTGCCTACTTGTGATCTCTCTCTCTGTCAAATAAATAAAAAATAAAAAAAAAATCTTAAAAAATATTAGACTTACTTTATTGCAATAGTCATGTGATTGCAGCAGTCTGGAACCAAACCCACAATATTTCTGGGGTATCCCTGTATTTATACGACTGTGACCCCGAAAGTCTCTACCAGTTTTCTCCCAAAGAGCTTTGTGCAAGAGTGTTGGTTTCCCCACATCTTCACTCACATAGTGTATTAATAGTTTTGTTTAATCTTGAAAAACTAGTTTTCTGACTCTCTCTCCACCAACAACCCCCCACCCACCCAATCTCAGATATATAAAAATAACCAAAAATGTTAACAGAAGAAGAAGCCGCCTGGCTGGGGGCGGGGGGAGGTGGCAAAGAGAATAGAAATACATTCTTCAACAAGCAGTCTTGCAAGCTAACAGCCTGTGGAATTTTTATCAGCCAGATATTTTCTCCAAAGTTTCCCAGGGAGGATGGTGAATACGAGGGATTTTATAGAACTGTTATAATAGGGGCGTCTGGGTAGCTCAGTTGTTAGGCGTCTGCCTTCGGCTCAGGTCATGATCCCAGGTTCTGGGATTGAGCCCCGCATCTGGCTCCCTGCTTGGTGGGAAGCCTGCTTCTCCTACTCCCTCTGCTTGTGTTCCTGCTCTCACTGTCTCTCTCAGTCAAATAAATAAATAAAATCTTTAAAAAAAAAAGAACTGTTATAATGAAATTATTACACAAAGATAAAAATTATACGTATTTTCTAATATTATACTGATACAATATACTAAATGATACTAATATACTGATGTAATATGCCAGTATGTATTACACTGTTACATACTATTTTATAATAAAAACACATCTTTTCAACCTGTCCTCGCATGAGGAACCCGTGAGCGGCCCCAAGGGTTACCTTGCAGCCATCCACTGATACTTCTGGCCGGAACTGACCCCCTGCTTCGAAGATTTGCCCGTTCCAGGCCCGGAAGCGCACAGCCCGCTTGGCCGGGGTCTCCCCAGTGCCCTCCTGCCACACGGTCATGTTAAGGCAGTGGATGGTGATATGCTGCGTCACCTCAGAGCTCAGCAGGTGCAGAAAATTCATCTGGACCCGGCTGACAGCAAACTCGACCTGCAGCAGAGACGCGGTGGTGAGGAAGGGCCAGGCGGGCCGCCCGGGGCTCTCGGAAACCCTCCCCTCTCTGGAGGATGCGAGGAGAAGCTCTTTCCTGGTAAGCATTTCTCAGCTTCGCTTCCAGACATCTGCCCACTTGAGACAACACGGGGAAAGGGAATCTGTGCGAACGGGTCCATAGCCAAGGAGTGACAAGGAAGGGAAAGCAGCACCAAGGGCTGCCCGAGGGCACAGCCAGAGCTATGAGCGACCTAAGTCACCCGATCCCCCCGCCCCCGCCCCCCGATGGCATGGACACGTGGGGATCGGAGTTGTCTCTGGAGCTAAGCTGGGATCCCAAAGCCCGGAGAGGAAGAGGAACTAGCCCGAGATCGAGAGGCTCTTCAAGTGCAGGTGAAATGAGAAGTGGCCTCCCCAACACTATCTCTAAGTCCTGAGATGTCAGAAATGGCAGTGACCTCAAACAAGGACGAGATTCATGGCTTCAGTGGGTGCCCTGAGAGCCGGGATGGTTGATTTTTCTTTGTGTGATGCAAGGGCCTGACTGAAGCTTTGATTGCCTAGGCATCCACCTCAAAGCCTGCGATCTCGAATGAATGCTTTGCCAGCCATGGGCTAGACGAAGAGCCCGGCTGCCTCCCCGCACTAAGCCTCCTTTGTTTTAGACTTCAAGATTGCCAAAGCTGGCCATTTGGGCCACTTGTTTTTTTGGGTTTTTGTTTTTTTTGTTTTTTTCCTCTTCCTGTGCTTTAAATTCCTGCTCTTATGTTTTCAATTTCAATTCACCAATTAAGAGTGAGCCTGGGAAGCCCGAAGCCCCCAACCCTGGACCCCAATAAAAGCAGAACCCCAGGCTCATGCTCTCTCTCTCTCTCTCTCCCCCGCAACCTGGCCGGGTGGCCCCCGGTGTGCTGTGTAGTTTCCAGGTCCCGTAAGTAACCAATCTTTATTTTTCCAAAGTTTCTTGATCGTCAAGGGCATCTTGCAATCATAGTAAGCCCCACAAGGGCTGGTCCAGCCACCGTGTTGGTAATTTACAGGCTGAGAGCGGTACAAAACGGTGGTCATTGTTTCTGATGGGGATTTCCACTCATGCAGGTGCCAACTGTGGCCTCCCCCCTCTGCCGGACGGGGTTGGCTCAGAGTCAGAGTCGGGGGAGGGAGGGCCTGGCTTGGGGGGTGGTCCTTGGTGAGGCTACTGTGTTTCCTGTTGAATCCCAGAGTCTGGCACATGGTAGGGACCAGCGGGCCCGCACAGAGATTCTCAAACCCCGGGTCTGACCGAGTCAGCCCTGGACACCTCCTGGAACCTCCCCAGAAGGGCTGATGGCATGGGATGGGTCCCTGGGTCCCCGCCTCCCCTACAGTCAGGGGAGTTCTCTCCCTGGAGCCTGAATCCTCCCATATGGAGGACTTACTGTCCCTGAGGACCCACAGTCCACCGTGGGGTACCCCGCTGCCGCCGGCCACCCCGGTTTGCTACTGAGCGGCCCTAAGCCACCTCAAGCGCTCAGCCCGGAGACAGGCACGTGGAAAGCAGGCACTGAACATCAGCTTCACCCTGCACGCGCGCCTCGGGCACCATGAGTAGTTCGTACCTATGGTTCCTGGTTCTCCAAGCCCGGCCAGCTTGGCTGACTATGCTGTTTTAGGTATGGGGCAGAAAGTTCTATTTGAAATAAAAACCATTAATATCATACGTCGCAAAAGGGTGTAGAAACCAGGGATTTAGAACAATTCATCCCCCGATTTGTAGGGGAGAAAACCGAGGGTCACAAAGGAGCCGCACAGCAGGCCAGTCAAGGCTCGGACCGAAACTCGGGTGGGGGGTGGCCCAGGGCCGGGTGGGCATGGAGAGGGCCCACTGGCAGCGGATGGGGGGTGCACAGGTACCTTGGAGGCCGTGATGGGCTTGAGACATGTTTGTCCACCATGGGTGAAGTTGCAGGAAACTTCGATGGTGTCAGATGAGCAGCCGAGGTTTGGGTCCACCCAGTAGGTACCTGCGGGTGACATGGAGGGGGGATGGTACAGGTGTGAGGGGCGGGAGCCCAGGGCCCCGCTGTGCAGGTGGACCCCAAACCTTGGGACCTGCTGAGCCCCAGCTGGGCCCCAAGTCGGGATTCCAGGAGCCACTGAGATGGAAGGGAAGGCTCTGGGCAGAGCTCACAGCTGGCAGAGCACTTGCCCACGCTGCTACTGCGAAGGGTCCCCTTTACAGACGGGACAGCTGGGGCCTGAGAGCGGCTGAATCGCCAGCCCCAAGGACTTAGGGCTCATCTAGTTGAATGGGTTCTCCCCCAAGGCTAGTGGTCCTCCTAGGGGCTTGCCTGGGGAGAAGGGAAGCCGGCTCCCCATCTGCCGGACACCTGTGTCGGCATCTGGTTTCCCCACAGTGCTGCCAAGGAAGCCAAAGGCCCCACAGCTGAGAGACTGGGACAACCAGACGCTGGTCAGAAAGGGGGGAAATCCTGGCTCTCAGGGCACCCATGACAGCCCCCTTCCCCAGCCCCTGTCCCCTCCTGGCGCGTGGGAGCTCGTCCTGCCAAAGCTCTTGTCTCCTTGCCCTGAAATGGTTGTCCCCATTGCAGATCTGTGGGCTCTGAAAGGGTGAAACCACTCGGCCGCACCGCAGGAGGCACAAGGTCCGCCATATTGTGAGGCTCAGTGACCGCTGAGCAGGTAAGGGACTGCTCATGTGCCCGCCTCCCCAAGGACAGAAACTTGGCCTCAGTGAGCCAACACTTGAATGGTCCCCCTGCCCAGCCCGTCCGGGAACTCCCCTGCCCTGCCTGCTCCACCCCCGGGGGCAGGAAGCCCTCTCTTCAGACCCCGCAGGCCCTCATACCATCCGCCATCTTCTGCTCACAATCCATGAGGTCCCGGCAGACCCGGGCGGGGTTCTCTTTGGTGCCCAGGGGCGTCTTAATGCTCTGGATGAGGTTGCTGAGGTAGTGTAAGGTTTTAAAGATCTCCCCTCCCTGGTCCAGCACCAGCCGGTCTGGATGGTTGTAACCCTGTCGTGAAGAGAGAGGGAGGCCACCGGCCCCTGAGTCTTGGCCCGGCCTGAGGGTCTTAGCCTCCATGGTCCCAAGTCCTTGCTACTCAGGAGATGTCCCTGAGTTCCCAGGGGCACGATGGGGCTCCCTCCACTTGACAGATAAGGCAATTGGGGGTCAGGAACGGGGTGGGGGCTGCCACGAGAGGGGACTGGACATGAGGCAGTGGCCTCAAGTCCCTCCAGAAGGGGTCAGTGGAGGTCTTTCCACTGACCATCTCCAGGATGGAAGGAAGACAACGGGCTCTTCCGGGCTGCCCTCTCTCTGGACTGTGAATCTTAAGAGCTGACACAGCATCAACTTTGTCCAGCGTCCAGCTCAGGGAACCGATGAGCTATGGAACTGCCAGGGCAGCCCACGAGGAGGGCACTGACCACTCGTGAGCCGTCCTTCTGTCTCCCCCAGGGAGGGATCCCACGGGGGTGGCGGTCCCGGGGTACCTCTGCTTTCAGTGCTCCATGTGTGTCCATCCACGTCTGGAAAGCTGCTCCCAGGTCATCTTGCTGCTGTGCAAAGAGAAGACTGGGTGTGTATCCTACCCCCACCCCTCAGGATTCCCCGGACTCACCGAGAAGGGGACCTAGGGTCTGAACCCGGTGGCCAAGTCACCTGCCTTCTGTGTAATTCTCTGTCCTTCCTTCACTTACAAAGAGAGTCAGAGCTGACCCTTCCTCTCCCTTTCTCCAGGAATTTCATCGCCCACAGGATTAAGTCCAAACTCGTCCACGTGGTTATAAGACCCGGCCTGAGTGCTGTGGCCTCTGGCCCAGCCACTCTTCCCCTGCCGACATATGCTGTATGCACCAGACACACGATTGTACTGCTAAGTTGCTAAGCATCATGCTCTATCTGGCCACAGGACCTTTGCACATGTTGCTCCCATCTCCTGGAACATTCTTCTTTCCCTCCAATGCTCCATCTGCCTATCTACCATTCCAGTGGTTCTCAATGGGGGGCAATGTTGCTCAGTAGGGGACATTTGGTTACATCCAGAGACTTCTTGGCTGTCACTACTGGAGGAGGGGGTGCTCCTGACCTCTAGTGGGTAGAGGCTAAGCATCCTACAATCACTCACAGGGGACCAAAGAATCATCTGGTCCCCCCAAATGTCCATAAGAGCTGCAGTTGAGAAACGCTTCCCTATACTTATCTTACAGATATCAGCTTCCGTGGGAATTCTTTCCTGCTGCTCTCGCTGCAGCCTGGAGGCGGCCGCTTTCTCTGGGCAACTGTCTCACACCTGTGGCTCCAGCCCTAGCGCGGGGCTTGCCAGGGCGGTCTTGCCGCAAAAACAGTGACAGGGAGACTCTGATGTTGAGTCAAGCCCAAAAGGCCCGGAGCCCAGATGCTGGAGGTGTTTCTCAAGCTTGAATCTCAGCCTTGCTACTTGGTGACTGCAGGACCTGGGCAGCTTGCTTACGGCCTCTCGCATCAGTATCCTGAGAATGGGCATGACGGTAACACTCGCAGAACCCTGAGGGGAATCAGTGAGCTAATCCGGGGGAGCACGTCTCACAGTGTCTGCCTATTGCACTCAGTACGTCCGCTACCGTGTGCAAAATTCAAAATCCTTGAATTTTCCTTTTTTTTTTTTAGAGGGAAAGGGTTTTGTCTGGATCTCTCCACTTTCCCTGAGCTGCCTGGCTTCCTTAGTGATGAGAAGGGCTAGGGAAGGTGTGGAGGGGAGGCCGGGGCTGTCTGTTCATTTTCGTGGACGATGCTGGGGGGATCCGAGAAACTGAGAGATGAGAAGAGCAGAAAATCCGAGGGGCTCACGGCCCAAGGGCTCCTGCTCTGGCTGGGTTCCCCTCCACCATTGTGGGGGCGACAGGGGCGGGACACACTGTCAGGACCTGACCGTAACCCTCAACAGGGGCAGTGGTAACGTGGGGAGGGAACCCTAGGCAGGGGGGACTTGGGAGGGGCCGTACTTTCAGGCCGGTACCCACCAGGGAGGAACGCAGCCTCCCTCCTCCAGTCTGCTCCGACCCTCCTTGGACTCAGAATCTGAGGCGAAGACACCCTGTGATATTGTCAGTTGTAAGAAACAGATTTTGTCTTTGACCCTTTTTCTGGCACTGAACTCCTAAAACCCGAGAAAAGTCTTTTGTCACCCGAATGAGGGGACTCTTGGAAAGCCCCTGGGCAACCAAAAGATAGCTTGCCCAGGGAAGCAACCTTGTGAGAGGTGGGCTGGAACCTTCCATCCCGACCCCTCACCCCCGGGGTGGGAGAAGGGATGGAGTCAATGATTTCATCCATCACGGTTACGTAATGAAGCCACCATGAAACCCCAAAAGGCTGGTATTTGGAGAGCTTCCCAGCCGGGGACGGCGTGGGGGTTCGGGGAGAGTGGCTGCCCGGAGAGGGCTCGGGAGCTCTGAGCCCCTGCCTCGCGCCTTGCCCTGTGCCTGTCTTCCATCTGGCTGTTCCCAAGATATTGTTGTAGCTTATAATACACCGCTAAGCGAGTAAGGGAAATGCTTCTCTGATCTACGAGCCGCTCTAGCGCACTCACTGACGCTGGTGAGGGGCGTGGGACCCTCAGTCGGTCCGAGGCGCGGGTGACAAACTGGCAGGATGGGGAGGGAGTCCTGCAGGACGGGGGACCCGTGGGTCTAACGCCTCGTCCTGGTGCACAGTGTCTGAACTGAGTCGAACTGTAGGACCCCCAGCTGCTGTCCCTCGAGTGCTCTTTGGTATGGGGTACCCCCCCCAAGCTTGAATTGACACCAGAACCTGTTTAGACCCTCGGCAATCAGCGGGTCTGCACCGAGGACGCTGATGGGACCAGGAGCCCAGCTGCTGGAGCGGCTTCCACGGTCCGGGGCACGTTCTGCCTAAAACCGGGATTCCCCACCCTCTGGCTCTGGCCTCTTTCTGCTGCTGCAGAGTCCAGGGTCCGGGATGGAAGGACAAAAGCTCACGGGCATCCCTGGGCCTAGCTTAGGGTCCTAGCTATCATGACCCAGAAAAGAGGTCAGCTGCCAACATCCCCCCACCCTCCCAGGCCTTACCCCAAATGGGCTAAAGAGAACATTCTCCAACTTACAAAGTGGATAGGGCTCCCTGGCGGACCCTGCAAAAGAAGAGGCTCAGTCACTATATGTGAGGGACAGGGTGCGGGGGACCCCGGGGCTGTCAGGAGCCTGGAGGGGCCATCCAGGCATGAGGGGACGTGCAAAACTGGTCTCTGCTCTTCTAGAGGCTTGGTCTGGCCAGGGCTGCTCTATGCTCTCCTAGAAGTCTGGGGAAGCTCGCGAGGCCAGGGCCAAGACGAGGATCTGCCGGCAAAGCCCTGGGTCTCATTCCAAGCTCCCCCTCCTGCCCCAGAGTTCCGGGGGCACTGAGCACAAGTACCTACCGGTGGGCCAGGCCGCCCTCTGGGACCAGGAGGACCCTGGAGGAAGAGAAGAACAGTGAGGCCCTGGTCAAAGGCCTTCCATCTTCCCCACCCCAGGCCTCCTGGAGCCCACCCGAGACCCAGGGACAGTGGTGTCGCCAGTACAGAGGGGTAGCAATGGATAACTGAGGTCCAGAGGGAAAGAACACGCCTGAGGACTTCAGTGGGCATGGGAAGGGGAGCCCAGAGCACCCACCCTGCCCCACTCCCCTGGCCCACCAGCCCCCATACCCCAGCCCACTCACCCTCGGACCTTGCAATCCCTGGAGGAGGACAGAAGCAGAGAGAGACAGTCAGGGGACTGGGCTGAGCTCTGCCCTCCACCCCTCCCCCAACTCTCCTCTCCCCCATCCACGGAAGCACTGCCCTCCCCCAGCCCATCAACTCACCAAGTCCCCTCGGCTGCCTTTGTCACCCTTCGGACCCTGCAATAAATCACGGGCCTCATAAGAGAGGACTCAGGGAGGAAGTTCTATTTCCAAGATGGGGAAACTGAGGCTCAGGCTGGCCCTGGGTCACAGAGACAAGTTTGTCCCTGCGGTCTTCCTGGCCAGCTCCCTACACCTACCGGGCGTCCCGATGGTCCCAGGATTCCGAGGGGCCCAATGATGCCTTCTTTTCCCTAAAGGAGAGACAAAGGTTTGTGTGTCCTCATCCCGGGGCCTGGGCGACGGTCCCCGCTAGGACAGACCACAGGAGGACTCACCATCAAGCCAGGGGGCCCCCGCGGGCCCTGGATGCCTTTCACGCCAATGTCTCCAGGGGGGCCCTGTGGGAGGCAGAGGAAGGGCTGTCTGTGTCTGGGCGGCCGCCGGGTGGGGGCTCCAGCAGCTCCATGACCCCTGGGGGCTGGCCACACCTTGCCCTCCCTGTCAAGAGAGGCCTTACCTGAGAGGTTCCAGGAAGAGTGACAAATGTCCACAATTATTAAGCAGGTAGCAGCGTGCAGGCTCTGTGCTATATGGGTAAGCCTCCGCTCTGACTTCACCGTTACAACCCTCTAGCTTATCATTCCCATTTTACAGCTGACAAAACTGAGGCCCGGAGATAAAAGTAACTTGCCTAACGCACAGAGCAGGTAAACTGAGCCCGGCTCAAAACCTAGGTCTGCTGGAATGTGAGTTCTGGGGACCCAGGATGCCCCTGCTTGATTCTGGAGGCTTTCCAGCCCCCACCGTGAGCGCTCAAGAAATCTTTGTTGAGTGAACACATGGATACGCGAACAAGGAGGCGGGTGGATGGAGGCCCAACAGGAGCGGGCTGCCGTGGGAATTTGTACCTTGGGTCCGAAGAGGCCAGCCATCCCTGGGAAGCCCATCTCGCCGGAGTCACCCTGTGGGGACAGCGGAATGACGTGGGGTGAGTGGGGCCAGGACGAGGACGCCCGGCCAATCACCCAGGACCCCAGGGCCGGCTCCTCCTACGGACAGCAGCGACTCCGACCCCAGGCAATCAGGTGAGTGTGACTGTGGCTCGCACGCTAGACACCGGTCGGCCTGGGCTCGGAGGGAGCGGGGCCTACGCCGTGTGTCGCGGGAGACGGCGGACGCCAGCTCACGGATTCCATGACGAAGGCTCTAGAACACTGAGGACCTCCTGTCCCAGGTCTTCAAGGAAGAGAATGAGAGGACCCCCAGGCTCTTCCCCTCCCATCGCACAGTCTCTCTCAAGGACTGTGTCACTCAGAATAAGCCCATTAGCTGTGGGCCTCTACGTGCCAGGAGCTCTGCGGGGACCCCCGCGCACGCATGGTCCGACTTCCGCCCGGGGAGGCACGACACGCCCTGTTCAGAGATGAGAACACTGAGGCTCGCCGAGAGCAGGAACGTGCATTCACACAGAGGCCGCTGCGGGGAGTGATGGGGATGGGGGGTGACGGATTCTGGAGGCCTGGGTTATATGCTTAACTTTTAACGGAACTGCCCGGCGGGTTTCCAAAGCGGTTGTACCATTTCATGTTCCGGTGAGCAGCGGAGGAGAGTTCCAGAAGCTCCACATCCTTGCCAACGCTCGGTCTGTTCAGTCTTTAAAGATTTTTTTTACAATTCTGGGGCGCCTGGGTGGCTCCGGTGGTGAGACGACTGCCTTCGGCTCGGGGCATGATCTCGGGGTCGTGGGATCGAGCCCCGCATCCGGCTCCCTGCTCGGCCCCTCCCCTTACTTGGGCTTTCTTTCAGATAAATAGTCTTCAGAAACAATTACATGTTTCCCATTCCAAGAGGTGTGCAATAGCACTCATTGTGGCTTTATTTTTTTTAACTTTTTTTTATTTTTTTAAAGATTTTATTTATTTATTAGGAAAGAGAGAGAGTGAGAGAGAGCATGAGAAGGGAGAAGGTCAGAGTGAGAAGTGGACTCCTCAGGGAGCTGGGAGCCCGACGCGGGACTCGATCCCGGGACTCCGGGATCATGACCTGAGCCGAAGGCAGTTGCTTACCCAACTGAGCCACCCAGGCGCCCTCATTGTGGCTTTCATGAGCGTTTGTCTCATGACCAGTGATACTGAGTTTCCTTCATGTGTTGATTTGGCCATTTAGACAACCTTCTCCGAAATGTCTGTTCAAGTCTTTTGCCTCATTTTCTTTATTGGGCTGCTTCTTTTCTCATTATTGGGTTTTGAGAGTTCTTTGCATATTCCAGATACAAACCCTTCATTAGATGCATTGCGCTAGATAATTTGCGCTTTCTCCCACCATGCGACTTGTCCGGTCATTTCTCTAAACAGTGTCCTTTGAGGAACAGAAGCTTTCCGTTTTGATGAAGCCCAATTTTATAAATTTTTTGAACGGATCATGCTTTTGGTGTCATAGCTAAGAAAGCTTTGTATAACCCAAGGTCTCAAAGGTTTTCTTCCATTCTTTCTCCTAAAAGTTTTAGCATTTGAGGTTTGAGTTCATTTTTGTACGTGCATAAGGTATTCAATTGTCCCTGCACCACTTGCTAGAAAACATTCCTCTGTATCCAACGGGTTGTTGTTGCAACTTTGTCAATTATCCATGTGTGTGGGAATAGATTTCTGGACTCTCTATGCTGTTCCTTTGGTCAACTATTAGTATATTTATGGCAGTACCCTACCTTCTTTATTACTGTAGCTATATGATAAGCCTTGAAATCAACTACTGGGAGGCCCCCAACTTTAACTCTTCTCTTTTCAACTCGCTTTGGTTATTCCAGGCTTTTCACATTTCCAAACAAATGTTAGGCTCAGCTTGTTATTTTCCACAAGAAAGGCCTGATGGCATTGGGATTGTGTTGAATTCATATACCAACTGCGGGGAAACTGCCATCTGAACAATAATGAGTCTTTGACCAGCGAACAACCTAGGTCAATAGAGCATAATCTCCACTGACCTAGGTCTTCCCCAGTGTATTTCAGAAATGCTTTGCAGTTTTTCAAGGCACATGTCTTGTATACCTAGTGTCATAGGCATCTCTAAGTATTTCCTATTTCTCTGCTATCATAAATAGTATTGCGTTTTAGATTTAACAGTTAGATTTCACAGAGACACCGTTCCTTTGTGCTGGCAACCCACCGTCTTGCTGGACTCACTTGTTCTAGTAGCTTTACTGTGGATTCCACTGGTTTTTCTCTCTAAACAATAATTCCATCTACAAATGGAAAGATTCACGTCTTCCTTTTTGATGTGAATGCCTTTCATTTATTTTTCATTCCCAATGGCATCGGTGGGAACTGCCGGTACAATATTGAACAGAAGTAGTGAGAACAAATATCTTCGACTCATTTCCGCTTCAACGAAGTCAACCATTCACTATTAAGTATGACGCTAGCACCTATTTTTCACGAATGCCCTCTTCCCAGCTGAGGAAGCTCCTTTTTCCTTACCAAGGTTACGGAGCGCTTTTATCAGAAATGGAGCTGCACTTTGCTAAGTGCTTTTCTTGCATCCCCTGGGAGGATCAAATGGGTTTTCCTTCTCAGTTTGTTAATATGGCACAGTATACTGACTTTTTTTCAAATGTTATACCATCCTTGCATTCCTGCGATAAACCTCATTTGGTCTTGATGTAGTATCTTTTGAATACATTCTTAGATTGGTTTTTCTAAAATTGTGTTGAGAATTTCTCTATCTATATTTCTGAGGTATATCGGTCTGGAGCTTTCTCACCACGTCCAGCTTTGGCATCAGGGTAAGGCAAGCTTCATAGAATATGCTGACAAGTACTCCTTCCTCTTCAATCTTCTGGAAGAGTTTATGCAGAATCGGTATTACTCCTTCCCTTAACTTTGACTCGAATTCTCCAGTGAAGTCATCTGGGCCCAGACTTTTCCTTGGGAGATGTTTGTTAAACCACAGATTGAATTTCTTTATTAGATGTGAGGCTATTTCGGGTTCAAGTCATGATCCACCACCCGTCCTCATTCTGAAGGGACCTTTCGGATCTCATGTCTCAGCCTCCCCCCCTCCCCCACTCAGAGGAGTATCTGGTGCTCAGAAAGGGTGTCCCTCTGCCTTTGTCACAGAGCAGGCGGGAGGCTTCCGGGCCTGTGTGCGCCTGTGCGAGCGTGAGTGTGTGCCTGCGAGTGTGAGAACATCTGTATTCACTGGGGCTTACTCACCGGCTGCCCTTTGGATCCAGGCTCCCCCCGGCTCCCAGGAAGCCCAGTTCCACCTGCTGTCCCTCGTTTGCCAGGAGGACCCAGCTGCCCAGGTAACCCACTTTCACCCTTAAAAACAAAAAAAACCAAACACCAAAATGACCAAAGGGGAAAATGGTTCTAGGGGAGGAGGAGGGGGGCCTAGGAGAGACAGAATAGTGATGGCACAGGGTCAGCTGACCTCAGGATGCAGGCCTGGCGGGGGCTCAGAATTTTAGCCTCCTTAAGAGGACAGCCTCATTCTTTACCCTGGAATTCAAGCTTCAACTTCCCCTCCACTCTCCTACCCCGCCTCTCCTCTCCACCGTTTCCTCCCAGCAGACCATGAAGTTCCCTCCGCCCCCACCTCTGCTCCAGCCCTTCCTCCTGCCTGGGATGCCACCTCCCCTTCTCTTCACATTTCAATCCTCCCTGGGCCAAGGCCGCCTCTCCCCCTGCCTGCGGTTCCCTTGGAGGGTTCCAGTCTCTCCCCAGCTAAAGCTTGCGCTTGGGGAAGGCCAGGAGCCATGTCTGATTCATCTAGCCCAATCTTCCCTTCTGTGTGTAGCCCTGGGTTCAGACTGACTCATGGCTGCCTCCCCCACCGCTTGGGAAAACTTTCTAAAAAGATGCCTTTTGGAAGAGGGTCCTGGCTAACATGTATTGTTCCACAAAGGCCCACAAGAGGGCGCCCAAGGACAGCTCAATGACCGGTTGCCGGTTATAAAGGGTCCAGGATTTCCAGCTCCCTGGACAAACTTTCCCCTGAGTCAGGTTCAAGCTTGGGGCAGGGGCCCCTGAGAAATGTGAGGGCCATGGACTCCATTTTCACACAGGTCCTGGGACATGGGTGTCCAGGTGAGCATTATAATCAGTGTCACTATAATTAGTACCAAGGTTGAAAGGGGGCGGGGGAAGGCGGCTAAGTGGGTTAACGGGTGTCTGACCTTGAATCCTGGGGGCCCCTGTGCTCCAGGCAAGCCAGCCACACCTGGATTTCCTCTCTTCCCAGCAGGACCCATGGGACCAGGGACCCCATCGTCCCCCTGCTCCCCCTGTAAAGAAAGAGGGCAAAGGAGGACCTCTCAGGTTTCAGGAAACAAAGGCAGCCAAGGGGGCGAGATGTCTCACAGTCCGGATGAACTCTGGGGGGACCTGGAGGGAAGGAGGTCAGACCCCAGGAGGGAGGTCACTGCGCGGGAGGACAGCAGGACCAGTGAAACAAGAGATGCCACGGTTTGTAAATGGGGAGGAGGAGGGAACTTACAACCACAAGTTCCATCCCCTGGGCAGGGGCGGAGGGGGGCTTCTGGGGTACAGGCATGGGTGGTCGGAAAGGCCACATTCCCAGGTTCCCATGCAGGAAACTTCTGGATATGCTCGTTCTGCCCATCCAAATTTCCACACCTGCTCCTCCTGGCCCACGGCCTCTGGCAGAACCCCGCCCCCCAGTCCCCAGCACACACGACACCTCATCTCCCAGGGAGACACCAGGTGTGAACCCCAGGTCCTGCTCACCTGCTGTCCTGCTTGGCCATCCCTGCCAGGAAACCCGTCTGGTCCCGCGACACCCTCGGGGCCCTGTCTCCCCACCACGCCCCGAGGCCCCGGCGGCCCCTGCAGGCCCTGGGGACATAAAGAAGTTGATGAGGGCCTCTGGGGAGGGGGGGTCAGGGAGGCAGGCGGGAGGGGACCCACTGTGGGTCACTCACCTGAATCCCTCTTCGTCCTGGTGCCCCAGCCTTGCCTTGCTTTCCCTTTGGTCCCTGAAAAATCAAGGGGCACGTGGCAGAGGCTGCCTGATGGAGGGACAGAACCCTAGAGTTCTGGAAGGGGGACTGAAAGGAGCATGGGCTCCTGTGTGGCCTGGCCGTGCCCCTCCACCTCCTGGACCTCAGCTTCTGAATCTGCAAATGGGCCCATCACTCCGGCCTGGAAGCCCAGGGGCAGGGCTGGCCGTGGGACCCGCCAGTGTCCTCACCCCTGCTCTGGGCCCTGTGCCCCCACTGGCTTCCCTTGCTGCAGAGGCTCTAGGCCCTGGCAGTTTCCTAGGGGGAGCCTGGGCCCAGGGCTGGCTGGGCTTCGAGATCCTTCCATCCTCAAGAGTGTGACTATATCCCTGAGTGGGGTGGGGCGGTGCTGTGCGGGCGAAAGAGCCATGCCTGGAGGGAGGTTGAGGGCAGGAACACAGCACTGGCCCCACCTCAGTGGAGGCAGACTCAAGGGCTCTGGGTGCGAGGTGGGAAAGTCCAGGACTGCCCCTCGGTTCCCACCACCCGCACCCCTGTCCACCGCCCCCTTCCTCTGGACCCCTTGCTTCTCCAAGCTTTCTTCTCCAGTGGTACGGCTGGCTCTGGCTTGATTGCCCTGGGTTCGAATCCCACTGCTGGCCACACAGGTGGTCCCCTTCCTGGAGGCCCTTGGGCAGGTGATCCCTGCTCCCTCAGGCCCTCAGAAGCGAAGAGATCTTGGCCAGGAAGCACCCTGTAGGGCGCCCGCCAGCCCAGCCTTCTACTTGCTTGGGGCTTCGGTGGGGGTCCGCCCTTCCCAGGGTCCCCTGTGGACCTCCGTCCTCTTACCTCTTCCCCTTTCGATCCTTTGGGTCCCGGTCGTCCCCGGGGTCCCGGATGCCCCTGCAAACCAAGGGGAGAGGCTGCACAGCCACCCCAGGATTCTCTCCTGGGGAGGGTGGCCAGGGTCCGCCTAGAGGGGGAGGGGTGGGAGGGGGTTGGGAGTGCAGGCTCTGGGGGTGCCCCCAGCATCTGGCAGGAGAAACCAGAGTTGTCTGCCCCAAGTCCTCCTGCAGGGAGGGTCCCTTCCTTCCCCCTCTGCTGCCCGCCCACCTGGGGCCGGAGGGGGATAGGACAGGGAGCACCACTCACGGGTAGGCCCTGCTGGCCTGGATCTCCACGGAGGCCTGGCACACCCTCCTGTCCCTGGAAGCCAAGGAGAGACCAGTGAGGGGGCCCATCCTGGAGGGGCTGGGGGCAACGGCCCACCCGGAGGAAGAGCCCCCGAGGCCCTCGCTCTTCCTGGCCATGTGTCATTGTCCCCATCTCAGTTTGCTCCTTTGCAAAGCTGCCAAATGACCCTGCCAGGGAGGATGGAAGAGGGGAGGGGGGGAGGGGCCTGGTGGGGGCGCGGGGCTCACTCAGCGGTCTGTCTCTTGCTCCTGTCAGGTGACAGGTGACAGGAGACGGAGGCCCTGTGAGGAAGGGGTCTCTCTCCCCAACCTCATTGTCCCCGTCCAGCCCGCCCCCTGCCAGCATGGATTCTGCGCCTCAGGCTGGGCACTGACGGTGGGAGGGAGGGCTTGTCTCCTGGCCAAGGCTGTTTTCCTGCCCAGGGGCCGGTAAGGGCAGAGGACTGCCCAGGCGCCCCGTGCCTGATGCTGCCACTGGGTAGGAGCTGATACTTACAGGGTATCCAGGGTCCCCTGGCTCCCCGCGGTCCCCTCGGTCGCCTACAGGGCCCTGAATGACAAGGATGGCAATAAAATACGAGCCATCAGGTCTCCTCTTGGGTGCTTGGATGCTTGCGGCAGCCTCCCCCCTGCTCAGCCTCCCCCTCCCTCTCCCCACAGCAGGAAGCTAGGGCTCCACCTTGGCGGCAGTCCAGGGGACAGAAAAAGAGGCTTACCCGATCTCCAGGTGGCCCGGGGGGGCCCTCAGCCTTGCCATCCTCGCCCTGCTCCCCCTGTGGACACAACCAGCTTTAGGACATATTTCTGGCTCCTGGTGAATTTAGGGAATTCAAAACACTCCATAGAGTGGAAAGTGCCTTCCTCGGTGGTGAAGCCCAGCCTACTTAGGGCTACAGCCAGAGAGAGAGAGAGAGAGAGAGAGAGAGAGAGAGAGAGGAGAGACGGAGGCCAGAGAGGGGAGAGGCAGACCGGGTTGCGGAACCGGGGCTGGGGCTGCGGAACCCGGAGAGTGCTCTTTCCTGCCCCGTGCTGGGCAGCCCCCAGGCAGGTGCCCTGGGGCGGGGAGACCCAGACAGCTCAGAGCGAGACCTTGGTCACATCCAGCTTTGCACAGGACCAGCAGCTGCTAAGACCCTCAGCGGCTCCCTTCCCATATTGGAGCTCTTTTTCTCAGCTGGGAACCGGGGTGAGGTGGGGTGAAGGGACAATGGCGGTACCCAGGACGGGGTGCTGGGGATTCTGGGAAATGATGTAAAGAGTCCCTGCGTGGTGCTCAGCTCGGAGCGACAATAATTCGGACAGCTGGCGGGCACAGGCACCCACTGAGTACTCGCAACAACCCTGTGAAGCAGGCGACGGCGTTCTCCCCATTTCACGGATGAGGACACCGTGCCCAGAGAGGCCATGAGGGCTGCTTCGTTGTTCAGCCCTGGAAAAGAGTCCCTCTCTCCCGTCTTTGCTGGAATCAAGTGGGTAAAGAGCCCGCTTTCACAGGGATCTTCTATGCTGGTTGGGAGCCCCGGGCGCAGGCCCCAGGTGGCACTCAGCTGTGGGCCTGTTAGGGACTCTCATCCGTAAGACAGATTCTGTGAAACAAGGTGTGATGCCAGGCAGCGTCGTCGTGAGTACCGCCCGGGCGGTAGGGGCCCATCAACTCGGCCACCGTCGTTGACAATGACAGCAGGGACGATGTGTGGCGTGGAGGGCATCAGAGGGACTGAGGAGGGGTAGGGTTTAGGGTGGAGGTCCTTGAGCCCTGGCGGGCCACCCCAGGCCCCGGGCCACGAGCGAGACAGGAGGCCGGAGGCCCTGTGCCAGCTACAGGGAAGGCGTGATCCAACCAGCAATCCGAACCCCAGGACTAGAATGTTCCAGCCCTGGACAACCGGTGTCGCCTCCCATGGGGGAGCATTCTGGCAGGAGGGTCAGGCCGGGCCCCCCGGGGGCCCCTGGCTGTTGGCAGGGATGGAAGGGGAAGCCGGAGAGGCAGCAGAGGGAGCCATCGCTGGGGCTGGAGCCCGTCCCGGGCCCAGGCCAGCCCTGAGGGCTGGCAGCCGGAGCGCCTTGGCCCCGAGCCCCTGTGGCTCCTGTGGGCAAAGACCGAAAGCGGGAGGGACTTGGCCCAAGGCTCAGGACCAGTTGTACCCAAGGGGGTGGCCCAGGGAGTGGGGATTCCCTCCCCTCCCTGACCTCTCCCTCTGGCTCTTTGTCGCGAGCCTCGGTCCCACCGTGGAGGCAGCTGGACGGGGGCACTTTGGAGAAGTGGGCCGTGTTTACCAAGAGCGCTCTGTGTGGCAAACCCTTCGGGAGGTGTTCCGTAGGATCCATACAGCCCTCCTACGCGGCTGTGACTACTGGCCCATTTTACAGATGAGGAAACTGAGGCCCAGGGAAAGAAGGGTCCTAGGAATCCAGGGGTGGACTGAGCCAAAAGCCAGCCACACAGACCTCCCCCACTCTCCCCACACTGCGGCTAGCGTTCGGGGATGCATGTTTAGCAGCAGGGAGCTGGCGGAGCCCCCCGCTGCTTCTCCTCGTTCCCAGACTCTCATCGCAAGGCCCTCCAATACCACCTCGGTAGATCTGTGCCCCATGGGGAATTCGCCGGGTGAGTAGCATGTCAGCTCATCTAAGGGCCCGTTTCCGGCTTGGGAGGCACAGCCTGATCAGAGCCTGCCTCCTGGTCCTGGCTGAGTCCTTAAGCAGGCTGGAGACTCAGTTTCCCCATGTGTCACGTGGGGCACTGACACCCCACGGTGAGGGCCATGGAGGAATCCCGGGGAAGAGCTCCGCACTCGGCTGTGTGCTTCGGGGTCTCCCTTGGGACCCTGTTCCCCCTCCTCCCAGCAGCCCCCAGCTTGTGCCTGGCGATTCGCTCTTGCATCTAGTTTTACCCCTTTTAGGGCATCTTCTGCAGCCCCCAGCCCAGGGCCGAGCAAACATGATGTGATCACTAGCCATGCATAAAGATCTGTCACGTAGCTGAGTGCGTGAGCGAACTAATCTACTACCTTATCACAAAGAAAGGCCCAATGGCTGACATATGGGGGACGTCCGGCTTAGTCTCGCATTCCTGAGGTAGCCACCCACTTACCGGAGGAGGCAGTCAAGGCTCAGGGGATCCTGGGGCCCCACCCGAGGCCCCAGCAGACATAGGGCCGGTTTAAGGTTCGGATCCCCTTCTCAGCAGCTATAGGAACTGGGCCTGGGGCTGCAGGTGGCTGGGAGGAGGGAAGCTCCCCCTTGTTTCGGGGTCCCTGTGAACCCCACCTGTGCCAGCTGTGGCCGACTCAGGGCCGAGGGGGGGCACTCGGGGTGCTGAGCGGCACTCCCCGCAGCTTCCCGCGGGTGTCAAAGCCCACTGATTGCAGAGCTCTTCTTCCCCAAGCAGGGACCAGCTGGACAGCAAACCAGGGGTGTAGTTGGGGGTCGCTGACTCACAAAGTTCACAAAGGGGGAACGGGTGGGGGGTTAGGACACAGCAGGGGAGGAGGGAGGCAAGAACAGGGAGACTTGAGCTGCTAAGGTAGGGCTCAGAGGCCAGTTTGGTGCTGCCTCGGAAGGGGACTGGGGGCCACTGCCTCGGCCCCCTGGCCCCACGTCCCCACCTGCACCGTGCAGCGGGGCACAAACACCAGCAAGCTTTCTTCTAGAAATTTCTCTCCTCCACCGAAGCTGGAGCCAAGCGGTGGGAGGTATGGACGTGTGTTCCCTCTGCCTCAGTGGTCCCTTCCTGGCTGGGAAAGGCTGGCCTCCCTCTCTGTCCTAAGCCCTGCGCCGCTTTCACTGGGGGGCCTCGTTCCCGAGCAAGGCTTCCATGCCCACATCCACACGGATGGTGGAATTGTGCCTCTAGGCAGCAGGGCACGCGTCCCGCCCTCCTGCTGGGCTGGAAGGCCCGGGCGGGGAGGAACCGTGCTCCCGTCCGGGCGGGGCGCACACCTGATGCGCAGGCCATCTGTGTCGAACGAGGGTCTGATGGCTCCCGGCCGCCGCCGTGTGAGCAGGGGCAAGCCGACTGTGAACTTCCGCACTACCCCAGCCACAGTGCCCCAGGGGCTGGCTCCTGTTGGCCCGGACGGGAGGGGGCACCTGCTTCCCAGGACTGAGCACCTACCTTTTCGCCCTTTGGTCCAGGAGGTCCGAGGGGGCCCATGATGCCTTTGTGTCCCTGCAGGAAACAAGATGGTAAGAGGCGAGAGCACGGGGGAGTAGGTCTCGAGAGGCGCAGGGATGGAGGCCAGGAGCTCCGAGGTGGAGCCCCTGGGCTGTGGGTCTGGGCCCTGGCTCTGTCCCAGCTCTGCTGTGTGACTCGAAGCTGACCCTGTGCGTCTCTGGGGCCTGGCCTCCTGGACGTGACAGGTCAGTCCCTGACGGAGCTCCGCTTGGACGGTCAGGGGGTGCTCACCCCAGCCTGGAGCAGACCTGGGGCCAGATCTCGGAGAGGAACTGTGTCCCCTGGGGCGGGGGCAGGGCAGGGGCAAAATGCAGGCCTCAGCCGACCTTCCTCCCTTGGGCTTCCAGTTCCCCGTCTCCGGTTCCCATGTCCTCCTCCCTGTCCCTCTTCTGTCCTCCTCTTCCCTCCTCCTCTCCCTGCCTCCTTCAGGCACTGGATCCCACCTTCAAACTTAACAAGCTGTCATTAGCTTCCCCAAGCCTCAGTTTCCCTTTCTGAGCGGGCCGGAGCCTCTCTGAGGACTAGTCACCCAACTGTACCAGAGGGGTTTGGCTCAGCCTCCCCTAAGAAGGGTATCAGGTTGGATGCAAAAGTGGGGCGAGGCGCCTCCCTTCCACATTCAGCCCGCGTCACGCCCGGACAGGAAGTACGCGTGGCCACCACCACGGGCAGGAAGGACTCAGGAGGGCACGCGCAGGGGGAGGGTGTTTCTGTCTGCCCACCCTACTCTGGGGGCCCATCCGGGATCTTCAGTGGCCCCAGGGCCGCCCTCAGCGGGGAGGTGGCGGGGGCAGAGTTTGAGGCCCGCCTGGGTCTCTGCCTGCAGGACAGAATTCCGAGAGGGGGGATGGGGGGAGGTGAGATGTTCTTACACTGTAACCAGCCAGTCCCGGCTCTCCTTGGGCCCCCATCCGTCCCGGAGCACCCTAGAGCAGGAGCAGACGCGTGTTGGTACAGCTGCGGTTCTCGCCGCAGTGCCCTGGGCACCGGCGGCAGCCCAGTGCCGCCCCGCCGACCGACCGGCACCTCCGTGGCCCAGAACCCAGGCTGCGGAGCTCCTCCCTCCTCCCTCTGGCCTCCCCTTCTCCCAGCTCCGGGGGGTTCACGAGACCCAGTGGCTAAACCATCTTCCCCTCTGTGAGCCACTTTTAACAGAAGCAGCTATAGAAAGTTAAATTATATGAACTCGCAGTACAATCAATTCTATTAAAAACGAAGATGACGCATATTCAAAAACCCTCTCGCGCACCCCCTCCCGAATGCGCGCTCGGGGTCACCCCGTGGGTGGCATGGGCTCAGCCATGGAAGCAGTGTTCACACCCTGCTGGGAGCACTCACACCGCGGGCACCGGTCCATGCCGCACACTGGCACCTCAGAGATGCCTCGCCTGCCTGCCTGCCCCCTCCCTCCTCCCCCTGCAGCCGGCAGACCCCTGGGGCCCTCCTTCAGGGCAGGCCAGCAAGAGGCGGGGACGGCCTCAGCGTCACCCAGCAATCTGCAGCCTGATCCTCACGAATCCATTTCCAGCGGGAAGACTCCTTATTCCGTAAACACCCTCCCGAGGGGCAGGTCCCCTCTCCCCACCCTAGAATGGGTGCTTATCCGTCTGGGTCTGTCACAGGCTTCAGAGGACCCACAGCCCCCTTCAAACGGAAAGTACTTGGCATTGGGGGTGCTTTCCCAGGGAGAGAGGCGGCAGCTGCTATAGGATCCCCAAGGGACCCATGATGCAAGAGAAGCAGCGAGACAGGGGACAGCCAAGAGTTTGGCTGAGTGGTGGAGCGGGCGATACCTTTCTTTCTCCCCTAGCCTCCCCTCACCCCCGCATCCCTGCTCCGTGCCTGCCTACCTCACCCCACCCCACCCCACCCCGAGAGTTCTCACCGTTGGTCCCAGGCTGCCCCGGGACCCTTTAGGGCCTGGGGTGCCAGGACGTCCGGGGTCTCCAGGGACGCCCATCTCACCCAGCTGTCCTTGGTAGCCCTTGGCGCCCTGCAGTGGGAGGAGAGACGGGGGGTCACAGGGCCCCAGAGGTGGGGGAGGGGGAGGGGAGATCACGGCCCCAGGAGGAGGGCACCCGCCTTGGCTCCGGTCCGGCCCTTCTCGCCTTGCTTCCCGGGTTTTCCTTCAGGACCCTGGGAGGAGAAGGAGGGAAGGAGGAGGGTGAGAAACGAGAGCAACTCGAGGCAGAGCCATGGAGCCCAAGGGGCATCGGCACAGGAGCCCTGAGGGTGGACTGCCTGGGTTCCGAACTCACCCCGCACTCGGTACCCCCGGGACCCTGTGACGCGGGAACTTCCTGACGGAAGGCTCTGTCTGCGAAGTGGGAACAGGGCTCCTGTTTGCCTCATGGGGCTGAGGAGCCAACTTGGGGATGGCCTCTCGTGCTCACGGGGTGCCTGGCCCATAGTCAGTGCTGGACGCATCCGTGTTTTGGGGCGACTGCAAGGCACCCAGGCTATCCCGCGGGAGCAGCTCTCTGTACCTGCCGTGAGCCACACGCTGTTCCAGGCCCGCGGGCACCCTCAACTAGAGGCCCGATTGAGGCCTGCTCCCACGGATAGTGACCCCTGGGCTGCCCAAAGGTGAAACGACGTGGCCCAGAACCCTGATTCAACTGCGGATCTGTCTGACTCCATGCCCGGGGCGCCCGGGGCCCGCTGATGACATGCGGCGGGCAGGGGAGCTCTTCCCTCATCTCTGGGTTGCCGGGGGCTCTTCCGACCAGCCCGAGGCTGTGTCTCATGGACTGGGGCTCCCTCCCTTGGGGATGGGGGTTGGAGGGGCTCCTCCCAGTGGGGCATTGTGCCAGGAAGGTCAGCCGCCCCCCCCCACTCTCCCACTGGGGTACTCAGACCACTCCCTCCCACGGCCTGCTCTGCTCCCTCCCTCGCAGGGCCTCCCTTTGGAGTCTCCTTTGCCCTGCTCCTGTCAGGGCCACTCAGGGTGTGAGCAAGTGGGTGTAAGTGTGCATGTGTGAGCACAAGACAGATAAGAGAGGAAAAGAAAGGGGGAGAAGAGAATCCCAACTCTGAGCCATACCATGTTGGGATGTAGGGAATAAAGCAGGCAGTGCAGTGTTTCTGGTCTGGAAAAGACATCCTGATGGTCCCTGGAGGACATTCCCCTCAAGACCCCAACTTCAAAGGGAGCTGGGAAGAACATCTACGTTCTTGGCAAGCATTAAAGATTCAATCCCTTTGGCTGCATTAACAGAGGTATATGCTGTAGGATGAGGGAGGTGATGGCCCCACCTTCGAATAGGAGGGGGCACTGGCTAACTGTGATGGAGGAAAGGCAGGAAGATGGGATTTTAGAGGGGCAAGAGAGGCACTTGATGCCCATCTGCAGAACACAGGGGCAGCTGTGTTCTTTGGGGTGATCGCTGGACAGAAATTATAGGGAGGCCAGCTTTGATTCAGTATAAGGACAAAACACAACAAAAGTGGATGGGAGAAGACGATTCTCTGTCCCCAAGGGCAGTGCCAGTGAGACCACCCTGGGGCTCTCAGGAAGGATGAAGTGGTGATCTTGGAAGGACGGAGCACACACACGCATTCTGGTGCATGTGACACATGGTCTCATGGGACCTCAGACAAGCCCCTTCCCTCTGTGTGCCTCAGTGGCCCTGCATGTCATAGGTAAGTCTCAAGCTAGCTTGTCCGTCTGTGGCCCCTCTGCCACACGGGGCTACTGAGCACTTGAAAGGTGTGACTGGGATGGAGGAACCGAATTCTTAATTCAATCTAATTTTAATTAACTTAAAATTAAATTTAAATACAGATAATTCAGTTACTACAAAACTTTCACATGTGTTTGGAATAACCTGAGCATATAAATCTACCTTTTTAGCTATGTATTTTATGAAATCTAAACACAGAACAAGTATTTCCAATGGAAATTTAGCATCTGAATCGAGATGTGCTGTATGAGTAAATTACACATCTGATTTCATAGATTTAGTAGTAGTAGTAGTAGTAGTAGTAGTAGTAGTAGTAGTAGAAGGAGGAGGAGGAGGAGGAGAGGAAGAGGAAGAAGGTGGCGGCAAATACCTGATTAATGATTTTTATATTGATTACATGTTGCAAATGTTCATATTTGGGCTATCTTAAGCTAAGTAAAATTTACTACTAAAATTTATGTCATTCGCCTCTTTTTACGTTTTGAAAACGTGAGTGCTAAAAAATTTTAAACTACACAGGGAGCTCGTCTCCTGTCTCTCCCAACAGCACTAAACAAGACCACGTCCTGGCCTTCAGCTCCTCCAGTAATAAAATAGCCACAACGACATGCCCGCGGGCCGGGCATGGGCCGGGCACCGTGTCTGTGTTCTGTGCCATGCTCCCCCCGCCCCAGTTCTGGCCACAGGGCTGGGAGGAAGGGGTTATTTATCCCATTTGAGAGCCAAAGACACTCCCCACAGGTCACCTCGCTGGGTTTGATGAGATGCGGCTCAGCGTCTGGGGCCCCCTTGTCCCAGGCTGGTCACACCTGGGCACTCGTACGATCACGATACAGGAGCGGGTAGGTTGGGCCAGCGGGCTAAGGCGCCTGCTACGGCGGATCCCTTGTGTGAAGGAGAACGGGGTCAGCGCGGAAGAGTTCAGCAGAGGGCCAGGACGCCGGGCGTCCCCCCCAGGACAGGGCGGCCGGTCGCTTGCTCTGATGGGCCCCCTCCAGCCGGGAGCGTCCCTCCCGGTGTGGGAAACCCTGCGTAAGGGCTGGAGCATCCAGTGCAGTGAGGCCATGGGCCAGAATGAAGACTTTCACTGGGCCCCCATCCATGGAGACTATTTCTGGAAAGGCTCTGATGGCTCATAAAATCCTATTTTTAAATACTCCACTGTTTCCTGGGCAGAGTGGGAGATACTCGTCCCGTAGCCCCGATGCCGGAGAGACTCAAATACCAGCCGCTCCCCACCTCCGTCGCCCAACACACACTCGGTCTGGCCCCAGGGAAGCTCTTTCCTGTTCCAGTAGATGAAAATTGGCAGAGATGGCAAAATACAGACATCAACCCTGCTACCACTGCCACCACTAACACTGCCCCCATCAGCATGGGCACCGTCACCACCACTGCCACTGCCACTGCCAGCACCATCACTGCCACCATCCTCCCCATCTCCACCACCACCACCATCATCACCATCTGCATCACCATCATCACCATCATCACCTCCATCATCATTATCTCTACCATTTCCATCATCATCACCATCTGCACCACCATCTCCATCTCCACCATCATCACCACCACCACCACCACCACCATCATCACCATCTGCATCACCATCATCACCATCATCTCTACCATCTCTACCACCATCACCTTAATACCATCACTTCCACCATCACTGTCATCACCATCATCATCTCCACCATCATCACCACCATCACTGATACCATCACCTCCACCATCACCTTCATCACCATCTCCACCACCATCACCACCATCATCACCATCACCACCATCATCACCATAATGACCATCAACACCACCATCACCATCATCCCTACCATCACCATCATCACCATCTCCACCATCATCACCACCACCACCACCACCACCATCATCACCATCTGAATCACCATCATCACCATCATCTCTACTATCTCTACCACCATCACCTTAATACCATTACCTCCACCATCACCATTATCACCACCATCTCCACCATCACTACCACCAATAATACCATCACCTCCACCATCACTGTCATCACCATCACCATCACCACCACCATCTCCACCATCACTATCACCACTAATATCATCACCTCCACCATCATCACCATCACCACCATCTCCACCATCACCACCATCACCATCTCCACCACCATCTCCACCATCATCACCACCATCACCACCATCACCACCATCATCACCATCACCACCATCACCACCATCACCACCATCACCACCATCATCACCATCACCACCATCACCACCATCACCACCATCACCATCACCACCATCATCACCATCACCACCATCTCCACCATCATCACCATCACCACCATCACCACCATCACCATCTCCACCACCATCTCCACCATCATCACCACCATCACCACCATCACCATCTCCACCACCATCATCACCACCTTCACCACCATCACCACCATCATCACCATCTCCACCACCATCTCCACCATCATCACCACCATCACCACCATCACCATCATCACCATCATCATCATCACCACCATCACCACCATCATCACCATCACCACCATCACCATCATCACCACCATCATCATCATCACCATCACCACCATCATCACCATCACCACCATCACCATCTCCACCATCACCATCATCACCACCATCATCATCACCACCTTCACCACTGTCACCACCATCTCCACCACCAATACCATCACCTCCACCATCACCATCATCACCACCATCAGCATCACCACCTTCACCACTGTCACCACCATCTCCACCACCAATACCATCACCTCCACCATCACCATCATCACCACCATCAGCATCATTGCCATCTCCACCATGATCATCAATATCATCATCATCATCATCATCTCCACCTCCACCCAACCATCAATATTACCACCATCACCACCACCACTACCACCAGCCTCCGGTCATTTCCTCCTCCAGCTTCATAAAGACAATATTTATTTTCTGGCACATTGTAGAAAGCACTTTCCTTTCCAAAGCTTCACTAACTCTTTAAAGATCAGAAAACCAAGGCTCACAGAGAGGCCGCATGATCTGCCTAAGGTCACACAGACCGTGGGTTCTCGAGCCAGAACTCAACCTTTGGTCTCGGGGCCCAGGGCTATTTCTGCTGCACGTTCCTGCCAAGTCCTCGGCCATGACACTCAAGAGTTTACTAAGAAATGGCCCCTGGAATGTTGGAGCGCATTCTTTCCAAATACTTCATCGTACCAAGAGCGCGACCCAGAGAGGGCAGCGGCGAGTTCCTAGTGGGGAATGGCGGCCAGCACCTCTCTGCTAAATCCCTCTGCTAAATTCAGTGTGGCTGAATGTGGGACGAGGTCAGGAGGGCCGGGCTTGCAGAGGCCGTGGCAGCCAGACTGAGGAGGGTGATGCTAGTCCGAGGGCACTCGGGAACCATGCAGGGTTCGGCAGGGGAGGGACGTTGTTCTCTTTAGGAGGCTGCCATCAAAAGACCTCCCATCCAACTGCTTGAGCAGGTGTGGGTGGTATGCGTGCCCAGATGCTCTGGTGCTTGCACGAAGCTGTGCACACTCACCCGGACGCCAGTGATGCCAGGGGGGCCAGGGGGCCCGTCCTCGCCCATCAGTCCCTCTTGGCCTTTGTCGCCGCGTTCACCATCAGGTCCAGGGTCACCCCTGTCCCCCTAGGTTGGAAGGGCATGAGGACGGGAAAGAGAGAGAGAATCAATTAGTCCCTCGGCCCATCAGAGGCACTAAACCTCAGGGTATCATTTGGATATCCAGAGCCAAGCAGCCCCTGGATTTCCCGACGGTTCCCTGAGCCACCGAAAGGGTCGGGGTGGCATGGCCTGGCGAGCGCAGGAAATACCCCCAACATGGTACTCCGGCCAGGGAGGAAGTCGCCCAGAGGGACCGCAGGACCCTGACCACTCCTGCCTCCCCCCTGCCCCCGAGCTCACAAGGAGGGGACAGCTTCGGGACACTCAGGGTCTATTTCCTCAACACTGACACACGGGGAGGACGAGAGCCTTAAGACGCCGAAGGGAATTTTAGAAAAAGGAAAACAGTTCACCCGATCCTGCCTCTCAGAACCAACTCCATTTTTCTGAGTTGCTTTTTCAACCCTTGCTTACATGCAAACAGTTTACGATAATACTAAATAAGGCCAAGGTCATAGTTTCCATCGCTATGTACCAGGCTCCGAGCGGCGGGATAGCCGATCCAAAGCAAGGAAGCTAGTGAGCAGTACGGGAAGCTTTAAAGACACAATCCAAGTGCACTGTTTGGTTCCATGTTGTTTGGTTTTGTTTTTTGCTGTCTGACTCTATCGCGACAGCATCTCCCACCACTGTCTGCTCTGCACGGCTCTCGTCCTCGCCGGCGGCAGAGAACTTCCTTGTCCAGAGCGCGGCGGTCCACACGGACCCAGCCCCTGCCACGTCCAGGCCACGTCCTGGCAGGCGGGGCTGTGGCAGAGCAGGGGTGAGGGGGGCGGCCTGGGCCGCGGCCCCAGAGGAACAGGGTGGCGCCTGCCAGGAGGTCACCTCCATCGGGGCTGGCGGGCCCGGCGGGGCGCGTGGCCAGTCTGCAAGTGGCTGAGCTGGGACCGTTCGGAGAGACCCGTGGGAAAGGGGATGGAGTCACGACCAGGAGGAAGGGGTGGGCAGGGGAGCAGGCTGGGAGAAGGGGAGAATGTCTCTGCCAGCTCTCTTTCCCGGCGCCACACTTCACAAGGAACGCTGGTAACCTGGTGTGGGTCCAGGGGGAAGATCGGGGTGCAGAGGGCATGCATAAGCCGGAGCCTGGGTCCTGGGCACCAGGTCTTGGTGCAGGGGCCTCTTGGGGCGGTTTCTAGCTCAGCCATAGGGCGCGGGGGGAGACCTCCCAGTGAAGAGGGGTCCAGAGATGGCATGGATAAGGGAGGGACACTCTGAGCTGAGGCATGGGCCCGCGCAGAGCAGATCTGGGCACCCGGAGAGGCTCGGACAAGTTGGTGGATGAGATCCCTCCCGTCTGAGATTCTCGGACTCCCGGCATAGCCAGGCAGGGAGATGGGTCCTGCCCTGACGACCTTCTGCAGACCCCAGCTCCAAGACCCCCCTTCCGGCTTGTTATCCCTGGCCACATGCTCTCCCAGCTCTCCGAGGCAGGCATCCTGTTCCAGGGGGCTGGGCTGGTTTTCAAAGAGGGGCCCCAGCCTGGCACCAGCTGCAGGGGCTGTAGCTCCAAGGACTGCCCAGACCTCCCCCTGCCCCCGGCAAAGCAAACTTGTGGCTCCCCTACAGAATGAACTCTGGGTAGGGAGGTCCTAGAGAATCCTAGAGTCCCCCAGACATCCGCCAAGGCTCAGACGAGCCTTACGAGTTGTCTAGCTCAACCTTCTCAATTTACAGATGGGGAAACTGAGGCCCAGAGAGAGAAGGAGCCTTCCCAACAGCACATGGAAGTCAGCGGCAAAGCATGTGTGAGACCCTAGGGTTCTGGAGCCTTCGGATTCCAAGGTTCCCTGTGCAGGAGACAATACCTCCCTCACTCCTGGGGTCATGTCACTTAAATTCGAATCTTGCTGCCACCTCTCAATGGCTGCATGACCCCGGGCAAGTTCCCTCATTTGTAAAGCAAGCAGCAAAGGGTTACTACGGGGATTGGAAGAGCTAATCCGTGTAAGTAGCTTAGCAGCGCGTTGGGCACGTGAGTTCCAGACGAAGGTCAGCCTTCCTAGGAGTCCCTGCCGTCCCCGCCACCATCTGCTGGGTGTCAGCAAACTCAACAGAGATGAGCAGCAGTAAAGTACGCTACAGACTCCTACGTGCTGTGTGGGTCCGAGAGGTGGAAGATAGCACGGTGTCTCCTGGGTTTTGCGAGGACCAGAGAAGATGCGGGATGTCTGCAGCCACTACTCTGGCCCAAGGTCTGAGACAGAACTGGCTTTGAAGGGAGTGAAGGGGGACGAAGACACCAGCATCGGGAGCCATGCCGAGAGAGCAGGAAAGACGGCGCGAGACATCCAGGACTCGAAGCCACCCCTCCCGTCCCACCTCCGCACGATTCCGAGGAGAAGAAAGGTGGCTGGCCAGAAATGAAAGAGGCCCCCGTGCTGTGACTCAGTTTCCCCATCTGTCACGTGGGGACAGGAATGAATCCAGCTCCCAGGGCGGCTGGGAGGGTGACACGGGTTCATTCACATAAAGCTCTTAAGGCAGGTGGTGAGAGTGCACGGTGAGTATGCAGAGAATTTTAGCCAGAATGTTCTTCATCGTCACTGCCATTCAAGCAGGCATTGGGCAAGAAGGGGCTGTCCTGTCCTCCTCAGCCCGGACCTGGATGCCACCGAGCTGGAGAGGAGGGGAAGCAGACGGATGGCAGACAGGGGGCGCTCTTGGCCTTGCAAGAAAAACCCGGGCGGCTGGGGATCCAGCCAGGGGCCTGTCCCCGAGGCACCCTGGTAGACGGGGAAGCCCGGGGCCCCAATGCAGCTATGGGCATGGGGCAGGGGGCGTGGTGGTCTGGGAATGGGGGATTGAGGGCTGCTTATCTGAGGTCATGTGGAGAGTAAACGGCGGGGGGGGGGGGTGGCGGGGGGACAGGGAATTCTGGGAGGTGGCCCCTGGGGCCCGGGGCTGAGGAGCTGACTCAGTGTGACAGGCCGGCTCTGGGGAGAGCCCACCCAGTACTGGGCCAGGGCTGGGCAAGGGCTGGCAGCCAGGGACGGGCCTGGGCTAGACGAGGAGCTGATAAGTCTGGGAGCAACGCCCGCCGGCCCCGCGGTGCATCCTGAAGATGCCAGCACCTGCAGCTGCCAGATGGATCTACGGGACGCGGCCGGGCCGAGTCAGGTGCCAGTGAGCCCCAGGTTTGAATTTTGGACTCTCCACTCACAGCCGTAGACTCTGGAGGAGTGCGCCTCTGCGTGCTTCCGAGCCTCAGTCTCCTCACCTTTAGAATGGGCGCAGGGTGCAGAGAGGTAGCTGAGGCTTGGGTCTCAGCTGTGCCAATTACCAGCTGTGTGTCTTTGGGCAAGTTGCTTAACCTCTCTGTGTCTCAGTTTCCTCATTTAAAGACAGAACTTACCCCGTAGCGTTAATAGAGGTGTTGCATAAAGGGCTTAGCATAGTACCTGATACATAGGCGATGGGTCCGCCTTTGAGAATGGCTTACAGGCCATGGGCGGTGATTATGATTTTCCTGATCTTTTAGGATGTTTGGAAGATAACAGAGAGCAAAGCTGCTGGGTCTGGGTCTAGCACAGAGCGGGGATGTTCAGGTGCTACCCTTAACCGAGAGAAGCTGTAGTTTTGGGGAGACGGGTAGCAGTGAGGAGTGGAAGGCGGGATGGCTCCTAGTCCCGTCTGAGCAGGGCAGGAGGCAGCAGTGGGCAGGGGAGGGTGGGGCGGGGCGGGTGCTGGACAGCCTACTTGCAATAGGGGCCGGAGCTCTGCTCTCGGAACTTTACGGGAACACAGTGCTTCCAGGAGAAAGCTCAGGTCTTGGATGGGAGGGGAATGCGGGCAGAGGTGGGAGGTGGTTCCAGAATGCACACCCCACCCCCCAGACCCCACAGCAGCAAGACACTCACCTTCAGCCCATCGGGCCCTGCAGGGCCACCATCACCCTCGAGGCCCGGCTCTCCCTGGAAAGGGTGGAGGAGAAAGATGAGCCATCCCGGGGAAGGGGCCCGTGCTTTTCCTTCCTCCTCCTCCCTGGGCAGGACCCCACACAGCAGGTGCCCGACAGTGGCCGAATCAGTGAGGGAACGGGGCGGGGGGCCCTGAGCACTTCGCAGCTCTTCAGAAAGGAGGAGCAGACCCCCGAGCCCCAGGCTGTCTGCAGGGTGGGTCGGGTGGGGGCCACGTGAGATCACGAGTTACAAAGTGTCCGAGTTGGTCGGTTGGCTGGAAACAGGCTGCTCCGTAGTTAAGAAAGGCTCTGATGTCATACAGACCTCAGTTCCCCTGCAAACCGCCTAGCCCCCTCGGGCGGCTGTTTTCTCATTGGAGAACTGGGCTGATAGCACTTCCTTTAAGGGTGCCTGTAAGGCAGTGTAGGCACCCCCCAATGGCAGCCATCCGACATATTATTTCTGCACCTGGAGTGAGCTCCCATGGAACTCCCCGTGGAATCCCACTTCTCAGAGGAGGAAAGTGAGGCCAGTCGTAAGACTTTCTGGCCAGCAACTTTGGGAGTGATATCAAGACCCCGAATCCCCATCTGACCCTCAGCTAGGTTCTCTGCTTGCAGTACCAGCTGCAGGATGCTCCCGGACCTCTCAGTTCTCAAACTGGCCATCGGATTAGTTTGGGTCTCTCTTGGCTTTCAGAGTTCAGGGCTGTTCAGCACCTGAGCCCAAAGGGGCCTCAGAGGTCATCAGAGGCAGGGATGGCAAAGGCACCACAGGTGTGTGGATGCCACCCTTCTCGTGCCTGTGGCAGATGTCACTAATGGATGTACTAGAATGTGGTTCCATAAAAAGACGGCCTCCTGTTACTCACTGCTCTGTTCCCAGAGCTTTGAGAGAGGGGCCGGGCCCACAATGGGCATCAAGTGAGTGCTCGTCACTTTCTTTCCTACTATGCCTAGATGGAGCCTCAGAATCCTTCTTAACACAGCACCCTTAGAAAACTGTACCGATCAGTCTTCGTTGACAGGCAAGATTTACCATCTTGTGGTTTCAGGCTACACACGCATCCTGCCTTGCCCTGTGGTCTTTCTTGCTCCTTCTATGTCTTAACTCGAGCCTTGATTGACTCTGGGCAGGGGGAGCATGAAGCATTGGAAAAACAGGGAAGATAGGAGATGAAGGGCACCTGCATCTGGCGCCCCCAGGAACTGAGGCCCACACTAACTCCTCCTCCCTCTGGGACCCACTGTCTACAGCGGGCAGGTGCTACAGGATGCCTGCTCTGTGCCCTTCCCAGTCCACCTGCAGGCCACATTTGGGCAGATACCATATAAACTGGGCACGGAGCATAGAGAGGTGGACCAAGAGGCATCCCAAAGCTTCTCAGAGAAAGACAAACTTTGTGGGTTTCTTTTAGAAAAGGGGAAAATAACCTTCCATGGAACAGTTTCAGGGATGATAACAGGTATTTTTCAAAAGTTAAAGTGCTTGCAGGTCAAATAAGTTTGGATTAATCCAAAAGGAACCACTGTCTTGGCTGCAGGCCTTCTCAGAGCCTTGAAAATGCTACTGCTAATGTGAAAGAGGGAACAGGGAGCATGCAGTGAATCCCAAACACTTTGACCACAGGGTCCTTTTCTTCCAAGAGTGCCTCTATGTTGTGGAAATGTTGGCTCAGCAAAAGCAAGATGAGGTTTTAGGAATTCGTAGTCTCTTTCTCCCTGAGGCTCAGGGAGGTTGAGGAAAGCCCTTCCCCAGACCCAAGTGCCCCTCAGGTGGCTTTCCAGGAAGAATGAATTTGCTTTTGACTTACCCGCTGCCCAATGAGGCCCTGCTCCCCAGGGGTGCCCAGAGGCCCAAGGTCACCCTAGGAGAAGCCAAACACAAGTCCATGTGTTGGGGGTTGGTAAGGCCAGTCCCAGCCCTCACCTCACTTTCCTGTCCTCGCCAGTTCTGATTGGGCGGGGGGAGCTGGGGAAGCCCCTCCTTCCCAAGGACCAAAGCGACACTGCAAAATGCCAACCAGAGCCCCAGCTCCGGGCCACCCCTGGCCATGTCGGGACTGCCATGAACACGGCCACCATCGAGCTCACATTTACACAGCGCTGTTCGAAGGGCCTCTCGATTTCAACACTGAAACCTCACAACACCCTGCCAGAGAAGGGATCTTCTTTTACCAATGGAGAAACCAAGGGACCACGCACGGGGGTCACGCCACTAGCCCAAGCCCATGCGGCTAAGAAGGGACAGATTCAGGATCCAAACCTGGGTAGTTTGGCTCCAGGGAGGACCAGAGGCAGGGATGGCAACTCTGTGGCTGACCACCTTCTTTACTCTCCCTGAGAGCCTTGGAGAGAAACCCAAAGGAGGAAGAGGCCCTAAATAAGCCAGAGTAAATGTCATCTGCCCCCCCCAAAAGATCACCACGTGGGGGTTTCTAAACTAGTCTCCCTCTGTGATGTCCCAGAGGGGTGGGAGCGCTGAGCCCCCAGCCCTGCCCCAACCAGGACGATCCCATTTCCGTCTGTTTTACATAGGCCACACCCTCTTCCACAGCAGAGCTCTCCCCAGAGCCCAGGCATCAATGGGCGCCTGTTTCCCTGCAGGTAATGAGGGGCTCGGGGGCTGAAATGCAGATGGTATCTCGGGAGGCCAGGAGGTGCAGCCGCCGGGGCATGGGGCGGGTGCCAGGGAAAACACCGCTGGGCAGGGGGCGGGGGGGGGCTCCGGGCCGGCTGGGCCCGCCACTGTGGCCACAGTCAGGACCCGCTCCCCAGCCAGGAACACAGAGAACTCATTATCCCCACACAAGAAAGGCCCGTTTCTCTTCCATGGGGAGGATGTGGCCTCCAGCTGGGAGCTGGTTTCAACGAGTCAATTTTCTCTTTCATCCTGCCTTACCTTCATCCCAGCTTCCCCAGGAAGGCCCGGTTCTCCCACTGCACCGGGCGGCCCCTGCAAGAAAATGCCATTGGTCCCTCCTACAGCAAGGGCTGGCCTCGACCGTAAGGGAGGAGAATAACTGAGGCTGGCCCAGAGAGGACAAGGAATGTGCCTGACGTCACACAGCAGGAGAGACAGGGAGCTGGGAGCAGGCTGCGGGCCTTCTGGGATCTTGGAGCTGGGACCACAGGGAGGGTCGTGGTTGGGCCCAGGGGCCCGAGCCCTGGGGGGGGCTCTGAGGCGGCTGGAGCCCTCTCGCTCCCCACAAGTGTGGGTTACCACATCAGGAGCCCCGTGGTGAGCACAGGGAGGAAAATAGCATGATTCACATAACAACAGGGGAGGAAGCCAACCAAGGCTGTATTCAGGGCCGATGGATCACCGTGCTTTACTCCGAAGCTGGGCCAGGATGCCAAGGGTGGGAAGGGGTCCGAGTTATCCCCACCGGCCTGGCTACAGCCCCTGAACAAAACTGCGGCTCAGCTTTCTCCTCTGGCTAAGGCAGAGGCATCCGAAGCCCCCTAGAGCTCCTCGCTGCATGCCCTCTAAAGGGCTGATTCCGCAGGCAAACCTCGGTGCCAAGGGGAAATCCCCGCAGGGGCAGGGGGCGGGGGAGCACTGCTGCTTCCCCTGGGGGCGCAGAAGAGGCACTGCCAACCCGCTTGAGGGTCCCGCCGCCTCTGCAGGCCGTGCGCTGCCCCTGGGACCTATTAGCCATTAGCGTAGATCTGCCCTCCGCCGGGGGTCTACTCTTTGGCTTCTGTAGGACACCGGACATGACAGTCTCCCAGGCCAGGCCTAGGACCCCCGTGTGGAGGACGGCCGCGAGGGGCTGATATCTCCCCAGCAACATCACGGGACAAGCGAGGGGCCCTCAGTGCTCACCTTGGGGCCCATCTCTCCCGGAGAGCCAAGTGGCCCCTGCGGTCCCTGAGGGCCCTGAAAGACAGACAGACACACAACCGCTTGAGAAGGCAGCCTTCTCTGGGGCCTCTCTGGGGTCTGAGGCGCAGTCATGCAGTCTGGAGGGGCAGGTGAGGGAGCGGATCCAAGAACCGGGGACTCTGCGGCCACGCCACGCCACCCCCGCCCCCCCCCACCAGCCATGCCGCCATGCCAAGGACTGCCGCTCCCTCCTCACCGCCGCTCTCTTGCTTCCCCCTCAAACTATCTGCACTCCCTCCTGTTTCTCTCCCTCAAACCCGGGGAGCCCTCCCGCACTCAGAAACCTTCCAGCTCCTCCAAGCAGCCTCGCTCACTCTGTTCCCTCGGTCTGCATGCCCTTCCACCCGGGATCCACCTCTGGAAACCCCCACCTGGCTCCTGGTCAATTCACTGCTCAAATCGGCGTCTCCTTGGGCCTAAAGATGTGGGACTCCAGCGCGAGCCCAGGGAGCCTCCTGTCCTCCCCCTGCCCCGTGCACGGGTCCCTCCTCTTCTGTCCCTCGCCGGCGCTACCACTCCACTGCCTCCTCACGGGGCGTCCTCATGCTCGGGCTGCCCCCCAAACCCAGCGCTCCAGGGAGACCTCCTGAAGGGTTATCTCGGCTTCAGAGCCCTCACTGGCTCCCGTGCAGACCCCATCCTCGCTCCCTTGGAGACCTGAATACTCGGTGCCCTCAGCTTTTCGCTGGGCTTTGCACCCTGTACGTGCTTTCTCATTTCATCTTTGCAACAGGATGGCATGGTAGGGACGATTATTCCCGTTTTCATGCCAAAAACCTAGGCTGGAGGGCAAGTGAGCTTAGACTCCAATCCAGAGCTTCCGAGCTCCCTGGCCATGCCCCTCTCTACCCAACCCACCCCCCAGGCCTGTCCCATCGGCGTAGCAGAGGCCTGGCCCCATCCCTCTGCAACCTCCTTGGCTGGCCACATCCCGCACTCCCAGGCGGAGGCCCATCCGGGACCAGCCTGCCAGGGACAAAGAGGCCAAAGAGGGTGGAGAGAGAGCACTTACCGGTTCTCCTGGGAGGCCCTTGGTGCCTGGGGGGCCTGAGGGACCCGGGATGCCCTGCGGAGAAGAACAAAGGTGACCTTAGTCCCTCTGTGGCCTCCTTCACCCTGCCTGGAAGCCTTCGCAGTGTGTGAGGGTCCCACCCCCATCCTCCGCCACGGGACCCATGGGGAGACTGAGTCCCGGGGGAAGAGGCAGGTTGGAGGGTCTTGGGCGCAGAGAGTGGGCAGCCAGAACCTGTGCGGTTTCCACGGCAGGGTGGAAACTGGGTACCGTGGCTCTTATCTCCCGGCAAAGCCCCATGGAATTTCCAGAACTGCTACTACTTACGGGGAAGCCTCGCACGCCCGAGGGCCCGCGCTCACCAGCCGCACCCTGGAAGCACATTTGGGGTCATTAGAGGCACATATGGCCTGGCAGGGAGCGGGGAGGGGGCTGGCAGCCTCGGCCCGACGTACCTGCTGCCCGGGCTGGCCCGGTCTGCCCTGCGGTCCATAAGGGCCCTGGGGGAAGCAAAACATGTGAGGGTGGGAGAAGGTGCGCAGGGGGACCCTTCACGGACCCAGGACCGCTCTCCGAGGGAGATGGAAGGAAGCTGTGTCATTGCCAGACCCACCCTCTCCTCATTGCGCAGGTGGGGAAACTGAGGCCTGGCAAGGGGAATGGCTCGCCGTGGTCACCGTCTGCTCTGGAGAACCAAGGACCCATGGCTCCTGCCAGGAGTAGAAGCAATCTCGGCTCCGGGGGCTCTGGAGGGGGCTGGGGGCCCCAGGGAAGGGGTCAGAGGGCACCCGAGGTTCCCTCCCACTGTCTCATTCCTGCCCCCTGTGGCTCCCTCTTATTCACGGCTCTCTCTCTGTGCTCTTTGTCCCCCAGGCTCAGGCTCCAGGACCAGGAGAGGCGGCCCATGAGCTCCCAGGCTCTCTTGGACTCCACTCCGCCCCCAGGGGCCTGGCACCGAGGAAGGCGTGAGCCTTGGTTCCCGGACTCCTGACCCAGCATGGGAGGCATGAGGAAGGGCAGGCCGTGTGGTTGGTACCTTCAGGCCCCTGGACCCCTGCTCCCCGGCTGGTCCATCTGGTCCTCGGGGGCCCTGCAATAGGAAAAAGGGACTAGCATGGTGGACAGCAGGGGTCTCCCTCGGGCTGGGAACCAGGAGGCAGGGCTGCCCAGAGCCTCGGGCCTCTCTGGGCACAGGCCCGGGGCTCCCTTCTCCTCCCGCTGCCCGCACACCCCCACCCTGAGGCGGGTCTCCTGTGCGCAGCATGCCTCTGAGATGGCGAGGCATGGGGGGACTCCGCTAGAGGCCCCGTCGTTCTGGAATAGGGCTGCGGGGGCACCAACGATCCCGTTGAAAGAGACCCGGAGGTCAGGCAGCCGGCGCACCTCAGGGTCGGGCAGTCTGAGGGGTGGATACATGTGGCCAAGTCCCCATGGTCAGCCCCTCGGACTTGGCTGCTGCACCCTCTTTCCCGAGCACACGTGGGGCAGAGACAGGTGTCCGAGCCTCAACCCTTGGGGGCCACTGAGAGCGAAGGACCCGGGGGGGGGGGGTCGGCGTGTGGCCCGGTGTGCAGAGCAGATGTGCGACTCAGTCTGGCCCTGCCCACAGAGGGGGGCTGAAGTGTCAGTGGCGAGAATGGAGCGGGCATCAGGCGGCCGTTCTGTGGAGCCCTACACAGCAGCCTTACTCCTTTGAAAGCTGGGAGCACATCCCCGACGCCCCCGCTCCTCCGAGGCAGCCCTTCCCCCACTGCACAGATGGGAACACTGAGGCCCAGTCAAGGGAAGCGACTTGTCTAAGGCCCCTTAGCACACCAGCAGGTGCGTCCCCTCTGCGTTTCTACCCACTGGCCCAAGTGATCCCTCACAGGGACTCCCACAGAGACACAGAGGGGATGGGGCCTCCGGAAAAGGCCTCCCGTAGAGAACAGTGTGGTCTTTGCCCTGCAGGGGACCAGAGAGGTCAAGTGGGGCAGGGGGCAGAGAGACGATGAGGGTCTTGTGCAGAAGGCTGTCCCACCGTGGCCTGGGAGTTGGGGGCCAGCCACAAAAGGGGACCGGGGAATATGTCCGGGTGGAGGTGGGGGGATGAGGGACGAGAAAAACAGCGTGAAGAAATCATTTAAAAATTGAGCAAGGAACCTTTCAATTAATCATTGAGCCAGAAAAAGCCACAACTCCTCTTATCAGCTACTTGGGGCTCCCACGGCTTTAAATAGTGCCTCATGGATTGAATAAACCCAGGACAGGCGGCCGCGCTGAGCCTCAGTTATCTTGTCTCTGAAATGGGGATGAGAGTCTCTCCCTTCCAGCAGAAGGCGATGCACACAGGCCATTCAGCACCTGGCCTCCCGTCAGCACTCGGGAGTAGCCGGCCTTGCCGGAGGAGGCATCAGGCCCCCGGGCCAGCGACACAGAGGAATGGCCTGGAAGATTTGGATTCAGTCCCTTCCTTGGGGGCTCAGCTCCGAGCAAGCTACAGAGCACCGGCCGAGAGTTTCCACGGGTCTAATACCACAGAAAATTAGTTGCGGGTGCTAGTCCCTGTTCTGCGGCTGGACGGCTGTGTGGCCTCAGGCACGCCCCTTCCCCTCTCTGGGCCTCTCTCTCTCAGATGGACCCCATCAGACCATGCATTGGACTTTCCGCTCCTGCTTCGTGGACAGGAGGAGGACTGGAGGAGTTGGAGCGACCCAGGGACGCCCCAGGTCTTAGGAGCTGGGACAGAGCCTGAGCTGGTGAGTGGGCTTCTGGCCCCTGGCCTCGGTCTCTAGCTGAGCCTTAAAACTCCCTGGAAAGGGATTGTTCTGGGACCGCAGGGGAGGCCCAGAGGTGTTGATGGTTTGCTGTGAATCACATAGCACCCTATTTATCGCAGGAATCCAAGGTTTTCTCAGAGAAAGTTTATGACATCTATAATAATAGTAGTAGCAACAGCAGCAGCAGTAATGATACTAAAAGGTACTATCCTCATTTTGCCATAAGGAAACAGCCTATGGTCACACTGCTGGGAAGTGGAGAAGCCGAAATTTAGCCAGATTCCCATTTCTTTCCACCACGATCTGTCACTGCTTAGCAGTATGGGAGTGAGCTCCCCGTCATGAGGGTGTGCAAGTCAGGGACTAGAGAAGCCTGCCATGAAAGCTCTGCCTGGAGCAGGATCCTGGAGAAGACAATGTCTAAAGTCCCTGGTACCTGGGAGATTGCAATCCTTTGGGAGACCAGAGAGCTCAGGGAGAAGCTGGCACTTCTGGGGGGGGGGGGCGGGAATAGGGGCAGCCTTTGCTGTCTGAAGGGAGGAGGAGGCAACGGAGCTCCAACTACCCTCCGTCCCTGGCTCCCCAGGCCGGGACAGGAGCAGGGCAGTCGTGCATGCTAACCCTCGCTCTGGGCCACTCTGCACCTTGTCCTGTGTCCCGAGGGTCCCCCCATCCTGTTCCTTCCTTTTCCAAGTGAACACAGGCCAGCCGGCTCTGCTGGAGGCAGGCCGGGTTTCCATCAGAACCATATGTCTGTTCTCTTACAGCCAGTCCCCAGGAAGATGCTCATCGTCAAAGCTGGGGCTCCCTTCCAGTCGGGCTGGGACAGAAAACGTGAGCACAGCTCTTGTGACAAAAGCATGGATGGTCAGTGGGAGGTGCTCACCTGGGCAAGGTGCTTGCCCAGGGATTTAATCCCCTGGCCATCCAGAGAGGTGAGTTCTGGGGCTCACCCTTTTTACAGAGGAAAACTAGAGGCCCAGAGAGTCGGAGTCAGTTGCTCAAGGTCAGAGAGGAAGAGCCATGATTCGAGGCCAGGTCCGCTGAGCTCTTAGCCCCATTCATGGGAGTAGAGTCCAATGTCAGGCACATGAATCTCAGAATCCCATGACTCCCTCAAAGTGGTTGGTGGAGGGAACACAGTGGAGTCTCCCAGGTAATGGGGCTTTTAGATACTGTCTTTTCCAATGCTGTGTCCCAGGCCAGAGCTTTCATGGCAGGTTTCTCTAGTTCCTGACTTGCATACTCCCTCTAATGGGGAGCTCACTCCCATTTGATAAGCTGTGAGTGGTGGTGGTGGGAAAAAATGGCATCCAGCTGATGTGAGTTCAAATTCTGGGTCCTTACAACCTCCTTCTAGTGTCATCCGCTAAGCCTTAGAGAAGTTAAGAAACTGGTCTGAGGTCCCAGAACTGGTAACCGGGAAGGCTGAGATTTGCCCCTGTCTGGCCCCAGAGCCCCCACCCTTTCAACTGAGGCCTGTGGACTCAGACCCTGTCAGCAGTTCTACCAAGAGCTGAGGGCCTAAGGACCTATCTTTTCCTCTCTTGCATATCGGCAGGGACCCAGGCAGGTCCTTGCCCTCCCCATGGCACTTGTGGGGAAACCGAGGCTCGGAGGGTGGCAAGGTCTTGCTAAGATCACTTGGCAAACCAGTTGCTACATGGGGAACTGCCCAGAACTGAGCTCTTTTGCAAGCATGAGGGGTGCCCCTCTAGGTACCCCCCCACACACACACTGCGAAGTGGCCGATGGTGGACTATGAGGCCGGGGACTCAGGGGTCCGATCCCACAGGTTTTGCATTCCTGCCAAACCCAGCAGGGGGGAGGAGCTCATGTTCCCAATGCTTCCCTCCCAGCCCTGGAGACTTTTGATGTGGTTGGGAGCCTGGGTTTCCTCAAGAAGGACAGACATTCTTGCAGCCATGGCTGGGAAGGGGTGCTAGAGGCAGCTGGGGGAAGCTCAGTGAGTCGAGGACCTGAATCTCCAGCTAATCTGGCTTCCTGGGGCAGGAGGCCATGTGCATAGGGTCAAGGTGGAACTGATGTCATTGGGCCTGGGTTTACTTGCAGAGACCCAGGAGCCGGCAGTGGGAGGGGCCCTGCTGGGCCAGAGGAATGCCTCTTAATCCCCCCACTCCCAGGCTGACTGTTGGCCATCTGGTTTGGGGGAAAATGTAAAACCACTTGAAATTCAGCCAAGAGGAGACTAATCACAGATCCCCCATATGGAGCTTGGATATCAGGCTGGGCTGTCGGCTCTACCTGTGCCATCGTGGTTCCCTTCTACCAGGCTGCCTAGCCCCGCACCCGTACACCCGTTGGGGGAGAGAACCACTCCATCAGCCCTCCCTGCACAACCGAAAACAAGACTACCTTCAATATGCAAAAGAGCCAGATTCCCTGAGTTCAAATCCCAGCTCTGCCACTTTGTAACTGTGCAACCTCAGACAACTGACTTGACCTCTCTGTGCCTTAGTTTCCTTGTGTGTAAAATGGATTGAAGCCTAGCACCTTGTTTCTAGAGAAATGAGTCAATATATGTGTTAGACAGTACCTGACACACAGTAAGTACCAGTGATTACTTCTGGCGACTGTGTTCAGGCCAGCCCCTGCTTAAAGTCCTCTGTGGCTCCCCAGTCCCCTGGGAGCACAGCCCATAGTCCTAACTGTGGTGCAGGCTTGCCACCTGCTCATTCTTGGTCTCATCCCTCTCCCCCGACCTTCTGTGGGATCAGTGGGGACCCCTAAACCGGCCATGCCTTCTCTCACCTTAGGGCTTTCCCTTGCCTGGAGCCTGGCACCAGCTCCAGTCCCCTCCTCTCCCTGAGGCATGCCCCGATACCCTGGCCAGGCTCCCAGGCCGCTTGTGCTTCACCATCCATGTGCCACGACCCGATACTCTCTTTGACCTGCTTGATTGAGCCATGAGGGTAGGTGAGGTCACGCCTCTCCCATCCTCTCGTGGTATCTACAGAGCCTCCAACAGTGGCTGGCACACAGTTGGAGCTAAATAAATGGTGGAGGAATGAATGGACGAACAAATGAATGGACAAGGCGCTGCTACCACAGAGCCTGTCTGTACCCACGGGATGGCAAGGCCTGGTGTTCGGAAATGGGCTGGAAAAAAACAGCTGGAAAGGGGGGAGGTACCAGGCTGACGGCCAGGCCCGGGATGAGCCTGGAACCCTGCCTGATGCTGTAAAAATCACAGGTCTCAGGGTTGGGCAGGGGGCAAGGACAGGAGGCAGTCTGTCTGTTAGGCGGCCCCACCCGTGCCAGCCTCCCAGGGGCTGGGCCCCACTTACCCGGCGTCCCTTTGCTCCCCTCATGCCTGGTGGGCCTCGAGATCCTGGAGGGCCCTGCGGGGGGAGAAAGAGTTTAGAGAACCCCCTTTGCGGTAGCAAGGATGACAGAGAAGTCTAGGAGGAAGATCTGTCCCCCAGGAAGAAGCCGCCCACGGGCTGGAACACCAAGCACAGGTCAGTGCCCTGGGTTCAATATGGCGGGCCTCCCTGTCTCCCGGGAATCTGGTAGTGAGGAGAAGTCTTGCTGGATGGATGAGCCATTTCCTTCTGTACCTCAGTATCAACAACCAGAAGCTAGTATGACATTCTGGACCAAAGCTCTCCTCAAATGCCCATTTCCCCTTTTCTCCTTTCACCGGCAAGGAGAATATGGCTGCCTGCGTTCTGTCCCCTGCCCTGATCCCAAACATCACCTGACAGCCATCCAGAAGGTTCTGACCAGAGCAGGAAGAGCCAGCCCTGGGGTACGAGGGGGAAGAAGTAGACCACAGCCCCGAGGTGAGGGGCGGGGGGAGGCAGGGAGAAGGGAACAGGGCCTGGCCCAGGGAAGCAGCCCGGTTATCTTGGTTTGATGGAGGAATGACGAGTGGCCCAAGGGAGAGACCAGGACGGAGGGAAGGATGACACACGGTTGCCTTTGTAATTTGAACTCTCAACACTGGCACAGCACAGGCCTGTTGGAGAAACCAATAAACAACCTAACAATAGAAGAGGACAGAGGCTAGAAGGGAGAAGAGAGGAAGCAGGCTGCCTCATGCCGCATCTCTCCTCCGGGTTCCGGCCCCAGCGGCATCCACCAGGCAGCGCCTTCACCCATGGCCGGCCGGCCAGGACCCCTCCAGGAGCCTCCCAGCTCAGCAGCGACTTTCAGACTGGGCGTGCTCCTTTTACAAGGAAGAGGCGGCTTCATCCACCCCCCCTCCCAAATACCAGAGAGAGGCCCAGCTCCATTTGGGGCCTCGGGAAACACTTGCTGTTCCCTTTTCTCTCTCCCCATGGCCTTGAGGGGTGCAGACCCTCAGTCAGCTGCTGCGGAAGGGCTGATGTGTGGGGCTAGGTTCTAATCTGCCCCTCGTCAGCAGAGCAAGCAGGGCGTGGACCCACGCTCGGCCCAGTAAGAAGGCAGAGCTGACTCCCGGATGGCGGGTGACAGGATGATTGGGTGAGAATGAGCCATTTTATAGCAGGATCTCGGACTGCAGAAGGCATGCAATACGTCACTGTGAAATTTCAGGAGCCAAGTCTTGACTCTGAGGCAGAAGCACAGAGAACTTAAAGGACTGACTGCTTCCTCAGAGAACCGGGTTCAAATCCCGGCTCCGCCGCTTCCTAATTCTGTGACCTTGGCAAGGGATTTCAACTTCGCGGGCCTCCGTTTCCTTTCCTCCTTCCTCCGAAATAGGGTGAGAAGAATCCCTAGTTCCTGGAGTTGCTGGGAAAACGAAATGACACGGGAAGTCCTCAATAAAGGACTCTCTTAATGCGGGACGGGGTCAGAGACAGGAGGTCCGACTGGTCCCCAGTCCCTGGGCCATGAGGGTAATGATCTCAGCGGGCAGTGGGCTGAAGGAGAACGTGGATGTTCACGAGACTGGCAAAGCGGGAAACTGCTCATCAGACAGGAAGTGTCATCAGAAACATCACCTTATCGGTAGTAGTCTTACAGGGATAGCGGTAATTAACCTACCTAGTAAATAGCAGTTACGACTGCTGCCGGTCATTCAACACCGAGCATGGGCACACAGTCGGCTAAGCATGACACTGATAGCACTGATTTCTCCCAGCAATCTCATAATGAAGGGAGCTCTAGGCCGGCTTGCCGATGGGAAAACGGAGGCACAGAGAAGCTATGAATACGTCCAACAATCTCCCAGCTGGTAAGTCGCCAGGATTTGACCCACGGCTGTCTGATTCTCAAATCAGATTTCTGGACCATGGCGCTACGCTGCTTCCCCTGCTGGCCAGGAGGAGCCCCAGGAGGTCCAAGCACCGGCCCCATAAGGCAGTAAGGGCGGGTCAACGGCAACCCCGGTGGGGGCAGGAGGGCCGCTGAAAGCAGCATGTGACTGCTTTCACTCAGTCTGAGCCCACCTCCAGAGCAGTGGGAATCCCCAAGGACACAGAGCAGGGAGGAGGTCTGCGGAGCCCCGGAGGTAAGGGATTCGGAGAAGGCCAGGAGCGTCCTTCCATGCGCTGGCTTGGTCAGCCCCACTCTTTTCCTGTTTCCACTCTTTTCCCCCCACTGGCCATCTGTTTTTTTTCTGGCAACTCCATTTCAGGCTTTCCTGCTCCCACTGGACAGACGGGGAGACTGAGGCCCAGAAGGCTGGAGTGCTGGCTCTCCTTGCACCTCTCTGCTTTGAGTTTTCGACCTCATCAAAATGATTATAGGGGACAGACAGAGGCACCTGGTGCTCAGTACCTCTGTCTGGGAATGACAGTTACTTGTGTCCAGGCTTCTCATCCCTGGCTCGTCCCTCCGTAGCCCTCCGCAGCACCTAGCGCTGCCTGGCACATAGCAGGGGCTCAGTAAAGTTCTGTTGATGAGGGAGATGTTTATACTTGGCACTGCCCCTACACGGGATCTTAAAAACAGATGTATTTTCTTCTTCTTCTTTTTTTTAAGATTTTATTTGAGAGAGAGAGAGAGAGAGAGAGACCATAAGCAGGGGGAGAGGGGAGAGAGAGAGAGGAAGAGCAAGAAGCAGGCTCCTCACTGAGCAGAGAGCCCGATGCGGGGCTCAATTCCAGGACCCTGAGATCATGACCTGAGCCGAAGGCAGATGCTTAACTGACTGAGCCACCCAGGCGCCCAGCAGGTGTATTTTTTTTAAAATCAAATTTGCACCTTCACGGCTGAGCCTAGGCCCAGCACACAGCAGGTACACAGACGAGTTTGCGAACTGAGCTGGTTTTGCTTCCTTCGTTGGCACAGAGAACTGGTGTGTGCGTGCTTCCCTTGGATTCAGACCCTCCAAGGCTCCCGTTTCCTCCCTCAGCAGACTCCAGGGAGTCCCTCAGTCCAGCCAGCCAGAACTCATCGGTCCCTCATCCTGCCCTGGGATGCTGCTGGGCCGATCCCCTTCCTCCATACCTTTCCACCTGCCTGAAGCCCACCTCTCCGCCTCCCCAAAGGGGGCTCCCAGCCCTGAGCCCGAGCCTTGGCTGGAGTGAGGGCCCCTCCCGGTCTCCATCCTCCATTGGCTGAGACAGAGGGAGCGGGAGCTTTGAGGGCTGAGGACGGGAGCCACACCTCGCTGCCCCCAATACCACCCTCGGGAGAGTACAGGGGGTCCCCTCACCCCGGCCGCCCCGCCTCTCCCAGCCCTGCCTACCCTGGGATCCTCAGGAATCTCCCTGGTTCCTCAGTCATCACAAGAAGTCCAGGAGCCCCGTGTCCTCCACCCTGTGCTCAGCCCCAGTGTCCCCAGCATTTCCCATCGTCTCCAGAGCAGGTGTCACTTATGTATTGGGCTGTCTCTCCCCCAAAGTCCAGGACAGAAGCTGCTAAAGGGCAGTGGGACTGTTCAGCCCGGCCGATGGCTGCGCCCCCAGCTCCCGGAGCTGGCCCCGGGCGCACATGATGGGGTGTGTCCCGAGTGAATGAACACAGCAACGATGGAGCCTTGACCAAGGTGCTCCTGTGCCAGGAACATCGCTGTGCAACGAACATGAGTTGCCTGGCTTCATCTGACCGCTGGGATCACGCTACCACAACCACGATTATCCTCTCTGTGTTTCAGATGAGCCAAGTTTAGGTTCCGAGAAGTTCAATGATCGTGCCTGGCAATAGGGAGCTGGGATTCAAACCCGGGTTTGTTTGGCTTTGAGATCCGCACTCCCCACTATTACTGGATAGGGGCTTTGAGCGCACGAGGGCTTTGCTTACCGGGGGTCCAGGCTCTCCGGGGGTCCCCACAGCGCCGGGAGTTCCGGGATGACCCTACCAAGAGAGAGATGAGAGAGAAGGAGCCAGCTGAGGCAGGTGGCTCTCCCTCCTTCTGCCCCGGCTGGCTCAGCCCTGAGCCCAGCCCCGGCCCAGGGCCACGGGGGTGGCAGGTGGAGGGAGAAGGAGCCAGTCTTTCTGGATGCCCGGGGTACAAGGGAGCAGCCAGAGGAGAACAGAGCTGTGACGGGAGAGGGCAGGCGGTACCCACTTGCTCCTTACCATCGATCCCTTGGGTCCGGGTGCGCCTGGGGGTCCCATCATGCCCCGGTCACCCTGTGATGGAGACAGCAAGGCAGGGAGGTCATGGCCGGGGGGTGATTGTGGGGGGCAAGTGCAGAGGCCTTCCAGAGGCCAAAGAAGAAGGGATAGGGACTTGTCCAAAGTCTACAGTCACAGCACCCAGGGTGGTGCCAGGGGAAGGGGTGCTGGGATTTCACTCCACAGAAGCCAGGAGCCCAGTAAGCCCTGGGAGGCCTCAGCACCCACTGCGGCACCCCATGCAGTGGGCTGCCCTCAGGCAAGGATGGTCCTGCTCAGGGATGTGCGAATGACATTGTCCCCTTTGATGCCGGCCCATGTCCCGGGGCCCTCACTGGGCCCAGCAGCCCCCGCGTGGGGCTTGCAGAGGTGGAGAGGGCAAAAGAAGGCACTCTCGCCCTCCCCATCTGCTGCCCAAACACAGATGAGATGCCAGAGCATCTGAGACGCAGCTGTTTTCCTCTGATCCGTCCAGACCTACCGGGGCCGAGATGGCGGGCACAGGGGAAGGAGACGGCTGGAGGAAGGGGCTCTGGGTCTGAATCCCACCTCTGTTTTTGTGAGCCCTGTAGTTTTGTATTCACAGACACAAATCACCAACGCAGATGCCATCGAGTACGTGCAGTGAGGGCGTGGGTCTCGGTGCCAAGGCCCTTCAGCAGGGGATCTGACCGCCCGGGTGCAGGGGAGTGGTGGGGAAGGCCTGCTGGGGCCGAGACAGCTGAAGGATAACTTATCTGGGCCCGGAGGGAGAAGGGGCGGGAGGAGGAGGGATGTACCTGGCTGGGGGAGAGGGGGCGGCACGGCCCACGGTCTGTAGGTGAGGGGGACACTTGAGCAATAAAGAAGGCCAGAGTTGGTTGGATATTGCACTAGAGTTGTGCAAGAATGTGACCATGGGCAGCCACAGGGTGAAGGGAACACGAGACCTTTCCGTACTGCTATTGGCAACATCTTGTGACTCTATAATTACTACGAAGCAAAAAGTTCAAAAAAGAGGAAGAGGAGAAAATAGGGAAAGTGGAGGAGGAGGAGGAGAAGAAGGAAGGGTCTGGGATGCAGAGTGATGAGAAGCAAGGCACGGGGAGGGCCTGGAAAGGAAGGTGGGGCCCAATTAGCACAGAGGCTTCCTCTCTCTCTGGCCCTCAGTTTCCCTGTCTATCCAGTGGGCATAATACTGGCTCCCCAGAAGGCCAGCTTGCCGATCAGATAAGCCCCTAAAAGGAAAGCAGGTCCCCTCCAGGGCCCATGGTGGGAAACCGGAAGCCATGGGGGGCTTGTGGGTTGGGGGCTAACACGAGGCAGGGTGGGTTAGCAGGGTAAAGTGTGGCCTCAGGCCCTGAGCCTGATTCGCATCTCAGCTCTGCCACGTCCTAGCTGGGTGACCTGGATTAACTCACCTCTCCAACGTGAGCCTGTAAAACAGAGCTGGTGGGGGATTCCCAAGGCCGTCTGCAGAACCGTGCCCGCTCCCTTCTGTCGCCCACCCCGCGTGGTTCCAGCACGCAGCCAGGAGGGCCCAGGCCACGTGCATGAGCTGGTTGCCACACAGGAGTCTGACCGCAGGGGATGGTGCTGACAGGAGGGGACAGGAGGGCAGGACAGAGCCCCAGGGGGTGCTGGGACAGGGGACCTTGGCTCTCGGAGGGTCTGGAATGCTAGGGAAGCAAGGAGAAGCCAGGGGAAAGAAGGCTACAACCCCCAGGGCAACTGGCCCCTTCTTCCTCTTCTTCTTCTTCAAATCCCCACCGCAAGTTCTATTTGTTGATAGACTGTCTCCAACCAAACTTACCTTTTCTCCCACGATCCCTGGCTCCCCGACCAGACCAATGAATCCCAGAAGTCCCTAGAAGAAACACACGAAAAGCAAGAGAGAAGAGGAAACTGAGTGAATTTGGGGACGAGCTGAGTTTCAAAGGGGTCTCCCAGCCCCTGGGGCTCCTGGCCTGCACCCCCTGCCCCGCGCCTGGGAACCCGGCAGGCGCGGGGTGCCAGGGAGGAGAGCGGCCTCCCTCCAGGCACTGTCCTGACTTCCCTCGCTTGGCCTGATGGTTCTGATCTGGGAGCCAAGCGGTGGGGCCGCTGCCAGCATCCCTGGGAGGCCACACATTCTTCCCGAGCCAGAAGCGGGCTGGGAGGCGGCCACGTTTGGGGGGCGGGGGGAGCAGGGATGGCCCTTACGCTGTGCTGGGAAGAGCCCTGCCTGTTAGAAATCTGTCCCCATCTTTCAGGGCTCTGGGGCGGCTTCAAAGAGAGAAACGAAGCTGCTCACCAGGACGGAAACAGTGAAAAAGCTTCCGCCCAAAGACTCGATTCCACCGTGGGAAGCGGAGGCCTTTCTGTCTTGTGAAAGGCTTCCTCCCCTTTCCGCAGGGCACACACACACTCACGCTGCGGTTCCTGTTGCTCTTTTTAACGCCACTGGGTGATAACTGGCCTCCGTGCTCCAGGGGGCTCTCCTAGGCGGCTGCTGGCCTTGCTGGGCCCGACGAGGCACGCATGCACCTGCACGGCCTGGGGGAGCCCCTCCAGAGAGCAGGCAGTTCCCTGTCCAGGCCCCACGCTCTTCCCGGCTAAGGAAGACTGGAGCAGACGGGGGTCTTGTGTGGTTCAGAGGTGCAGCGGTGGCTTGGGGTGAACTCGGGGCTGCCCCCAAGAGTTTCTGGGAGAATCGGGAAGGACTTGAGGGAAGAGTGGATCTGCCCCATGCGACCTGTTCCTGGACCCCCAGCTGGGTCCAGAAAGGAATGAGAGCTCGGAGCTGAGGGGACACAGGTCAGAGGCTGCAAGTCGTTGGCTCAGGCGGTGAAGCAGGCAGACTTGTCCATCCACCAGGGTGAAAACATGGCGCCCATTTCCAAAGGTTTAGGTCTGTGGGTCTCAGAGATGGTTTTATTTTTTATTTTTTTTCAGAGATGGTTTTACATGGCAGCTCAGGCCACGACCGTGTGTGTCTTGCTGCTGTGGCTCCAAGGCCCGTGCGCCTGTCCCTCCACCCCGGGGGCCTCCACAGCATGTGGCCGTGAGAAGGGCAAAGCCCCCCCCCAACCCCCACCCAGAAACCCCACACTATCGCCACGCCGTGGATGCCCTGCTTCCCCAGGCTCCAAGACCCTTCGGGGTTGAAGTATGAGGTGAGAGGGGTGAGGTACAAAGTATGAGGTCACGGCTAGTAAGTCACAGACAATAACCCAAGTATTTGACTTTTGCAACAACTTACTTTACAAAAACAATTAGAGCATTTTTAAGGTGACAGCAGTATGAGTAGCAGCGGGGGCTTCCTGAGTGCCGACCCTGCACCTGACCCTTCTTCTGGCATCATTAGTCAGTCTTTGGGTTTGTAGACCCTGGGCAAGTCACAGGGCCTCTCCGAGGCTCATCCTCTGCGAGGGCAGCCCTTTCGAGAAAGGTCTCTCCCTGTCTCCCCAGGGTTGTTCTGAGTCTCGAAGCTAATGCACAGCACATGAGGCACTCAATAAACGTTAGCTCCCTCCCGTCCCATTCTAATTTATTTTAAAAGGGCATAGGGTTAAGACAGAGGTCTGAACGCCCCACAGGGGAGCACTCAGATATTTAGAGGATGCCGAGGAACGGGAATCAAAACGGCTCTGTTAAGAGGCCCCTGGCCGACTGGCCCAGAGAAACCAAAATTTCATAGCTACTTTAAATTTATGAGTTGTTGGGTCCTGGAAGGCAGGCGGGTCATAAACCTCAAACAAGAAGCCATACAGGATCTTAATGAATAAGGGTCATACAGCAAGTGCCCCATTTCCCCACCCCGGCCCCCAGGACACCCACGAGGCGCCATCCCAGAAGATCCTGGCAGGCCCGTTTTGCGGGTGCCGATGAGGCTGGCTGGGAAGCCAGCCCCGGAGGCCCAGGGCTTCTACCTGGCCGGGGGGGGGGGGGGGGCGGGGAGTGGAAAGCAGCTCTGACCACTGCAGGCCCGGCCGGCTCCTCTCAAACCAGCACGGGGACACAGGGGAGGAGGCAGCTCTGTCACCTCTAACGGGTCCTGCACACACAGGTCTGAGTCCCCGATTTGGAGCAGGGGGCTGCCCTGTCCTCACACCATCTATAGATGAAGGGCTATCGCCTGCTTATGTCTGCTCTTCTCCCTCCTTCCTTCCTTCCCTCCCCTTGTTTGCCACCCCGCCAGGCACTGGGGGTGCACGCAGGAACAAGACAGCTGTGGGTCCTCTGCGAAAACGGGCCTCTCAGGAGTAAGCTTTTGCACGCCCAGCCTCCCCCTGGACGGAGGGAGCGGCTTCCAGGCAAGGCCCAAGCCTGTGATGATCTCTGTGTCCCCAGCACCTAGGACAGGGCCCGCTGGCAAGCCCTCTGCGCTCTCCCTAGCTGTCACACAACGGCGACGGATGCTCCACTCCCTCCAAGGCAGACCTTGGGAAGCCAGCGGCGCTGTGTTCAACCTTGGCCCTGCCACCGTGCTGCTGTCTGGAAGATCCTGTCAAGTGACCTAACTTTCCAGAGCCTTCCTTTCCTCACCTGTGAAACGGGGAGACTAACTACCACCCCGGGGTTGCTGAGGGAAGTGCGGGCAGGTACCGAGACCTGGTACCTAACAGGAACCCAGTCAGGGGAGGCCAGTACTGTCATCCTAGGGAAGGCCTTCTGACCCTTCCTGGGGACCCTCTGATTCTGCCTCGAATAAGAGGCCCACGGGAAGGGAGCCAAGGGCAGGGCAGCCATGCCATCCCTGCACTCCCCCTGGCAGCCCCAGGGCTCAGGCTCGGCCTCGCCATCAGACAGGTCTCTCTTTCCAGCTGTGGTCCCAGCTAGCCAGGCAGCCGGCTGGGGGTTGTGCCGACCATGCGACCATGCGGGCCTGCAGACGCCCCGGGGGCCGGGAGGCCACTCCTCCTGGCCCCGGCTTTGCCACTACCTTCCTTACTCAGTCACCCTTGTTAATCAGATTGCCAATGCAGGCCAGGGTATAGGGGTCCTAAACTGGCGTTTCTGGAAGACCCCGTGGATAGAATTCAGGGGGTCCCTGAACTCTAGAGGGACCAAAAAAAAAAAAATCACAACTTTCATTTTCACTGACCTCTGATTGAACTGATTGAAATTTACCATTTCCCGCACAGCTGAGGGTAGGCGACAAACCCACAGTACCCGTTACCGTCCCCAATGTTCACACGTCACGTGACATATCACGGAGATTTCAAAATGTGTCACTAAGGCTTGTGACTGCTTCAAAAGTGAAGTCGTTATCGGACCTGCTGCTGGATCTCGTTATTTAATGCATTAATAAAGAAGCTATCTACGACTAGATCACATTGAGCATACTTGCATAACTGTATTTCAATATAATCGATTTCCTTTGTAATCCTTCACGGTGCATTGTATGCTTTGAAAACTCGGTTGGGAGGAGGGGTCCGTGGGCTTCGCCAGCCTGCCGGGGACAGAGCGCCTTGCACGGACCCTTTGTGTCCCGACATTCTAGGATTCTGAGGCTCTAAGTCCCGAGGGCCCTTACCATCAGCATAACTATGAAATTAAATTTGCTGATCGCATGGCCTTTTTTTTTCCAATCAGGAAATATATCCAGAGGCCGTGACAGCCCTTCCAAACTCCCGGGCTTCCCACAGAATGAGCTTGAATGACACTGGAAAGGTTTCAAAAATCCAGTCCACCCCTGCTTTAATTCCTTTCTTCCCCCCCAACAGATGTTGCCGGCCTGGTGAGGAAGCCCGTCATGCGCGACTCTCACGCCACCGATGGCGTTTCTCAGCCGAGGCAGATTCTCCCGGTTCGCCAACGCCATCCTCCTTCCGGCTTGAGGCAGCCCCACGCAAGGTTCAGGGGGCTTCTTTAAGGGAGGGGAGGAGATGACTACCTTTCAACCTGAACTCCAAGCCCGGAGGTCAAGCTTTCAGGCGGTGCCGGCCCGTCTGCCCCCCTGTCCCAGCGCTCACAGCTGCTTCTTGGTAGCACCGAGGGCCCCCGGGCCCCAATAATGAAGGTCGTGATTCTTGAACCTTCTCTTTAATGACGACTTGCAACCTCCTCTCCTCTTCAGACCTTGGCCTGACTTCCCAACTAGCCGGAGTCACTGGCTTGAATTTTGCTTTCCTCGTAAGTTAGGGTGGCCCAGATCAAGGGACCCTGGCAGGTGGTTATGTGTCTCTGGTCTTCAGCTTCCCTATCTGTAGATGGTGCACAGCTGGGGATTCTTGGAGGCTCTTCCAGTTGGAATGTTCTGGGAGCAAAGTCATGTCATCCCTTTGGGCAGATGCTCCAAAAACATCCACAGCCCCGGGCCCTGGCGCTATGAGTCATGGCCTTCTCATTCGGTGACTTCACCTCCCCAAGAGTCAGTGACCATCCCAATGAAAGGGGGAGACTGACCCCAGGAGCTAGCATGGGAACGGGTGCAGGGGACGTGTGCGGAGCGTTTTCCCAAAGGGCTTGGCACAGACTAAGTGCTTGATAAAGAGTCCTTGCGTTCAGAGACCAGTATTGACTTACCTGCTCACCCACGGGGCCTGGCCGTCCAGGGTCGCCTGGCTCCCCCTGCAAAGAAAAGAGGAGAATCACTTGGGGTGGGTGATGGGAGTCTAAACCCCACCCCCGGAACGCCGCCAGGTGACTGGCCTTAGTTCCCAAAAGTAGGCAAGGACAGGAACCTCAACTCCAGAGTCTGTAGACCCCAAACAAATGGCAGAAATGATGGGACACTTGGACAAAACCTCCGGCCCCAGACACGGCCCTAGCTGCCCATTCCCTGAGTGGCCTTTGGCAGACGACTTGGTTACCCTCTGGTCTGTATCTCATTTGGGCTGTTCATCAACCCACTGCATTTTGTGGACGTGGTAATTAGAGCCCAGAGAGGCAAGGGGACTTGCTCGGGGCCACACAGCAAGCTAGAGGCAGGGCTAGAATTGGAACTTTGGTTTGACTGATGGAAATCTCCATTTCTATTGGATGAAGCTGCCCCACTACAGGGAGATCAGAGAATCAAGGAGTCAGGGCACCTAGATCCTAGACCCTAAGCCACTCGGCCTCTGCCACCGGCTCACAAAACGACCAGTGAGCCTTGTCTCTGCTCCGGGTTCAGCCTGCCCAGCTATAAATAAGGGAGATCAGGCTCATTTGTCTCGCAGACTATTTCCAGCTCTGATGCTTGGTGGCCTCATGTAGAGCCTTGTCTGCCAGCTGTATCCCATGCCAGGGTAGCTCCTGCTCCCCAGGCAGCCACAGCTGCCCTGGCGTCCCCACAGCGTGAGCTGGAGAGGCGAGCAGCCCCGTGGGATAAATCCACCCTGACTAGGTCACCGCTCTCGCCACAGAAACCCAGCTGGTATCTGAGGGAGTAAGACCGAGACCTCAGGGGGCAGGACAAGGGCTAAACGAGCCAAACCAGCCAGGAGCTGGGCTCCCAGATGGACGCGGCTCACCGCAATCAGGGTCCGAGCCTCATCCCTCCCTCCAGCGCCTCCTCCCAGACCTCCCGCTCATGAGAACCAGAGGGGTCAGACAGACACACGGGCCGTGTCCACTGAGCGGAGGGGGACGTGGATGTCCTGGGCTACCCTGGCTCTGCCCTCAGCCTCGTGTGTCTGCCCAGCTTTACACGTGGCCCAACAGTCTCTGTCCAGGACGGCTTGGAAATCCAACCCGCAAGAAGATCCCTTGGAAAACCACTAAGCGAGGCTGCCCACGTGCGAGGACCGTCACTCTCCTACCCAGGCCAGGTCTTTTTTGATCGGTTTAAAAAAAAGAAAACAACTGTTACCAAATGTAGTACATATTGACTGCACATCATGGGAAAAAGCTAGAGGCCCACAAAAGAGAAGGGTCATGTCCTCTACTCCCGTCGCCCGGAGAGGGCCCTCGTCCACACTGCAGCCTCTGCTCTGAGCACAAAGGACCACCGTGCAACGGGCCCTGAAGTAGGCTCGTCCTGTGAGCCTCCGTCTGGAACCTGCTTCCTATTACTGCCACACCGCCACCTCCACAAACACGGGCATCTTCCCGTCTTCTCAACTCTTCCACTCCGCCATCTTCGGGGGCCACATCGCGTCCCATTACTTGAACTCTACCCCACTGTTGGTTATTGAGGTTCTTGTTCATTCTGTCCTCTCTGTTACCAATATGTTGTGATAAATGGGGACCGTTGACCCCCTTTCCACAACTGTCCCTGGGACTGGGGTTCTTCTTGGGGCCCTCATTTGCTGTTTCCCCCTTTCTTCTCTTCCCCAGTCATTCCAAACACACCCCTCCTCAAAAGCCCAGTCACTTCCAGGTCCTCTCACCTTCATGCCATCTGGACCGGGCCGGCCAGGAAACCCCTTCCTGCCAGGTTGGCCCTGCAACAGAGAGAGGTGAGTGAGGGGGGCTAGCTGGGGTTTGGGGTGCTATAATGCCCCAGAGGGGGCAAGGACGCAGAGCCCGGATGGCCCCAGGCTGCCAGCTGGTCTGCAGATGCAGGGGTGGGGGGGGGGCTGGCAGCTGTGTGACCTCAGGGAAGTCTCTCCTCCCAGGCCAGTCCTGTGTTGTAAATGGGCATGTTGAAACCTGCTTTCAAGGAATGAGGAAGAGGAAGGAACCAGACAGAAGATACAGGGTCCCAGGTGGGAATGGAGAGTTTATGCCAGTGGTTTTCCAAGTGTGGCCTGGGGACCCCTGCGATCCCTGGGGCCCTCTCAGGAAATGCATGATGTCAGAACTAGGTTCACACCAGCGCTAAGGCATTGTTTGCCTGTGTCTCTCTCATTCTCACGAGTGTACGCGGACTTTTCCAGAGGCTACATGACACGCGGTATCGTCAACAGATTGAACACAGAAGCAGATGGGAGAATCCAGCTGACTTCTATTAAACCAGACGTTAAAGAGATTTGCAAAAACGGTAACACAATGCCATTCCTTTCATTAGATTATTTTGTGTTGGGAAACTACAGCCAGTTGGTTGCTCTGTATGGCTTTATTGTAAAACTATTATTTTTGTGACCACAAAGTGGGCTTGTTATTATTATTTCAAGTGAATTAATAAATACATTTAAAAGTTTTCAACTTTAATTACTAATATCCATAGAAGGGACCCACACAAAGAAAAGTATTTTGGGTGCACACTTTTTTTTTTTTTTTAAGAAGGTAAACAGGCCCCAAGACCAAAACATTCGTGCACTGCTGGTTTACGCCCTCCCTGGTGTGGGCCTTGTGGAAGGGCCACTAGGAGCAGAGCAGTGTGGAGGACACAAGGTGAGGTTCTGGACTGTGAGAGGCTAGGCTAAACCCCTTCCTCTTGGAGCCTGAGCTGTGGGTGAAACTAAGACCAGCAATGGGATTCTCAGAGAGTCAAATGCATGAAAGCAGGAGCAAAGCCCGGCCCCAGGGCAAACACAGCCGGTTGGTTTCCTGCCTCTGGCATCTTGTCCTTTGCATCTGTTCTAGTCCCTTCTCTGGCTGACCCAAGGCTCTGGCTGATGATTTCTCAGCAGAGCGCCCCCTGGGTCTTGCTTATCTGCACACAGTGGGCTCAGGAACAACAAATCCCACCTCCCCAGGGCCAGTGACACTCACCTCCAAGCCGGGGGCCCCAGGAGGCCCCATGGGTCCCTCATCTCCCTAGAGTTGGGAGACACAAGAGAGGAAAAAGGAGAAATTAATCCACTGAAGGTCTCGGAGAACTTGACCTGTAAGGAGGGAAAGGGGCAGACAGAGGAAAGCCCTCCTGGACCAAGAGAAATGCTATGCCTGGTCTCCCACCTGGGCCCCCACCCAGGCCACACAGGGACTTCCACACAAAGGGGGCTCCCAGTGCCGTCTGAGTGTGACAGGCCCGGGGTTCGTGGCAGGGCTGGGCAGAAAGTTAAACCCTATCGTATGCTGTGGGTACAGAGCCTCGACTGCAGCTCAAAGATACGAGTTCTATTCTGAGCTCTGTCATCGACTCAGCGGCAGACCTTAACCTCCCTGTGCCTCAGTTTCCCCATCTGTAAAACGGTGCCGAACAGAGAGGACCATCCTAAAGTACGACGACTAGCCTACGTGGAGTTCCTAGAAGACAGTGATGAGGCCCCATCCCCTCCTCTGTCACAAACATCATCCAGGAAGGGTGTGTGGGGACTGCGGGTGGGGCCGAGGGGCATGAGGGAGGGAGAGGAAGGAGAAGTGAGCAAACACAGGGGTGGATGAATGAATCACTGGGGACGTGAGCGAGTGGCAGGCTCTCGAGTGGTAACGTGGGGGTAGACAGAGGCACGCGGCTGGCGCCCTCCCCCCTCCTGGCCCCTCCCTCCCTTCCCACCTCGGGCCCTCCCGCAGGCCTGGGCAGCCTCTAAACTGGCCCCTCTGGCATGCCAGGCCTAACCCAGAGCCCCCCCGACCCCGGGGCCACCCCCCAACCCAGCTTCCAGGAAAGCAGCCCCACGTGGCCACTCGCAGAGCCAGCGCTGGGACCCCGCCAGACCCTGGACCAGCCTGCAGAGGGATCCGCGTCCGCTGGATGCCTGCCTGTGGTTGTGGTGAGGCCGGGCTGTCTGTGTGTCACGGGGGCCTTGGGGTCTGAGCCTAGGGGGTGCTGGGGGAGCCTCAGGCATAGGCAAAATCCAGGGCCAGCCCATGGGGTGCCCGGTGGGTCCGCCCACAGAGAACTTCTCAGTCCCCTCCAGCGTGAATGAGGAAACTAGCCAGTGTCCACTCTGGCACTTACTAGCCCCGCCAGTCGTGTCCTCCTCTGGGATGCCCCCCGGGCAGCTCCCGGGAGCACAGACTTAATAGCATAAGGTCTTCGTCATGGGCATTGGGCTCAAGCAGGCCTGGATTTGAATCCCGACCCTGCCTGCCACTAACCATGGGACCCAACACATGTCTTCACCCCGAGTCTCAGGGCCTCACCGTCTATTGTCCCACACCCACGCCCCCAGGAAGCTGTGTGGCGGGCAGGAGCAGCGGCAGTGGCCCCCAGAGAGAAAAGCCCTGGGCGACGGGGATGCGGTGGCGGCAGAGAGCCAGCTGCCAGCCTGGCCAGGCCGGAGAAAGACCTTCGCAGGGTCACGGGGTAGGGCCGAAAAGGATGAGTGGGAGGGCGAGCTTGAGGCAGCCCGCCAGTGGCGTCCTGGCCGAAGGGCCCTGGCCCCCAGCGGAGGCCTCCAGGACCCCGGATGGAGCAGGTGGGGCTGCAGGGGCCAGGCAGGGCACAGGCAGGGGACAGGCAGGGGACATAGGGCCAGACAGTCTTACCTCGGGCCCCAGCTGCCCACGGGGTCCCGGCAGCCCTCGAGCTCCAGGCTTACCCTGGTGAGAAGGGAACAGAAAGAGGCCTCAGAGGCAGCACCTTCACAACCATCAGAGGCTGGCAAGACCCCCCAACAATTCCAGCCAGTCCCGGAGGTCCGTGGTGTCCATGGAGCAGGGACTCACCTTCGTGCCTTCTGGGCCGTTGTCCCCAGGGGGGCCAATGTCTCCGGGGAATCCCTGAGGGGTAGCAGAGAGCAGGGGTCACCCACGGGTGGATGGAAGTACGAAGAGCATCGGTCTTGCAGGGAGACCGATCCGGGTTTCTGTCCCTTCCTGCACGGGATGGGACCCTGGGCAGGTGCATTAACCACCGGACCCTGCAGTCCTCTGTTCTAGAACAGGGACCTGAGTAAGAGCCCGTACATCGCGGAGAGTTGCTGAGAACATTAAATGAGATAATGCAAGAAAATACTTAACACGGGAGCAAGCGTACAATACACACAAGAGTGCGTGCCCTGGAATTCTCCACATCCTGGGTCTGCGGCTGCCGGAGCCCCAAAGCCAGCCCTCCTCTGCTCCGAGAAATGGCCGCCTTTGATTGCGGCGCTCTTTCAGATACTATGCTGTTCTGGGTTTGCTACGACTTGGAGGAGCTTGGGAAACGCTGGTCTCGTTAAGCTCAGCTCCTCCTCTCCAAGGGCCCCCTGCCTCCTGGCCCGGCTGGACTCTGCCCCGTAGCACCAAGGAGGGCCCACTGCTCCCGGACCAAGCTCGTCCCCGATGGCTGGCCGTGCACTGGAGGCTTCTTTCTGACATGGAGCAGAACCCCAGGCCTTTCCCCTGGACAACCTCGTACTGCCCTGTAGGGCCACGCAAAGCATGGGGGGGGGTGGGTGGGAGTCCTTTCCACAGTGGTCTTTGCACAATTTGGAGACCAGTTCCCCTGCCACCTCCCCCCACCCCGCCACAGAGGCCTGCTCCTTGCTGGCCCTTCAATGGCTTCTACTCTGGGGCCCAGGGCCCCTCAGTCTTGCCACCTCTAGTCAGTCAGCTTCCATTGTTGGCAGTCACTAGGATGCCAGTGCTTCTCTGGGTGTGAACAGACCAGCAGAGGCCAGCACGGGAACATCCCCTTCCTTGTTGTAGGTGTAATACCTCTGTTAATTCATCCTAGTGCCACAGTCACTTTTAGGGCAGCCCCAATACTCCCTTAGTCTCCTGACAACTAGAAACTAAAATCTTATATGAATCCCTGAGACCAAACTGCCTCCTCCCATGTTGCCTCCATCAGCGGCTTTTTTCCTTTCTTTTTGGTGACTCCCATTAAACCCCAGCTCACGTCCTCTCACCCTTCTTACTAGCAAAGGCAAGAGTGGGTTTGAATTTTGAGCTAATAGAGAAAGCCAAAGCTACCACATCTTTTTTCTTCAAATCGAGAGGCTCAAAGTCCTGTTCTGCCACCGACTCACTGTGTGACCCCGGGCAGGTTCCTGAGCATCTCTGGGCCTTGGTTTGCTCATCTGCAAAATGGTGACCACAACGTCACCTTACAGGGCGATTCTGAGGCTCAGAGGGAAGAAGGCAAGCAAAGGGCTTAGTTCAGCGCCCGGCACCTGGGGAGCACTCAGTAAAAATCCGCGTCCAAAAGGATGCAGAGGGGGAGCCACACCGCCACCCACTCCCCTACCCCGCTCCCCAGGGGGGGCATGGTCTCAGAAGGAGCAGAGACCCAGGAAGGCGCTGACATGCCCTTCAGCTTCTGTCTTCAGCAGAGCAGGACTGTCTTCTGGACGCAGAGTTAGCCAACCCAAACGGAACCCAAAGGTGGGAGACGCAGCCCCCAGAGCCGTCCAGGGACCCAGGAGAGAACCAAAGCAGAGCTTATTTGCTACTAGCAGCAGTGACCATGAGGGAGTCACTTCACGGCGCTGTGACTCAGTTTCCTTATCTGTCACACAGTGGTGGTGCCACCTCCCTCACACGACTGTGGTGGCGTGTCCACACGTTCTTGTCCCCAAGCTACGACACAGCCTGCTGACACGAGGTGGTGCCTGATAAACGTAAGGCAGCCCGCGTCCCCCCTCCCTCGGCGGCCAGACTGCCGGGAAACCTGGGCTGTTAGAAAATTCTTCTTCCACAGCGGCCAGGGGAAGGAATCGAGGCCGTGGAAGAGAGGCCAACTGCATTCGTCTAAAGATAGGACTGTGTCATGGCCAAAGTCAACACAGCGGGAAGTCAGAACTTGGAGCTTGCAGGAAACTATCCCTCATCTAGCTGGGTGATACCAGGAGGGATCTTTGGAAGGATCTAGAGAACCCGGCAGAGGGAAACTTTTGTCTCTGAGATCTTGGGGAAGACAGGGAGGTATGTGTACACAATGGGGGCTGGCTGAGGTCGGCCTAGACCCCCGGAGAGTCTGGGTGCCAACGATCCTGGGCAGATGGCCGCCCTGGCCAGGACCACTCCATGCTCCAGAGACGGTCCCCGTTGGAGGGGCAGGGGAAGAGCTCGGCCAGCTGCCTCACATCGTCGTATGTATGTAAGCACGCCCGCTGGCCAACAGACCGCAGCCCTGTGCTCTCACGGGCATCAGAACCTCGTGGGCAAGCTCTACTAATTGCTCAATCATCCTTCGTGATTTCTCATTCTCTGTTCAAACACCAGAATTTTCATGTCTGCCTCTTGCTCCCTCTTCCTCGGAACTCTGAGCCCTGAACTTTTTCCAGGGGGAGTGTGGGTGTTTGGAAAAGTTCCAAGGCTCAGGCTAGAGAAACAGGAGCTCCTGTTAAGGGTGCAGGCTTGAGTTCAGAGGACTTTTCTGATGTTTTTTCTGGAAGCTATAAAGGGGACCACAAAGCTAGGGAGGGTCTCCGAGGCCAGCTACTGTCCCACTGCCACTGAAAGTCACCAGGGGCAAAGAGGCAGGAAAGGAAAGATCGCCGATCTTGGAATTTCTATTCTTGGCCCATCTCTTCTTTGCTGAGTGGCCTCAGGTAAGTACCTCCTCCTCCCAATCTCTGGATCTTGGTTTCCCAAGGACAATCCCCAGTCCCGGTTGTAGCCGGATGCAGAAATGTAGCCTCACATACCTCGGGTCCAGGAGGCCCAGGAAACCCAAGGGATCCCTTGTCTCCAACTTTGCCCTGGGGAAGAGAAGAGACGGCAGGGGAGTAAGTGAGGGCCCACCTTCCCCCATCCTTTGTATTAGCCCCCTGGCTGTGGGGGCTGAAAACCTCAGGAACATGGGAATGAGATCTCCCTAGATAACTAGGAGCTACGTTCAAACCCATCTCCTACACTTAAAGCCATGGGATCCTTGGGTAAGACGCTTCACCTGGTAGCAGCTCAGTTTCTCCATCTGTAAGATGGGAGGGATAATAACCCTCTAGCCCTCGGGGGGGTTGGCCGCCTTTAAAGAAGTACGGGTATGGCAAGGGGGCGGACACAAAGCCACGTTGCGGAAGTTCGTGTTATCAGTGCTACTGCTGTGTTCGACGCTTTGGGGGCCCCAGACTCTGATCCTCCCCAGACCTCTGACAGGGACCGAGGCCAGTTTCTGACGCTTGGTGAGTTCCCGCCCTTCCGGGCCTCCTCTGTAAAACAGGTGAATCTCATCCCTATCCTGCTCTGCTTGGCTCCCAGGGCGGCTGCAGGAGGCAATGCGGCCCAGGATGTGACCGGGTCCCTGGCCACATTTCATAACTGCAGAGGGCGAGGTTTGGGGGCGCCGGAGCAAAAGGTACTTACCAGAGGCCCAGGCTTCCCCCGTGCGCCTGGGAACCCCGGCAATCCCTGGCTCCCCTGGAAAAGACCAAGAGCAGGCTGGGGTCAATAAGGGACGAAATGGCCAGGTGAAGAGCTGCTCGGTCATCCGTGCCCGCCTGGAGAACACTGCCCTTTGGGGGTGATGAGCTCCCCCCTCATTTTCCCTGCCTGCAAGCTCCAGCAGGGCACCCCTGTGGGCGGGGCCTCAGGGGTGCAAAGGTGACACAGCAGGCCCTGTGCCCACCGAGTCCTCCTGGAACCTGGGACCCCGGGGGAGCCCCAAGCTAGCTCCGCAGTGCGATTTATGCCTGAGGAACTCTGGAGACGGGGGGCCCAGCGGGGGAAGCAGCCGGGGCCCGCACGGCTCGCGGTCCAGAGACACCGAGGCTGGGTCAGGACAGGCCAGCCAGGAGGGAGGGAAGAGGAAGAGGGAGAGCGGGCCAACATCTGGGCCTTGTTGACTGGCTGGGCGAGGTCCAGATGTGGCCACATGGTCCCGGACACAGGCAAGGGGGAGCCGGCCTTGGCAAGCTGCCTTGGTTTGCCCATCAGTCAGAAAGGCCGGTTACTTACTAAGTAAGTACTTAAGTAAGTGTCTAAGTACTTTAGTAAGTGACTGGGTTACTTGAGTCACTTACTCAAACATGCCCTAAAGGTTCACGGTGCTGTGTAGGACTCCTTGCTGAGCTCAGCCAGGGCAGTCTGGGGGGCCAGTACCCTTGGGGAGCTAGCCGGCTGGCACGGGGCTGAACACAAGTCCCCATCAACCAGGGGCTGCTCCAGATGACTGACAGACGGACGGATGGGCAGCTCGCGGCCTGCGGAGAGGGAAGCGGCCCCCGTCCAAGCAGGTGAGGAAACGGCATCTGAGCAGCGTTCTGAAGGACGGGGCCGGCCAGAGGCTGAGTGGATGGCGCACCAGGCCAGGCAGCAGCGTGTGGGGCGGAGGGCCCTTTGGGGGAGCACGGGGCTGTAAGGGGAGGGGGCGGGGATGGGTCAGAGGGGCTCACTCACTGGGGTCCCTGGTGCTGGGGTGAGGGGCCGGGACTTGGCGGTAGGGAGCCATGGATGGTGTGTGAGCACAGAGCAGAGCTTTGCGGCAGTGAGGAAGACAGACTGGGAGAGGCGGGGGCGGGGGCGCTGACAGTAAGTCAGGAGGCTGTCAGGCCGGGGAAGAGATGGTGACGGAGAACTGAGGCCGGAGAAGACAGGGTTCTGTGGAAAGAAGCCGTCTTTCCGGGGCGTCCTGGCCCATGGGAGACCCTGCGAAGGAAGCCAGGACCAAAGAAACGCAGGGTCGGGGGAGAATTCGCCGCAATTACCTTGTCTCCTTGGAATCCAGTGTCTCCTGACACACCCGGAACCCCTTGTTCACCCTAAATGCACACCAGCAAAGAACGTTACAACGGAGAGCACGGTGGGTTCCGGAAGCCTCCCCTCTTCCAGGCCCACCGGCAGGGTGCAGCTGGGCCGAGGCTGTCCCCCGAGTGGAAAGGGCAGGCCCCCGGGGAAGCCTGTCTGGGGAAGGCAGGCCCTGGGGGGCACGGAGCCCATCTCGCCGCCCACCTGACGGGGGTTGCTCAGGTGGCCCAAAACACCACTAACAGAAGCCAAACTGCCTGGCCTTTCCTGGACAACTGACGCTTGCTGATCAAAGGAACTGCTTCCTGATCCTTGAACGTCTTCCTCATGAGCTTCGGGTCACAGGGGCAGGTGCAGCCCGGGGAGCGTCCCCCCGTCATGGAGGGTTCTGAGCCCTCGCACCTGTCACTTGGCCTTTTTCACTACCAGGCTGGGAGCTGTCATGTCACTTCTTCCTCCTGCGAGAGTCTCTATGCCAGCCAGCCACGTGGGGCCGCTTCTAATCAGTTGCCGGTAACCAGCTGTAGCGTGAGAAACCGGCTAGCCTGGCCGGCTAAGACTATGTACAAACAGCGAGTAAACAGGTCCCGAGTTAGTTCTGTTTCTTTCTTAAGGCGACACGGATTCTGGCTATCCGGGGTCTCTCCTGGCCCCTCCCCGTTTTCAGCTGGTACACGAGCTTTCAGAGAACCACACGGAAGGACGGATCCTCTCATAGCCGGAGTCACAGCGCCTCAATGTGCCTCATCATCTCCGGCTTGCCATGGCGGGTGTCCCCAAAGACACCCCGGCCCCAGTGTTCCGAAAACATTCACAGCCCCGGGAGCAGTCGGAAGGATGGGGAGGAAACCCAGGAAGAGTGGAGACTCTCAGAGGACCCACATCGTGCAGTCCAGGCCATGAGCTGGCAAAAAAAAAAAAAAGAAAAAAAGAAAACTTTCCTCGGTAAAACAAAAGCCAAAATAAAAATAGACAGATAAATAAATAAATAAATAGCTTTAAAAACAAACAAACAAACAAAAAAAACCCCTTACTTTGGTTTTTCCAATCTGGAAAACCCTGTACAATATCCCAGAGGTTTGAGAGCCAAGAAAGTTTTTTTCCCCTCAGGGTGCGTGTGTGTGTGTGTGTGTGTGTGTGTGTGTGTGTGTTTCATGTGCAAAGGAGGAGCAGAGGGGATTAAAAAAAAAAACGTTTAAAAAGACACCGAAGAAATCAGGACAATGGATTTGGGCTGGAGCAGGAGTCTTGGTTCCAGAATGCGCCTCCACGCAGGAAGACGGAGCCAAGTGGTTGTAAGTCGGACCTCGGCCAGACCGGGTCATGGAAAATCTGGGATTCTAGGCAGGACGACCAGGGAACACGAAGGGATGGTTCCGTCATCCCAGGGGAGGGCCCGGGGGTGCGGGGCACTCTCGGCAATGTTAAGACCCCTCCCCGGCCAAAGGCACAGAAAAGAAAGTTCTTTTTCTTTCCTTCTTCTTTTTTTCCCAACCCCAAAGACTTATTTGATTTTCTTGAAAACTATGGGCAGGAAAACAATTTCCTCCACTTCTTTTTTTTTTTTTTTCCAGAAAGCTTTCACATCTCAAACGAGCCAGGCACCAGCAGTCAGCGAGCCAGCCGAGTTCCATGTAACACGTTTATTTCCATGTTCCTGCAGGGCCAGTGAGCGGGAGGCCCGCTCTGCAGAGGGGCCTATAAAAAGCTCAAAGCCTACACGCCCCCCCCGCTCCCCCACTTCCTTTCTCCCCTGTCCGTGACTTCAACATTTCCAGAGCGCTGATGTCTCAAACCCCAGAGCAAACAGGTCGCTGTGGGGGGGCGGGGGGGGGAGCCCGCGCCTTGGAGAGAAAGCTCCTCCATCCCAATGGCAAGGCCACAGAAGAGGGGATTCAGGAGCCAGCGGGGCAAGGCCGGGGCACAGAGTGGGAGCCCTGGGGGCGGGGGCTGTAGCCTGAGGCCCGGGGGTAGGGGGGTGGAAGGCAGGGAGGAGGTGGAAGAGGTAGAAACACATGGCGAAAGCACTAGGCCCCTGGCTACCTAGGGGTGAGGTGGGTAGGACCGTCTGGTGCCCACAGCAGCCCCCGCCTCCCCTTTTCTAAGAGTGTGAGGGCCTTTAATGGATCTCTTTGAACTCTTTGGGGCTGTCTCCCCTCCTTGAAAATGGAGGCTCGGTGGAGGTCTCTGGAGCACATGCCTGGCTGGGGGGGGCGGTCAATCCCCACAGAGCACTCACACGGGGCCCGGCCCCGACACCCGCTCGCATTTCTCAGGTTTACGGGGAGCCGAGTTATGTGAAGACAGGTGCACAGGGGTCCTGCTGGCGGGAGGGGCACTCAGCTGCTCAGACTCGGGGAGAGCCGCCCACACCCCCTCTGGGGTGCCTAGTTAGCCCCGAGGCTGAGAGGGGACCGCGGGGAGCGCCGTCCCCGGCCTTTCTCGTCTCGGTCCCTCAGATACCGCACGACCGAAGGGGTGCCCCACTCCGGGCCCCGGGGTCCCACCAACCCCCGTCCAGCCGTGGCCTGGCACCGGGGGAGCTCAGCGGCAGCACTGGGTGGAGCACACGTGGCTCGGGTGGCCTCCCCATGGCAACTGGGAGGAAAGCGGGTCAGGGGCTCAGAGGCCTGTGCCAGCTTTTCTGTTGCATGCTCAGACCGCGTGCTCTCTGGGGTCGGGTTCCCGGGTCTAACTGGGGCGGGTTATGTGGATTCATCTCCTCCTGTGCTGGGAGACGTCTCTGGCCCTGCACCATACCTGCCCGCCGCAGGGCCTGTCCTCTCGGTAACAACCCGCCCCCCGAGCCCCCTTCTGGTTTTGGCCTCCCAGTCCAGACACTGGCCCCGACCTTGCTCTCGGAATTCAGACACCTGCCTTGCCTTACCCCCCACCTGTGCCTCAACAGCCCCCACCCGCTCCAAGCTCTATCTTCCAGGGTCTGCAAGCCCCAGACCGCCCGCCTGAGCTCCTCCTGAGCTACCAGGAAGAAGCCGGGGAACGCAGATTTCGGGGGGCTAAAGGGGAGATAGGAGGAGTGCGGGGCAGTGGACCTGGCGAGAGAGCAGCAGCGGCACTGAGGGGAGGGGAGGGTTGGTTCGCAGGCAGATAAAACACAGTGCAAAAAGGGAGTATTGAGATCACCTTATCACCTTTCAGTCCGGGCTCCCCCATGTTCCCCATCAGTCCCTGCAAGACAAAGGCCAGATCCTGCTGTGGGCGGGGGGGGGGGAGCCAAGTGCCCTGCCTGACACCCACTGGCTTGCTATGCCCACCCGGTGCTCGTTGCCCCCACCCGGCACTCAGTTTTCCCATCTGTGAAAGGGGGCAATGACCCCCAGCCCGGAGGGCCATGGTGTGGACCAAGGGAACACGAGAAGGGACAGCTGACTCCTCAGCCATGGCACTCTGAACAAATCCGGGGGGGGAAGGCTGCTCGCGGGGGCAGATGGGGTCCACGAGCATTGCCCCCTGCATGCTGGCCACACGGGATCATCCCCAGAATGAGGTCCTAGCAGTTGGGGCCCATCTTTTTCCTGCACACCCATCCCACCCAGGGATGGACCAAGTTCACTGGTTTGCCGCTATAGTTTCTATGCCCCTTGTGATGCCCCACCCCCCGGCTGGCCTTTCAGTGCCCTGACGCCTGGAAGCCACATGCGACTCCTGCCCAGCTCAAGGACTGCTGTCCAAGAAATATGGCAGCCATAAGTGACATACAGATGCTGACTGGCTCTCAGGCCCAGGAAGAACTGAGCTCCTGAGCTGTCCACCCCAGCACCTCCCGAACCCCCGTCCTCCCCTCCCCTCCTCTGCGCCCAGGCCCACTTTCCTCTGGGCAGCCACGGGTCAAGGGGGGGGGGCGCCGGGCTGGGATGAGACCCGGATTCCGGGATGGCTCTTGTTTCCTTACCTTCACGCCCTTGGGTCCTAGATAGCCAATCGGACCGAGTGCTCCCATGTCGCCCTGGCAAGAGAAAGAAAAGAGGGCATCGTGAGAGGTGGCTCCCGGGAGCCTGGCCTGGGAGGGACGATCCCCAACATCCCCTGGCCTGGGCTGCTGGGGACACAACACCACTGACTCCATCGGACCGCCTGCTCTCGTCTCTCCTCCGCTGCTTGCCCGTCGTGTGATCTGGGGTGGCTAACCTCTCCGTGCCTCAGTTTCCCCATCTAAACGGGCGTCAGGACTATGTACCTCCTAGAGCTGTTTCAGGAAGAACTGACTTAGACGTACTAAGTGCTGGGCATGGTCTGGAGGCATTTGGGGTTGTCCCAGCTGAAGGGGCCCTACCGGCATCTCGTGGGTGAAAGCCCCACAACACAGAACGGTCTGGCTCAAAATGCCCACAGTGCTGAGGTGAGAAGCCTGGCCGAGAACGAAGGGGTGGCTGGATCCTCTGTGCACAAGCCCACCCTCCCCACCTCATGGGCCCTCGGCTCCTACCGGCCCCTGCGCCTACTGCCTCCGGCCGCAGCCATTTATCGGTAAGCGCACACGGAGAGATAGGGAACCCCCGAAAACGCGCTCTTCTCCCTGCTTTCCATCTGCTGTGACTCATCAAAGTGTCGGCTGTTTTGTGCGCTCACACAAGGTGCTTGACCTCTCTGGGCCTCGGTTTCCCACGTCCCTGCCTCAGGCTCTGTGGGGGTCCCTGGCAAGTGCTTGGAAGCCCCCTGAGGAAGGCCAGCTGCCCCAGACTTGCTGTGGGAACCGCCCGGAGACGTCAGCATCACATTCTTGCCTGACTTCCGCCGGAGGGCCGGCGGACCCAAGGAGAGGGTCGGAGGGAAGGTGCCGAGTTCGCAGACGGTGGCGTGGTCTGCGGGGGCACTGTCAGGTCCCACCCCCCCCCCACCCCCCGGCCCCTGCAACGGCTCAGATGAGCTGACACAGAGGCCGACCACTGTCTGGCCACATCCCTGCCAGGGATGGGCTGTGTGACCTTGAGCAAAACCCTTGCCCTCTCTGCACCTCAGGAACCCCACCTGATTAGGTCAAACCAAACCTTCTAGCTGAATCTCTGCCAAGAAATGGTGCTTTGCGCTCCATCGGATAATCTTCTGAAGGCAGTAAGGTCTCAGCAGGTGGCAAGACTAACACAAGCAGCAGTGACTTCTAGGCACGGAGCCCGGCATCTTACCTGCCTCGCCCTGAGGACTCCGCACAACAGCCCTCGGAGATTTACCCTCCTACCACCCCCATTTTACAGATGGGGAAACTGAGGCTCCATAAGGTTAGGACTGGATGGAGCTGGGATTCACACCAGGCAGTCCGTCTCCGGAGCTTCCAGACAATTCTGAAGACGTCTTGAGAGAGGAAGGTGAGAGGGGAGTAAAAAGGCCAGGATCACCGGCCGGGAGAGGCTGCGGTCTGAGGAAAAGCCAGCCCTTCAGAGAAGTGTACCTCCCTCAGCCATGCTGGCTGCTGCTTCTCTCCCTCTGTCCTTTCCTGGATGAAGGGAGCCGGGGGTGGCCTGCCCAGAGTTCCCCGTGACCCACAAATAAACACAGGAGGCTCTCCTGGCACAGTTGGCTCCAGCTGGGGCCCGGGCTGCGGGCAGGGGACCAGTCAGCAGCTCCAGGAACACAGGCTCCTTCCCGCTGCAGGCCTGAAGGGGCTGGTGTGGCGACCGAATTCAGTACGGGCCTGACCGACACCACACCCGCCGCCCCCGCCGGCCCTTCCAGGAAGGTCTGTGCGCGTGGTGGGGGGCAGGGACTTGCATGGGTGTCCAACCCCAAAGGACAAGAAATCTGTGGAAAAGGGACTCCGGCCGCAGGGACATGGGGAGAAGGTGGCGGCTTGCTTAGGGCAGGCCTTTCCCATGTTGGCAGGGCCCCAGTGCTGGGCTCTGAAAGCACTCGGGGGAGGAACAGAGAACATTCCAGGCTGCTCTCCCCCCGGTACAGCCCGCAGAGCACCCGGCTCTGCGCGAGACACCCTTGCGGGCAGCCCGGCCAGGCGACACACAGCGTGTCATGTCCTCATAAGAAAGAACAATGAGTAACGCCCTGAATTTGGATCCTGCTCCCGCTCTTGCCTAAGCTCCCAGATGCCGCTCTATACATCGTGCCCTTTTGTCCTGCTGATTCTCAAAACACAACCGTGTCCGCAGCCGGTTCCAGAGCTCCTACTGTGCGCCAGGCACCGCACTCGAGTCTTCGAGGTCCCGTCGACCGCCGTGCACGGGCGCTTAGGCTGGGCCCCGAGCAGCACCAGCCGGGGCCTCGCCAGCTGTCCACGGTAACCCCATGAGGCCCGTCATACAGAGAAACCCAAGGCTTAAAGAGAGGCGAAGTCGGTCACCCAAGACTAAGCCACCCACAGCGGACGTGGGCAGGACCAGAACCCAGGTCTGGCTGGCTGGCGGGGCCTCCCACCACCCCCCACATACGTCTTCCCTTCCTGCCCTGCCATTCATTCCTCTGCAGCTGCGGTATCCTTGGCCACGGGTTCCCAGACCCAGAATGTTGTTCACACACGCTCATCCTTCGGCCGAACCGCCAGCATCCCTTCCCTGACCCCACAGGCCAGGCCCGTCCCCTGCGGTCAGGTCGCACGGTCCTTGCCACACTGGCGACCGTTTATGTGTGTGTATCTGCGTGGCCAAGAGCGGCTTAATGACGGGCGAGAAAGAAAGCTGATTCCGCTCCCGTTTACAAATCCTCTAGGGAGAAATCTCGCCTCCGTGTTCCTAGAACTGCCTTTGAAGGCAACAAGGCCTCTTTCCAGAAGCTCTGATAGGGATCAGTGGCCTGGGGACGGGGGCGTGGGGGCTGTGGCCGGTCCTGGCTCCCGTGTGGTCTCCGTAAGTCTCCTCTCCCACACGGAGGAGCCCCCTGGCTTGGCCCACAGTCTCACACACCTGCTCTCTCCAGTCTTTGGTCTCCGGAAGCCACAGAGAGCCGAAGGCGGGGTGCACTAGGTGCACTGGGGAAGTCCGCAACCCAAGGACGCAGGCCCAGGTCAAGCTTTTTGCTGTGTGACTTTGAGTAGGTGTTTCAGCCTCTCTGAGCCTCAGTTCCCTCCAGTGTACCACAGTAATCCCACTTCCCGGCCTCGGAGGCTTGCCGAGATCGTGAAGTACTTAGCACAAGGCCTGGCACGCAAGGGGTTGGGAAGAGTCAGTGAGTGAGCCTCCCGATCTTTCTTCGTCACAAGGAAACGAAGCCAGATGATCATTTACTGACAGAAAGCGGGGCACCCGTCCACTATACCCCGCATGCTGGGTTTTGGCCTGACCACATATTCTCTGGGTCTCCTTAGACCCAAGGAGGAGCCAAAATTTCCTCTCTGTCACTCAAAAAAGACAGAACTCTGTTGGGAAGATTCTGGAATGAGGCATACTTTTCTTGAGGGCCAGCCAAAGGGTTTCGGTCACTCTGAGGTGGCTATTCTGAGGCGGTCTCTCCTCAGGGGCTGCAGGGGGGCCGCCAGCCACTCACTGAGATCCACTGAGATCCGAGTCACACAGACCTGGGTTGCAAGTCCTAGCTGGTGACCTCAGGCCCCAGCCTCCCCGGTGACTGGGCTGCAGCTGCCTCCTTCCAGTACCTCAAAGCTTCCCCAGCCTAACACACAACAAGCACACGTAAAACAGAGAGACGCCCCACAAATGTTAGTCTGCCTCCTCCCGCCTGCAAGGACCTGGGGGGTGGCGGGAGTGACAGGGGACGTTTTGGCTTCAGTCCGCACGCAAATTGCTTCAGCTGACTAGACAGAAGGCGCTGAATAAACCTGAAATGCCACTAAAATGATTATTAATATGTGGAATTCCCATTTGCTCAGCTAAAAACCCACATCCTCTGGAAAACCAGGGGTGACTCATGATCCTTCTTCCCCTTTAACTCCTGGTTAGAAAATTCCTTTCCTCTCTAACTCTCTGGGGAGGCCACTCTTCTCCCTATGCAACGCCCCCTCTGCTCCCACCAGGGCACAGAAGCTGCTGTTTCCAGAAATCCAGGGAGGGAGGCGGGGTTCCTGGGGTAAGAGAGGGCACTAGTCCGGGGAGCCCTGGTGGCCTGGAAGGTTCAGGTCCGTGCTCGTGACCCCCACCCCAGCCCCACCACAGGAAGAAGAGAATATTACTTTGACAGCAGAGGGCATTTTAAAACAGGGCAAGTGAGGCTGAAAGTGGCGGAGAAAGACACAGGGCAAGAGGGAACCCCGAGGAGGTACAGAGCAGCGACTTGGAAAGGGACATCACGAGAGGAACGCCCCAGCTCAGGCCCTTCCGAAGTGGGGCAGTGGGAGGAAGGTCTTCCACGAGGAGTTAGAAGACATGCCTGCTGGTCCTGCCTCCATCTTGTCCTGCCTTGTGAGTGACTTTGACCAGGGGCCTCCGCTTTCCCATCTGCCCGGTAGGATTCTCCTAAGAGATCCCGTGACCAGGGCTGCCAGATTGGGCAGATGAAAATACAGTCTGCCCAGCCAAATCCCAATGTGGGCTAGACACCGAAGGATATCTTAGTATAAACTGTGTTCTAAATATTGCATCTGAAATTCAAATTTCACCGGGCATGTTGTAATTTTCTCTGGCAACCCTCGCCGTGGAAAGCAAAGGGGAGCCTAGGTGGGAAAAAGCTCTGTAAAGAGTCAGGAAGGCCACGGGCATCATCTCAGTCTCCAGAGCCTGTATTCGTTCGGCCGAATCCTCGGCCCTCTCAGGACCCTACCTAGTGGCCACCAGGACAGTGACGAAGAGAAACACCAATGTGCCAATGATGCAAGCTGGGACATGGAAACATCCCTTCTGGAGAGCTTTCAGAGCCGAGAACGTGGAGGCTGAGGAAGGGGCCTTGGCAAGGACAGACAGCTGCCATCTTTTCATCGCGAACCGTCTCTCCCAGGGGCGGGGGAATGCCTGGGGCTCAGAACACAGCAACTCTGTAGAGTGGCCCGGACTCCCCCAGGAAAGGGCGTCCAACACCAGGCTGTTTGAACTGGGCTGCAATCGCCGTGGGAGTGGATGTTCCAGAAGGCATCCCTGTGAACTTAGAGGACGCAGGACTGCAAGACTTCGGGGGTCCTCACAGACTGGGGTTCTCTACCTCTCCTTTTCCAAAGCATCTGGGTCAGCGCCTTGTGCCAAAGGAGATGGCTAGCAAAGTCCTGCTGAGTGGCATCAGGGATGACAAATGCACGACTCCGAGGGGGACACTTCGCTGTCCCGAGCCAAGGAGACGTCACTCATCACCCAGCCCCCGCGCCCACTAAGTTCCAACGTGACTCTGAAACCTCTCTCCACACAGCACTCCAGAGGACCGCTGCTGCGCGTAACTCGCGTGCGCCCGGGAACTACGATAACTTACCACGGTGACTAGCACTTCCTGAGTTCTGCACTCATCTGCACGGTCATGAGCACATGGCCACGGGGGACCGGGGGCCCTCTTGCCAGGACTGGCCTTCCCTCAATGATGGGGCCCCTGAACGTCCCTGGGCCCTTCTCCAGCCTCCTTCTGACCCAAATTTCGTGGCGCGGTGGCCGCAGTAGCCAAGGCCGGCAGCCCATTTGTCAAACTAGGCAACAGCCTACTTAGGTCCCTGCATGGCCCCCAGACTCAAAGCCCGTGAGGAACGGCCAGAGAACAGAGCAAAGGGGGCATGGGACCCTGGGGAGAGCTCCCAGAGTTATTTCCCAAGGCCCGGACCTCTCAAGGGCTCTTAAGGCCAACCCAAGGTCAAGGTCCCCCTCTGAGGGCCCAGCAGGAGGCCCTGGTTTTAGCTCCTGGAACCACTCCACAAGGCCTACCCCAATCTGGATGGAGTCGGAGGTCAGCCTGCCTCCCGCCTCCCTGTGCGCAGGCCTCTCTCCATCCCAGGCACGTCGGGAAGTGATAGCAATGATGCACAGAATGATATTTTCCTCTCAGCGCACAGTTACTAAATGCTAGACCCTGGGCCAAGGACAGTCCATGTAAGGCCTCGGTTAATCCTCACGAGCACCCCCAGAGTGCCCTATCTCCACCCTCATGTAAGGCTCTAAGGAACTAAGGCTCAGAGAGGGTAAGCAACTTCACCCAGGTCACACAGCCAGGACGGGGCAGATCTGTGACTTGAACTCAGGGGGTCTGGCTCCAGAGTCAGTGCTGTAAAGGGAAGGATGAGGAAGACCGGCCCGACATGACTCAAAGTCTCAGCTCCTCGGCCAGCCGCATCCTTCCTCTGGACCGGAAGCATCTCGCCCATGAACGGGGGTGCCATCCCCCGCCTAGACTTCCTTGCAGCGCGAGAGACAGGCAGCAGGTGTGAAAGCACATCAGTACTCTCACACTCCAAGTACCTGTCTTCACTTAACTAACAAAGAAAGGGGCTCAGAGAAGGTGGGCGGTCCACCTAAGGACACACAGCAGGGCTTTCCTCCCTCTGCCCCCTTGGCCAAACGGATAGGTCCGGCTGCCCCAGCTCCTCTTGGCGTTTGATGAGAGGGGGCCCCTCCATCAAGACTCATTGATTGCTCCCCACACCCTGCCTCTGGCCCCTGCCACCCAGGCATCTGTGTACTTACAATGAGGCCGGGGACTCCTCGGGGCCCTGGCAGGCCCAGTTCTCCCTGCAGATAGGAAGAGAGCAAAGCGGTTACTCGCCCTGTCTCCCTCCAGGGCCACTCCCTCCCCTCTGTCCCCCTGTGGGCACCTGGTGCGATCCTTTGGAGCCGCCCATTCCTTGTGCCCGATTAGGGACTCTCGGAGCCTGGCCTGAAATTTGGACAAGACCCTTCCCCCTTCTGGCCTCAGTTTTCCACATCTGTAAAACGGGGAGGCTGGATTTCCAGACCCGGTATTTTCCACTTCTCAGTGTGAAAGAAGAGGCGGAATCCCGATCCTGACAATAAAGACGTGCCGGGTGCCTGGCCCAGGTCTCCTTTGACCTTCACTTTACAGATGGCAACACTGAGGCTCAAGAGTTACGTGATGTGCCCAAGGTCAAACGCAAGGAAATGACACAGTGGCTCAGCTCCAAGCTGAGAGCCAATGGGCCGGTCTCTCTCTCCCTCCCCCAGCTGGGAGGTGCTGGGGCGCTTCGAGAAGCCCGCCATCACCGAAGGAGCCTGTCAGGTCCTGCCTCCCAGATGCTGGAGGGGACTCTCGCCTGGGAGTCAGGGGACACGGCTGTGTGTGGCACGGGCAACTTTCCATCTCCTCATCTCTACCAATGGACCTTCTATTGCTTGCACTGGGTCAAGTTCAAGATGCAAAGACATGAATAAAATGGGGAGGTTCTAGAAATGCTGATCGTCAATGGGAACTGCCCGCGCCCCCCAGCTGTTCGTCTTGCTTGTGTGGGTGCAGTCGGGGGGCTAGCACTACAGCCACCGAGAAGAGGAGAAGCAGCAGCCTTGGCTTCAAATGAGGGAAGCGAGGCCCAGGGAAGGGGAGTGACTTGTCCGAGGTCACTCAGCAACTGTTCAGGCTCTCTTTCTGCTCCCCCAGGACCCGAGGACAGACACTGCCGCCCCTCCCCAAGCGGGCTTTGGGGTTGACATCACCCCGAAGGAGAGGCTCCAATTTCTCACCGCCGTGCCTTCACGGGTGGCCTTTCCTCCACGTGGAATGTCACCTCACTTCTCTCCTCATCCCAATCCATCGTTACCTTCCCCAGGAGCCTCCCTGCTCCCCTATTCCTCCCTCACAGCACCCGGGGCCTTTGTCCCCACACATCTCACCCTGCCCGGTATGACCGACCGGACAGACGGTCATGAGCTCCCGGAGGGCTACCGATGTCCCCGCTGTAACCGGCTGCTTACAATGGCCCCATCCAGGGAGCACTTGTGGTAAGCCCACCACCTTCCCACCGCCTCTCATTTCCTCCTCACACCAGCCCTCTGGGGGCGGCATTCCGACCCCCCGATTTACAGAGAGGGAAACTGAGAGTCGGAGAGGAGAACCGATGTGTCCAAGCGACGCAGCAGGAATCAAACCCGAGTCCTCCCGGCTCTGAGGCCGGGGCTTACGCCCCAAGGGGAGCTGGGGTGAGCCCAAGCGGGGTCAGCCTTGGGGAGCATCTGTGGTACTGAAACTCCTACACCCTCAGGGTCTGCCCATGGATCCAGCCGTCACCTCGACGGAAAACACAGCCGGCCCCAGCTGCTTAGGTGGGAAGGCGCAAAGAGAGATGGGGGAACACGGCAGGTGTTCCAAAGAGCTTTCAACTCAGTCTGCTCCCCTGGGGCCGAGAACGAGCTTCCTCTCCCGCCTGAGCCTGAGCCTGGAGCAGGAAGGGAGAGGCAGGCGGGGCAGGTTGACCCGGCTCCTCGACCAAACTATAAACATGCCAATGTTGAACATTTCTTTAGAACTCCGCTCTTCTCTCCATACAGGGCCTGCAAACCATCTGCTCCCCCAGGGCGCTGCTGTCCCATAAATACTGCCGATGCTTTAGAAGATGCTAGTAGCCTGGCTTCCCCCGTGGGGAGTGACCCAGAACCTTCCTGGGTCCTTGGGGATGCAGCACAGTCTAGGGCTTTGGGACCAGGGGCTCAGTGGGCCGGCGGGGGAGGGCTTCCCTGGGGTGGGGGCACAGGACACCCACAGTGGGCAGCAGCCTGGGGTTCATGGGTGGCAGGGCTGGGGTCTGACCCACTCTGTCTGACCCCAAAGCTGGGACTCCTCAAACCAGCTGTGCGTTTACTCTGGAATCTCCTGTTCCCCGAGACTTGAAATACTTACAGGGTTTCCATCCAGTCCGGGAGGACCCCTTTCCCCAAAGTCTCCAGGAAACCCCTGAAGGCGTAAGAGTGGAGAAACATCCGTAGATTAGTGTTTATACCTGCGGGGCGGCTTCCGTCCCAACCCCCACGGGCAACACGACATGTCCGTGCAGTCTCACTCCTGGGTTCTGGGATCCGGGCAGGCGGTGGGGTCCCCCGTCACGCGGTGCCCTCAGCAAACACCCCCATGTGGAGAACTTCTCGGGGACTGGCTCCTGGGGCGGAGCCCACAGCAAGGGAGCCCTTCGCTTACGGATGCAAACTCTGAGGAGAAACAAGTAGCTGACTCCGCAGCATGGAAATGCCCAGCCCCAAATCTGAGACCCGGACTAAGGGGGCGGGAAGGACGAGAACTGAGGTCAGGAAGCGGAGTCCAGGCCTGAACCAGTAGCTGACTTGAGGAGCATCTTAAGGACATTCCTTTCCCCTGTGGGCCTCAGTTTCCTCACTAGTCAAAGAAAGGAAGGCCTCTGCAGCATTTTCCAGCTCAGACCTTCTGTGGCTGTGACAAGCTCTTCAAAAACCGCCCTATGCGATCACGATCCCTGTTTTTACACATAGAGAAAGAGAGACTCTGGAAGGGTAAATGTCAAGGTTATGCAAGGTCACACAGTCGGTGACTCTCAGCGCCACTGGCGGAGGAAAGTTTCAGCAGCCCAGAGAGAGGCCGGGCTACGCGGCCCCGGCAGGTCTAGCCCTCTCATCCCACCCCTGACCCTACTCCCTACTCTCTGGGGAGACTGGCAGCTGGAAAAACATCAGCTGTGGGGACACCTCTGGGGACCAGCATAGGGGTGGGGGGCAATTTCGCTTCACTTCAAAAGGAAAAGAAAGTCCTCAAGCTCAGAATTTAGGGAAACCTGTTCTTCCCCCCTGCTTGAATTCAAATCATTGTTTTTCCAGGGAAATTTAATAAAAAACACAGCACCTATTTTTCTGACCCAATAGATGCCTGAGCTGTTCAGTAAAGATTCCTCACAGAGGACAATTTGTGTCTGGTTTCTAGCACAGCTGGGGGAATCCAGGGAATAGATTAAACCTAAGGACAAATCCCAAACCAGTGACAACGTCTGTCTTGGCTGAGCAAAGAGACCTTGAAATGTGTGTACATCCAGGCCTTTGTCCTTGCCCTGTCTAGCTGTTCTATTCTCCTCAGATCCCTCCTCTGCCGGGGAGCCCTCCTGGATCACAAGGGCAAGGGCTGGCATTCATCCTGGAGGAGGTGTGGCTTCGTTCAGACACCCAGAGGAGGACGTGAGGACAGAATAATGAGATTCGGACCAAGTCAGTCTCTCGGCATGCAAAACTTATTTGCCTTTGACATCTACCCTTGAGGGAAAGGTTATCAGTTCCATTTAGCCGATGGGGAAAGTGAGGCTTAGAGAGGCAACGTCACTTGGCTAAGGCTAAGGCAAAACCAGAAAGAAAAGCAAGTCTGTGGCAGAGCTGAACCCAGCTCCCCACCTCCCTGAACTCTGTCAAGTTTGAATGAGCTGCACACGGGCAGATCACGGCACGTAGAAGCTGCTAGAATGTGTGTTCAGCCGGTTGCAGAGAGTGACAAGGGTGTGTGTGTGTGTGTGTGTGTGTGTGTACCTATAGGCCCATCTCCAGGTCAAGTCTTCGTGGGGGTACATTGGATCCTATCTAAGAGTCCTCTCCCCCTGGCAAATTTCAGCCTCTCCCGAATCCAGCCCCCCTTTGTCAAGCTGTAAGCGAGACCCCTCTCCCCTCCTAGGACCAGAGACATCAGCTGGGCTGTAATCAGAGGAGACTGCCGAAGGCATCGCGTTTTTGCCTTCACCTCTGGAGGCTGAGGTTCGGGGCCTGGCAGGAGAGGAGAGCCATCCATCAGGGGACAAGGCCAAAGCTGTCCAGCCAAGGCACGCGGCCAACTCCACATGGCCCACGAAGGGCAGGACTCAGGAAGTCTGTGTTTTGCTCGCCAAGTCCAGGGTCTGGAGACTAGCTCTGGCTCGGCTCCAGACTGGCTGTATGACCTTGGGCAGACCGTCACTTGACCCACTGCCCTGGTCAGGTTGGTGTTCCCTGAGAGCACTTCTCCCAAGCCCTAGGCGAGGCCTGGAAGGAAGGAGCCTCTTCCCCTACACAGGCATGCCACCCAGCCTGGGGCAAAAGACCTCGCCACCATCCCCCAGGCAGGCATCCCGGCTGCAATATGTCCCATATATTCCCCTGAACCAGCCCTCCAGGCAGGTGCCGAGCTTGAGGCTGGCTCAAGGGCTCCCCTCAGCCCCGGCTGCCAGGCCGGCCTCCCCCACGAAGCTTTGGAAGCAGGGCAATCCAGTCCCAGTCTGGCCCCCACCGCCCACGGGCCTCTTCCAGCCTCGGTTGGCGCGGCTGTACAATGGGGCTGATAGACAGGATGAGCCGGGGCATCCCTTGCTGACAGCAGCGATGTGAAGGCACATCTCTGGGGTAGAAGCAAGGGAGAGACCATCAGAGAGCTCAAAATCTCAAAGGAAGGCACTTCTGCAGACAAAAAGGAACCCAAAGATAGCCAGTGGCTGATAACAGCAGGGTGAGAACAAAGACGGTAAGAGCAAACTCCGGCAGCCTAATGAGACGAGTAATTAAGAGCATAATGGTTGGCAAAAAGGTAGGAGCTTTCAAAGTGCTGGAACACAGTCTAAGATGGAAAGACCCTAGCTATTCTTGACAATCCATACCTCACTGCACCAATGGGGAGACTGAGGCCCAGAGCGTGCCCAAGGGCCCATGACCCGCTAGCCCGTGTCACCCCTCCACTGCTGGAGACATATGTCATTTCTGGCCCCGATGCCGGGCCCTTCTGGATCTCAGAGAGGTGGCCGCCATGCTAGACGCGTGGCCCCATTTTCCTCCCACTCTGCATCCCTCTGTCTGCCTGTATCTCCTCCTGCGTGGAATGCAGTCCCAGCCCAGCCGGCCCCGGGACCTTCCTCCGCAGGCCTGAGCTCCCGGCTGCAGCAGGCTGGCCCGAGGCCCAAGGAATGAGCTCGGCGCCCTGCCGGGGCCCCAGCCACGTGGTGTCTCCACTTACCCAGGTCGGGGCCCCCAGGGAACTGAACGCCTTGTACTCTGAGTAGAACAAGGCCCAGGAGGAGGCAGAATCAGGCTCCAGGACAGGACTCCAAATCCTGTCTTAGCTACAGCAATTCAGAGGAACAGACGTGAAGAGAGGGTGGTCCTTGTCACCACAACCACAGCAGGAGGCCAAAGCCCGAGGAGGCCGCTGAGGGCCGCTTCAGCCGCTCCCCTGCCTCCGGGCAGCGTCTACCCCATCCGTCTGCTCCGGAAGGTGGGCTGGAGAGACAGAGCAGGCATGAAGCCTCTGGGATCCGAAGTCCTGCTAAAGCCTCAAGGCTCAGCTCCCTGACCTACGACACGGTCTATGTCCTGTCAGCTCTGCTAGCAGAACTGGGCGGAAGAGGTGAAATGTCGTAATGGAGGCCGGCACGCTCTCCAGGGCCAGGGCACGCTAGCTCCAGTTTGCCTCAATGGCGGGAATACAACATAACCTCCCGGAAGAGCCCGCAGAAGGATCCAGGGGGACTCTTTTCAGCGCTGAGATTCTCCACAGTCAGGAAATGCTGGGGCAAGCCTAACCTGCATCCCTCCTGCTGCACTTGTAGCTGGCCGTAGTCCTTTCTAGAACACATGCACACTCCAAGTGTGCTGACGCGGAAAGACCCCTTGAAGTCACAATGCTGAGCGTGTTCTCACCCTGCCCTTTTGGAATCCACTAGGGAGCCCATCTAAGAAGTCACGTCAGGAAACAAAGAGGAGACAGGTGGGTCAAGTTCTCGCCAGGATCCCAGGGTCACTGATAGCCATAGGCAGCTCGGGCTCAAGTAGGAGTCGCTGGGGATCACACGCACACACCCACAAACAGCATTGCCACTGCGCAAAACTTTCATCTGTCTTGGCCTCAGTTTCCCGACCTGGAAACACGAGGCCCCTGTCACTTTGCTCCCTGCTCCCCGCAGTCTGAGAATCAGAAAGGGCCTTCAAACCCAAAGGCACCATAGTAGAAGCTCTTCCCACTCCTAATGGGCACGTGGCCTTGGGCAAGTCCCAGTTGTCTCCGAGACACACACTGAAGGCCTGGGAGCCAGGGGTGGGCCTTTCCAGCTGTAAGCTTGAGGGTCTGCCGCCCTGACTCGCTACACAAGACCACCCTTGCAGGCCCGGCCAGAGGCCACAAGACACGCTGTGAGCCGTGGCCGGCCTTGCCAGGCGTTCCGGTGGGCTTCACGGTGAGTTCACAGAGTGCCGATCCAGTAAGACGATTCACCTCAACGCCCTCCTAACTCCTGGGAGGGACCCTTGTCCCAGCTGCCAGCGTCACTGTGCCATGCCCAGAAATAGCCAAGACAGCCCAGGAGGGACCCCTTCAGCTCCAGCCAAGTGTGTAACATCTCGTATCTGGACCCCTCCTCAAAACACCACAACACACTTTTCATTCTAGCACACGTGAGGAAACGAGAGCTTTAGCCTAAGCTCTCCTCTGGAGCTAAGGATAGGAGCACGGAGAGAAGTGTAAGGTAGAAAGCAAGCAACGGTCTGGGGGTCAGGTCCTGACTCTGCCATCAACTTGCTGTGTGACTTCAGCCAAATGACTGGCCTCTCTGAGCCCTGTCTGCTTATCTGTCTGATGGAGAGGTTGGGCCAGCTCACACAACTAAAGTTTCCACAGCTCTGACATGCTCTGACCTCTAGGGTCTCCTTCAGGGTTCCCATTGGCAAAAGATTCCCACACACCCTCCTTCTCGACCTGATGCTAAGGAGGCCGCGTGCCGGAGCCTGAGGTTCTGCTTGCTGGAGAGAGATGAACTTCAGCAAAATCATCACCGGCCCTGCCAAAAATGAGGCCAGCCGCGATCTGGCATGAGGGAATTCGGCTCATTCTCCCGACATTTCCTCTTGTTAATAAACGCCTAGAAATCGCCTGGCCCAAAGCTTTGACAAGAGGACATCTGCAGAAGGAGCGCCCCTTGCCCCCCAGCCCACCAGGCAGATCAAGGGCTCGGGAGCACTGGCAACAGGAGGATGGCCCCAAAGACCACCTAGGGGACGTGTGGGCCGAGGGCATTGCAGACTGAGGCCTGGCAGGGGCAGAGACAAAGCCAGAGGGCCTCGGTGACACGTCGTCCTGCTCCACACGCCATCAGATCCCATCCAGTGTAGACCTTGCCCATTTGCTGATGGTGGCAGCTGGGTCACGGTCAGGGGGACCTTCGTGACCCTCGGGGGTACTGTGTGGCCCCAGCACTGTTTTGCTGGAGAAGGGGGATTCCTCCCCTCCCCCAATGCCTGGCATCGCAGAGCCATCATGAAGGACAGGGCAGAATATTAGGAAGTGAAGGGCAAGGAGCAAGGAAGGAGAAATGAATCATCAGTTACGGGGGTTTGAGTCTGGCGAGGCCCCCAGAGGGTGTCTGAGCAAATGACTTTGAGTCTCGGTTGCCAAGGCTGGAAAACAGGTGTGGTCAGTCTCACCTCGGAGAACCAGTGAGAGAATCCTACAAAGATCAGACGCCACGCAGGCACAGGGCCTTCATAAATGTGGTTTTTGGAGGGTATGTTTTGGCTACAAGTGCCATCCCCGGCACCCGGCCCCTGCTAGGTGTCCAGTAAATCTTCGTAGAACGAGAAATGAGTGGTCTCATCTCACGCGCAGAGAGCGAAATGGCGCCGAGCACCTCAGAGCAAGCGGGCGCTGCCTTCCCGGCCACAAGCAGCTTGGCCTTTAGCTCCAAGGAGCAAACAAATACATGCCGTAGAGAAGGCGGATGAAGAAGCCACTGGGAGGAGGAAAAAGGGGGAGGTGGAAGAGGACAGCGGGCACCTGGCACTGTTGATGGTCCTTGTGGCAGCAGGGTGGAAAAGAAGCCATCACGCCCGGGTTTCCCAGGCGCTTCCCTTCTCCATGCTCAGGAGACCCTGGAATCCATCACTCAAGAGCTACACCCTGGGGCAAGAGGCGAAAGCTCTGGCTGCCGCATTTCAACCCAACAATGACCCTCAGGAGCCTCAAGACCTTGGCCATGTCATTCACCCCCTGAGCCTTCACCTCCCTGTCTGTAAAGTGGGCAATGGCCGGTGCTCTGGCAGCCCCCCAGGATAGAGTCTGAGCAAATCCCTCACGGTGCCCCGGCAGGCAGACCCGGGTGAGGGGACGGGGCCCAGCTGGGATCAGCCAAGGAAGTCAACTGCCCCCCTCTGCAACTTAGCCTTTGAGAAAAGAGGTCCAGAGAGGCGAAGCCATCGGCTCAAAGTGACACGGCACAGACAGCCTCAGCCACCCATGAACCTGCAAACAGCAATAACGACTGCTCCCATTTACCGAGCACTTACTACGGGACAAGCAGAATGATCTCATGAGCCTAGAAGCCATTATCCCCTGTTCTCACTGGGAAAACTGCAATTCGGGGGCTTTGAGCCACCGATGCCCCAGGGCCTTTGCACCTACTATCTCCTCAACCTGGAAAGCTCTTCCTCAGAGCCACAGGGTTCTCATTCTCACCTCATTAAGGTTCTTCAAGAAGTGAGGATTCTTGGATCAACTCACCTAATAGTCTATACCCAAGCACTCACTGTCTCCCTTCCCCACTCTGTCTTAATACTCAGCACCAACTGACATCCATCCACTTGTTGCGCCTTCCCTTGTTCATTGTGTATCTGTCCACGAAAACGGCAACTTTGTCTTGCTCACTGCTCAGCACTCAGCATAGTGCCTGGCCCACAAGATATGCTCTATATTCACGGGATGGACAGAGAGATGGATGGATGGATGGATGGATGGATGGATGGATGGATGGATCTCCTTGCCCAAGGTGTCCTGGCTTGAAGAGCAGATCCAGATGCCAGCCCAGTCCTCACAGATGCTAGGTCCTTGCCCAGATCCAGGTCTCAGGTGTCAGATCCCCAGGCACAGAGGGGCCACCGGCCACAGAAAGGTCTAGTCTGAGGGTGAGGTGCCCCTCTGGTCCTTGAGACCAAGACCTGGAGCTTGCTTTTCTTTGCATACCCCATAGGGCCCAGATCCATGCTCAACAGATAAGATGCCCCAGTCACTCCTGTCAACCCCAGAATCACAGACAAGCCCCTTCCTGGGCACCACTGAACGCTCCTGGCCCCCTTCCCGAGTCCTCTCAAGTTCCAACCTCCCCACAGTCCCTTCTCCTTCAACCACCAGCAGAGGGAAGCCCAGGCCCCAAGCAGACGACACTTCCAAGTCTAGGGATTAACCTGGGGATCACTGCATGGGACCTTAAGCCACCAACGGAGATCAGGCCTAAAAGAAAGGTGCCTCCGTTATAGTCTGGGGTCTCCCTCCGCTGGCGGCAAGCACACCAGACATATCACCGCAGGGGGAGCCTCAGCTGCCCCTTGTGAGTAATGAGAGCATCGAAATTAATGTCTCGCCCACCAGGGGAAGATTCTAGGGCATCTCAACACTATTGCCAGCCAGCGAATGTGAGCCCTTGATCCACCACTGAGATCACAGGCCATGGAGGCAGATGGCGGTACTAGAATCCTGGCCCCCTTGTTGGCTGTGAAACTAGGGGCCAGTGACTTAACCTCTCTGTGGCTTGGCTTTCTCCTCCTGCGCCGCAGGTGCCCAAGCAGGAGGAGATGATGCCTGCCAGGCTGGAGAGTCACGGGGGAAGCCGGTGAACCGGGGGACACGGTCAGCCCCTCTTGGGGGTCCCACCCGCTGTGGGCCTCCTCACACGCCCACCGCCCTCTGGCCACCCCAAGATAACACGGAGACTGAGGGTCAGAAGGCCCCGGACACAGGACCGCACACGCACGCGTGCACACACACACACACACACACACACAGAGGAGCTCTCTCAGAGGGGCCCAGAGCCCCAGCACGCCCCAGCTCCAGCCGCCGGTCACAGTGCTGGCAGCAGGACTCAAGGCCCGGAAATGCTGGCCCACACACTCGGAGCAGAGTGACGGCCCCGCGGGCAAAAGTGGAGGCTGCCCTGCGTGCAGGTGCACAGGGGCAGGGGTGGGGTGGGGGGGGTGGCCCCCGGGACGTCAGATCCACCCATAGAGTCTGCATAATAGACACGGAAAATCTTTACCGGCCTACCCATCTTGCCCCTCTTGCCAGGAACACCAGGCAGGCCCTGTAGGGGAGAGACAGGGAAGCGGTCAGGACGGGATTCCACAGGGGACAACCAGCCCCATCGCCCCCCACGAGAGGAAGTCCCAAAGCGCCTAGCGTGCAGGTCACACACTGTCGGTGTCAGTTATGTGCCCATCACATGGATGGCGCTTACGCTCTAGGGGCTGGGGGCTTCGGGGACCAGAACTGGGGAAACGCCGAGGAGAGCGCCTGGGGCCCCTGGTATTCAGCAGGCGCTCCCTCAAGGTCCTCCCTATCCAGCTTGTTGATGAGGTCATAAGCGAGTTCCCAAATACAGGCTCAGGCTGGGAGGGGACAGGGAGGAAGAGGCCCTTGGACCACGTGGTCTTCGCGGCCGCGCCACAAGTAAAAGTGGCTGGAGACAGCAGGTAACCATCATACTTCATAAAAATAGGCGACTTGCCGACACTTGGTCTGAAATAGGAAGTGGGCCCGGGTCTCATTTGCTGAAAGCCCTTCAGAAGCTGTCCGTGCTCTCCGAATCGAGTCCCCTTCCTGACCCGGGCCCCGAGGTCGCCCAGGCGCCCCCTCCGAGCTCGTGTCCTTGACCGTGCCTGCTGCACGCTCAGAGCTCTGATGGTTACCGTACTTCCCTGACTTTGCACTGCTATCTCTTCTGTCTGGAAGGGCTCTGTCTTGACCCCTTGGCACACTCCTATTCAACTCAAGGGCACCTCCTCCGGGAGGGACTCCTAGACTTCTCCAGGCAGAAGGGGTGGGTAGGTGGGCAGGAGGTACACAAAGAAAGCCTACTCACTCGCTCTCCATCGGACCCTGGCAGGCCGAAGAGCCCCGGGAGGCCAATGTAGCCCTAGGAAAGAGCAGGTTGGGGGTCAGAGGGACCGAGTGGCGGGGTGTGGCCGGCCCAATCCGTCCCAGCACCCCTCGCTGCCCTCCCATGCCCAGGCTCCTCTTGCTCGCTGGCGGCAGTGGGGGCTCCGGCGGCTCCTCGATGACACAGGCCTTGAGGCAAGTGTATATGCCCATGGACTGCATGGTGCTGGCTTCCACGATGTAGTCCAAAGGCACATACGCTCACGCCAGGGAAGGGAAGGGCGCTCTTGGGCGGGGGGAACGCCCGCCCCGTGCCAGGGCTCCCGGACCTGCAGGAAGGAAGCTCTTGGCTGGATTAGAGGCTAGAGGGACAACAGGTTCCACCCACTCTGAGGCGGACAGTGACCCCGGCTTCCACGATGCCTCCTCCTAGGCTACCAAAGGCCCTGGAAATGGGGCTCACATCCACCCGTGGCTGCCTGTATGCCAGCAGGAAGCGCGGCTGCCCTGGGCACCCATACGCCACCGCCTTCCACCCACCCGGCGACACTGCGGACGGGTCATCCACACTGACCAGGAAACCAAGGTTCTGGAGATAAAGCGGCACAAGCAGTCGGGGCACAGCTGGGAGTCCACTGCCCTCGGATGCACCTAACTTTCTGCCTTCAAGTTGTGTCCACCGCTGGGCATGCCCTTCCCAGCCCAGTGACGGCAGAGCCATCCCTTCCAAGCTCAGCTCCGATGCCCTCACCTCCAGCAAGCGGAATCCATCCCTCCCCCGACCCGCGTGCCATATTTGCTCCTCCGTTAATAGGATTTACCACTTTCTCCGATGTATCTTCCATTATCTGGGTCCATATCTCATGTCCTCATTAGCCTGGGATGGTCTCAAGGGCAGGGACCTAACTCAGAGCGCCTAGCATAATCCGCACTCTCTAGATGTTTGTGGAATGCTCTAATAATAACGCTCCCCGAAGGTAACATATCCTGGGCGCAAACCCCGTGCCAGGCCTAGTTCTCAGGGCTTCGCATGCACATGAGCATCTACCGTGTCCTCCCTACAGCCCCAGAAGCAGGGTATTATCAGTCAGCACCCCCTGTAAAGGTGAGAACATTTAGGCCCAGAGGTGAAGTGACTTCCCAGGGTCACGCGGCTGGAACACGATAAAATTCGTATGGAAATTCGAGCCCTCGGACTCCCGGGCGCGCCTCCTAAAAACTCGGCTACATGGCCTCCCACCAGCAAGCAAAAAGCGCAGGCTCACGGCCATCTCGCCTTCCCTAGGAAGGCGAGGTCATTGAGCCTCCTCGGCGTCCCGTGTGAAAAACAGCCCTCCCAGTATCAAGGGACATTTACTGATCCTGCCAGCCAGGGCTTCTAGCCCAGATTTACGGGTGAGAAAAATGGGCTCCGAGAGGTCCAGCAACTTGCCCGCCACCCCACAGCTGGCTAAGGGCACAGCCGGTCTCAAAGCCTGTGGCCCTAATTCCAAAGCCTGCGTTCTACCACTTTCCCAATGACAAGGCTGGTGGTGGCCGGGGTGGGAGGGCGGCACCGGCGGTCCCAGCTCCCCCAGGCTGTGCAGGGCCTCGTGACCCAGAGACGAGGGCGCTGGGGCCAGGCCAACTCTGGGCCACATGTGGTCTCAAGATGCCATCGCACGGCAGACAGCAAGCAGCCCCAGATGGCGGCAGCCTGCCTCTGGGGCCGCAGCTCGCAGGAACAGCTGGATACGGGTCCCTGCGTGACGTCACCGCCGGCATCCCCGCGTCCCGAGGAACTTGCCCACCCACCTCCTTGCCCACCTGCCAGACGCTCTAATGGCAGCACGTCAGCTGCAGGGATCAAGGCGCAGACTGTGGCCATAAATAGCTCTGGCTCGGGAGTGGAGGACACGTCACACCTGACCTGGCCTGACCGAGGGCTGTGCCACCAGCTTGCTGAGCATTCTCTGAGAGGCGGCAAGTCCGGCCCTCGGGACACCTGGGTCCCCCCCTTAGGCATGCGGAGCAAGCAGCGGCCGTCCGCTCCCCACCACAAACCTGGTTTCCTTGTGTGGAGACAAGGGCATCCCACCACCTCTTCCAAACTCTGTCTACCGCCGTAAGGTGAACCCAGAATCTTCTCCCCCACCCACAACCCACTTGGGAGCCCCCCTTCAGCAGTACTTGCTTCCAAACTTCTGGTAGCCCCATAACCAGGCCAGAGGTAGGAACAGACGTCACTCCCATTGTAAAGATGGGCAAACTGAGGCTACTAGCTACTAGCTCCACCGTCCCTCAGCCTCCGGGCCTGAGCAGCATCCCCCAACAGGCACCCCTGCTCTCTAAGAAGGTCAGGAGGGGAGCAGGAGGGAAGTCTGAGGATTCTAACAGCAGACGAAGGAGCCCTGACTTAGGTCCCCTAGCACTTGCGATGTGCTGGGGGACACGGCGAGCAAACACGGCAAGCCTGACTGTGGCAGCCGGGCCGCTGAGCACCCACCAAAGAACCTTTGCTGCCCAGTCCGCCTGGCTTTCCTAGCTCAAGGCCCCCCCTTCACCTGCCCACCCCGCTGCCCCTTGCTCTCCAGAGAGCACTCAGGTGGGAGGACGGAAGTGCCAGCTCCCCATGCCAGACACTGTAGAGAGACCCTGCACCCCTCCCCTCCCAGCAGGCCCACTGGGGGGACAGGGAAAGAGCCCCCCAGCGCCCCACCTGACTGGCACTTGCCAAAGCCCACTTACCCGGCTGCCTTTGGGGCCAGGGTCTCCTACTGGTCCCGGTAACCCCTGAAACATAAGAGACAGAGGGGCAAGGACATAGGGGAACGTTCTCCCTGCTGCCCGCAACCCAGGGCAAGTCTTGCCTGCTTGGGGCCTCAGCTCCCCCCTCTGTAGAAAGGGAGTGGGGTTAGACCTGCAGTCTCCACACTGAGGACCCCAGTCTGCCCCAGAGTCCCCGGGAAAGTGGATGGGGGGGGGTGGGAGGCTGAGTGGGAGGAGCCTCCGAAGCCCCACCCCCACAGCCCCAGCTCCCTTTCTCAGCATCCCATGCCCTACTGCCCTCAAAGAGAGGGTTCCTCAGTCCAGCCCCCTGAATAGCACTTTCTTCGGGGCCCACCCAGTAGGCACAGCTCCTCGGCCCCCAGCCTGCCGCCTCCCTCTGCCTGGGGGGCACCCGTGGCCATCTCCACACCACCATGGCCACCGAGCTTCCAGAAGCCATATACTGCACCTGCCTGCCAGGGTAACCTTTGGCCCCTGGGCTGCCCTCAGGTCCTGGCTGCCCCTGCAAAGGAACGAGGAGAAACATAAGGAAAGGGGAGACTTTGCCCCCGCTCTGGGTCTGGGGGGCGGCAGGGAGCTGGGGCTGACTCACAATGGACAAAGACAAGGGCAGGAATGCAAGCTGAATGGGGGGGAAGGGGAAGCCACCGGCCTGCTGGGCCCCAGGCCCACCCCTCTGCGAAACCGGTCAGACCAGCTGGGAAGGACAACAGCCCAGGACTGAGAAGGCTCTGAGGAGCCCTGGCTGGCTCTCCCGCGCTGGCCCGGAGAGCCCAAATTCCTGCAAACCCCACGGCGGCATGCATAAAACCCTAACATCGCCCGGAACAGGCCTGCTCTTCATGGTTCGGGCTGGAGCC
>CM052813.1:63732830-63798797 GCA_028533885.1 Nasua narica | reverse complement strand
AAAAAATGATCCGTGAGGATGTGAAGGAATGAGCCGCCCGGGTCTTGGGGAAATCAAAGGGAGCTGCAGCTTCTAAGCACGGGAGGCTGGGTTGAGAAGCAGTGTTCTGTCCGTCGGGAGAGCTCTTGTGTCCAGAATGAGCCAGACAGACTCGAGGGTTCCTTCCAGGATATAAATAGGTCTGAGTGCTGGGGGACTTCCTCAGAGTCTGGGTTCCCCTATTCCTACTTGTGCTGTGCCCCTTCCAGGCCCCTTCATCAGTATATGGGGGGATGCTTCAGGGATGGACAAAGTCCTCTGGCCTAAGTGTTCTCTTTTCCATGAGAAACTTCCGGTCCTGTAGCCCTTCGGAGTTCGGGAGCCCTGAATCTCTGGCCTGATCCTTTCCCACCTCCTAGAAATCCACAGACCTGTCGGCTCAAATTAACTTCAGAGGGGATTTTGAATGTTTGCTGGAAGCTTCCTGGGTGTGTATGCTAGCAGAAAGCTTCTGGCCGCCAAGGGTCACCTAGAGGGCCCTATAGAAATGCAGGACATTACACAGAAGATCACTCGCCAAGGGCGTGTCCAAAGGCAAAAGCTGCTGTCAGTCTTACGGGCTGCACCGCCAAAGAAAGGACAGGGAATGACTTTGGGTCGGCACAGGGAGAGCTGAAGGACTTCAAGGAAAACACCAAACCACGCTCTTCCCTGCTACTTTGCCGCGTCCTGCCGCCTTTGACACGCAGCGGCCTCTGCCGGGGCACGGCGGTTTCTCTCCTGTCCACTCCCCCGCTGCCCTTGACGCTGGGGTCCCTGGAAACCTACCTTTGCCCCATCGAGGGCCTTTCCTGGTGAGAGCCCTGGGTCTCCTTTCTGTCCCTGAAAGAAAAACAATTCTTTCTAGAGTCGTCTAAAGAAGCTATCTCCCCACAACCTCTTCTCAAAGTCCTGTCCCCTATAATGCCCTCTCATTCATCCCTCCACCCCCAGTCACACACCCCCGGGGGTGGGGGCGGGGAGGTGTCTTCTCCAGTTCCATTCCTCCCTGCACTAACTCCTTCTGTAGCTCCCCACTGACTGCCCGGTGACATCTCTGAACTCCTCCCTCGGTGTCCCGTGTCTCCTACCATCTGGTTCCACCCACCCTCTGCAAACCTGGCTCTCTTTCCAGTCACTAAACCCACGGACAGGGTCCCTCTACCATGGACGATGGCAGTCCATCGTCAGCCATGCCCTGCGCTTCCCTGCTGCCAGGTCCGGGCTCAAACCCATCTAGAAAACCACTCCTCGAATTCACCGAACCACAGACATTCCTCAAAGATGCAGCCGGAAGGTATCTTCCCAACCAGCCTGGAGAGCCCTGCTGGCCAGTCCTTGCGTGCGCGTGTGTGTGTGTGTGTGTGTGTGTGTGTGTTGCTAGGACCACCTCTCGACTTGTTCCCCTGGGCGCTCAGAGAGCTTCTGAGAGATGCATCGAGGAAGCACGCCCAATTCTTCCTGAATTTCTAGAACGCTGACCTCGCTGTTCTCTATTTACTGAGGGCCAGTGCAGTAAGACCCACTCGCGTCTGCGCACAGCCCCTCACTGTGTGCGGTACTCTGGTCTCACGAGTCTCGCAATAACCTGAGGAAGCGGGCAAGGGAAGTGTTATTACCTCCCCTCCTTGGGGAAACTGAGGATAGGAGGAGGAAAGGGACTGTCTGAGGCTCCAAGTTGAGGCCCAGGCAGAGCTAAGACAGACCCCTGAAGCTGTCATTCCCAAATCTGTTTTCTGGGGGGGGGTCCTAGGACCCGATGAGTTAGAATAGGCAGTAAATTGGGGAGAAACCAGTAAGCAGTGGGTTCCCAGTCAGAGACAAGCACCCTTTGTGCCAAGCATAAGGGAGGGTCCCGTCGCAAGGATCCCGGGTCCTCTGAGCGTGAGGCTGAGAGAAAGGACTGCGGGGCGCAGCAGCTGTGTCTCTTCCGGGGCTGCCGAGGGCTCCCCGCTGCCAGCCTGCTCCTCTGGCCCAACGTGGCTCAGTTACTCAGAAAACGGTCCACCGGAGAGTCGGTCCACCCTGATGTCACCTTCCAAGAACCCTGATCTCTATCCCTCACGCTCACTCCCACGCTCCCTCCCCAAGCTGGGCCCTGAGTCACAAGTCCTGGGCTGCAGGCAGGGAATCCCAGAGGGACCTTGGGCAAGTCACTTCACGTCTCTGAGCCCCTACTTCCCAGCCTTAAAATGGGAGCTGCACGGTACACACGCACACATAGACATGGCACACACACGCGTGAGGGCGCACACACACATACTCACACCTGCACACGGGTACGCGCACACACACGCACATATTCACATGTAGGCACGTGCGCACGCATTCTCTCACGTGAGTACACACACGCGGGCACACTCACACATACACATGGGTGTGTGCTCACGTATGCACATGCACACGGGTACATGCAAACACACACATGCATGCGAGTGCATGCTGGCACTCACGTACACAGGTGCACGCTCACACACACAAATGCACACGGGTGCACGCTCACGCACACACACACACACACACACATCCACTAGCGTCTTGGGTTTCTTGGCAAGGAGCCAGCGAGGTAATGGATGTGACCCATGGGAGAGGTGGTTTGGCCGACTTGAATTAGTTCCCATTTGGTCCCTTTCTTCATCGGAACCCGGGCCTTCCAAATCCTGGCTCAGCTGCTCCCCATGGGAAGTCACTACCCCCGAACTGGACGGAGCCTTACAGAGGCAGGTCTCTCTGCCACCGACTCCATGCCCAACACTGGGCCCATTCGTCCTCTTAACACCCACTGGTCGTAACTCAGGACTGAGCCCCAGGTTCAGAGAGGCCGGGTCACCGCCTGGGGTGGCACGCAGATAAGAGGCAAGGTCCTCCCAGGTCTGGCTAGTGCCCGCTCCGTCTGACTTCGAAGCGCTCATTTACTAAACAAGTAATGAATGAGAAGCCTGGATGCTTCCCCAGCACTCCCTCTGGCCGGATGACAGCCGCCCCCGTGGGAGACCAGTCCCTCCCTGCTGGAACGCCAACTGCCTGTCCAGGTCACTTCTGCGGAACCCCCCCTCTGAGACCTACCACCTCGCCCTGCCCCCCCCATCTCCCACCCTCGGCTTCTCACAAGCCCCACTCCAATGCCTTTTATGTCCATAGTGCAAGCGCAAAGCCGAGCTCAGGGCTACCAAGGATTCCAATGGCCAAAAAAGGACGGCAGCTTCTCCCCACCCCGCCCTTGCCCACCTCGGGTCTGCGGCTGGTAGAGCAGCTGGGCTTGAAACGCAATCAGGGGTGGGCCTTCGCCTACCCTGTTCTGTCGTTTTATATAAGGGGAAACCGAGGCCCCAAGAGATGATGGACTTGCTCCCTTGTCTGGGTCCTTACGTGAGCCATTTCCATTATGGATGGATTTCTCTCTGCATTCTCAGCAGCCAGCAAAGTGCTTAGGAGGTAAGCCCTGCCCAAGGACAATAGCCACAGGCATAGATGCCTAGTGCACATCTACTCTGCGCCAAGCTTTGGGGTGGAGACAGAGAATACCGCGGTGGGGAACATGACACAGTTCGTGTTCATAGAGGGCTCTCGAAGGAGAAACCAGAGACCAGTAATGATAATCAGTGCTAGCATTTACTGGGTGCTCTTCTGAGGCCTGGACACATAAATCCGTGAGATAGCAACGATCACCATCCCATTTCGTAGATGAGGAGACTCAGGCACAGAGGGGCTAAGTCCCTTATTCAAGGTCATACAATTTGTGAATGGGACTTTGACTCAGGAAGTCTGGTTTCAGAGCCCAAGCTCTTTACATGTCAGTACATTACAGACCAAAAACTACCATCGAAAGGTAAGTGGAGTAAGGAGGACATCAGGGAGAACTTGACCCCGATGGAGGGGAAATCCCTGAAGGGAGTTCCAGCTAAGCAAAGGCTGGAGGAAGACAAGGAGGGAGGCAGATGAATTTTCAACTCCAGGGATGCTTGAGGCACCCCTGGTCAGGCGAAGGTGTGACTTCTGGGATGGAGAAGACTGTATGTCTTCCCAGCCAGACTCCTACAGTGAGAGATAGACTCTCTCACAGAGATAGACCCAGCCAGACTCTCCCCAGTGAGAGACAGAAGGAATACATGAAGTCTATTTAATTGCTTACACATTGGTTAGAATGAGAACCTGGTTGCCAATCCAGCTCTCCAGCCAAGGAACCTCTCTGACCCTGGGCAAGCCCCTTTCCCTATCTGCATGAGGAACGGTAGTCCCTCCGGAATAGTTAACAGAACCTCTGGGAACTAGAAGACAGACGGGAAAGTATACCCTTAACCATAAATGCTACAAATATAGTGGGAGTGGGGACTACGTTGAGCTCCTTTTCTGCAGGTAGGGTTGGGAAGCAGAGGAGTAGAGGCCTCCGAGAGGCCAAGGTCTAGAAAGGGACCGACATAAAGGAGTAACGGATCACAAGGAACTGGGAAATTCTGGGCCAGAAGTCCCCTGTGTAGGTCATCTCTAATCCAAGTACCCGGCTCAGGGCCTGGCCCAGAGGAGACATCATAAATATTTCACAAATGAGCAAATGAATGAATAGAATCTCAAGAGACAACTCCAAGGCTGGAATTGGCTCAGACTGGCTTCCTCTGAAGATAACCTGGGTCTCCCACTATTACTATGTCATGTGTTTAGAAGTTCCAGCCAATGCAATAGGGCAAGAAAAACAAATGAGACAACTAGCCTTTGAGGAAAAGGAGACGAAAGTATGTCCTTTTTTGCAAATGATATGAGGACCTGTCTAAAAAATACAGGAAAACTAACTGAAATACTGTTAAAATCAATAAAATCATACAGTACAGGGTGTGGTTATAAAATAAACACAAAAAGTACAAAAATACAAAAGTCAACAGTCCTCGTCAGTAGCTGACGGCCAGCTAGGAAATGAAATGGGGAAAATATTTCACTCATAACAGCAACAAAAATATAAAATTTCTAAGCATAAACCAGAGCTGTACAGGCCGTATGCAATAAAAGCTATAAAAGTTTGCTAAGAGATGTTTAAAAACTCAACCAAATGAGAAGACATGCCATGGTTTTAGATAGGAAAATGTAATATTTTAAAACTGCTAATTCTTTACAAATTAATATATACATCTACTATAATTCCAATAAAAATCCCAAGGATGTTTTTTTTTTTCCCAAGGATGTTTTTAAAGAAATGATTAAGATGGGCATTAAGTTCATCTGACAAAATAAATAGCCAGAAGCATTTTAAAAGAACAAGGAGAGAAGACACATAAAGATCGTAAATGTCATATAAAACAGTATTTTAGCATAAACTATACAAACAGAGCAATGAAACATATTTGAATGGCTGGGAATAGACCTTGTTCTAGCATGATAATCAGTAGAGTCAAGGTTATTTAATAAATGGTTAACTATGGGGGGAAAAATAAAGTTACAACCCCATCTCATACTCACCCCCCCCATGAAGATTAATACCAGATGTTTTAAAATCTTTAAGAATAGAAATGAAACTATGAAATGACTAGGAATATAAATGAATACCTATCTGATCATGTGGTAGGAAAGAAATGTCTAAGTATAAACGTGAAGAACAATAAATTTTACATATGGGAGGAACCCTCTCCAAACTCTCTGACATAAGTTCTTAATAAGTAAGTGTTAGTTGTTATTATTAAAAAAAAAAAAGATAAAACTTTTATTTGTGGATATCATCATGAATACTCTCAATAAGCAAACAGCCAAACTGGAACATACTCATACGGTAGATGAAGCCTAGGTAATCTTAATATGTAAATATCAATTATTATACAAATCCATAATGAAAGACAGCATCCCAACCCCCCAAATAAACAAATCCGTAAATGATAAAATACAAATGGCAAACAGATGTAAGAAAAGCCTTCTTCTTCCAGATGATCAATCAACTAAAGTGAAAACAATAAATCATCTTTTTAAAACTTCCTCCTCTGATGCTAGCAACAGCATGAACCAGTTCCACCTTCTTAGAAGGCAATCGCTAATAAAACAAGTAAACCCATAAAGCACTTATGTGCAGGGCATATTTTTAATTATTCACATACATGTATGTGGGCCTGTATGTGTATATACATCTATATCTTTGTGTCTGTATGCATGCATTTTGATTGTTATATATGTATATTAACATATATATTATATGTGTGCTTACGTATATGTTAAGAATTAAAAATTCTGATTTATTTTGATTAAACATATATATGCTACTTATATATAACTCAGATATATGATATATACATACTCAAATGTATGTATAATATGTATGTTACCTAATCTACAAAGGAACTATGGAGCAAAATTGCCTTGTAGCTAAAAGTACATCCAGGCTTTGGAGTTAGGCAGTAGAGGGTTCAAATCCTGTCTCTGCCACTTAACAGAAACGAGACCCTGGTCCAGTTACTTAGCCACTTAGACCTTAGTTTTTTCATCTGTAAAATGGGGGTGGCATGTAAAGTTCTTGGCCAGTCCTTGGCCCAGTCCTCAAAGGTCACTGAGTACTTACCACTGGGCAGGGCCATGGCACGCAGCTTACTTTCTGCTTGATGCTTTCTAGACTATTCCACATGTTCCTTAATGCGCAAGCCCTACCTCTGTCATCAGAGGAAGGAGAAGTGGAGGCTGGGGCCCGAGAACCCTGCCTCAGCCCCCACCAGCTCTGCTAGCAGCCCCCTGGCTCACCGAGTCTCCCCCTTCCTGCCTGCCTCTCCCCACCCCGCCGCCCCCTGGTGCCCGAGGGCCCATAACCACCCCGGGTAATTTGCTGCACACCGAGCAGGCCACCCCAGGGAGGGAGCGGCCGCCTGCCAGGGAGAGTGGGGCCGGGCTCCTTCTCTGGCTTGGGCAGCACTGGCTTTCCCGCACAGCTGGAGCCCCACGGCCCCCGTGGCCCTGCATCCCACCAGCGTGCACCACGGCGCACATCAGCATCCCCAGCACGGCCGCTCTGGTCCTCCCCCTGGCTGCCGGCCAGGCCCTGCGTCTCCCAGGCCCCTGCCCAGGTGGCCTCTGCAGACCTCATCTGGTCGTGTCGTCTCCGCTAGAACCCTTTGCGTGTCTTCCTGCTGCTGCTTGGATACAGCCCAAAAGCCTTACCAGGCCTGCCACCCGACGGGTCCTCCTGCCCCAGTGCCTTGTCACCCGCGGCATTTCAGACCTCAGTCTGACCCACCCGCCCTCCGGGAAGGCGCGCCTCAGCTCCTAGACTGGCCCAGTCCCCACTGTGGTAGGCACCCCAGGCCCCGCACAGGGAGCAACGATCGTGATGTGATTCTGCATTTATCAGTGTGATTAGCTTGTTTCCACGAGGGTAGAGACCGTCCTTGCTGGGGCCCCAGGATGGGGCCAACACCTCGCCCGTGCTGACAGCTGACCCTCCCATGGGCCCTCGCTGCTCTACGTGACTCAGTCACTCCTCGTGACAACTCAAGGGGGCAGGGACTCTTCCCCTCCATTTTTTAGATAAGGAAACTGAGGCACGGAAAGCTGAAATAATGTACCCAGAGTCAGGAACTGGGACGTGACAGAGCTGGGATTTGAACTTCGACCATCTGGCTCCGGGGTCTGTGCTCTTAACCTCTGCCCTTTCCTGTAGCAACACGTGTGGGTCAGTTGGCGACGTGAATCAATCCAATGACTCAACACTGGGCCTCCAAGGTCAGCCAATGCTGTCCTCCCAGCATGGGAGGCTTCTCTGCCTCATTCTCAAAGTCCTTGATCTTGACCCCATGTGGGAGCTGACCCGCCCTCTCCTTGCCGGATCTGAATATGGGGTGAACTGGTCTATGGCACGTGGGTGAGGCCTCAGGGTCTGGGGGAGGCGGGTCGCGCTCTAACGGCCTTGACAAGGGTCTGCCAGCAAGGATCCCGAACACAGTCGTGCCAGTGCCGGTCATCGCCAGTAATGCGGGAAGTCGCCTTGGCATCTTTGTGACCTCAAGTCCCTCATTTGATCCTCCTGCCCCGACTAGTCCCCTCAGTCTTTATCGCACAAGGCCACAAGCTCCCGAGGGCTCCATAACCTCACCGAAGCAACGAGCGCACAGCGGCCCGTCCGGACAGAGTGCGACCTCCCTGCCACCTGGGCACGCCCTCCTGTCTGGCTGATTTCTCCATGAACAGCTCGTAGTAGGTGCTCAGTAAACACTCGCCGACTGAAGGAGATGACCGGATGGGGGGCCCCACGGTGGCTCTAGGAGCCCACATCGTGGGCCAAAGGAGTCAGCCCGGGTTCTGGGGGAAGCCAGCCCTCCAATGCCACCAGGCCCCCTTCCAGTCCCACCGGGGATCTGGGACCCAGGGGGACCCTCTCCCCAGAATCACAGCCCGGGTGCAGACACACACCGTTCTCAGCTCCGTCCGGAATTCCTCCCCGGGACAGCCTCTGCTTTAACCTTGTCCTGGCCACGCCCCAGATCAAGGGCAGCCCAAGGGCAACGCCGAGTCCAGCAACCTGGGGTCTCTCGCCCAACTGGCCTGTCCAGGGGCCACCTCTGCTCACCCCCAGGCTCCAGGCCAGGTGTCTGGCGAAGGGCACGGCTTTTCCCCTCGGAGTTTTAGGCAAGCGCTACCAGAAGAAGCAACCTCCCATTGCAGTGTATTTTCTGGAACCCGCCCCCTTCTGTTATACGCGGAAGCCAGCGGGAGTCCCGTCCAGGAGACTCCATGTCCACATGCCCCAGCCACACGTGGCCTCAGGAGGAAGGGTCTCCTGCCAGGTCCAAGCCTCCCTCAGCACCCCCAGAGCTGCTTCTCGAAATGGAGAGAGAAGCGGCAGAGGGGGCCCCCCTCCTGCCTCAGGACATCTGTTGGCGGGATGGGAGTGGGCTGCGGGCCAGCCTGGGCTGCCGCGGGCCTGGGGCGGGGGCCCTGCCGTGTGGGGCCGGCACGGACTGGAGGAGGGACCAGCGGAGCATCTGCTGCCATCGAAGCAAGGGGTCCATCTGGGAGCGGGACGGAGCGGGAAGCAGCGGACACGACTCCCCGTGCAGACCCAGGAGACGTGTCCCTGGACAAGCCTGGCAGTTCAGAACGGCGGGGTCCTCCGCCCCCGACGGACTCCGCGGCCTGGGAGGCCTGAGGCCGGTGCACAGCATCAGTCTCCGACGGGGCTCCCCCTTTCCGCCTGGCCCACGGGGGGGCAGGTTCCGCAGTCATTTCCTAGATGGCCCCTTAATGCGCCCGAGCCCTCATTTCCCCGTCTGTATACGGGTACGGGATCCCCACCCACCTCTCTGGGTCTTTGTGGGGATCGAATGAAGACAAGCTACATCAAGTGCATGCATAGGGCAGAGCGCCCACAGCAAGGCCCCGTATACAGGCGATTATTATCGTCCGTGTTTGCCCGGGAAGACAGCTAAGCTATCAAACACCGCACTATTTGCCTCGTTAACGCCAGAGTACTTCCAGGCACTTGCTGGTTACGGGGCACCTGAGGTCTCTGAGCTTGCTCTGCAAGTAAGGACCCCAGCCCGGCCCTGGCCATGGGTCCCAAACTCCCAGACAAGCTGGGGGGTGCTGGACCGGCCTCTGGAGGCAGCATGACCTGGGGACCAGTCAGTCACTGGCTTTCCTTAAGCCGCTCCATCTGCACAACGCCCTTAGCAAGGAATGACCTTGGTCGGGCCACCCACGGAGGACAGGCTGGGCTGGGGGTGTCCTAGCCGGGCGCCCCTCTGCCCTCCCTCCCGGCCTGCTTCACACTCCATCGGCACAGCCCCTAGGCTCGTGGCTCCCCTGACCTCGAAACTTCTTTCCCCTCCTCCCGTGTCTCCAGCTGTTCCTGGAGACTTCTCCCCATGACCTAAATGTTGCTGGCCGGGCACACTGTTTGGCGCCCCGGCTGCACAAGTGCGGCCCTGGACAGCCCCGTTGGCTGCTGGAGGGCCAGGAACAGAGCGGGGCACTCCGGGGCTGGGGCCCCCGGCAGGCGTCAGGGCGCCGCTCACTCCGGCCTCTGTGGTCTCATCGTAAAGTTAACCAGAGCATTCCAAGAGGGTTCCCTGGGGCAGGTGGCATCTCTGTGCGGTCGCCTCCACCCCCACGGCTCATGTCCAGCTCAGCGCTCTGCAGAGAGCTCCAGAATGTCTGTGTCCGGGCATCGTCTCTGCCTGGCAGGGCTCCCAGTTCCCAAATGAGCTTTCCCGCCTTCCTTCTCCGGGGTGGCCCGGTTGGGTCACTGAGGCTAACACCAAGATGTCACTGGTCTCTTATCGCTCCACCCATGGCCGTGTCCTCTCTACCCTCCCCCCCACATCGCAAATGCATCCGCTTCCCCTCCTGCCCTTCCTTCCACACCCCTAAGCTGGCTGGGCTAGCCTCCTCCCACCTCTGGCCCCTCCCCCACCCGTGGGGTCTCCATCTCTGCTCTGGTCCCCACCTCCCATCCACGTCTGCACGACATCTAGCCATCATTCCCAAACATGACCATGTTCCTCCCCAGCTCCAAGATGACACACCTCCCAGGATAAGTCTGAAGACCCAGTAAAATTTCCATCCCTAGTCCGACATTCAAGGCCTTCCCTATTTAGCAGCAAAGGACCCTTCTTCCTGTTGTCCTTTGAGGGCTCTAGGTTCCAACTGCCCTTCTCTCCCCAACCAGCCCCCCAACCAGAAGCCCAGAAGCTGCACTTCCAAGTCCTCACCGTGTCATTGCCTGCCACCTGGGAGGCGCTCAGGGGGCGCTTGTGGCACGGAGACCCTCCCACCAGGGGCCCCGAGGAAGCAACCCACAGCAAATACTCACTTTGGCTCCTGGAGGGCCGGGCAGGCCTGGATTTCCGTAAGGCCCAGGAGGGCCCTGAAAGGGAAGAGAAACAAAGAGGTGAGGGGAAAATGGGGGTCACTCCACTTCCCACAGCAATGCCTGGCAAGTACCTCCCACCTGCTGGGTCTTCTCAGCTAGCCAGAAGCTTCTCAGCTTCTTAGCGGGACTGTCATGGTGGCCGACTTCTAGGAAGGGCCCCCTCGATGCCCGGCCCCGCCGTGAACACCTGCCACGCATTACCTCGTTTTACTCTACTAACCCATGAGGCGGGGGCTATCACTATTTCTATTTGGGAGACAGAGCCGGTGCTCAGAGAGGTTGAGAACTTTCTCCAGTCACTCAGCTGCTCGGGGGCCGAGCTAGAGGTCAACCTCAGATGTGTGACTTCGGAGCGCAAGCACTCAACCTCTGAATTTTTCTTTACTGCCTCCTGGCTCTCTCCCCCTGGCCCAGCAGCCCTTCCCAGGCTGGCTTCCCGGGCTCACAGCGCATGTAGCTACCTGCTTTCCTCCACCGCCGCTTGTCACCTTGGCCTGTGCCATTCCCATCGCCTGGCGTGCCTTTCCCATCCATCCCCTCCAGCTGCCGCCCGCCCTATCCTTCGAGGCCTGGCTCACATGCCACCTCCTCCAGGGGGTCTTCTAGGACTTCAGCCTAGAGGCGCTGCTCCCTCTTGACTGCAGCGGGACCGTGATGTGAGCCTTTGGAGTCGAGAGCCCAGTGAAGGGAGGACTTGGCGTTTTCTGAACAAAGGTGCCTCCCTCCTGTGGCCACAGCCCAGCCAGAGAGCTCTCCCTTGGGTTCCTACGAGCTCTGAGCTGACAGGTCCTCTGGGGGCCTTGGAGCAGCTAGGAAGACTGGGCCCAGAGAGTCAAAGAGTCTTGGCCAAGTCACACAGCAGAGAGGTGGCCAAGTGAGGGCTGGGACCCAGGCCTGTTGGCTTAGGGCCCAGGCCTTGTTCATGGCACCAGATTTTCCCAGGTCCTCTCTGAATCCTGTAGAACAGCTGGAGCCTGTTATGTCCACTTTCTCCAGCAAGGGCCCTGGGTTAGGGTGTTGCAGCGAGTAACAGAAACAGAGCCCGAAGAGTCGGGTCACTCCCGAGAGTCTTTGTCCGGCAGGAATAATCTCGGGCACTGGGGGTGGAGAGAGGCGGCTCGAGAAGCCCAGAGGTGCCCCACCACACCAGCTCCTAGACACACTGCCTTGTCCCTGGCCCCTCTTGACTCATCTGGCTAGCTGTGTATGAACTTGCTTCCTTCCTCCCAGCGGAGGCCAACTTTCCAGCTGCTGCCTGTCACATTCCAATCAAGGCACCTCCCTCTTCCTCGATGCCTGCACAGGGACCCTCCCGTTCTCCAAACACGTCGGAAAGGAACAGTGTTCAGAAGCTCATTCGGCCTGGGGAGCTGAAGACGGTGTCACCCTCCCCCTAAACTAGCTCACTCTCCGGCCCTCTCCAGCATTCCACCAAATACGGTCTCCCGGCACACGGACGTGACCTGGAACCTGCTGAGAGCACCTCCCTTCCCCAGCCTCACTCTCCCCAACAGTCCTATGAGTAGCTAGGACCCCCAGCAGTCTCTAAGGAACCTGGAAGACCTGAGAGGCTCACCCCAGCCCAGGCTCCTGGGGACTAACCTCAGAGCTCAGACAGAACTGGGCCTAGGCGTGTTTGAGGAGGGGCCCCTGACCAGCACTCCAGAAACAAGCAGGGGCTGTGGGAGGCCAAGGGTGGCTACCCTCTCCCCGGTTGTGCCCCCAGCTGCCCCAAAGATGGCGGGCTGGAGCTCTCGGCTACCCGGCTACCCGGCCACCACCGGTCTGCAGCCCGTGGCAGTAGGGGCTTCCTGCTTCCCTGCCCCCACCTCCCCACCCCTCTCCAGCCACTGCCTTGCAAAGAAACGGAGCACATAGTTGACTGGGAGCCAAGCAAACCAATTCTATAAATGCTGTGGCCCAGAAAGCCGGGTATGGAGAGGGTCCAGGGATTCCCCAACATCCTTCCACAGGCTGGGGAAGCACGTGGAGCTGGGAAGGGGTACGCCACAGGGCTCTGGACCTCAGGTAGGGCCCTGCCTCTCCCTGAGCCCCAGAGCCGTCATTTGTGCAGAGAGGAGCTGGGATAGTCTACTTTTCGCATTCTACTATCTCTGGAATTTTATGATCTATGGAATTTCCAGCCTAGAAACAGGATGATGGCGGGGAGGTGGCGGGGGGGGGGGGGGCAGGGAGTGAGCGGGAAGAGCACACAGAAAGCCTGAGAAGGATGATGGGAGAGTCATTCCCTCGCTCATGGAATTTCACAGCTGGGAGGAACCTTGGAAATACGGTTCCAAGGAAATGCCTTGGCAAATCCGGAGCGGACTCCATGCTTTATAGATGGGAAACTGAGGCCCAGAGAAGGGAAAGGATTTGCCTAAGATCACGCAGCTTCTGGGGGGGAAATGTTGTTGACTCCCAGACTAGAACTCTTCAGCAACTACTCGCCCAGCCCCTGTGGCGTGCAGGGCACTCTGCTAGGCATTGCGTGAGAAAGAGAGAGAAACGGCCTGGCTCTGACGCAGATGGGCTCATTTGGGTAGAGACGGAAATCAGCGCAATAGATGGCTAAGGTCACAGGTTGTGGGGTCAGACTGTCGGGGTCCAATCCTAGCTCCAGCACTGACACTCTGGTTGACTTTCCCCAAAGCAACCGAACCTTTCTGAGCGTCAGTTTCCTCGTCTATAGCATGGGGACATCGTCTATAGCGATGGGGACATCAGAACCATCGCTCGGGACGGCTGGGCTGGTGGGATGAGATCACGCACACGCAGCTCTGCCAACAGAGTCCAGTGGTCTGTGTGAGCTTTAGAAAAGTCCTCCGGGCCATCCAGAGCAGCGAAAAACTGCTGCAGGAAGTCGGAGAAGGGGGCGGTCATCAGCAAACGAGATGGCATTTTTGATCTCAGCAAGGGATGGAGAAGGAGCTTGCCCAGAAGGGCACCCCAGGTCAGGGCAGGAGGCCGGCCCGAGCAAAGGGGCAGAAGAGGCGTTCGGACGGGCAAACTGCCCGCCAAGTGAAAGGGCCTCATCCAGGACCCAGGCTGCAGGAGCCCTGGTACTTCTGGGGTCCCCAGCTCTGGGTAAGTGCTCCATGGAGACTCTGGAGCCAGGAGGAAATGCTGCCTCAGACAGCAGATTCCAGAGCCCTGGGCCCAGAGAGCACAGGGCCAGCTCTGGAGTAATTGCATAACCAGAACCATCCACTGGGCTCCGAGCTAAAAATACGCCCCAGGCAGCTGTCTCTGCCAGAGGCTTGCCAGGCGCCCGGCGTGGGAAAGGCTGATTCAGCCTGGGTACAGGTGCCAGGCGTCGTGGGTCTGAGCCCTCTTGGGAAAAGGACAGATTTTTCTCCAAGAGGACACCCGGGGTGCTGGCAGAGGGTTCAGGGACGGGGTTCCCACCCTGGCACTTCCATTTCCTCTATGTTTGGCTTCCTCCTCCCCAACATGAGAAGGATTATCCTGGTGCAGGAGGGTCCTGGGGGGAGAGGGGCTCGAGCAGAGCCGCGTTCCCTGCGTGCAAAGCACAACGTAGGAGTTCTTTTTCACACCAAGGCTCATCTCAGCCGCCGCGGCCCTGCGAAGCCATTCTCCCACCAACGATCCAACCTCTCAGCACGGGGGGCTCCCCCCTACCTTGCCCGTGCCGGCACCCCCCACCCCAGGATGGCCGTGCGGAGATGGGAAGAGGGACACAAGGGTCGTGTCCTCCCAAGCCAGCTTTTCTCCGGGACAAATGCCGGAACCCATCGGCTCAGGAGACGCGGTCTGCAGAAACCCCTTCTCCACTCCAGGCTGCCAAGAGCGATTCCCACCACGAACATCTGAGAGCCTATAAGAGGTCGCTGCTGTCCCCATGCCAGGCCCGTCCACACAGCATCCCGAAGAGCCCTAAGTTCACTCCAAAGGACAAAGTGGAAAATGGGTGCTGGTGAGGGGCAGGAAACAGCCTGAGGACACACGGCAAGGCTGCAACTTCCGGGACATGGGACACAGGCCAAAGAGCTAACCAGAGACCCGAAGGACAGCGTGTGATAACTTACCCGAGGCCCCCGTGCACCAGGAGGTCCAGGAAGCCCAGGCAGCCCAGGGGGACCCTGAAGGAAAAAGCAAAAAGACAGCGTCAGTGCCACAGGGCAGCAGGGAATGGGTTCCAGCGGTCGCTCGACAAGCCTCTCCAGAGGTCTGGGCATGGACACTCCACGACTGAGGAGAGGGGTTCCCTGAGGCCTAAAGAACTCATGCTCTTTGGGCCTTTCAGGACTTTGTGGCTGCTGTTTCGTAGTCTTAGAAGTTTTCACCTTTTATCACGCAGTGAACATACCCAGGTTGCCACCTCCTCCAGGAAGCCTTCCTGGATCTCTGCCCCAGGTCGAGTCAAGTCCCCGCTTTCCATTTTTTATTTATATATTATCTGGGGAAATTGTCTGCCCCGAAGCCTGTCTCTCCCACTAGACCATGGTCTCCTCAAAGGAACTAATTCTCTCTCCCCAGGGCTCAGCTAAATGCCTGATGAGATAAAACAGCAAGAGACCTCAGAGCTCAGCCAAGTTCTCTGCAGAGCCAGAGCAGGGAAGGGACTTGTCCAAGGTCACACCAAGCATCTCCGCGCCGGGGAGAGGCCGTGCAGGATGTAGGGTGCGGGCAAAGGCTTTGGCATCAGACAGGCCTGGGTTCAGACCTCATGCTGCCACTTACGAGCTGGGTCTGGGCAAGTTCTTGAGCTAGCCTGTGCCTATAAAATGGCAGCGATAATACCCTCTTCACAGGACTGTCACAAGGATGAAATGAGAGACGGGGAACGTTTAACACAGTGACCAGCTCTAATCGTCCCTCAAGCGTTCCATCTATTCTAGCGGTCCCAGGCCGATCCAATTTTCATCACTGCTCCCTGAGAACCTGCAACAGCCCCCTCCTCGGTCTCCCCACCTCTACCCTCTCTCCTCTCCTGTCCTCCTCCCCACAGCCTTGTTTACCTTCCCAAGGTACTCCCCCTGCTCAACGACATTCAGTGGCTCCCTATTTCCCCCCACGGGAAAGGCCTAACCCTGCAGCATGGAAGGGAGGCAGCCAAGCAGACTTACTGAATGGAGGGCTGATCTTTGTTCAAATCCCAGTTTTGCCACCTAATAGCTCGAGGCTTTCTGCAAGCCCTTCGGCCTGAGTGTCCACTGCTCCCCGTCCCCACGGGCTCAGCAGCCACTGCCCCATCTACCCTGAAGGCATAAATGAGGATTAACTAAGTGCCTGAGGTGAAGAACTGAACACGGAACCTTCGAAGGAAGCCTGGCTTTCGAGGATGTGTGAGGCCTGGGGAATTCATTTGTTTCAAATAACCATCTACGAGATTCCAGGTTTCCTGCCCGGAGTTAAAATCAGTGTTGAAAACCCAAGACGGTTTGGCTGGTAATTAGTCCAGATCTCACGCTGGGCAGCCTCGGTTCACAGTTCTGGCCTCTGAGCACCACGTGCTTGCTCGGCCATGAATAAAAATCAGAAGAGAGATCCAGACTGGCAGATATGGGCACCAAGGCCCCGGGGGCACTGGAGAGGGCCTGGGGTGGAGGGAGGGGGGTGGCTGCGTGGCCTCAGGCAAGTCCCAGACACCTCTGAGCCTCCATGGACCTTTGGCCAAATTGGCAGCTGTCTTCCCTCGATCCAGAGCCCGGGGGGCTGGGTGGAGGTTTCTACTCTTCTATCTCGTTCTGCCGGTTTCCCTGCAGGGATCCAGGCCAGACTCCTCTCCGCTCTTCCCCAGATCGGGGACTTGGGTTCACACGAGGCACCCCCACTTTGGGCACACTACTTCTGTTCTCCAAGCCTTCATTCTCGAAGTATAAAGTAAGGCTATGACAGCCCCTAGCTGACAGATAAGCTATAAAAAGTGCTAATCCTGGTGCCTGGTACACAGTTAATGCTCCGAAAGTTAACTGTTGTTTCTGTTAAGCAAATTGCTGGAAGCTCCCCAACTCAGAATTTTAAACCACCCTCCTTGGCCTCTGTTTTGCAGGAAGAGCAAAGATTTCCCTTTCCAGAAGGCCCTTGTTGGCCCTGATCTTCCAGGTAGCCCAGAATTAAAGGGAAATGCAGGGGCTCAGCCTAAGCAGGACTACAGGTAGTATCGTCTCCCAGCCCTTTTAATAGATGAGAACCGGAAGAGAGCCTCAGAGCAGCAAAGCGACTTGTCCAAGGCCACACAGCTAACAGGCAGAACCTGGGTTCAATCCAGGACATCTGATTTGTTCTCCTCTCTTGGGCAGCTTCCATGCAGAGAATCTTGGCTAGGTATGTCCTGACTCGGTGTGCAACCCTGGCTAAGGCCCTTCCCTTCTATAGGCATCTAGAGAATGAGTATCCCGGAACCTCCCCAACCCGGGGCCCTTCTTGCGTTGCAGGGTGGCGGCGACTTCCTTCTCGTTATCTGGCAGCAGAGGGAAGGAGGACACCATGCCCATCTCACAGAGAGGAAGGCCAAGGCCCAGCAAGGCCGGGCTTGTGCAGGGATCCCTCGGGGACCCCGGTGGGCCAGCCGCTGCGGAGGCCTGGATACTCCCTCTTGGCATTTCTTCTGCCCCAGAAACAGGGGCATCCAGGCAGGGAGTCTGACTTCATCCACAACATCTGCAGAGCAGACTCTGAGTGCCAGCTGGGACCCACGGCCCAGCCTGGCGAAGTCAGTGCACAGCCCGGCTCCGTCATGGCCGCCCAGCCCCCAGCTGCAGGCCTGGCCAGGCTCACCTCCACCAACCCCGGGCCGGGGCTACCCAGGGTTCTAGCTGCGGCCGCAGGCCCAACCCTTCCCCATTCAGGACTTACTTTGTGCGTGGGCCGGCGAGGGTGGGCGCCCCCTGCCCCCTCTCCCTGATCCGAGACCCTGCCTGTTCTCCACGCAGTGGAAAAACGCTGCCATTTCTTTCCAGGGCCTGAAGCCTGAGCGGGTGACTCTGGGATGATTCACGAAGGCCGGGGTGGGATTTTCCACTCCACGCTGCAAACAACGGGGCCTCTGAGAGGGCCCAGGGCAGAGGGGGAGGGGAGCGGGGGCCCCGGGCCTGCCCGGGGGAGCTGAAGGAGGCCTGGGCTGCGGGGGCTCGCACAGACACAGCCATGGAAACAAACAAGCAGCGGCTCTGGGCTTCCCGGGGGGTCCTGGCCTCCGGCAGCGGGACCTAGGGGAACCCCGTCCCTCGGAACAAGTCCACCGTTGTATCCAGCTGCGACAGCCTGCCTGCCAAGCCCTGCAGAAAGGAGTAAGTCCTGGCTGGCACGGCCCGCGGCAGCAAGCAGAGAGGTTCCCCAGGCCGAGGATCTGGGAGACCGGAGTCCCGACCAGCATGCGCTGCTGACTGCCGGCAACCCTACGCTGGGACTCTTCAGTCTCTGGGCCTCTGCTGGGTGCCTGTGGCTCCATGGGGAGGGGCCGGGGGCCTCCGAGGGCCCCAAGCGCCCTCCCACTTCCGACCATCTGAGCGCACCGTTATTCCCAAGAAGAGCCCTCAGGGCTCCGAGCCTTTTCCCCCAATCTCTGTCCTAGGGAAGGGCCTCCTGGGCCAGGGCTTCTCTGTGTGGCCTTACACAGATTACTTCCTCTCCCCGTGCCTCCAGGCCTCAGTTTGTCCAGCTGCAAAATGGGGATATAACACCCAGCTTCCAGGATAATGTACATGGGGTGGTGGTTATTCTCCACTTGCGCCCCAGATCTATTGTGTGCCCAGGGACTCGGCCTCCAGGCTGCAGCCTCACGCTTTCCTGCGTGCTTCGGGCTGGGTCCGGCCAGTGGGAGGTCCCAGCAAGAGACCCAAGAGTGGGCAGAGTGAGTGGGCGGGGTATTTCTCTCCCTGCCCAGCGGGGGACTACAGACTGTCCTTCACACTTTAACATTCCCTGCGTTCTGGTCACACGTTCCTGCCCCTCGCACCTTCAGGTCCGAACTGTGTACTTTGCCAGCTGCTGTCGGTTCCTTTGATGCCACCCACGCCTCTGCAAATAGCCCCTGCCTTGAACCCTCCTCGATGACCTTGTTCCCCACCTGCAGCCGCAGGATACAGCAGGCAAACTGCTTAGCTTAGCTCAGAGCCCGGCACACAGTAGGAGCTCAAAAAACACTATGCGAAAGACAAGGCAGAACAGCCCTCCTTCTCCTGGGTTCTAGATGACAATAGCTAGGATAAGGGATGAATTTCTCAAGCTCTAGCCCCAATTCCTAACCACCAACAGTAGGAAGGCCCTCCTGGATCCAGACGTTCCCAGTTCTCCTAAGGCAGCGTACCCTCATCTCAACCATCATCAGCACATCGGTAAACAGCCACGACCAACCACCGGGACCAGGTTCTAGCGCTGGGCGCTTTATGTCCCTTGTCTCGATCCACACAACAACTCGGGAAACATAAGTGGAACCATATCCCCGTTTTGCAAAGGTAGAAACCGAGACTCAGAGAGGTTAAGCGACTAGCCAAAGGTCACACAGCACCTGGCCCCAAGAAGGCACTCAATCCACATTTGCTGACAGAATGAAAGGATGGCTGGATAAGGAAGTGGTTCCAACCCAGTTACTCCCACATGCAAAGTCTGTGCGGCCTTCCCCTCCACGAGGCCTCCTGACCCCACCCGCAGCAGAGATCTGTGTAACCTCAAGGAGCCTGGCCTGGGAGTCGAGACGACCTTTTTTCTCTGTAAAGATCACATTCCTTCCTTCATTTCACAGATAGTCTTGGAGCATCTGCTGTGGGCCAGGCCGTCATCCGGGTCTCCCTGATGTGACGCTTGCAAAAAGTGCAAGTGAGTGCGAATGCCAGCGGCCTGATCATGAATAAATAAGACCTTGACTCGCCTCCTCCCAGGCGTGGGGCTTCTGTGCAGCTTCTGTGCAGTCTCTGTGAACCGCAGCCTCCCCGCCCCTCCTCACCCGGGGCCCAGCTCAGCTTTTCCATGCTCCCCCCCTCCGCCCTGTCGCTGCTGGGGCTCCCACTACAACTGCTGGCAGGCCTGGGGCCCAGCGCTGTCTCCGCCTCTGCCAGTCCGTCTCCTGCCCCTGGGGACCATGCGGAACCCATCAGACCCAGCCGTGGCACCCCTCTCTGGCTCCGAAATAAGATCCCACTTATTTCTGGGGAGGGAGCTCTTCCAAAACTGTCAGAGAGGGGAGACAGCCTAGGGAGAGGAAAGAAGTTCCCAAAATCACCCAGCAGAAACAGATCTCCAAGGGGCCTTGGAGATCACCCAACTCGCTTCCTCACAGGAGATGGGAGCTATTCTTAACTTACATTCTGCAGAAACCAAGCCTTAGCGTGGCTCAGGGCCACAGAGCTTGTAAGGAGTGGAGTCAGAACCGGAACCCAGGTCTGCATGTCCCCAGACGGGGGACAATTAAGCCCCCGACCCAGAGCAGCCTAGCTTCTGCTCTACTGGGATGAGATCCTAAATGTATATGAGGGGTGGGAGGCAGGTAAGTGGGAACAGAAGGAGCAGAAGCCCTTGTCACCGTTGCTCAGTGATGCCACTTCCGTTATGGGACTTCTGGGCTCTGCCGAAATAGAAATGACCTGCCACCTGCCACATGGTGGGCTGGACAAGGCTTCTCAAAGTTTTTTGGGTTCTTATTGGAGTGAGGCTAGGTTCCAAGCTGAGGCAGGGTGGGATTAGGGGACAGGAAGGGGCACGAGGCAGGATGCTACCCAAGCAGACTGATGTCCTCCCTCTTGCCCTTGGCACTAGGGTTGGAGGAGCAGGGATGGCCAGTGGCCTCTCTGGACGTCAGGGACCCAGAGTCGTAGCCCAGTCCTGCAAGGACACGTTAGGTGCCCCTGGCCAAGTGTTTTGTCCCTCTAGCCACTGTCCCCCCATCTGTAGAGCAGGGATCAGCATACCCAGCCTGCCCTCCTGGTCCTGTGAGGTCCTAAAGGAAGATACCAATCATGTAACTCATAAATCTGGTAGGTCTAAAAACAGAAGATTCTTTAGACATTGAGATCTTCCTTTGAGGCCAAGGACAGGCCCTGACACATCTCTGAAGCCCCCAGCCCCCTGGCCCCGAGTCTTAGATTCTCAGAGGGGACCCTCAGCAGAGTGGGAGGGAATAGGCCGGGCTTGGCATCTGGCGCTTGGGCATAAACTTCAACTCTGCTGTGTGCCCTTGGGGAAGTCCCGGCCCTTTCTGGGCACAGTGTCTAGGATCCTCACCTGCCCGGTGAGGAGGGTTGAATGGAATGATCCCTAAGTACCCACCCACTGATCAGGTTGGCTCCTTTGATCACGGAGGAGCTCAAGAAGATCTGGAGTGAGGCCCCACCTCTTCTGACCCGCATCGCCGAACCCCAGGGGGAAAGTATGTAGCCCGGGCACCCAACAAACCCAAAGGCAGATTCTATACTCTCGAAACCACCCCTGTTCCAGCTGTGCCGGCTTGGCCATGGCCGTGCTTTCCCCACACCACATGCAACCTCCGGAGGCAGGGCTGACCTCCTCCGCTGGATGGGGTGGCGACCCCGAGCCTCGCCCCCTCGCTCGGCAACGCACCCCCGTTTGACCTCACGGCCAGTGCGCCCAACACCCACACAGCTTGGGAAGCTGAGTTGTCAGGGCTCGGAGGCACCTGGAGCCTGAGTGAGGCTGGGCAACCTGGAGGGGCGAGAAGGGGTCCTTCTCCTCTCGGCTCCCAACCTCCTGCCCTGACAACTATGGAGCACAGGACTTAAACACAGCGGTGACATAACTGCAAAGCAATGCATACAATTGCCGTAAGTTCTCCAATAGGGTTATAATAAAAACGGGCTCTCAGTCCCCTTGGAGACAGGCTGAATAAATATTATTCCTAATGATTATTAAAACTCATTAAGTGTGTTTGTAAGGCCTGGGAATTCCCAGCATCCGCCACCGTCTCCGCGTTGCAGGGAGCTTGACCTCAAACACAGAGCCCGGTGGGAAACCCGGCCTCAGGGAGGAGAAAAACCACACGGTGGTCATCTCCGAGGCAGGAGAATAGAGTGGAGGCCCGAGCTTTCTGGAAACTCCATCCCTTATACTCCCCGCCCGGAGGAATTGGCCTCCAGCTGCAGAAAGGTCGTTGCCCCTGGAGACAGTCCCAGGCATGCTGGAGGCACCGGGCCTGAGAACACCTCCTGCACGTGGAATGTTCTTTCTCCTTGCCTTGACTCTTCAGGCCCACCCTGGCCCTCCTCAACCCAGACTGCCCAACAGGGGCCACGCATCGAACACCTAGAAGAGCGGGGCCGGTAAAGTACACGAGGGAAAGGAAAGGACGGGGTTGCAAGCCCCGCATCGGGAGATGTGGGGACCCACGGGAGCGGGCCCGTCCTGCCTAAAGGGGCCGCTCTGACCGGGCTGCAGGCCACGGGCTACCGCATCTGTCCCCCTTCCAACAGAAGCTGGTCACTGGGTCTTTTATAAGAAATCTCCAACATTTTTAAAATGTTAGTAACTTATTAAATATTTTTAAACAATGCTGCGTGTGCCAAACATAACACGCTGGGGACTACGTGTGTGACCTTTGTGCAGCGCTCGCAGACTAGCCGGGGGGTTGGAGGGGCTCCCCTCCAGCAGTCAGGAGAGCTGAACTCTGGAGACCGCATGACCTGGGGCCAGACCGCGAGTGGTTTTCCTTGAGCCACTTGACCTTCACAGTTGGGTTAGCAGAGAATGACCCGGGGCCCGGCCTGCCCAAGCCCAGGGCTGCCCCAGGGGACCATGGGTCACAGCAGAGCGGGCAATCACGGGCACAGCGGAGGGAGAGGAACAGGGGAGCTGCGTGCCAGTCGAGGCCCTGCCCACGGCCGCCTCCCTGCTCTGAGTCGCTTCTCCGGCTCTGCCCAATGCCAGGAGTCACCCCTTGCCCCGACTGCCCCTGCCACCCCCTCGTGCTCCAGGCAACATGCACGCCTCACCCCATCTTACCGGCAAACCACAGTCTCCCTTGGGCCCTGGAGGTCCCATCAGCAACGGGAAAGGCGTGGGTCCCGCCAGGTGGAAGAATGAATAGCTGTGACTCGTGGGCCAGGGACTAGAGGACAGGAATCGCACAGGGGCCGATGCCAGGGCCGGGGTGGTCGGCCGGCGGGGCCGGGACTGACTGGGGCTGGCTGTCAGATCGTTCGACGCGACATCCCTGGCTGCCTTCCCAGGTCTGAGGGGCACGGGCTTCCGGGGGCTGCTCTTGGGTCTGGCTTTCTTTGTGGCTTCCGATCCAGAGGGTTTCTTGCTTCTGGTGGGGGCCAAGCCAGGAGCAAGGGTGGGAGGCATCGCTGTGGCTGGCGGAGGGATCCTGGGAGGGCCAGGATGGGGGACAGGGGGCAGGGGCGGGACAGTGGCTCGGGGAGGTCTGTGAGTGCGGGCAGGGGCCGGCACACTGGCATGACTGCTCGTCTTGGCCTCGGTCCGGCTCGCGGGGGGAAAAGGCTTTTTGGAGGAGCCAGTGGCCAGGGGTAGGGGCCGAGCGCTGGGTAGAGGAGGTCTGGGCGTCACGGGGGTCCTCCGGATCGGCTTCGCTGAAGGGCGGGAGGCTTTGGCGGGAAGTGGGTGGGAAGTGGGGGGCGCTGGCTTCTTGGTGGGCGGGGCTGCTTTTGTGGGGCCGGCGGGGGGCCGGTGGGGGCTTTGGACAGGGCCTATTGAAGGAGAAGGGACCGAAAGCCTGGCCGGATGACTTCTGGGGATCTTGGGGGCCGCACTCTTCCGCAGTGGCTGGGCAGGTGTGGTGCTGGCAGGAGAGGCCAGAGGCACGGCAGGGAGCGCTCCTCCGGCTGGCGGCTTGGCCGGCGGCAGTGGGATCCGGGCTGGGCCCCCGGCGGCCGACCGCTGGCGAGGCTCTGTGGGGCTAGTCCTCAGGGGCTTGGCAGGTGCGGGGGGCACTGCGGTCCCCCCGGGATCCCTGCTTGCTGGCCGTGACCCCAGGGCTGGCGCGGCAGTGGTCAGGTTCTCCAGGCCTCGCAGGGCAAGGTCGGTCTGGAAGGTGAAGGTCGTGCCCGAGTCTCGGGGAAGGAGGGGTCCCAGCTGGGGCCGGTATGTGTCGGCCTGTCCACACTGCTTCCTCAGGTGGGTACAGTAATTGCGAACGACCCGCGTCACAGGGTAGATACTGAACTGGCACAGGGCACCTTCAAACTGGACCGCGTGTGGGTTCATCTTCCCCAAGAGGAAGGAGCCCTCGGGGTCGAGGGCTGGGTCCTTGTCGAAAGGCAGCGGGACAGGCACCCGGCGCTGCCCGCACGCCGTCACCAGGGTGACAGTGCGGCCCCGGAGCTCCAGGGCCAGGTGGTGCCAGCGCCCGTCGTGCACGTCGAGGTCGAAGGCCACGGAGCGCCGGGGCCCCAGGTGGACGACCGTCTTGCCGGGGAGGAACTGCAGGCCCAGCTGCAGCTTGTGCTTCCGGCTACGGACGGCGAAAAGGAAGGCATGGTTCACCCGGTGGGAGCGGAGGCTTAGCACCAGCGCTAGCTCCGTGCCCAGGGCGGCGGGAAGGACGGCGGCCGTGGGGGCCTGGAGCCGGCTTCGCTGCGTAAAGATGAAGCCCGATGGGAACGGAATGACCCCCGGGGGCGGGGGGCTCCGGCCACCCCCTGCTTTCGTCCAGCTGAGGCCCAGCCGCTGGAGGACGTCCACATCTGCAGAGGGAGGGCAGAGGGGGAGAGGGCGCGGTCAGGGCCTGCTCCCGCCCCAGGCCCCTCCAGGCGCACAGACGGGGAGGCCAGTCCACCCGCTGCTACCCCTGGGGTCCCACGCTCGGGGCCGGGAGTGCGGAGTCGGAACCAGTGCCCCATCTGGCTGAATGACTCCCCCTGTATGTGTTTACGACAAAGACCCTGGAGCCAGACGTGCGACTTTAGTGCCTCAGTTTCCTCCTCTATTAAATGGGATCACGGTAGCACCAAATTGAGAGGGCCATCATGAAGAGTAAATGAGCTAGCACTCTTGAAAACAAGTGCCTGGTGCCCAGTAAGCACTTGCCAGGGGCAGCCGTTCGTACCAGAAATAATGACCATCGCCGGAGCCTAGCCGTGAGTACTCAGACTGTTTCCCTTTCTCCGTCTCAAAAGCCGCCTCCTCCAGGAAGCAGTCCCATGAGTGAGAGAGAAGGGTGACAGGAGTGGGCGGGTCACAGGAGCTTGGTAAGGATGTCCAGCGGGCTTTGACAGGTTTGACCGCCTTTAGGAAGGTCCCCAGCCCCCTCCGCATCCCCTAGATCGCTCTGTGGCCAGAGCAGACTGGGGGAGTTGCCGTCCGCGCAGAAGGAAGAAGACACGTCCAATGACTCCCTGCCTCCCTGTGCAGCCTTGGCCAGAGCAGAGGAAGCGATCGAGGCATCCCTGTAACCTCTGTCCTCTGGCGAGGCGTTTGGACGTCGACTGCGGCCTGGCCAGGTCACATCCGCCCAGTAATTACATCGGTGGGGCTCGCCAAAGGAGGGCTTCCAGCGTGTTTATGGAAACACGCTGACCTTGCCTCTCGCCGGGTCATTCGAGACCGATGGAGCGACCTCCTTCGGTCGGCCGAGCTGCCAGCGTCTGCAGAAGGCAGCTCTCGAGCCCCGACTCGGAAAGGAGAGGCCGCCCCTGGAACCGGGGTCTGGCTCGGATCCTCGGCTCCCTCCCATCAACACCCCCGAGCTCAGCAACCTGGGCCCCGAGCATGGTACGCAGGGTCCACGTGGGGCTGGATGTGGCGCTTAGCCCTCGGCCTGCAGCCATGAGATGGACGGACAGGCGGATGGATGGACAGATAGATGGGCCGGGAGGACATGAGTGCCGTATGTACGGAGCAGGCCGTGGAGTCAGAGGGCCGGACTTCAGAACCAGACAGAGCCACCCGGGAGTCTGGCCTCTGAGCCTCAGTTCCCTCCCCTGTAAAACGAGGTGGCGAAGAACGCCTATATCATAGGGTTATTGGCCGTCCTCGCCATCCTCGCCCAGACACCTCTGGGCAAGTCTCTTCCTGACCCCCGAGCCTCAGTTTCCCTTCCCGGAAGGCAGGGGAGAGCAGACGTGAAGGCAGCCACCAAGTGCAAACGATGTTCCGAGAATGCCATGGTTTACAGGCTGCTCCTTCAGGCCGGCTGGGCTTGAAGACCTGTCTTCCTCCCTAAGGCTCTGCGGGCCTTCGTTTCCCTTCACATTCCTCCTTTCTCCCACCTCCGTCTGTCCTGAGCTCCTAAGCTCAAATAAATCACTGCTCGAAGATTCTCTTGGTAGCGGTGTATTCCACACGTCTTTATCGCGGGAACGCTCCCGTGAGCACAAACCACTACTCCCTGCAAACAACTTCTAAGGGAGGAGGCACTGGCTGGGGAAGAGGTGAGGGCAGGAGGCCACCTCTCGCTCCCCTTGTCCCACCTCGGCGGCCCCCCCGCCCCCAGCCTGCACTACGTGACCTCACACACTGCAGCGGACGGCTGCGTCCCCCTGCCTGGCCAGGTGCCACCGAGGAGCTCCCCGACCGTCCTCTGCAGGCGGGTTTCAAAGCTGACCCCAGCCAGTCTCCAGGCCTCCCCCAGAGGCGGGGCACAGGACAGGGGTGAAGCCCCACACTCTGCCACCCAGAGCTGGCAGAGGCCTCTGACCACCACAGGGGATGGGGAAGGACTAGTCTTGCCCAAGTGGTCAGGTAAATAACAGAATTAACAACAACAATAAACTCGAGTATTTACGGAGCACTTCCTATGTGCCAAGCGCTTTATGTGCTATATCTCACCCGATTCTCTCAGTCGCCTCTAAAGAACATACTGTTTAGCATCCCTTTACAGAGGAGGGTCAGAAAAGTTCGCCGTAGGAACGAGCCCGAGGTCACACAGCCTATAATAAAAGGCACAGCCGGGACTTGAACCCAGGCCACCTGGCTCCAGGGCCTCTGTTCCTAGCACAATGCTATCCCAAGCTGGAGCCCCTCCGACTCGTTGGAAAGTGGGGTGGAGACCCATCCAGAATCCAGGGGCGAGGAGCTGGGGGCCGGGGGAATGCATGCGGCCCGACGCCGAGCAGGAAGGACCCTGCCAGCTGGCCGCAGCGAGGGCCCTTCATTACATAAACCTGGCTCCACAGAGCTCCGGCCTCTCCCCCACACCCCCCTCCTCGCCCCCCATTGCCTGACACAGGACTCTGGACAGCTGTTCACCTACTTTGTGGGGGAAACAGCAAGCTCGGAAAATATGACATTTGCACAAAATGTTGCCGGGCAGCTGGAGTCTCTTCCGGGCATGGCCCTCCCCTCCCGGGGACCCAATCCCTGCCGGCGGCCAGGTCAGGCCACAGGGACCCCGGGAGCTCGCGGCTGCCCACCCGGCACACGGGCGAGGGCGGCGGAGGGGAAAAGCCGCTATTTTAGGAGGCCTTGTGGCTGCTTGACAAACAGATGTGGGAGAGGTTTCGGTTTCCCCGGGCAGCTGTGCGGCCAGCCCCCGGCCGCTCTGGCCCCCTGGCCGGGTCCTTGGGGATGGCAGGGAAGAACAGGATCTCACGGGAAGGGGAGGGAGCGGTGGCCTTCATGCCTCCTCTCAAGAGGTCTTAGTATAACCCTTGGGCAAATCAGGACGACTGAGGGCTTACTGAGCCAACACAGTTTACTCCACTTCTGCCCCCCGCCCCCGTAGGAAAGAAAGGGTCACCCTCCCACATTTCTGCACTGAGCGCTTGCTGCCCCTTACGAAACTTCGAACGTCACTCTTCCCAGCCTGGAGAGAATTTGCCGATGATGGGCTCCATTCTACGGATAGGAAAACTGAGGCACTGGGGTCCACTTAGGGCCACGGCCGTCTCCTAGCCCTGAGTTCTCAGGTCTCTTCTGCCCTCCCCTGTCCCTCCCCGTGCCCCACCCCTGGACAAAGAGAGAGAGGATTACCTTCAGGAGCTCCTCGGGTGGAGGCCAGGTGACAGGCAAATGAGACGAAGATCCAGGTGAAGAGAAACCCCCTAGGGACGGGAAGACACAAGCAGAAGTGGCATCAGCTTCCACCCTGGGGCCCAGATCTGCCCGGGGAGCTGGGAGGGAATCACCCAGCCCCAGTCACCCCCCACCCCGGCCAGGCTCACGGGGGCCAGATACAGGCTCCAGGACCCCATGGGGTAGCCCCACGCTCCCGGGGTTCCCAGGCGCAATCTCTAGGGGCAGGACCTGCTCACGCGGCACAAGTCACAAGTCCAATGTTGCTTTTCACAGATCGATAAACCAAGGTTGCAGGGCAGGGAACAGTGGGCAGGAAGCCTTGCCGTGGGCGTCGGGAGACCCGGGGTCCAGCTTCAAATCTGCCGCTGACTCACTGGGCCACAAGGGGCCAGCCCCTCCCCATCTCTGGGCCTCAGTCTCCCCATCTGTACTATGGCCTCATGATCCTGAGGCCCAAAGGGCAGCAGAGCCAGGACTGGAAGGCCAGTGGGAAGACCAGACGGGTCCGCTTGGATGTCCTTTCGTCAAAGGACAAAAGCGATGAGAACTCCCTCTCTAGACACAAGGTTGGGCGGGGGGTGGGGGAAGACCCCTTAACCGGGAGCAGTGCACGGTAAGGAAGCGCCTACCTGGCTTCAGACTGGCGGAGAAAGAGGGGGGAGAGAAAACAGAGGACACAGTGGGGGGTCACGCAGACCCAGGTGCAAACCCAGCCAGTTGCTTACCAGCTGTGTGACCCTGGGTGAGTCACTCGGCCTCCCCGAGCCTGCCTCCGGCTCCGCGGCACGGCCAACACTCCCTATCTTACCGGCCAGGCGTGAGGATTAAGTGAGCTCATGCATGTCAAGGACTCGGCCTGGCGCCAGCCACAGAAGTGCGCCTTCGGCATCACTGCTGGCCCCGGACTCCGGGGCCCGGAAGGGTTAATGCTCTGCTCGGTGGCTCCTGCCAAGATGGGCAGAGGCAGTGATCCGATTTCACCTTCCTGTGGGAGCAGCCACCAGCGACACCCGAAGCCACCCGGGGCATCTGATCCCCGAGCGGGCAGAGGGGAGGGCGGCACGTGGCCAAAGCCGGCCGGCCAGGATTCAGGCAGAGAGAGCCGCGGCCGGCGGGCGGCGCGGGCTAAGGCTGGGATACACAGGCCCAGGAGCCCTTTCCAAGAGGAAAGCCAGAATGGTGCGCTTCTGGGGAATCACGTAATCCAGGAAACCCGTCCGCCGGAATTGATGTCTGGCACCCCGTATTCTCCCCAGCTCCCTAGGCTCCCTGGAGAACCAGCTGACGCTCTCTGATTTAATGGCAATCACTCCCATTTAATTGCAGTTACAATCAATAGTGATCCTGATGGGCACTGTGGAAGACACTGGTGGTTACCTACCCTCAGCCATCCCCCTGCCCCTCTTGTTCAGGCAGGCACGGGCTTCAGAGGATACTGGATGAATCTGGGTAAGTCTAAGCCAAACTTGGGAACTTCATCTGCCACGCCAGTGACCACTGTAGGCATGCGGGCATGGCCCAAACATGGTCAGTAAGATGTGAGGGATGCCTCTTAAGGCCCCTGGGAAAGTATTTCAAAGGGACAGAGCAAATGTCTTCCTCTAGCCTTTGTATGCTATTGAGTGGGGATGCATGGCTGCTGCAGCCATTTTATGCACATGAGGCTAACAAGCTCCAAGAGTACATGAGGATGACGGAATGGAAAAACAGTGGATGTCTGATGACACTTGAGATGCTGAATTAGCCAACCCGTCCCTGCTTTTCCCTTAGCTCTCTTGATAGGGGAGTTAATAACTCCCTTTGTGTAAGCCATGTCGAATTGGGTCTTCAGTTAACTTGCAGCATAAGGTAAACTGAACGCAATAGCATTCAGATGCAGATGCTGATGGTGGGCACTTGAAAGACTTCTCTGGCGGCTGGGCCCTTGCACAGGCTGCTCCCAAGTGCTCCTGACAGCGCTCTTTTGTCTGATCAGTTCCCACACACGCGTTACATTCCAGCTTGGGCGTCACCCCCACTTCACATACATCGCTGCAGCAGGTATCCCATGTGAGCCCATTGCCTATTTTCCCATTTCCCTTTCTAGAACAAGTCCCTGAAGGGTAGGAACCACCTCCGTCTTGTTCCCGCGTATTCCCAGCCCCTGGCAAGCATGCCGTAAACGTTCAGTGTATCTTTGTGGAAGCAATAAATGGTACTTGGTATTACAGGACTCTGGACTTTAAGAGCATCTTTCTCCTCAAAGGCCCTCTCTCTACCTCCGACTTGCTTCCAGGGCTGCTCCCGGATACTTCTTACTCCCTCTCAGCCTCTCCAATCTGCTGCCGCTGCTGTAAAAAGGCCCTTTCTCACGGGGCCTGTCCTTCCTGCCACCGCGGGCCTCGCCTCCAGCTCCCCGCTAGCAATGACTAAAGATCAGAGCGCCTCGCTACCCTGCCGTTCCCTGAGGGGAAGAGCAGAGGCTGACCTTCCAGCATGACCTGCCCACTAGAAGCCCACGGCAGCCTTGGCAGCCCTGAAAAGAAACGACAGGAGGCTTTGTTTGCTGTGACAAAAACCGAGGCTTAGGGAGGCCAGGTTCCTCCTCAAGGTCACCCCGGCAAGGCTCTGGGGTCATAATTCTTCAGTACTATTTCCCACGTGCACCAGGTAGACACTTCAGAAAACTGGAGCCCCATCAACTGGGGAAGAGCTGCATCCCAGTCCCGAGAGTTCCCAAAGCACAACTGAACTAACTGCCTATCAAAGGGCCTGAGACGTCCTGCAATGAAGACACAGGCTGGGCTTTCTGTCCATCAGCAGTCCCCAGACTTAGGGGATCCAGGAATTCCTTTTTCCAGAGAACACCTGCTCCGAAGAAACTGCCCCTCACTTCGCAGTGTCCCAACAACCTCAGTTCTGTCCCATTTCCTTCCATTCTCTCTTCCCAGCCCCTTCCAGGCACGAGCCCTCACTCCCTGAGTATCTCGATGTATGATGTCACATCCACCCGGCTTAGGATGATGCTTTCCAAGCTGATAAAGAGAGGCCGGGTGGAGAGGAGAAGGCGTAAGAACCATACACATACTTAGTTCATTTTTCTGGCTGCGGTTATGCCAAGGTGACCCCTCTGGAGAGAATAAGGATACACTTGGGAGAAATATTTTCAGTCCCTGAAGGTCAGGAGAAAGAAGACTCAGAGGAGGGATGGGATCAGAGTCTTTGCTTCGATTAAGCTTCCCAACTCCGTGGTTTCCAACTCAAGCATTTCAGCCCTGAAGGCCTGTTATCAATGAATTTGCCCCTCCATTCATTCACCTTGACAGATGCAACTGACCTCTCGGACCTGAATGCTGTGTGCACTTGACTCCTATCCTGCCAAAGTGAAGCGTGGGAATGGACAGCAGGAGAAGGTCCTCTGAGATCATCCAGAGGCCAGATCCTAGTCCCATCCCCTCGTGGAGATGGGCAACTGAGGCCCAGAGAGGGGAAGTGATTTGTCTAAAGCCACACAGCATGTCAGTGACCCATGTGATCTGACTCTACTGCTTTACAAACAATCCTTTCCACTTGACTTGTCTCTCGTGGAGAAGAAATTGGACACTTACAGGGACTTCCTATTTGCCAGAGACCAGAGTCCAGCCTTCACCAACAGGAATAGAGACGCAGCCTAGGGAGCCAACAAGCCATCTAAGTGAGCTCCAGGCCTGGAAAGTTGGCTCCCGGAGGGAGGCCCTGCCGATTCTTTTGCTCCCGTTCCAACGCTGTTTAGGCTACTGCTAATAATGTTTAATGCCTGTGTTGGCTCAGAGCTTTGTTCTTCCCGACTTCTGTTCCCACCACTGACTCGTGGGCCTTGGCTCCGTGAAGCCAGGGCTCCAGAATGTCGGGAAGACCGGCGCCCGGGGACCAGAGAGGGCAGGAGTGAGCTGAGATGGTAGCTACCTACGCGTTAGGGAGCCTGACCTTGGAGGCACAGCCTGGCCACACAGCCCTCCAGGAAGGGAACCCAGGTGTCCCTACCCCTGCAAAGGGCCCTCTGCCAGCACACCAAATGTGACTACTCCGGGACCACTAGCCTGCCAGATTAGAGCTGGAATGCTTGGGTTTTTTTCCCCATCCTTGTTACCTGGGAACACAGGATCGTAAGAGACCCATACGACCTTGAACGTCCACCGAGAGCTCAGAGCTGAGACCCAGGACACAAGGAAAGCGACCCTGTGGACTCTGGGCTTGGCTGTGCGCTCACGGGACAAGCTGGGCGGGCAGCTGGCCTGAGGACTGCTGAACAGCAAAGGGGGATGGACTTGTCCCACCTGCCTCTGTGGACCGGCCAGGCCACCGTGTGCCCAGACGGCCGCACCCAGACTCCTCTCTTCACACCTGACACCTCTCCCACGGGAACACAGACAGGTCATCTGTCTGGACAGGATGCGGCCCAGAATTTTCCAGTTGACTCACACGTCCATTCAAGACTAAGTGAATAATAATACAAATAACAGTGGCCGTTTATTGACCATTTACTACATGCCACGCGCTGTTCTAAGCCCTTTAGAGCAGGGTTCTCCGTGCTTTAATTAATCCCCACTAAACCTTGCGAGCTGAGAATTAAGCTGCCAGGTTTGTGGATCAGAAAGAAGGGAAGCCCAGAGGCAAGGGGCCCTTCGAAGCCTCCACACTGTCTGATCGCGGGGCGTCCCCCGCCCTCCACCCCGCCGAACACCAGGCCAGGCTGTGGGATACCAAGAGGGTCCCCTGGACACAGAGCGGGGAATGGAGAATATGTCTCAGGAAGTGGATGACATGGGGAGGGCAGCCCCCAGCCAGTGCACCCCACCAGGGGAGCTGATGGCCGTCGAGGTGAGACCTGAGGGGCATCAGGGCACGTGAAAGCACCAGCCAGGGGAGCGTTCCAAGTACAGGGAGGAAAGGGAAGGAGAGAAGAGGCCAGTGATGTGCTCCATAGTGTGCTGGAGCCTGGTCTGGGCGAGGTAAGGAAGAGCAAGGCTGGAAGGTTCGCCAGGACCAGAGGGCACAGGATCTGGGGCACTGCTGTGCTGAGGGAGGCAGCGAGACCAGGCGAGGCAGAGGCTGGGCCACAAAGCAGCGTGACTGCCCATTTGCCCAAAGCTCGGGCCCCGCCATGGGGTGCTCGCCTGGCACCACTTTTCTGCCCAACCGCTGGCATCTGCTTTGGCACAGGGTCTTCTGGAGAAAATGAGTCAGCAGTGCGCTTACTGGTGCTGTGTGTGTGTGTGTTTGTGTGTGTGTGTGTGTGTGTTTTGGGGGGGGCGGGGGAATCTCAGCCAGCCAGCTTTTTCCAAGACATGGGAAAGAAGGGAGGGGGGCATCATCCCCCTGATTCCAGCCCAGAGGGGGCAGGGCACATGGGGCAGGGCGGAGCTATAACCCTGACCAGCCTCTTGGGAATGTCCTCTGGTTCTAGAAGGATGCAAAGGGAGCAAGTCCTGTGAGCCCTGCGCATAGGGCTGCTCCCGCCCTCGCTCACTCCCCCATACAGCCACACTCAGTGACTCCCTCTGGCACACACTCCCTCTCTACAACTACTCCACCAGCGCCTGGGTCCCACCCCCGCCACAGTCCCTCCTTGGCCATTCCCTGTCCCTCCCTGGCCTCCAGTCTCTGCCTCTGTGCAATGACAAGGGCCCTTCCTGTTCGGACACGCTGGCTTTCACTTTTTCTCTCTCACACACCAAAAATGACAGGGACCGAGACATCCCCCCCCCCCAGCCCCCAGAGAAGCAGGGAACACTGAGACGAACAGACCCAAACAGACTGACACGCACGCGGAGACTTCCAGAAGCAGGGGACGTGCAAAGCCACACAGACGCCGAGACAGGAGCAGAAGCCGAGACCTGGAGACGGAGACGCTTGCGGATAGTTTCACAAGAACAGACTGACTTACAAGCTCCGGACCTGTAGACACCGACACCGGAACACACGGAGACAGCCAGAAACGGGGACCCTTCCTCCCCCAAGCATCCCCAAAGCCGCCCCCCCGCCGCCCCAGGCGCCACCACCCACCCCCAATCCCGACCCCGCACCGACCCTCCCCAGCACGGCCCCCGCCCCAGCGCGAACGCGGAGCGGGGCCAGCGGGGCAGGGCAGGCAGCGCTCGCCAAGCCTCGCCGGACCGGGGGGCGCAGCCCGCGTTAACCCTTGGCGGCCCGCCTTAGAGGGGCGCAGGAAGGGGCAGGAAGCCGACGTTCCGGGGAAGCGTCCGGCGCGGCGAGGAACCCCAGCCCTCCCGCGGGCTAGAGCAGCAGGAAGCTGGGGAGGGGGCGTCCCCAAGCTCGTACTCACCCCCCGCGCGCCGCCGCCGCCGCCGCCGCCGCTGTGCCTCGGGCCCCCCGCGCCGATCCCGCTCCCATGGCGGGCCCCTACTTCATGCTCCCGAGCCCGGGGGGCAAGTGTGGGCGCGCCCCATGGGGCCGCCAGCCCCCCGCCCCGCCGCGCCAGGCCGGCTCAGAGCGCGCGGCCCCCGCGCCCCCAGCGCAGCCCCGCGCCCAGGGGCGCCGGAGGAGGCAGGCAGCGCGGCCGGGGCCCCGCGGGCGCCCGCGCCAGGCCCATGGTCCCAGGAGTCCCGGCGCCGCGCTCGCCCCTGCCTCGCTCTCTTTCTGCTTCCACCGAAAAGGAAGAAGAAGCAGGCAAAAAAAGAGAGATGATCAAACTTTTGGAGGCGGGCTGCCGGCGGTCCCCGGAGGCAGAGCGAGGCCGGGCGAGGGCGCGCGGAGGGCGGTGGAAGCTGCCTCCCCGCCGGCCTGGGGGAGGAGAGGAAAAGGAAGGATTTGGGGGAAATGAAGGCGATTTAAAGTCTCGGCCCGCGGTGGCTCTCCACCTTCTCTCCTCCCCGCGCCGAGCCGCCCTCTGCTGCCCCATGCTGCCCCCTGCCGGCCGTAGCCGGTCACACAGCCTCGGCCGGCCCAAGGCAGCCTGGCAGAGACACCCCCACCTCCTGGCGCCCCCCCTCCCAGTAAAAATGGGGAAACTGAGATTCACAAGTAAGAAAGAGACGGCCAAAGCTACAAATCAGGGTGACCACTGTTCGGAGATTTGGGACCTCTGGCATGTGAGACTGGGGGTGGGGGGAGCTCTCCGAGCTGGGGGGCTGCGATGGAAGGAGAAAGGGGACAGATATTACTGCTGGAAGGAGCCCAGTGTTCCGGGGACAGATCTGGGACCAGCACTCAGTATCTAGACTCCCACAACAGCGACAACCCAGTGTCCTACCACATATACACACACATACACACCCCTCTTCCCAGATTCAGAGCACCCTGGAGAAAAGACTTCCCCGGCACATAATGGGTGAGGTTGTTAAACGCTGGTCACTCTCTTCCCTTCCCTTCCCTGTCCATTCGGTAAGAAATGGGAGCTGAACACCCCCCCCCCACACACACACACACACCCTCAGGATGCGACCAAAGACTCCCTCAGATCTCCCGCTGGAGCGCAAAATGGCACACACCTTGACCGTTCCGCAAACGCCCAGCATATTCGCACAGCCACAAGCCCAGTCCGAGCCCAGGCATTAGAAGTCCCCTCCGCCTCCACGTCCACGATCTGTTCACCGGTGCATACAAACTCCCACACACATCCACGCTTACCCCAAACTCAGACACACACTCACACTCATTCACATGCAAGCTCGGCCACGCACTCCTCCCGGGCTCACACAAACACACCCTGGGCTGTCTGGACTCAAACGCAACCCGGACTCCCTACAAGCAGACGCAGGCACGCTAGTACTTCCACGCACACAAATGCACACTAGCCTCTCCGTATCCCCCCCAACACACACTCCCGCACACACACCTTCACGTGCACACACACCTCACATACACACCCCAAATGCACACACGCGCGCACACCCCCACTTGCACACAGCTCTCCGCTAGTGCCCACCACAAGCGTGCACAAACGCATTCACTCCCCACACGTGCAACCCCCCTGCCCGTACGCGCGCGACTTTATGCACACACACCGCTACCCCCAGAGCTCCAGGAGCCCCGGGGCACTTACTGGGTCCCTAGCTGCGAGGCTGGACGGTCGGTCCTTCCTCGGGCGCCTAACGGCATTTGTGTTCATGGGTCCCCGCAGCCCCGGGCGCGGGCGCGGGGGCGGGGGTGCGAGGTCCCCTTCCCTAAACTGGGCGCGGGCGCTCGGAGCGCAGCGGCACCGGGAGGGGCATGGGCGCGCGGGGCTGCGCCGCCGGCCCGGTCCGCCTGCGCTCGAACTTCGGCGGTTCTGCGTCCTCGGACTCCGGCGCAGTCTCCCGGCGCGGGGGGCGGCTCATAGGTGCTGGGGCCGCGGCGCCCGCGGGGCCTTTTGAAGTCTCCGCTGGGGGCGGGGAGGGGGCGCTGAAGGCGGCCTTTTAAACCGTGGCTGCACGCGGGCTCGGTGGAGCAAGGTGTCTGGTTTCAGCAAACTTTAGGAAAAGTCCCAAGCCGAAGCGAAGGGGGGAGGTGGGGGGGAGGGGGGAGCCAAGCCAGAAAGAAAAAGAAGCGGCTTAGCAATGCGCTGCTTCCTGCAGGGGGCAGAACACCCATGGCTGCCCAGAGGGCCTCCCGGCCGGGTGCTGGGGAGCCCGCAGATGGCTGGATGGCGCGTGGAACCACCCCCACACACACACTCCCACACCACCGCGTGGAACTGGAGTTCTTAACCTCCACCCGGACGAGCCCCGGGGGGCTTCAGGAACACCCCAAAACTGCACAGGGGATGTGTATGAGCATTCTTCTGGGTGAGAGGGGCCGCTGGTTTTGCTCAGGTTTTCGGAAGCCCTGGAAGGTTGAGAACTCCCAGATCAATCGCAGCTGGCGGTTTTTGGAGCTGCATACCTTGTGCTAGGAGGATCCAGCCCTTAAAGGTATATATATATATATGTATATGTATATATATATATATATATATATATATATATATATGTATCGATACATATATACATACATATACTATATATATACATATATGTATGTGTACATATATATACAATATGTAATATATATATACATATATATATTGATATGTTGTTCATCATGGATTTCTTTTTTGGCATTGGCTTTGACATTTGAAAATTATTACATTAAAGTATTACATATCTTGATGAGTTAGAGGTCTTTTGGCACCCCCTTAATTCTAAAACTCCACTACTGAGAGTTGTTCGGGGTACCAAAATCCCAAAAGGGTTTTACACCCTTTCTCTCCTCCTTCTAGCCAGGTGCAGCACTTTGCTAAGTGTCGCCATTTAGGGCAGGCCTGCTACCAACATTTACAGATGAGAAAGCTGAGATTCTGCAAGATTAAGTGACTCTCCCAGCACCACCAAGGTGGGAGGTAGTGGAGGTGGGATTGGAACCGAGATGGTCCGATTCCTGTTTTCTGAAGCTGAGCGTAATAACCCAAACCTTAGCCTTTAAGGGGTTCCGAGCAGACCCTTGTCAGCCTCCCCAGCTTGGTCGTCTGCCCCAAAGCCCCAATGTCTCTGATGCCTGCACAGACTCTGGACAAGCTGGGCTGCTTCAAGGCCTGGTCCAGGCTGTTTCCCGCCAGGTTCCCTCCCCACCCGCCCCCCTTTGCCGCCTGTCCTTCAAGTGCAGCTCGAGCTCTCTCTCACACCCGAGTTATAGCGCACATCACATGGTGTTGTCATTGTCACATCCATCTCTGTGTCCCCACACCCAGCACGGAGCCTGGGACACAATAGAGGCTCAAATCATTAATAATTTAAATGAGTTTCTTTAAGTCCTCCAGTGTGCAGACCCCTGTACAAAACCGAGGGAAGAGGGTCTGCTGCTATGGGAGGGGACAAAGAACTTGGCACACGCTCCTGCTTTGCGGGCACACACACATATTTGTAACGTGGACAGAAGGCATGCCCGGTCAGCAACGTGCGGCAGGAAAGAGGGCCTGCACCAGAGACATCAGACGCCGCCGTGCAACCACATCAAGACAGCACAAGGAGAATGTGATGAATGCTACCGATGAATTGAATTGTCACACAGAGCTAAGGGATGGAGAGAAACCAGAGAATGCTCCCAGGAGGAGGTGGCCTTTGGAGCCGTGGGGGAAGACAATTCAAGTGGAAGAGTCACCAAAAGGCCAGGAGTGTGAGATTGGATTTCAGGCAGGTTTTGAAGGGGGTGCGTGCATAGTGGAGAAGCTATCAGCTCCTCGCCCCCCTGTACGGTGTGGGTGATGCCCCGTGACTCACTGGCCACAAAGCCATTTCCAGGCAAGAGGATGCATTTCCTCAAAGGTCAGGCCGGGGGAGGGGGGGGCGGTCAGTGGCTGAGCACAAGGCCTTTCTGAATCTCACTTCCAAATCCAAGTATGCAATTTTGAAGCCCAGGGACCCCTGCTCCTTGAAGGACTGCTGAAGAGACCCATGGGAAACCCCTTAGAGCACATAAAGATCCGCGGCATCTTCTTCCAAAACCTCACTCTCTCCATGTGTGAGCTAGGTGTCACCCTTGATCACCTGCATGAGTCCTTGAGCTTGTACACATGAGAGTCTTGTTCAACAATAAGCCAATTCAGTAGGTAACTCTTGGGGGCTGTATTTGGCGAGGTTAGGAGGGAAGTGAGACTCACGGTCTTCCCGGGGCTCATGGTTGCCTGGAAAGAGAAGTCAGGGACGCTAATAGGAATTCTTGGGAAGGGATCTTGCTTCCTGTCTCTGCTGCTGCATCAGATCCAGTCTTCCTGCCAAGTAGGTTCCTGTCACCACACCAGTGACTGGAGAGACAGTTCTGCTGGAGGTTGGGTCCTGAAGACCCTGAACCATTGCCTGTTCCGTGCGCAGGAAGGGGCACTCACCAGCCAGCCCGAACTGGGCCATGTCTGTGGGCCAAAAGGCAATGAATCTAGGAATCGGGTGGACAGTGACTGCCAGGCCCGGGCGACATCTCAGACACAAGGTAGAAGAAGCTGGCCTGGTGGGGACCCAGGGGCCACATAGGGGCCCCAGTAGATCAGCCATGGACCCATTCCTCTCGAGGTGCATCTGCCTTGAGACGAACTGCTCATCTGAAAAGCCTTACTGGCGGACACATAGTAGGTGCTCAGTAAACGGTCAGGAATGACTCACTGGTGAAGGCTCAGCCTGCAGAACAGAGGCTGCAGGGGCGCCTGGGGGGCTCAGTCATTAAGCGTCTGCCTTCAGCTCAGGTCATGATCCCAGGGCCCTCGGATCGGGCTCCCTGCTCCGAGGGGAGCTTGCTTCTCCCTCTCCCACTCCCCCTGCTTGTGTTCCCTCTCTCTCTGTGTCTCTATCAAATAAATAAATAAAATATTTTTTAAAAAGGAACAGAAGCTGCACACTGCCCAGGTATTAAACCCCATCCATCTCTCCGCCCAGCTTTTTCTGGGAGCCCACTGTGCACCTGCCCGCGCTTCTTGCTCTCCAGTCAGTCTGATGAAGGAGACCAGCAAGGAGACCAGCAAGGAGACAGGCAAAAACTGTGGTTCAGAAAGCCTTGCCTTGAGTCATACTAGCTTCACTGCAAAACTGGGAGGAGAACCCAGATCCCACTTTCCCCAATGCCCTGCCCTGCGGAACACACCAGGATGGGGCTTTCTTTCCTATTTGGGCCGCACACAGCATGTAGTGTAGGATGTGTGCACACAGTACACGTCCAATAAGAGAATCGTTTAAAAGACTCATTCGTTCCCAGGTCACACGGCCCATCAGGAGTTGCTGCAGTGCCTCAAGCCCGGAGCAGGACACTGGTCACAGCAACTGTGCATTGTGGTCCTTGCAGTGAGCAGATCCCATCGCTGTGCTGACTTCCTGACATCGGTGTGGAGCGCCGTGCCTGGTACATGGGAGGTATTCCAAAAATGCTAAGTGAAAGATGGGATGAATTCATGACTGTGCAGTTTGCCAGGTTACACCTAAAAGATTAGCTTTCCCGCCACCTGTTTTCTCTCCTGAGTTGGGACACTGGTCCATCAGCAAATATTTGTAGGGCACATGCCATGCGTGACTTTACGTGTGCAGATACCCTGGTCCTCCTCTGCCTCCCTCAGGCCTGCTTCGCCAGCAGCTGGGATAAAGGGTTTCACTGGAGGGAATTGAATTGAACACCTGGCTGGAGGGAGAGGCAGCTTCCAATAGTGTCCCCTCCCTCTGCCCCCCAGGGCAATCCCAGCCCGGTCCCCCTCCCCCGAGGAAGCGGCTAGAGCCAATGCCGGGGGTTATCACGGCCCACCAGTCTCCCAGGGCTTGCGCTCTGCCTGTGGGGCCACATCGCTCTAGCCCGGTGAGGGATGAAGGCTGAGGCCAGGGAAGCTGCTGGGTCATCATACAGGAAGGGACATCCTCTGGGCACATGACCCCCTTGTCTGGGCAGCTCAGATCACCTGGGTCCTTTCCTTCCCAGCCTCAGTCTGACTTCTATTTTCTCGGGCCTGGGCCCGTGGGGGAGGCCAGTGAGATATCCAAATTCCACTTTGCAGTGCTGATAGTGACCCCCAGGGGGGTCCCCAAAGAAATTCAAGCCTGGAAGAGCCCCTAGAGCTGCCTAGCCTAAATTCCTCTTTTTACAGGTGGGGAAACTGAGGCTTATAGACCGGATGTGCGACTTTCTCGAGGTCGCACAGCGGCAATGGGGGAGCGAGGGTGAGAAGTCAGGCCTCCCACTTCGATGTCTAACCATAGAGAGGCAAACCTATTTCCTCCTTCAATTCATTCAGCCAACCTTGAAAGAATTAGACCCATTTTCCAGGTGTGAGAGCTATGATGAGTTAAGATCTCTGGACTCTCGCTGAGGACGTGTCTGAAGCCACTGGCTTTACCGAACAGGCTACGAGTGACGGGTTCTGGGCCACCCCCGTAGCTGAGAGTGAAACCAAGGCAGCTGACGAGTTCAGAGAGCTCTGGGCCTTCAATCCTGTGACATCCTCCCCGTGGAATGTCCTTCTTCACTGCGAGGAGAAGAGGGGCTCGCAGCTATACCACGGCTTCTCCTCCTCCTGCCTGGTACTTAGAACGCCAGGTCCCATCTGAATATATGTATCTGCCTTATGCGCCTACTCAACTGGACCTCCTCAAGGTCACGGCTGGATCTGATCTTTGTAGGCTCCCTAGCGGCGTACTGAGTGCTCACCCACAGGAGGCTCGCAGTGAATGCGGGATGAATGAGGGAGGGGATAGAGGGAGAGTCAAGGGAAGGAGGGAGGAAGGGAGGGTGTAGAGGCACAGCTGAGGACTGGTTGACCCTCATCCCCGACATCCCCACGAGGCGGCAGACACCGCTGGTTCATCCTTGCTCGCAGAATTCCATCTTCGTCCACCATCCAAGCAGCCGCATCCCTGAGTGAAGACTGTGTCCTCCCAAGCCTCAAGGACCAGCTCCTGCTTAGACTAAGTCCACCATGAGGGTCTCCCTCCCCTGGCCAGGGAGGGGTTTGGGTGTGGGCGTAAGATACAGACCAGCCACGGAGACATGAGAGGAGTTAGATATGCTTGGGCCTTCTGAGGAAGCTTTGCTCACTTCTATAAGTGAACACACTCCAGCAATATACCCCATTTTTCTTTCTGAACACTGCAGAGTGAGGATGTGCTGTTAGAGAGGCTGCAGTCATCTTGCCACAATGAGGGGACAATGAGGTCCAAGGCCAATGGGCTGTGGATGACAGAGAGAAAAGGAACCGGGGCCTTTGAGACATTATTGAGATGTTCAATCACTTGGGCACCCCTCCTTTCTCAAAACAAGAGTGTCTGTCATTGTCAAGACCATTTTTAGCTCCTGAAAGTGTCCCGGCTGGTGTAGCAGAGGAACGGGAATTCTGGCCTGTACCGGACAAACCAGGGGATGGCAATGACAATGACCGTAATAACCCCCTCCACTCAGACAGCCCCAAACAACTTCATTGTCAGTTTCCACACAACGGCCCCGTGAGACAGGGCAGAAATCTGCATCTCTAGTTTGGAGGTGAAGAACCAAATCTCAAAAAGGAAGGGACTTGCCCAAGTTCATCCAGCAACAAGGACAGAACAAGGGTTCCTGTGTGGCAGCAGGGTCAGGGGGAGGTCCCCTCACAGGCTGTGAAGTGGCCAGTCAGAGCCAGCTGGGGAGGGGAACTCCCTGGCTTTGAGGTGTTTTGTGACTGGTCCCTGACATTGCCCTTGAAAGAGACAGCAGGTAGAGTTCATAGCTGGCCTCTCCAGACCCCTTGCTTTGAGGCAGCCTGTGGCCGAGAAGAACATTCTTAACTTAGTAATTTCGCTACGTAACCCCGCAATGAACTAGAGATTTGGAAGCACGGACATTTCAAGGCCCGTGAATCTTCCTGAGCCGTCAAACCCTGTCCAACTGCTGTCATCCATGCAGGACCCTACCGTAGGCACAGACCTTTGCTCAGGGACAAGGGACATGGTGGCAACTGCTCTAGGAGGTCATCAGAGCTGGGTGATTAACCACTCTTCTCTCCTGGGGATGGGCTCCATTTATTCATGGAGGGCTGTTTTTCCATATTTTCTGTAGTTTTTCTATCAGATTCTTATTTGGGGGTCTTGCCTACCTAGATATCTGGGGAAGGTTGTGGATTGATATGAACCGCAGGCCTGCCCAGCACCGGAAGCTGGCTGCACACTGTGGCCGTGTTGATGTACCCTGGGGCTCGCGTCAGAGCGTTGCCTTGCGTTAGCACTGTGGGACCTCGTGGACTCTCTTTTCCCTTCTCTGAACTTCTCTGCGAACTTGGGGGTGATTAGCATGTGCCTCTGTGGTGACGCCCTTCCCCCCGGCCTCATCAGTCCCTGCGAGGTGAGCCGTCTGGTTAAAGCCAGCTGGTCTCGCCAGTGGGGCTGTCCCCTGAACTCACGGGGTCTCCTGCGGGATTGGGTGGCATGAGCCTGCTCCTTCCCTCTGGCTGCCCTTGCTCCCAGCATATCCCAGTTCAGATCCCTAGCTGCGTGGTTCGGGGTATACTATTTAACCTCTTTGTACCCACTTTTCTCCATATTTTTCATTGTGCAAACAACAGCGTCCTCACCTTTTATGTTGGTATAATACTATTGCCAACCTCGTGCTTCTGATCTGAGAAGCGAAGGAACTTATGTACATAAAGCACTTAGGACAGTATCTGGCCCACTGTAAAAGTACAAGAAAAATAAGTTGCATTTATTACTATAATTATTTTTTTATATTCTCAGATAGTTTAGGTGCCAATGACTTTGTAATAAAACAGCACGTTGGAAATGAAAAGGTTTTGGAACCCTGGCCCCAGGCTTTTCTTTTCCTAGCTTAAAAATTGCTCTGAGGATCTCATTTGCTTTTGACCCTCTCGTGTCCCAGCGAATGCTGCCTCGTTCCGGGAAGTCACCCAGAAGCTTGGATCCACGTCCCCGCGCACAGGGCATCAGGGCAAAGGGCATCTCGTGATAATCGGGTCTTGTCTCTCAAGTTGGGAAAGCGAGACCCCGGAAATCAGGCAGCGCCCATCCCCAGTGAACACGCAGTGAGTCAGGACCAAAATCTCTTCTCCCAGGGGCACGCTGGAGCGGCTCACTTCTGTTCCCAGTGGGTCGTGAGAGCAGATGGTTCAATTTTCAGGAAGCTTGGTGGGCTGCCGTTAAGCCATTAAGAATTAAATTGCATAAACTTATAATTGAATAAATTATATTAAAAATAGAAGTAACAAATATTCAAAACTCATGTCTTTCTGGTTATCTTACTACATTTTACTATTATCTGTGCTCTCGATATTGTTTATTTCTATTTTAAGTAGATGGTGGAAGTACCATATGACGATGTGCCAGAAGCATCTCTCCTCAATTCAGCGTTCATCACATCACATAAGTAGCTTAAAATCGGCCAGTGCTCTGCAACGACGTGGATGGAACTAGAGAGCATGACGCTAAGCGAAATAAGTCAATCAGAGAAAGACAATCATCCCATGATCTCACTTAAGAAACAAAACAGAGGAGCGTAGGGGAAGGGAGGGAAAAATAAAACAAGATGAAATCAGACATGGAAACAAATCATAAGAGACTCTAAATCATAGCAAACAAACTGAAGGGGGACTGGAAAGGAGGAGAGTGGGGATGGGGTAAGTAGGTGATGGGCATTAAGGAGGGCACTTGAGGTAATGAGCACTGGGTTTTATACAAGACTGATGAATCATTGGGGCGCCTGGGTGGCTCAGAGGGTTAAAGCCTCTGCGTTCGGCTCAGGTCATGATCTCAGGGTCTTGGGATCCAGCCCCGCATCGGGCTCTCTGCTCAGCGGGGAGCCTGCTTCCCCCTCTCTCTCTGCTTGCCTCTCTGCCTACTTGTGATCTCTCTCTCTCTCTGTCAAATAAATAAATAAATAAATAAATAAATAAATAAATAAATAAAATCTTTAAAAAAAAAGACTGATGAATCATTGAACTCTACCTCTGAAATTAATAATACACTATATGTTAACACTATATGTTATATATGAAATTAATAATACACTATATTAAATTAAAAATTAATAATACACTATATGTTAATTAACTGAATTTAAAGAAATTTTTAAAAAAAGAAATTGGCCACGGTGGGAATATTTGGCAAATGCTCTTTTTGCTTAGAGATCCTGTTAGGAAACATTTACTAGTTCACCGATATCATCTCTTGCCTGGTATAGTAGTCAGGACACTGCAGAAATAGGGAGCATGACCTCCTATAGATCTCCAATCCTGTCCTAGAGCAGAGACCCCCCACCCTGGCTCAATCTCAGGACCTCCCTTGGTGCTGCAACTTTCTCTGTCTTCTTGAAACTTCCCTCTTCTGCTACATCACATTCCAGCTACACTCAGTTCCTCGCAGTTCCTTAAAAACAATGCACTTTTTTTTCCCCCATTCCTCCAGTGTTTTGCCTACTGAGTTTCTTATTTGCAGGGATGTTCTTTTTCTCCTTTTCCAGATTCTTATTCTGCAAAAAGCAGAAGGTGTCTCCTCTGGGAAACCTCTCCTGAGGGCCCTCCCATCCCAGTGCTGGCTGGATATAATGATGTGTTGATAAATATGTAACAACCAGTGCTCCAAAAAGAGGGGAGAAGCCCTGAATTTTAACATCTGCCACTTACCATGGTGTAAATATTCCCATCATTATCAATTTCAACCTACAGACCTGCAGTCCTGAGCGAGAAGCTGGGAAGAGATGTGCAAGGAGTCCATTCCAGCACACCACTTGACAGAATGCCTGCCTTTTCTGTCCCACCCAGCGCCCACACAACCCCCAGAACACAGCGCCAGGCCACGCCATATTGGAGCCCAAGGCAAAAGGAAAAATCATTAACGTCAATCCTGCATTCATTGAAAAGTTTGATCTTTTATTCATAATACCTTTCTGGCATTAATTTTGAGTTTTAAAAAGTATTGCAATACAATATTATGTATCTTGTTGGCTGAGTTCTTTATGCATTGCATTGAATTTTGTTCCCATGATGCGTACCTCACTCACCTGCTTCCGGCCCTGACCTAATAACTCTAATAACTCACCACCTTTCTCCATGCTTCCAGTCTCGATCTTCCCAAAGAATAAATCAGTAGCCCCCCTCACTCTAATAACCCGTATCACACTGCTAGAATTACTGTGGACATCTCCTCTACCAGACTGTGAGCCTTAAACACAGGAATTCATTTCTTTGTTCCTAAAACTTGACACGCAGCAGATGCTCAATAACTATTGTCCAGCAAAGCAGCGGATAGATAGACGGATAGATCCATCTCTTGGTTTCTTCGCCCATAAAATAAGACAAGCGGAAGAAGGCACCTTCTGCTCTTCCCTACGGGCAGGTTTTGAGTTTTTTTAAGTTTCCATACTCCCCACTCGATAAAGATTAACCCTGCCCTTGACCTGGTGAGCCAGACTTGGGGCTAGGCCTTTCCACCAGGACCAATTTGCAGAGGCCTCCAGCCTGGGGCGGCAAGGGAAGGAAGTTGAATCTGAAAACACAGAGACGGTACTGGGACCGAGGGTGCGAAGTCACAGAGAGGCAGCTGTCTTCGATCCCAGGAGGGACTTTCTATTGGTTTGTGTCAGCTCCAGGGTTTCTGGCTCTGGATGCACCCCAGAAGACTGCCATTTGGCCACATCAACAGAAAGGTGATCCAAGCAGTAAATACCTCAGGGTGACTTCCAGCTCTACTATTTGATGGGTCATGTGCTATTTGAGGGCACGGGGGCTTGTCCCCACGCCTAGTCCCTTCCTTACCCCGAGGAGCACCGGAAAAGGTCTTCCAGATGTAGCCCCACGTTGGCTTCTCAGAGATCTCACTGGACCCCAGTTGGGGTGGAGATGGGAGTTAAATTGGTTTTATTTCTGTAAGATTGGCCACGGCCTTCCATTTTTTAAGCACTTCACACGTGCTGGGCCCATTGCAAAGGGCTTCACGCACATTAATGCATTGATGGCCCACAGACTCCCAGAGGCAGGCATTATTCTACCCATTTTACAGACGCAAAGCAGAGAGGTTGGCAGCTTGCCCAAGGAGACACAAATGGTAAGTGATGGAACTGCAATTTTAATCTAGAACCATCTGACTCTAAGAGTCCATGATTTTAACCACATCCAGGCAAAGAAAGGGAGTTTCTTAGACCCCTTTTGAGCACTGGTGCCCATGAAAGTTAAAAGGTGGGAGGTGGGGGGTGGAAACAGGCAGTTGTAGCCAGTCTTGTCCTTCTTCTGACCTGACCTTGCTATGCTTCAGACATGCCCCCCCACAGAAGCCCCTGTGGGCTCTCCGCCCACCACCATATCCCCCCTTTCCTCCAGTCTCCCGAGAGGAGCTGTGTGTTCCCAAAGGAGGATTTTTCAGCGCAAGGACTCATGTATCCACACTTCCACAGGGGGAGGACGCGAACAAGCAGTGAGCGACTCTCATCAGGGTCCATACACACATCATCCAACCTTCCCACCCCACGTCAAGGGGCACGTGTTTTCCCATCTTCATTTTTTAAAGGCCCGCGTCCAAGGTCCAATATGGCAGTCGCCAGCCACATGTGGCTCTTCAATAACTTTAAGTTCCGTAAAATAAAAGATTTGTATTCAATTCCTCAGTCGCACGAGCCAAAGCTCAAATGTTCGTGGCCACACACAGCTGGTGTCTACTGTATTGGACAGGGCGGACGGAGAACATTTCCATCCTCAAAGAAAGTTCTATTGGACGGCACTGCATCGAGGGAAACGGGGACTCTGAGAATGACTTGCCGAAGCCACACAGCGAGTTGTAAACAGAACTGGGATGGGACCCATATTTCTTGCTTCCCAAGCCTCTGCTCCCAGAGCCTGGAATATATTTGCCACTGCCTGGCCCCAGAACAAGGAGGATTGTTTGCCTGGGATGGTAGGTCGGCTTGGGAAACTAAATAAGAGATCAGAAGACTGTGGGTGAATACCAAAGTGGAGCAAAGGAGCCAGCTGTTCTTGAGGATTATTTTTATCCTGCCCAGATATCCTGGGGAGCTGCCCCCCTCCCCTTAAAGCTATTTTTATCTCAAGAACTGGAATCGGAAGGCTGTCTCCCTTGGATGGATGGATCCACTGACACATCGTAACTCTCCCATCAGGGCCTCCTTGCCAATTGCTTTACAATTTCCCAAGCAGGGCCATACCCCTTCTCTAACGCCATTCTCCTCCCAGTTTGGGAGGCCCGCACAGGAGACGGCAAGTGCAAGCCCCAAATCACAGAGGCGGATAACTGAGGCCTGCACGGGCACAGTGAGCTGGGATCTAAATTTAGGCAGAGACACGTTCCCTCCTTTCGAGTGCGTGGTGGATTTCACACAAGGGGCATCTGCTGAGTGATGGGAAAACAGTCCAAATTCATTGCTGAACCCCAAAAGACCCCTTGCTGGATGACAGGGAGAGTAGCTCAACATCTTGGAGTTTCTCTGATCCACGATACAGGGAATTCTCGTCTTTTTCTTGCCTCCTCCATGGTCTTGCTGGGAATGTGGCCAGTGAGAAAGCTTTTGTGGAACTGGAAAATGTTCGATGCCCAGAAAAGATGATTTATTATTATTATCATCACCAGCAGCAGTAGCAGAAGCGGCAGCGGCAGCAATGAAATCCATCATTGTGAGCAGCCCCCTCCCCTTCCCCCTCTTTGGGCCTCAGTTTCCCTGCCTTGAAACCTGAGCAGTTTGGCCCGGAGGATGTCCATGGGGCCTTCCTTCCAGCTCCGGCTTGCCATTTCTATGACCCATTCATTCAGTCAACAAGTGTTTATTGAGCTCGAGCAGCCTGACACGGTGGGGAAATGAAGGACGGGCTTCTCCAGAAGGCTCTCTGCCCGGGCTGTGTCAGCCACATACGCAAATTTCCTTGTGTTTTCAAAAGGCAAATTATGGGAAACATGTTATTCACCCTAAAACACTCGCCCCATCTTTCAGGGTAAAAAAAAAAAAAAAAAAAAAACCCTTCCAACCCCACCAATAACTAAGCTAACAGAAGACAGAAACCCACCCTTGTTCCTCTGGGCAACTTTCCAGAAGCTCACGTCCCTGTTAAGAAAGGGGAAACTGTATGCAGTTGTGTCTTTCTGGGGCTACTGTAGGCCTTGTAAACAACCTGTGTTTGCCCCAGCTCCCACCATCCCGAGAGCGTAGCCATAGCCAAGGAAAAAAACAGCCCTGCTCTGTGCCTGGCTGTCCCCACAGTGAGGAAAATTGTCCATAAATATTTTTATCTTCGTGATCACCAAGGGAGCTGAGAGGAAGGCTTTGATTCCCCAAGCCCCTGGACCACTCCCTTCCTCTAGGGATACCGTGGTCAAAGCTGACCTGGGTGTCCCGTCTCCCACCCCCAAATTATAGGCTGCCACCAGTGCTGCCTGCCCCAAGGAGGTGGTGGGATTAAAAGCGGGACCACACTGGACACCATGGCCCGCCCCAGGGGCTGTTAGAATTGCCTCTCCCGGCCAGCTAGTGTCCTGCCAGGAGCTGGGTGGATTAAGGGACAGGAAGGCACAGAGGGTGGGGAGAGGGTCCTAGGGCCGGGGCAGAGAGACCCCCAAGGTTGACGTCTGGGTCTTGAGTGGCCTTGCTCGTCATGGGGCTCTTACAGAGGAGGCCCTGGGAGCACTGATGACCTGGGAAGTAGTTTATAGCAAAGTAGATCCTTGGAGGTCAGAGGGCTTTCACGACCCAAAAAAAGAATGGCTAATGGTAGATTTTCAAACTCTGAGAGCCATGGACAGAAGACATTCAGGGTCAGGAGATATAGCCCAGAACCCCAAAAAGCATCCCACACAGAAACCTCCTATGTCCTCCTTCCTCGCTCTAAAACTCCTTGCCTCTCTGAAGAAGAATGCTACCTTCTGGAACTTTCTAAAAGGGAACATGGGACCAGGGAGCCCATCAGATTCCCTCAGGGTCTAAGGGTCATCCAAGTGCAAGGTTCTATGATTCTGTGGTTCTAGATCACCTGAGTCATAAAATGTTTGTGCCCACGGCGCCAGACTTCTAATGCCTTTTAATGCCAGGGCTTAAGGCTCCAAAATCCTGGAATCCTACCTGGCACTGACATTCAGCTTCCATGATTCTGTGCTTCTGAGGCTAGGATTTCTGTGATCCTGAGATTCCGTGACCTACTTCAGGACAGACAAGGACCTCACACAAGGGGGCATTCATTCCCAGCGGCGATTACATTCCCAAAGGAGATGCCCTGTGGGGCGAGCTGGCCGTGCCTCCGTCTGGGAAGGCCAGCGTTCCGTGGCCGGGGCCTCCCAGAGCCTAGCTTGCCTTCTGACCTTTTCCTGACCATATGCTCATTTGGACCCCCCTCAATCCCACCCAGCTTCGCCCAGCCGCTCTCAGTCCACGTCACCAACTGTGGGCAAGGGTGCCAAGGCTGGAGTGCCCATACCCTGCCTTCCCATCGGCACCCACTCCCATAGGTCAAGAGAAAGGGAGGCAGGAAATATGTCTGCTCAGGCAGTATGATCCCCGGGGACTCAGAATTGGAGAAACCAGAGAAGGTGGGCTTGTCCCTGGACCCAGTGCTAACTTGATTCGTCCTGATTTACCAAAACAGCACTGGAGTGGCCATGTCTGGGTGACTGAAAGTTCCCATCAGCCTCAGCATATGGCCTGATGTGGCCTTCCTTTGCTGGAAATCACATCTGTCGGAGATGCTCCTTTAACATGAAGGGTTCCAGAAAGACCGTGCTAGCTGGAGGGAGAGGGGGGGCCCCCTTGGCTCCTCTCACTGTCCTACTCATTTATTCAATGTGCACGAAAGCTAAATCTCAGTCCACATCTCAGGGCATAAGAAGGAGGACCTTCTTTTATTTTCTTTGAATAAACTAAAATCCAACATTGAGTACACGTGCCACCACGCTGGCAGGAAATTCAGTGTTTGCCACTACCGGGGTTCCCTGACATCACTGATCCACGGTTCTGGTCATGCAAAGGTCCTGGGGTCCTACAAAGAATAACACATTCTGAGAGGTGTCTCTGTCCTGCTCTCATCTGTGGCCACTCAGGTACTCATTGTCTCAAAGTGCCAGATGTCTCCTTACATCCAATGACCTGGCATCATGCTTCGGACACTTGAAGCTGAGACACCAACGCGTTGGGCTCGACCTTCCTGGAGACGCGCCGGAACATCCCTCTCAGGGCTTTATCTGTATCCCACCAACCTGAGGGCTCAGTAGTACCAACATTCACCTCCTCCCTGCCTTCAGAGGCACTCGCCTCTTCCCTTCCCCTCTGGGGACCCACAGCCCTGTCCCTTCTTGAAGCTTACACAGGACTTAACATCAAGCAGGCCTGGCTTTCAGATCTTTCCAAAACTCCAGGGACAAGAACATCCTGAGGGCCGACCACCGCCCTGAAGTGGGGATGAAGGAGGAAGTACACAGACCACAGTGCAAATTAGAACCTCACAAGCCCATTGTCTCACACACGTTTCTTTGCCCTGATCTTGGAAGATTTATTGGAGCAGCAGGCTGATGGTTTGCTGACGAAGACGAGTAACGCCCTGGAGGAATGGGGCACAGCACAGGTATGGTTGCGGGGTCAGTGAGGCAGTTCCCTGTGGGCGCGGCATGTCGGGAGGCAGGGGTTCGGGAAGCAGTACTTGGGGAGGACTGATTGGTTCAGTGCTCCCTTGGTCCTGGGCAGGGTCCTGAGAACCCCTGGGGAGAGAGAACAGCCACGCCTTATGAGGAGGCATCTGGGAGCTGTGTAAAAAGCACCCGGCTTGGAGTCTGGAGCCCTGACCTCTGGCCCTGGATCTGGTGAGACCTTGAACGAGTCTGTCCACCACCCCTCAACCCACACCTTGGCTCTCCATCTGAAAATATGAGCATTGCTCTTCCCCTCCTATGGGGCTGGGTCCTGAGTAGCTTGTGCAGATGACTGTGTACTTCCAAATGAGGGTCTAGAAGCATCCTTGACTTGGGTCTCCATTGAGCCCCTCCTGCCATCTTGAATACAGCTGGCCAAGGGCTGTGATCTAAATGGAATCTGGTCTGGAATCACACCTCAAGGATGGAGGAGGATGGCGTGAGGCACAAGTGCATTCGAAGCGGCTACATCTCAGTACACAAGCCGGAATATTCCTCGACCATGAGAGAAAGGGAAATCCTGCCATTTGTGACAATGTGAATGAATCTGGAGGGCATTGATATAAGTCAGGGAAAGACAATACTGCATTTTCTCACTTATATGTAGACTCCAACCCTCAGAACTCGTAGAAAGAGAGAAGAGATTGGGGGTTGCCAGACGTGAGGGGGAGGGATGGTAGAAATGGGTATAGGAAATGCATCAACTTCTAGCTAGAAGATGAGTAAGTTCTGGGGAGGTCATATACAGCAGGGAGACTAGTTAAAAGGCTCTATTTCATATCTGAAAGTTGAAAGGAGTAAATCTTAAAAGTTCTCCTCACACACACATACACACACAAATTGTAGCTGTGGGAGGTGATGAGTAGGTATCTATACCTATGGCAAATCATGACTGTAGACCTTAAACTTACAGAATGCTAGGTGTCGATGATATCTCAGTAGGGATGGGGAAGAAAGAAGTGGCTACACCCCTGGCTCCTCTTTCCCCGTGGCAGGAGCAAGGCAGAACTCCCCCGCTCTCTGCACACACACACACACGCACACACGCATCCACACGCTCACAGAGCCCGGCCCGCTGGGGGAGAGTGTGCACCGCCCAGCAAGGAGGTCAGCCACGGAGGCTGACCAGCGTCCAGGCGCCTTGCTCCCCGATGATCATGATCGCCAGTCCCTACCCGAGCTCCCAGCAGCCCGGCCACCAGGGCTCTGGCCCAGCTGGGGGCACTGACGGGGGAGGAGAGAAAGAGGGAGAGAGACCGAGAGACGGAGGCAGACAAAGCCATAGAGAGAGGCAGAAGTCAAGAGATTCGGGGACAGAAAGGAAACTGGAAGCAAGAAGAGAGGCAGAGAGAAGCCAGAGTCATACAGAAGGGAGAGGAGAACGGACAAAGAAAGGGAGCGAGACAGGTGGCCCCGAGAGTAAGATGTGCTGTAAAGGGGAGAGAGGGAGAGACCGCACGAGGAGAGCGAGCCGGGAGAGAAACTGAGGCACAGGCAGACAGACTGGAAGGGAAAGGGAGAGAGCGGTGGGCCAAGGAGAGGCCGGAGGACACAGGCATAGATGCACACGCACGCACACAGTCACGCACACGCACGCACACATCCAGGCACACGCACGCACACAGTCACGCACACGCACGCACACATCCAGGCACACGCACGCACACAGTCACGCACACGCACGCACACAGTCACGCACACGCACGCACACAGTCACGCACACACGGCCACACGCACTCAGTCCCACACACACCGTCCCACACACCAGCAACGGGCCGGGAGAGGAGCCCGAAGACACGGGCACTGAATCTCTGGCCGGGAGGGCCCGTCACACTCACCAGACCCCCGATGGCTCCCAGAAGCCCCTCGGAAGGCCCCAGTTGCTGCAGACCCGGTACGCCCATTCCGCCTCACTGCAGTGGGGCGCCCCTTTACCTGCTGCGCACCCATCTCAAAGTCACGAAAGTCTGCTGGTCTGCTCCAGAGTATTGCCCTCGGAGGCCAAGGTCTGACACGCGAGCCCCCAGGGCTGCCCGGCTCGCCCTGCCTCTGAGCCGCGGAGCCCACAGCCTCCCGCCTCGCCTGCCCTCTCCTGCTGCCCTCACCGCCTCACTCCCCTCCGGGCTTTCTGAGTAAACCACACACATCTGAAACTCTCTCCTTCTCAGGCTTTGTTTTTAGGGACCCTAGCCAAATCACCTCTCCGCTTCAGCTCTTCCTGAAGATAGGGATAATCAGACGCACTCCTGAGGTTTGTTCTGATAAGTAAATGAAAGGTGATATGCAAATCACCTGATATTTGCCTATCAGGGCTTGCCTTGTGTGAGCCCTCGATAAATGCTTTTTTTTTTTAAAGGTTTTATTTATTTATTTGAGAGACCGCCAGCGGAGTGAGGGGCTGAGGGAGAAGCAGACTCCCTGCTGAGTGGGGAGCCTGGCGCGGGGCTCGATCCCAGGACCTTGGGACCATGACCTGAGATGTAGGCAGACGCTTAACCAACTGAGCCACCCAGGCGCTCCTGATAAATGTTTTTTGTTATCGCCAGGACCATCACCGCCATCACCAACACGGTCACCACCGCCATCGCCACCACAGAGGGGGGTGGGGAAGTGGGGAGACAAGGCCAGGCGGGTCCCTCTGGCTCTGGCTGTCTCCCATTAACGTCCTGCCCGTCTATCCAACTCCCCGTAGGTCTTCCTGGCTGTCCCAGGAACACCACTAATTCCAGCCATCCAAAACTGAACTGTCGCCACCCTTTACTCCAACTTACCCCTCTCCGACCTCCTGCCCGCATGGAGGAGAAACACTTTTCATTTATTGATATTTCTGATGACAAGGACAGGGCCTGGAGTAGAGGTGTCACTCTGTGCATGTTCGCTGGATGGATGGATGGATGGATGGATGGATGGATGGATGGATGAAGTTCGTCCTTGGGAAACATCGACAAGGAAGGACCTAACCTGCCCAAGAACACACCCAACACGGTGAAAAGGAACCCAGACCCAGGCCTCCTTCTCCCCCAGCCTCCACAGGTAAAGCAGGCAGGAGGAGTGCCTGTAGGCCGGCCGGAGGCAGTGTCTACCCCGTCTCTGGCCCTTTGAGTCTCTTCTTGCCAAATGCTCGGCCTCCCAATGATGGAAATAGTGAGTCGCCCCAGCAGAGGCCCAAGGACGCTCACGGGCTCTCCTGGGAAGCTGGTGGGGTGCTTCCAGCCATCGCTGCATGGTCTGCCGGGCACTGGAGGCCCAGGGAGGCTCCCTGCGGGAGGGGAGGCGGCTCCTGCGGTCCTGGGGGCCGACTGCTGCTAGACCTCACCCCACCGAGTTCCAGAACTGGAGGGCTCTGGGCCACTTCCCATGGCACAAGCGGGAAGACAGAGGCCCACGGGCTCTCCCGAGGTCACCCCATGGGTTGGCACAGTACTTGGTGAACCACGCATCCTGAAGTCAGAAACAATAGGGGCCTTAGGAGCTGCAAATACTCGCTCAGCCCCTTCTCCACCCCAGCACCGTGCTCTGGAGCTCTGGCCAAGGGAGCCATTCCTAGGCGGAGGTCTTACGACCGTGATTTTAAAGTCTTTTTTTTTTCCCCAAAGATTTTTTTTTTTTTTTTTTTTTTTGACAGAGAGACACAGCGAGAGAAGGAACACAAGCAGGAGAGTGGGAAAGGGAGAAGCAAGCCTCCTGCCAAGCAGGGAGCCCGACGCAGGGCTCGATCCCAGGACCCTGGGATCATGACCTGAACCGAAGGCAGACGCTTAATGACTGAGCCACCCAGGCGGCCCATGATTTTAAATATAGGGGCAATGAGGCCTAGCCAGGCTGTGCCACTCACTCAAGGTCACACAGATTCAAGTTCAGGCTGCAGCCCTGCAGAGTTCTGGCAGCTCACAAAGTCAGCTGGGATGCAGGCTCTGCTCCCTACAGATCTGGCCCTTGCTCTGGCACCCCCCTCGCCGACCCCAAGCTCAGGTACCCAGCTGGTGCTGGGTGCAGAGGCTCCCCCGGCCACAGCCCTCACCCCCCGGCCCTCAAAGCCCCTTTCATGGGCCCACTCCACACCCCACTGGGGAGGCCAGACAAAACCGCTAGTGTTGGGATTATTTTTCTATTTCCAGATGGATCTGTTTGCTGGCTCCATCCAGGGCCTCCCATCACTGCGTGGGGGCTGGGGGCCCAGTGCCCGGTTAATATTAGGAGGCAGCAGGAAAAAAAGGCAAGCCAGTGCAGCTCCTACAGAGCTCTGGGCTGTTGTACCAGGGCGGCCTCGGAGGACTATTCCTGGGGCATTTAAGGGGGCCTGGCAGGCAGGCCACGAGGAAAAAAGAATTAAAAAAAAATTTTTTTTTTCAAGGAAGCTCTTAAATGTCTCATTTTGGGCTGGGGGCCAGCGCGGAGTCCCCAGGTGATCTGCAAGGCTGCGCTGGGGACAATATTTTAAAATTCAACTAGTCGGTCATTCATTTAACCCACATCTTCTGAGCACCTACTTTTGTCAGATTACGCCCGGCACCCAGAGGAAGCAAAGGTTCTGATCCTGACAGAGCCCAGGGTCTAGCAGCTAGAAGGGTGTTAGTCAGATAATCACACACATGAATGGAAACTTACCACGGTGACAAAGTGATTTGGAAAAGAAGGCCCAGATACCAACCGGATCGGGCTTTGGCTTTTATTTCTTTTCTTTTCTTTTTTTTTAAATCGCTCAATCTAAACTAACTCCTTTTTCAAAAGAAGAAAAACCGTTCCAGAGAGGGACAGAGACTCTTGGGTGCCCAGAAAAGGTACCAGAGCCAGAGCTGTACCCAACCCCCTTTGGCTGGACCATGGCATAACCCTAGGGATGATCGTGACCTTGGGGCGCTCCACGGAGAAGATCGGGGTATGAGGGAACACCATGATCAAAGCCAAGTGTATGAGAAAGTTATCGCCAGAGCTCATTAAGTCTGTCTGTTAATGGTAACATGACTCATTACCGTTACAAGAAAACCCGAGGCCCTTCCCCCTCTAGGTCTCCAGAGCTCAGGCTGACAACAGCTGCGGACCAACCCGTGTATGGCTGGGTGGGATGCTGGGGTCGGGAGACTGGGTAACAACGGCCCACGTGGTCTGGGTGGCCTTAGGGGAAACTCCCAAGGGAGCTGTCAGCCCCCGCCCATGCCCAAAAGGAGGTTGTCCAGGTTCAAAGAGCCAAAGGGTAAAAGCAGCAGGTGGGGAAGGACCCATCCTGGGGCGGAGGGCACGGGGGAGGAGGGAGGGGACAGCACAGGCAGAGATCAATGACTCCTTGGCAGAGGCTTGTGGGGAAACTTCTTGGCCCGGTCAGGGGACTGGATCAGAATCCAGGGCCAAATGAGGTCTACAGATGTTGTCACACTCAGGATCCTGGCAGGAGACGGCACACGCTAAAGGGGTCAATTGAGAGAGCGTTTATTGCCCCAGGCCAAAAAGACCAAGTAGTTTATAAATAATGATACTGCTACTACTGATAATAATCAAGAAGATTAGAACCAAACTTTTCAGTGGAAATGTTCTAAGCGAGGCATCCCCAGAGGAGTGGGCAGGGTTTGGGGAACCAGCCAGGGTTGGAAAAGTCCCTGGGGCTGGGGACAGGAAGAAGCTTCTGCCATCCCAGGCTCAAGGGGCCGAGGGAGGGAATGAGTTAGAGAGCCAGGCTGGAGCCACAGCCTTCAGAAAGCAACCATCGCCAAGACGGGAGGGCTGGGTGGAAAAGGGAGCAAACACCCCACTCTCTCTCCCTCCCTGCCCTCCCACCAGCCCGTGCCTCCCACAAAGTGGCTTCCAAAGCCATTCAGAAGTTAGGGGCAAGGGAGCCAAGGTGGAACCGTCCAGCCTGTAGAAGTCAGCTGCCTGGGGCAAAGGGCAGGACAAGGAAAGGCAGAGAGTGGAGGGAGGACCCAAGATGGCGGAGAGAAATAACAGGAGCAGGTTTCCAGTTTCTGCCTATGCCCCAGGTGACTCCTACGGGCATTTGAGCATGCGACCCCCGAAAAGAGGAGCTCAGATGTGCCTTCCACGCCCCCTCTGACTTCTCTTTTCTCAGAAGAGAGTCACTCGTTCAACATATCTTGAGCCCCATCTCTGTGTTGAGGCCCTGCTGGGGTCCTGGCGACCCAGGGATTGTCCTCACAGACCTGTTTTTAACCTCAGGGAGCTTCAAGTCTGATGGGGAGACACGGATTTCTGCATCGGATAAATATCTGGGAGGCACAGTTAAATCTTGAGGATACAGCAACAAGCCTTGGTTCTCCTGACCTTATATTCCAGTTGGAAGAGACAGAAAACAGATGAGGAAACTCATAAATGTAGAATATGATTTTCTAAGTACTGCGAAGAAAAACAAAGCAGGTAAAGTGGTTTGGAGTTGATGAGAAAGATGGGGCCCGATAAAGCTAGCCGCTGCTGCATGAAAAACGGCTACGAACTTCGTGGCCCAGCATGGCGGCCATTTCTATGTTCGGGGATCCTGTGGGTTAGGAATTTGGGCAGAGCACAGTGGGGAGAGCTTGTCTCAGCTCCGTGAGGTCTGGGGCCTCAGCTGGAAAGACTCAAATGACCGCCGGCGACCCAAACAGCTGGGGGCTAGAATCACCTAGAAGTATCTCCATTCATGGGTGGGAGGCAAAAGAATGCCCCCCTCCCAAAGACATCCTCGTCCTGATCCCCCCAGAACCCGTCTGCTCTGAACACACTACCTTACCTGCTAAAAGGGATTTGCAGGTGTGATTAAATTAAGGCTTTTGAAGTGACCCAGGTGGGGCCAATGTCATCACGGGAGTCTTTATAAGGGAAAACAGGAGGCAGGAAAGTCAGAGAAAGAGTTATGGAAAGGAAACAGGCCCATAAGGAGAGATTAGAAGATGCTACTCCGCTGGCTTTGAAGATGGAAGAAGGTCAAGGAAATGAGTGCTCCACCAGCACCGGCAGAAAGAAGGCCAGCCAGTGCCTTGATTGGAGCCCCGCCTGAAGTCTGGTTGTTGTGTTACAGCAGCAAGAGGAAGCTCCTAGGACGTGGCTGGTGCCTTGGCTGAGGGAACTGGAAAGTGGGCTCAGCCCGGAGAGCTGACCGCAGCACCCACACAGGGGGCCTCTCTCCCCCTGTGGAGCGGGTTCCCCACAGCACTGCGGCCTCGGAGCAGCTGGACTCTCCACACAGGCCTGCAGGACTCCGAGATCGGAAAGGGCCAAGGCCCCACGGCCCTTTACAGCCAGCCTTGGACACCCCACCGTGTCGCCTCCACCCCACGCTGATGGTCAAGGCAGCCACAAACCCGCCCAGATTCAAGGGGCAAGGGACAGAGGTGCCACCTCTTGCTAGGAGGCGGGCCAGGGAATTTGCAGCCATGTTTTAAGAATCACCACAAGGCCAATTTAGATAGGGTGGTCCGGGAAGACCTATCTGAGGAGACAACATTTGAAGAGAGCCCGGAGGAGGTGAGGAAGCAGAGCAAACCCAGGAGCAGAAAGTCCCGAGGAGAGGAAATAGAAGGGCGGAAGCCCAGAGGGGAGCCTGAGGCAGGCAGACACAGGCAGCCCCAGTCTGTGTAGCAAGTAGTCAATAGGAGGTCAATGGGCTGTGGGAACCCAGGCCCTGGACCCACCCAGAAGGTTCTAGAAGGAAGGTGACCGGGACTGAGATGGCCTGCGGTGGAGGACTTGACAACCCTTCTCATGTAACTCCCACCTCCCCAGGGGATTGAGGACTGGTCCCTGTGCTTCCCATTCTGGCCCTGCTGGCCTGGGGACCCCCATGGGCCCAAGCAGACCTTGGCAAAGGCCTCTGCTTCCTCAGCCTCCGATGCACTCTCTTTTCGTGACCCACAGCCGGTCTTTTCCTCACAGACGTCCTTTCGCTGGCTCCACGAAGTCAAGTCTTATGGAGGCCTGGACAAGTACACTTTCTCACAAGGGTAAATGGAGGCAGTGGGGAACTGGGCGGCATGTGTTCCCGGGGTGCCTGCCTCTGGAAATGGATACCCCCCAGGCCTGCGCAGCCACCCACCTTTTGGGACCCAATCAAAGCTTTCCTCCCCTTGCCCCTGCCAAGGGGAAGTGGGAGGAACCACTGGGGAAGTGGTTCCTTCCCAAGGAGCCCCAAGGGAAGTGGGAGGAGCCCCAGGACCTGCCAGTCGGAAGGAGCTGGAGAAAACTCATCTCTGGGCCCCAGGGGCAGCGCCAGGATTCCGGTACCCTGCACGGGACCTGGAACATAGAATATGCTTAGTAAATAACCCCCGAGTCAAGGAAAGAAAGAATTTCTTCTGTCGTACAACAAGGGTGATTAAAAACACAGGCCCTGCTTTCTCCAGCCTTGCTTTCCAATCTTAGTTTGTACTTTGTTGAGCCTCAGCTTCCTCATCTGTAAAATGGGCATCATCGAACCAGGTCCTAGATTAGTGGGAGAGTTAAAGAGGATGGTCTCCTCCAGAGAGGCCTGATGAAGAAAGGGAAGCTGACGAGAATGCTGATGAAGGTGACGGCAGCTGGCATGTCTAAGCCCCCAGCACGTGCCGGGCTCGGCTTCCGAGACCCCTCTAAGAATCCATGCGTGTTCTGTCCTCACAACTCTAGGGAGCGATTCCAGATGAGGCTACGGAGGCACAGAGAGGGTAAGTAACTTGCCAAAGGCCACACAGTTGATAAGCCGAGTAGCCTGAATTCACACCCTGAAGCGCATTCTGCAGAGCCAGGCGGGCAGGGAGAGCTCATTAACGGGCCAGCACTCTGCCTGCTGGGGAACAGCCTTCTCTCCCCCACCGGGCGCTCATTACCCCAAGGTCGGGACCGCTGGTTTCAGCATGGGGCTAGGCCCATAGGGGTGTTGCCTGAGCGGGTGTGCCCCCATAATACTGTCACTCTCATCCTGCCCTCTAATGGGACAAGAGTGCTCTCGGGTCAGGCTGCCTGGGGTTGAATCCTGGCGCCATCATTCATGGGCCCTAAGCCTCAGTTTCCCTGACTGTCGGTGGAGAGAATCAGGGCTGCACAAAGCGAATCAGAGCAGCAGCCGAGAGCTCAGGGGTGTTAGCCAGCCTTGTTGTTCTCCAGCCAGCTTTCCTAGTGGGCCCCCGGTTCTGTAGGCACCAGGCCACCCTCCCGGGCAAAGAAGAGTTAACCGAGCTCCTTCTAGTGACAGGCAACTTAACTCCCATCTCACATGCAGAGGTGGACGCCATCACAGAGGTGGGGCTGGAATGCGAGAGGGCCCCGGGCCACATGCTCTCCAGCGAAGTGGCCACCGCTTCCCCCAAATTCTTTCTTCTCCTGCCTTCCAGAGCAGTGGTCATAGATACCCCGAAACAAGATCGGCCTCCAATGGGACTGGGGTTGGGATCGTGTTGGGAGCAGGTGGGTTGAAGGGGTGGAATACAACCCCTCTCAATGTCCGTCCCAGACAACGCTGAATCTGCCCTTTGACTTCCCCAGAGGCCCAGAGAGGTTAAGGTCCCAGGCTGGTATCACACAGCTCATCTGGCAGCCAGCTGGACTTTCTGAACCTGGAGGTCCCTAATCCTAAAACTCTGTGACACCCCCAAACCCAGCTCAGCCTGAGGTCACCTCCTGGGGGAAGGCAGGCAACAATGGGGGTTCCTGGAGTTTTTCACATGAGTCTCCGACAGGGAGCCCGGCCAGAGCCTCCGGTGTGGGGAGGGTGGGGAGCCATCAGAAAGCAGGATCGAGTACCAGGCCCTGCTCCTTTTGCTCCCCTGGGAGGATCAATCACTCAGAGGAGGGGAGGAGGGCTGGGATTCCAGGGATGGAAGGCACTGGAAAGCCATTTGCTCTCTCTACCTTGCTTCTTGCTCTGGCCCTCTCTGTCTTGTGGCCTCTCTGTCTCTGTCCCTGTCCCTGCCTGCCTTGCTCTGCATCACCCCTCTTTCTGTTTCTCTCTCATTCTTTATGTCTCTATAGCTTGTTTCCCTGATTCACCTCCTTTCTTTTCTTTCATCCTCTTTCCATGTGTCTTTCTGTGTTTGCTCCTCCTTTGCTCTGACTCTGCATCTCTCTCTCTGTTGTGCAAGGCCCTATTTCTCTCTCGTTTGTCTCTTCCCCTCTGTCCCCTTCTGCCTTCGAAGTCTCCCCTCTACCCTGTCATGAGCTCACGTGGGTGGAAGTAACAGACCTGGGGGAGGAGAGCATCACGGCAGGGCTGGCCCTGGGGAGGGGAGGGCAGGGCAACGGACAAGAGGCTACTGCAAATGTCCAGGCAAGAGTCCACAAGGTCTGAGCCCCATGAGAGCTACAGGGTGAGGAGGACAAGACGGCTATGAGAAAGATGGCAAAGGAGGGGCCACAGTAATGTTGCAGGGACTGGGAGAGGGCCAGACCGGGAAAATTTCTAGGAGGGGAGATGAGAAAAGTTATCTCAGCATGAACATTTGCAAGGGGACTATTTGGGCTGAACTTTGGGCCTGTCCAGGGGACGTGGAGTGAGGGTGGGCAAGAAGGGGTAGATGCTGAGATCTGGAGTTTCAGCCATGACCACCTTGGAGAGAGCCTTGAATGCCAAGAGCCTGGACTTCAGCCCACAGGGTGTTGGCTTTTTATGTGAATGTGATGAGACTTGAATTCTCCCCAGACAAATGTATGTGCCCATGTAGGTGATAATGCTATCTCGTTGTACAGATCAGGACGCTGAGGCTCAGAGAGGTTAGGTAACTGACCTGGGATCATCCAGATAGTAACCGACAGAGCCAAGATGGGGACCCAGGTGTGCCCAGCTGCAAACCCCAGCCTTTCTCCTGTACTCCATCCCTTTCTCTTCTTGTCACCCAAGAGAGCCATCGGACCGGCTGGCCTAGAAGCCCGGGAGACCCGGGATGTGTCCCGAAGGTTAGGTGTTCAGCCCACACCTGGCTCCCAGAGGACCAGCCAGGCCTTGGCTCCAGCAGCAGCTCCCTTTCCATGAGCAGAAGGACCAGAGGGGAGCATGAGAGTTCACGCCCGTGAACCTGGTATTCAGGGTTTTAGCTCTGCCCTTGACCGTGGCCTCCTCCGCGCCCCTCCTTGGCTGTGCCTCCGTCTCCCCCTCTCCACCTGGGGGAGTTGGGTTCAAGGCTCCCGGAGGGCCGTGCCAGCCCGAGTGCCTGCGATTCCTTGGCCGAAGGGAGAAGTCTTGGTGCCCTCTGGGCAGAAGCCGTGCCAAGCGAGGGGTTTGGCACGCCATCTTTGCCTGCTCTGTTCGAAGTGACTCTTATTCCAACAAGGAGCCACCCCCAGGGTGGCCCACTCCAAACCCCAGTGACTCACTTACAGAGTGCGGGGTGGGCAGGCGGAGGCTTTCTCTGTGGCTCTTGGCGTCGGGCTGAGCCCACGGGCCCGCGAGCCCACGCCGGGCGGGCACTTGTGTCAACCACTGGCTCCTGTAAATCGCGGTGCCGGGACAAGGTGGGACTGGAGGCAGCCCGCGGAGAGAAAGCTCAGCCTGTGTGCTCTGGGGAGGTGACCCGGGGGGACCCTGGGCCGCTGCTGCCCGGGGGCGTTAACGAGAGCTCCATCTGGTGCCATCCACAACCCGTAGCTGACGCTGACACAGCATTTCGGCCGGGAGAGAGCGAGCGCGTGTGTGTTCCAAGGCTAGCAAAGGCTCAGTTTTTCCGAGCCGGAAAAATCCGTTCAAAGAAAGGAAAATTAAGGATGAGGAGCCGAAGATAGCCCGATTCATGTTTCCTCAGGCTGGGCCTTGAATGGTTCACAGAAGATTATCTCCCTCGATGGCTAACTGGGGAGACCCGGGCTCAAAGAAGGCCGGGCCCCATGGGCCCGAATAAAAATGGGACCTCTCACCTCCCAGCCCAAAGGTCTGACCTTTCTGCTGTCCTGCCTCCCTCGGCCAGAAGCCGGCTCTGCCCTCGGCCCCAGTGGTACGTGCGCCCCGACTCTCTGACCCAGATTTGGGCTCAAGGTCTTCGGTCTTCCTATGTCTGAGACCACAGCATTAAAAGGTATTTTTACCAGGAGACACCCCAGATAGGGCACCCACAGCCCTGCCTTCAGTGGGCTTATCATCCTTTTCGGAAGACAGGGCAGTTTGGAAGTGGATCTAGGAAAACGATGCTTACTTGGTATTTACGATGCACGAGGGAGGCACAGACCTGTTCAAAGGGCTTTTCATGGATTAACTCTTTTAATCCTCTCAATACCCTCAATACCCAAAGTACTGTCTGGGACTTATTTTACAAAAGAGGAAACTGAGGCACCCAGAGGTTAAATAACTTGCCCTCAGTCACGTAGCTAGAGAGTCATGTAGAAAGGCAGCCTGGTTCTTGAATCCACACCACCAAAATACACGTGGTGTGGCAAGTGTTAATACCTCCTCTGTGCCAGGAACCATCTTCAGTATTGGATGGAAAGGATAGACGTGGGACTGCCCTCAAGAAACTTGTCATTCTTCCTTCATTTACTCGTCCATCTATCCATCCATCCATTCATCATCCATCCAGCCATTCATCATCCATCCATCCATTCATCATCCATCCAGCCATTCATCATCCATCCATCCATTCATCATCCATCCAGCCATTCATCATCCATCCAGCCATTCATCATCCATCCAGCCATTCATCATCCATCCAGCCATTCATCATCCACCCGTCCATCCATCTATCCATCATCCATCATTTGATCAATCATCCATCCATCCATCATCCATCATCTACCCATCCTCCGTGCATCCATCCATTCATCCATCTTCCTTCCATCCATCCATTCATCATTCATCCATCTATCCAACCATCTGTCATCCATCCACTCATCATCACCCATCAATTGATCAATCATCCATCCCTCATCTATCCATCCTCCATCCATCCATCCATTCATCATCCATCCATCATCCATCAGTGTCTATTTTTACTTACTATTGTATCCCTCATGCTCAGCACAGTGCTTGGCACATAACAAACCCTGAACCAATATTTGCTGCAGGAGTGAAAAACTGAACACAGATTTGGACCCTAAGAGCTCTGAGTTCATATCCCTTACCCTCTCCCAGTCTTGGTGCCATGGGTAATGAACACCGCCCTGGTCACCTCACGGGATTCTTGAGAGGCCCGGATGGTGAGCCGGTAAATGCTTTGCAAACGGTTAGAGGCTGTGCAGACACAGTCAGCCATCAGGCTGCTGAGCGCCTATGTAGGCGCCGCGGCCTGCCGAGCTGTGTCTCTCTCGGGTCTGGCTGGTGAGACCTGTCAGACACTTCCCCTCTGCCTGCCAAGAGGCCCAAAAAGGAAAGGAAATGGACATTTAATGAGCATCCACAATGTGCCAGGGCCTTCACACACTTTAACTCTCTCTTCTCTTTTCTCAGATCAAACAACTGGAAGCCCAGAGAGGGTGGTCATTTGCCCAAGGTCGCACAGCCAGCGAGGAGCAGAGCCTAGGCTTCAAGCCTGGTCTGTGAGCCCCAATGACTGCGCTTGTGACCGTACCCCACACCACCTTCCCTTAAAGGGATGCTGCCGACGTCCTCTTTCCAAATTTCCTCAAGTCCCCACTGTTCAAAGTCACACAGCAAGCTCCTGGCAGAGCCTTTTAAAAAATGTTTCCATCTAGTTTTTGCATTGATTATTTCCTTTCTGCTTTATAGGAATTTTCCCCCCTTTTTATTTGCAAAGGAAAGCCAATGTCAATGTTCTCCGCACACACGCGTTAACCCTTGTCTGACAGGCAGATTTGAGCAGCCATCTGGGGAGGGGGCCACAGCTTCCTGCAGGCCCTTTTCACAGACCCTTGCGATAGGTCACACATATGTGTGACCGTGCCATCTAATGCCATCTGTGCCAAAAGCCTCTGTCCCCCAACTTACTAGCTTCCTACGACCCTCAGCACGGGCCAGACTTCTAGGACCCAAGCAGAAACCTCCCTCTGACACCGAGAGCCCAGGGCACAGTCTTCCTGGAGACCCTTCCCTTGTGCCACAGGCTGGGAGAGAAAAATAGAATCCCATAGCCGCTGCTCTCGGCCACCCACCGAGGGCCTGGCACAGCGCTGGGCACCTCACCAACACCCTCTCATTGAGACTTCTCGTTGGGAGGGGCTGGTCTTGATGACCCCATTTTACAATGGAAAGAGAAGGCGTGGCTCTGAGAGCCAAAGCCACCTGCCTGAGGCCACACAGCTGGCCGGGGGCAAACTGACTCAAGGAAGGACCCTCGCTTATCAGTTGCTATCAGTCCGGGGCTAAAAAGAAGACATCGTGAATGTGAAATGGACGGGGTGCCTCCTCAGTGCCGGGCGCCATGCTCAGTCCTGGGGTCCTGATCCAACAAGAAACTGGTGGCAGCCGGTCCCAATTCTGCCGAAGACTTGCTGAGTGACCTTGGGGGGGTCACCCTCCTTCCTGGAGCACAATGTGAAATGCGTGGGCTGGACCATCTCAGGCCCTTGTGCTCTTTCTCACCTGCGCCTTGGGTAACAATTTGCAAAACAGAACTTAACAGCTGAGGGGAGGCTGAGCTTTGGGGAACAGAACTGCGTGCCTCCTCCTGCAGAGACCCCATTACCAGCACCCCGAGGGGCCAAATTCCTGGAGGAGTTAGGGTACGCTGCCACTAACCAGCCCCGCGGCCTCCCTCTGCTCCTGACCCCCATCACTGAGTTGGGGGCCAAACTGAGGCATCACAAGCCCTGGGCGAGACACCAAGGGAGGAAGGGAGGGCACCTGGCCTTCTGCACTGGCGGACGGGACTCCCTCCGAGCTCCGCTCCCAGGCGGCTCCTTCCCCCGCCCTTCTCCCTGAGCAGCCCCCTGCCCCTCGCCCCAGCGCCCCGGTGCCCCCAGCCCAGCCCCCTCCTGGACTCGGCTCCAGCTCCCGCAGGCCGGCCCTTTCTAAGGCTCCACCTCACCCCTTTAAATTCTATTTTTTCAAACCACATTCTTGAACTTGGCAGATAACGTGGCAGCCCGACAAGAGCCCTATTTACTCGGAGAGCCGTGAATGGGCCCTTTATAACAAGCTTCATTAATATTTCTACCTATTGGCCAGCTCTGCGTTTCCTCCCCCTATACAAACAGATTCTCCACACAGAAAGACTTTTCAAATGCTCTTGTTGACTTTCCCCAAACAGGGAGGGCAGCCTGGCCGGCAGGGGTGTGTGAGTGTGTGTGAGTGTGTGTGAGTGTGTATGCAGAGGAGGGGGCGGCTGTGGGCGTGCACCC
>CM052813.1:63704404-63732330 GCA_028533885.1 Nasua narica | reverse complement strand
GGAGACTGTCCCTGAATGGGTGATTGGCCCACCCCAGCACCTACACACAGCTAGACCAGGAGAGGGTTAAACAGCGGCCCTGGCCTTGGATCAGCCTTGGCATTGGAGAAGCAGGTGGCCCAACGTTTAACTAGATTCTTTCTGGGCCTTTTGTCAGCTTGGCTCAGGAGGTCAATCCAGCCAGGTCTTCTGAGAGCTGAAACGTGGGTCCCTCTCACCCCTTTAGGTGCCCCCCAACTTCCTGGGCCCTGGGGTGCCAAGTAGCTGGAGGCGGGGATGCCAGGGTGGGGAAGCAGGGGAGGAAGATTACAAAGCTGGAAGAGGTGTAGGTGGAGAGGGGGGAGGGTCTGGTCCATGCTCTGCCCAGGCTTGCTGTATAGCCCTGGTTGAACCCTTCCCATCCCTGCCCTCCCCATTCCCACCTGTGTGCAGAGGAGGCTGGTCCGGGTGGTCCCTCCTGATAGGAATGGGCAAGAGCAAGGGATCCTGACTCCAGAACCCCCTAGCTAGGGGTCCCTTTGCTGGAGACTTTTTCCGCCAGAGGTGGGGGTGGGTAAATCTTTAACTAGCTAGCCCTGGGGAGGCTGGAGCCTTTCCGGATGGATGGCTGCCTGAGAAGGGGGAAAGGGGGTGGGGGATGTAAGGTGTGTATAGCCAGTCCCAGTGCGGTGGAAAAGGGGGGGTAGTGGGGAGAGAAAGGAACGAGACTCAGGGGCGGCTAACTCCGTGTGCAAAGCCGGACATGGAGGAACGCGGGTCTCCAGACGGGTAAGCAGAGATTCTGGGAGGTTCGAGGAGCCTCTGGGCTCAGGGATGGTAACTCCGGTTGCTGCCACAGGGATCCGGCGCGGAGCCTGGAGCAGGGGCCAGAGGGGCCAGAAACGCCCATCCAGGTGGTGCTTAGGTAGGTATAGGTTGGTTGGGGGGTGCGGGGGGGGGGGCGCCGAGCGAGGACAGGACCGACGGCGACAACGGGATGGACCATCCACTTTCCCAACGGACCCCAGGGTGCGTCCCATGAGCGCAGCCGAGTTGCGTCGAGGGGAACAGAGCGCGCTGCACTGCTCGGGGACCCGGACTCTGCAAGTAAGGAACCCCTCTCCCCTCGAACTCCAACGCCCCCTCCCCCCAAAACCTACCTGGAGGCCCCTCCGTCCCTTTCCCAGTGCAACTTTGTCCCAGGCCCCCGCCTCCCCCGACCCCGCGACAACCCCCGTGAGCCCCGCCCTCTCAGGCTCCGCCCCCAGCGTGCCCCGCCCCCTGGCCGCCCCCTTCCCCAGGTGAGCCCGCCCGGCGGCGGCCCGGACGTGGCGTTCCGCTTCGGTGCCGTGCTGGACGGGGCGCGCACGCAGGAGGACGTGTTCCGGGCGTGCGGCGTGCGGCGCCTGGGCGAGCTGGCGCTGCGCGGGTGAGTGAGGCCCCGCTCCGGCCCCCGGCCCCCGCGACCCGGGCCCCCAGCCCACCCCGCCCCCCGCCGGCAGTCGCCCGCGTCCAGCCGCGCCCCTGCCGCCCGCAGTTTCTCCTGCACTGTCTTCACCTTCGGCCAGACGGGCTCCGGGAAGACCTACACCCTGACCGGGCCTCCTCCGCAGGTGGGCCGGCGCCGAGGGAGCGGGGAGGGAATGGGAGCCGCAGGGGGCCAGAGGGACCACTCTTGGGGGGTGCGGTGGGGAAGGGCCTTCTTGCCGCCCAGCCCCATTTGTTTGCAGACAGGGAAACTGAGGACCGGAGAGGTGAAGGCGCCTGCCCCATACGGAGCCACTTTTACCCACTTAGTAGCGCTCAGTTTCTTCACCTGTACGCGGAAGCGACAGTTCTGACCGAGGGTTACTAACTGCGAAGTTCCGTGGGAACTTGGCACAATTTCTGGCTCATAGTAGGGCAATCCTCTACCAAGGGTTATGACGGTGACTTTGTGCTGGGATGAGCGTCATCCAGCCCCTGGCTCAGCTGTTTCTGCCCCCAGGGCGAGGGTGTGCCCGTACCCCCCAACCTAGCCGGCATCATACAGAGGACCTTCACCTGGCTGTTAGACCGGGTGCAGCACCTGGGCGCGCCTGTTACCCTCCGTGCCTCCTATTTGGAGATCTACAACGAGCAGGTGGGGGACTGAGATGAAGAGACAGCCCTCTAGGAGAAGGAGGCATTTCTCTCCAAGGAGCAGGGGTGGAGGGACAGAAGAAGGCTGGGGGACTGTTGTTGGTAAGGGCTGCGGGTGGATGGACGGTGGCCTCAGGGCCCCTTCCCTCACCCACCACCTTCATCTCAGGTTCGAGACCTTCTGAGTGTGGGATCTCCCCGGCCCCTCCCTGTTCGCTGGAATAAGGCCCGGGGCTTCTATGTGGAGCAGCTGCGGGTGGTGGAGTTTGGGAGTCTGGGGGCCCTGATGGAACTTCTGCAAATGGGTGCGTGCTACTTCAGGGGTGCTTGGGGGTGTGGGGACGCCCATTCCTCAGCTGCTCACGGATTGCACCCGGAGCCCCTGGCTGGAGCTGTGGATTGAGATGATCCGTGTGGGAGAAAAGGGCCAGCAAACCAACAGTTCAGACACAGCCCAGAGATGTGCACCCCACCCCACCCCAGGCTTGCAGATTCTGCTGTCCAGACTCCTGGAATCCTGATGATGGGGTCATGATTGGGGAGGGTGGGGTCATGGTCTCTGTACCCCAGGGCCTCTGCCTTGGTCGGGCCACATCTTTGCCCCCTGAGGAGGTCTCCGTGCCTCGCTCCCCTTCCAGCCGTGCAGCAAACCACACCCCGCTTCTCCTCCAGACCCCCAGACCCTTCCAGTTTCCTAAAGGTAAAGGTCATACCTCTCAGGCTAGCCTGTGACGTCTTCCTGTTCCAGGCCCATTCGTTCATCAAATATTAGTTGAGCACTCACGCCATGGCAGGCACTGGGGAGACTGGAACTCTGGGTTCTGGCCCCAGAGTTGTGCCCAGAGCTGAGCTTTCTGTCTGAGTCTCTCTCTCTCTGCAAGGCAGTGGGAAAGATGTTCATAAAACAAAACTCCCCATCTTCTCCCCACACGTCCGTGCTAGAGACAGCCCCGGCAGCGCCTCCTTCCCCCTTCCTGCCTCCGTGCCTCTGCGTGGGCTGGCCCCTCTCTCAGGATGCCCTCGCTTCTCCTTAGCGGTGACCACCGGCTCCTCCTACGAGGTCCAGCTTCTGCCATTTCCCCCCCCAGGTCTTCGCCGCCGCCGGAGCTCAGCTCACACCCTGAACCAGGCCTCCAGCCGAAGCCATGCCCTGCTCACGCTCTACATCGGCCACCAAACCGTGAGTGTCCCCACGTGGGGAAGGAGCTGGCCTGTGGCCACCCAGCCAGGGTCCGCCTCGGGATATAGCAAGCGACTTGGGCACGCGCCAGAGGTAATAGTGGAAAATCTCTTCGACTTTGTGACTTTGGTGGGAACGACCCCTCCCAAGTCCCCATTGAGCCGTGATCCCTCTGCCCCACAGATGCCTCCAGGGGACCCTGGGGAGCCCCCTGTGGGGGGGAAGCTGTGCTTTGTAGACCTGGCTGGCAGTGAGAAGGTGGCGGCCACAGGATCCCGGGGGGAGCTGATGCTTGAGGCGAACAGCATCAACCGCAGCCTGCTGGCCCTGGGTGAGACAGGCCGGCTGCACAGACGTCCCGCGGCCCTCCCCTGAGCCTGACCCAGAGCTGTCCCTGGTGGGGGAAACCAGCGGAGTGGTGGTGTGTGGGGGGGTCACGTGACCCACTAGCCACCCGCCTCCTCCTGGCCTCACGTGCCATTGACTGGGGCCTCTGCTCTCAGAACTTTACGAGTCTATAAAACTGAGGGTTTATTAAAGTACGTTTTCATTTGAGAAGTAGAAGCACTCGAGTGCAGAGGCCGAGCCCTCAGACGTTCAGCCTGTCCCCATGTGCAGTTGGGAACACTGAGGCCCTGTGGGGGGACAGGAAGTGACCTTCTTCCCACCCCCACCCCAGGGCACTGGGCCTTGGGGTCCCTTCCTCGGTGGTGTGTGTGGGGAGATTTTCAGGGAACTCTTGTTCATCTCCTGAGCCCCTGCTGAGTGCCAGGTTCAGGGGCGGTCAGCCTCTTTGGTGGCCCTGGGGGTCAGGGTGGGCAGGGCCATCCCTGCCCTCAGAAGCCCCAGTCTGGCGGCAGAGACTGGTCTGACCAAGAAGCCAGATCTTATAGGAAGAGGGATTTTTCAAGTCACACAGGCCTGGGTGGAGATCCCAGCTCTGCAAGTACCGGCTGGGTGGCCTTGAGCGAAAGCGGTGACCTTGCTGGCCTTGTCGTTCCCACCCAGGTCACTGCATCTCCCTGTTGCTGGACCCACAGCGGAAGCAGAGCCACATCCCCTTCCGGGACAGCAAGCTCACCAAGCTGCTGGCAGACTCACTGGGGGGACGCGGGGTCACCCTCATGGTACCCGAGAGGGGCTGGCAGGGAGGAATGGCTCCTGAGGGAGGGGGTCCCAGAGAGGAACACTCAGGGGCAGTCCTCCCCAGGTGGCCTGCGTGTCCCCTTCAGCCCAGTGCCTTCCTGAGACCCTCAGCACCCTGCGATATGCAAGCCGGGCCCAGCGGGTCACCACTCGGCCACAGGCCCCTAAGGTGAATGGAGGGAGACACAGAGGGGACAGTTGGGGATCAGGAAGTAGTTGGAGCCCGAGTTGGTGTCGCGGGAAGTCTGGGACTGAGTTGGACCTGGGATTAGAGTCAGAGCCCTGGCGACAGGGTCATGATTGGTAGGGTGGGGTCAGGGTCACGGTCAGGGGTAGGGCCTGTCTAGTTGTGTGGCTTGATTTGGGATATGACTCAGGGTGTAGCTAGGATCACAGCTGGTACCACGATTGAGTCTGAGTTGAGTTGGGGTCTGACATAGTGTCTCCTTCGGGGTCAGGATCTGGACCAAGGCTTGAACAGAACTGAGTGTAAGGTTGGACTTGGAGCGGGGTCCAGCTTAGCGTCGGCCTTCTAGGCCTACAGCGAAGGCTGCCTGACCCTTTGATGCCATTAGCACAAGGTGCCTCCTCCGGGTGGATGTAGCCCTGTGCCGGACGTGAGGCTGGCCACTGAAGCGTGGGCTGGGTTTTAGGCTCTCCTCACCCCTCACCCACCCCGAGAAGCCCTTGTGCAGTGCACAACTTGGGCAGCCACAGACAGCAGCTCTGGGCCTCTTTCTCTGCAGTCGCCTATGGCAAAGCATCCCCAGCGCTTGGAGGTTGAGATATTGCAGCTGCAGGAGGAGAACCGTTGCCTGCGGTCCCAGCTGGGGCAAATAGACCCCAAGGGTATGAGTTCCCCGGAGGCAGGGGTGGGGTGAGGCTAGGGTCCGGGGCTCCTCTGGATTCAGCCATCTTCCCCTTCCCTGCAGCCTCCAGGCTCAGTGGGGCTCGGGTGGCTTGGGCCCAGCGGAACCTCTATGGGATGCTCCAGGAGTTCATGCTGGAGAACGAGAGGCTCAGGTAGGCCCGCCTCATCCAGGGGGACTCTGTGCCGCACCCCGCCCCTCTGGGCTGCCCCGCCAAGCTGCGCTTCTCCCTACGCTACCCTGCTGCCCGCCCCCACTATCTCCGGGGGCTTGTACTCCACCACAGAGAGGAGGGCTAACTGATACCCCCACCGGTAGCCCCTCTCTGGTCACCTGCCTGGGGCCTGCTCTTCCCAGGAAAGAAAAGAGCCGGCTGCAGAGTAGCCAGGCCCGGGCCCGGGACCAACAGCGCATCCTGGCCCAGCAGGTCCAGGAGCTGGAGCGGTGAGTGCGGCCGCCGGCCCGGAGACAGGTCTTGGGACAGAGGGCAGGTGGGAAAAGGTGGCTCTGGGAAGTGGTCAAGAGTCTGACCTCTGGACCCAGGACCCCTGGGTTCAAACTCCAGCTCTGCCACCTACTAGCCGTGTGACCCTGGGGGAGTCATTTTACCTCTCCCTGACTGCGCTTCCTTTTGGGTAAAATGGGGATAATACAGAGCCTACTTTATAGGGTGGTTGTAGAGTTCGGATTGAATGCGTTCATTTGTAAAGCCTTGAGAACGGTACCTGGCTTGTAGTAAGTGCTCCCTGAGTGTTTGTTAAAAGGGGGGCCTTGGAGGCCAGCCTGGTGTTGGTTTACAGGCTGTAGGCACAGACCCCACTGTTGTCTCCAGGCGCCTTCTCAGTGCCTGCTACCGTCACCAGCCGCACCCTGGCCCAGCCCCACCGTGTCCCTGTGTGATGATGGCAGCTCCCCCGTGTCACGTGAGTCTCCGCCCAGCCCGGGGTGGGGGGGGCAGGACCCGCAGAGCTTCTGACGGGCTCTCTTGCAGGCCCTGCCCCCACTCTGCTCCTGCTGCCGCTTCTGCCCCTTGTGGCGAGCCCCACTGGCCCACTGGGCCTGCGCACATGGGGAGTTCCACCTGCCCCAGGTAGGAAAGGCGGCGGGAGGGGGGTTGGGTGAGCCGGGAGAGCTGGACACTTGGATCCAGGGTTCAGCAGCCTAGGAGGCTCCAGAGTCCCAGGGTCCCAGGCTGGATCACGGGGTGATGGGTAGCTTTGGGTTCAGAAGGGCCAGTTAGCTCGCCTCCGCCTGCTCCCCATCCTGCCTTCTTTCAGGAACTCACGGAACCACTGGCTTATTCATTCGTCCACTCACACATTACTCATTTACGTCTTCACTTACTCACGTGTTCACTCACTCCCCGGTACTTCTTCTAAGCTCCCAGCTTTGTGCCAGCCCCGGTTCTGGGCGCCGAGAATCCCGACTAACCAGGCATGGCTCCTGCCCCCGGGGAGTTCCTATCTCCAGAAAGGACATTGCAAGGGCTACCCGCCGCCCACAGCAGAAGGGACCAAGAGCCTGCGCCTTTATGTCCCCGTGATATTCTTGGTGTCCCGTGGGGGCAGGCGTGGCAGAGATGGTGGCACTGGAGGGTGGGGCACATGGAGGCAGAGTCACCCAGGGTGGGCGCTGGTCTTTCCTGCAGGTGTTTGGCCCTAAGGCCCCAGGCGGCGTGCCCCTGTCTGCCCAGCCCCCACCCTGGGCACCTGCACGCAGCCCTGGCTCTGCCAAGTGTCCGAGAGAGAGGTGGGCCGGCCCTGGGGCACTGGGATGGGGGAGGGGACCGGGCCTGGGGACCCGAAGGCTCACCTCCTACCACCCAACCCTCCCCGGCCCAGGAGTCCTAGCGACTGGCCTCAGAGCCGAGTCCTGGCGGAGATGCTGCTGGAGGAGGAGACGGTGCCCTCCGCGCCCCCGCTGCCCATGGGGTCCCCAGACAGCTCGCCGGCGCTGAGAGGTGAATGAGAGAGAGGGAGGGGCCCCTTGTGGGTTGTTTTTTTGTTTTTTTGTTGTGATCTTGGGCCAGAACCCATCCTGTCCAGACCTTAGTCTTCCCATCTCTGAAACAAGGTGTTGAGAGGCGATTTGTAAGATCTTTCCAGTTCCCAAACTTGGAATTTCTTCCCAGGGCTGCCTCTATGTCCGGTTGGGTGCGGGAGCCCATGTGTATGTTGAGGGGGAGGGGAACCCCCGGAGAGTGTGGGGACACTGATGGGTCCAGATGGGGAGGGCCCAAGGGAGCTCAGGCGTCGAGTCCCACCGTCTGCTCCTCAGGTGGGCCTGCGGTTCCAAACCTGGCCCGGAGACTGGAGGCCCTCCGAGACCAGATTGGCAGCTCCCTGCGCCACGGCCGGAGCCAGCCGGCCCCTGGGGAGGCTGCTCGGAGCCCCAGCCGAGTCCTCCCTCCCTGCTGAGGGCAAAGCAGAAACCTAAGAGCCCCCCACGTGACCTTGGTCTGGGCTCTGCACCCCTGGGCTTCAGTCTCCCCATCCGCCCAGCAGGGATGGCAGCTGCCGCCCCCCCTTCCCCCGATGCAGCCGCGCTGGGCAGGGGCTAGGGCTGGTGGGCAGTTTGGGGGAGCAGAGGGAGGGTGCCGCCCCGGACTGCGAGAGATGAGCTGGATTTGGGAGAAGCCAGGCCGCCGGTGATGAAACAGACAAACGAATAAAGAGAAGTGTCGCTCCGAGTGTGGCGGGTCATGTCTCGGACGTCGGGCACTTCCACACGGAGGCATCCCAGCGGGGGGTGCGCGCGCCCCTTCTGATCGGGAATGGTCGGGGTTGCCGTCTCCTTCATATGTGATACAAGGTTTAATTGAGCAACTGCCACAAGCAGCAGGGCAGCTGTAGGAAAATCAAGGTGAGGGTCTCCACAGGGGAGCATGAGGGAGACCACTTCCAGCCGGTCTCTGTGCCGGCTGCGTGCACGCTGGGGCTGCAGGGGTCGTGAGGTCTGAGTTCTGATGCCACAGACTTGCTGGGGCCTTGGGCGGGACTGAACCCTCCCTGGATCACTCTCTGGTATTCACCCAGTTAGACGGGGTGGGGGAGAGGCTCCTTGTCTGTGGAGTTCAAGTGAGGGTCAGGAGGTGAAGAATGTCAGGATCCCAGTAGGGTGCAATGGGTCTACCATTAGGGGGATGTCCAGATGTGACGTGAGACATTGGGGCTGCCAGTGGGAGGACCTCGTTGGAGAAGGAGCCATGAGACTAATCTAACTCTTCCATTTTGGAGTCAGGGGAACTGAGACCCGCAAGGCTCATTTCTGCCTTTGTTCGCCCATTCATTCATTCAACACTCCCGGCATCGAGGCCAGCCGGGTGGTGAACGGGGCTGACCGGGGACTCGCCGGCTTTGCCCAGGGAGCTCACGGCGGCCGGGTATTGAAGGGCGAGACGAGTGGCTGGGCGTTCAGGGTGTTCAGCAGTGGCGACGCAGTGGAAGGCCGGTGTTGGGGGGCAGAACGCAGGACGTGGGGGTAACGAGCAGACGCCACAGGCCGCCGGGCCCGGCAGGGCGGGTTTGGTTAAGTCCACAAAGCGTGTGAATCTCGCCGCCTCCTGTAACGGTGAGCGATCCTGGGCAAACGGCTTCACTGCTCCTCACGTGGGTCCTCTCATGGGCAGGGTGGCTGCAACCACGGCAGCCCTCACAGGACAGTTGTGGGGATTAAGTCTACTCCGATGGGAAGAGTGTGGCACGAGGCCTTGCTTGTTGCAATTCAGCCAAAAGCAACTTTCAGTCAATACAACCATTTGATGAAATTGATGATCTGGGTTCAAAAAAAATTCATTTCACAAAGCCCTATGGAGAGCCCACTCTGGGCCACTCGCATTGAGCGAAGCCTAAGAATCCTCACCGTCACCAGACAGACAGAAGATCAGAAAAAAGGCAGACTAGAGGGAACTCGGTGATAAGTGCCATGGAGCAAAATCTCGTGGGGAGGTCCGTCTGCCAGGATGGGTGCAATTCTAAATGGGGGGACCAGGAAAGGTCCGTGCAGGTGACGTTCATGCCCAGACTTGAAGGAGGGGAGGAGGGTGAACCTGGTTAATGTCGTCAAGTCACTTTTTTCTACTCCGAGTAACCGTGGTTCCACGTGGTTTGCGGCGGCTCGGCAGGCTTGAGCCTGGGCTCCTCCCCTCCCCAGAGCCCCCCCCCCCCCACTGTATGGGGACCCTGCTTGCTGGGAGGTCTCCAGCCCCCCCGGCAGGGAAGGCCCCTGGCACCGAGCGTGAGAGCTTTCCTCAGCTGCCTTGGGAGGGTGGACAGGGACCACCCAGGGGGACCCTGGCTATTGCCGGTTCATTTCGTGTTTGGATGATTCCTTCTTCTGCTGGAGCCAGCCATGATTTTCCAGTCTCCTAGTTCCAGCTCAGCAAAACCCCCACTTTCCCAGAGAGGGACTGAAGGGGACCAGTCTCCAGCGCCCCATCTCCTAGGCCATGTGTCCATCTCCGGGTCAACATCCTTGCTCCAGAGCTGCCCCTTGTCCAGAATCCCGAAACCCTGGAGGAATTCCAGAGGACCCCAGTGATGCATCAAGACTCCTCAAGTCCAGTGGTCCCTGCCAAGAGCTCGAGGACTCCAGAGGGCTATCAGGTTTCCCGAGGACGCTGGAATCTGGGGGTAGTTCTCCGGCCCCATGAAATGGGGTGGTGGTTCTCCAGAACTGTCAAGCTTAGAGGGTCTCTGGTCCATCAGAATTGAGGGAAGCTCTAGGAAATCCTGGAGTGCTGTAGGCGTTTCCCAGAATCCCAGATCCTTACATGATCTCTCAGAAATTTTTAAATTGCGCATAGACATTGGGAGGGATTCTCCGGACTCTCTAGCTGGGAAGGGGTAGCTTCAGCAGAGCTTGGAAAGCCATCTGTGAGTTTCTAGAATGCTGGCAAATCTAGAGATGAATCTAGACATCTAGAGCCCTGGCTGAATTCTCTTGATCCTTGGGGACCTTCCCTCTCGGCCAGGGCAGGAGTGGGAGTTTGGAAGCATCGCTGTAGGATACATGTTTAAGGAAGAGCATGCCCGTGGGTCTTCGTGCTTCTTTTGAGGTCTCCTCTGGGCGATCAAGCCCAAGATAGACGCCACAGGGGTAGATAGCATGAGAGAGCGTGCAGACCCCACTGCCGAGAACACGAGAACATCTCACTCCCGTCTCTGTCCGCTCGGGCCACACCAGCCTGCCTTCACCTCCCGGATGTGTCCTGCCTGCCCTCGGGTCTCTTTCGCTTTGTGTAATGACCCATTTGCTGCCAAAGTCATACTCAGTTTTGTACCGAACGGGTTGATTTCAGCCCCTCTGAGGGATATTTTGTGTTCTCTTAGATGACTTCTTCCGTCTTCATGTCCTTGTCGAGCTTCCTGATTCTCCTTCGTTTATTTTAATGGTGGGCAGTGTGGTGCAGTTTGCGGGGTGGGGGTCTTGCTCTGAAGTGAGGAGCAGCCACCGGAAGTTGTCAGCAGGTGGCGCAGTGGTTGGAGGGCGGGAGGGCGGGGCGGGGGGGGGCGCAGGGGCGGAGCCTGCCCTGCAGCAGACCGTTCGCAGGGGCCGCACGAGCCGCGCCATGGCCGGCTGGCAAGAGAGACCTTGGAAAGCTGGCCAAGGCGCCGTCCTCCGGAGCCTTCGTGCAGCCCCCGGCTGTGGTCGCACGGCCTCCCGCTCATCACTCCTTTCCTAGGCCCCTCTGGAAGGCCGGGCCTGCTCTCCTGGTGGTCAGGCTGGAGGTCTGGGTGGTCTCCAGGCTCTGGAACGTCGGGCAGACGCACCCCCTCTCCCAGCCCGTCTGTCCCACTGAATGGCTGTGAGAACCTGGGCAAGGTAGTTAGCCTCTCTGAAGCTCAGGCTCCGCCTCTGTGAAGTGGGGATCAGATCGGTTTGTCCGTGAGAAGTCCGTAAGTGCTCATAGACGGAAGGAGACCAGGAATAAAAGCGACTCCACATAAACCGTCGCGAGCGGAGCCTGCCCGCCGGCGCATGCTCCGTAAGCGCGGATCGGCATTGCCATTGTTAGTAACAGCTGCTCTCAGCGCACACGTGCGACGCTCGTGTCCTCGCGGGAGAGGACTTGTGTCAGTATCTGCTCCCTGGTCATTTCACACTCACGACCTGGTTGATTGCCGCGCGGCCAGCTCCGTCCTGCAGGGCCTCTTCGGGTGTGGATTCTGGCCGGGAGAGAGTGGCCATCCGGGACCGTTGGCCGGCGCAAGAGCCAGGGACGATCCCCACGCCCCTGCCAGGGCTCACCGAGAGTCATTTGTCTGCATCGAACAAGGGCCGGGGGACTTTCCAGAAAGTCCGGCTTGCCTCGAGGTTTTGGAAAAGAGCTATTTTAGTCCATCTGAGGACATTGGTGCTATCAGCCCTCAGCCAAGAGTCAGGGCAGGCCCCTGGAGGCCTGCTCTCGCGGGCGGGGAAGACCAGCCTGTAAAGAGCAGGAGGATGCCTGTGTCCTCTTCCTGGACACGGGCTGGTCTCGGGAAGCTTACTCCTTGGGGAAAACCCTTTCTTCGGTGGTACACAGGGAGCCGGGTGGTGGGCGGTGAGTTCTGTCCCCTGGGTCTCAAGGACACTGAGCTCCAGAGTGTCGCACTTCACGAGCTGCTTCTCCAGGCTCAGCCCTCCTCTCCCACCATCAGGAAGCTAGGCTGACAACATCCAAGGGTGCTCTTCGCTCTGTTCTCTTCAAAGGGCGGGAACAGGACCTGCCCTTCGTCATTTCATTCCTCCATACCCCACGGGCTCCCCTTAACTCAATTTAGCGGAGTTAACTTGGATCCAGAAAGGCGAAGTCACTGAGGATCACATAGGCAAGAAGGGGGCACAGCCGTGACTGGGACCCAAGTCTGTCTGGGTGCGACGTTCAACCGCTTGACCATCACTCTGCTACACAAAGCATGGGGGTCCTCCCGGCCGTGGACACAGACTAGGTCAAAACTGGGGACACAAGGAAACGCCACAACCGAGCAGTCTCTTTGCCTTTAGGACTGTGTCATTGAGCTTTCTAGTCCTTCACTGATCATGGTTTAAGGACTTGGAGTAGTGATTCCAATATTCCAGCCTCTCTCAGCCGCCTTCTAGTTGGGTGGACCTTCTTGGGTCTAACCTGTGTGCCCCTCCGCAGCTCTAAGGAAGTCCACTGGTGTGTGTTCACTGAGCAGCTACTAGTGCCCAGCACACCGCTAGGCTCCCGGGAGGAGGAAGTGTGGCAGGTCCCGGCGTCACGGAGCCTGCTCTTGGCTGGGGAAGGGAGAAGCCTGCACGTGTCAGCCCGACTCCCGCAGGGAGGAGTCGGGTGGGGTGGATGACCCACCCCGCCGCTCCAGGCGTCTGAGAGAACAGGGCCCAGGGTCCCATGTAGGAGGGGACAGGGTCCGGGAGGTCAGCACGGGGAGGCAGGTGTCAGGGAGACAGAGCCAAGTTTGAATCACGATTCATTGACTGGGTGGCCTTTGACACCTGCTCGCCTGAGCTCTTAGCCTCAGTTTCCCCATCTGTAAAATAGAGCCGCCACTGCAGTCAAGCGATGGAGCCTTAATGGGAGGGTTCGGTAAGATGTGCTTACGAGGCCCCTGGCCTTGAATTGAATTGACTCTGCCCTTGTGGTCCACAGCAGGGCTACCCAAGTCTGGCTTACCAAGAGAATCCAGGAACCTTTCCAAAAGGGCCCCGTCTAAGCATCTGGCGCTGTCGCTAGGTGGGGGATAGGCAAGGTAGAAGCTGAGTGTTCTACACTCCCCAGGAGATTTGGAGCAGTCCCGGGGCAAGGAGGGCCGGGTTCTAGCGCTGGTTCTCCCACTTCTGTGGGCCCTCGCTCTCAGCCTCCGGCTCCTGGTCTGGGTGGAGCCATCTGAGCAAACTTGGGTGATCTTTCTAGAAGTTCTCTGCTGCCCTCTAGCGGACCTGAGGCACTCTCACCTCCCTGCCGCATAATTCCTGCATTTCCGGAGCCCTTCCGTGGTACCCCCCGCTGTGCTAAGTCCCTGTGAGGACACAGGTCCCTCCCGTGTGTACAGTTGGGCAGCAGGGAGGACGTTCACGAATGTCCCTCAGTGAGCTACTTTACCCTCGTTTCCAGGTCCAGATGGAGAAGGAGAGGTCAGGGAAGGAAAAGCCTGTCCCCACAGTCACCCAGGAAATCCCAAGAGCTGGGACTCAAGGCTGTAGGTGGCCTAGCTCTTTGGGATGGGTGGGGAAGAGGTAAAACTGAGATGCAGCTGAGCTGGGAGAAGGTCCCGTCTCCTGGTGCTGGTTATGGAGTCCTGGGTGCCGCCCACCTCGTTTCCCCACGCTTGGACAAGCCGCACTCTGAGTCCGGGGGAGCTATGCAGAGTCAGGTTCTGGGGCTAGGCCTGGGGCTGGATGCCTCCTCGTGAGGAAGGAAGGACCCTACTGTCCTCTTCCACCATTGGCACAGGAAGGCCCGAATCCTGACCGCGCCCTCTGGTCTGAGTCCCGCCCTGTGGCCTGGATGTCCCTGCTGGTCCTTCCTTCTTCCTAGATAACCTCGTAGGAAGTTGCTTTCTGGCCCTCACTTCCATTCCCTCTTCGTGATCTCTCCTGATTACAAATCCGACCAGCCATTCCCTTCTGAAAATCCACCAGCACTCCCCGCACACTCGAGACTCACAAGCAGACCTTGGTCCGGTGTCACAGTCCTACCTGCTGGGCCTCGGCCCCTCCCCAGCCTCGCTCTCGCCACTTGGCACCGCCTACTTCCAACTCCAAGGTTTGGATGGTTGGCTGGGTGGCTTTTGCTTTCCAGATGCATCTTTTTTTTCTCTCCATCTGCCTTCTCTGTCCAGAGCGTCCTGCCCTCCCTGCGTGGGCCCCCTTGCCCTTTTGTCTGGTGAGCTCCTAGGCGGTCTCCCCCTCCCCCGGGCTCTGCCGCCCCAACACTGCAGGGACCATCAGTCTTAAGTCTTCTCCCCCACCCCCACCCCCCACGGTGAGGGAGCTCTAACAGCGCTCCGTTGAACCCCCAGCACCCAGCACAGAGTGCGAGCTTGGTGAATGGACGAGCGGGTGAATGAGTAAGTGTGGGAGAAAGCCTGGGCCCCAGAGTCAGGCCTATGTGGCCCCAGCTCAGCGGTGAGCTGGGTAACCTTGAACGTGCCCTGTTCCTTCCCTGGGCCGCCAGGTGTTCATCTGAAATGGATGAACTCCATTGCTGCTGCGCCTCCGCCTCGGGCATGGGCGGGCCCTCCCCTTCCCCCCTCCCCCCTCCCCCCTCCTCTCCCCCCCCACCTGTTCCAGATGTGGGCCCAGAGCCTCCACCGTCCCACCCCGACAGCCAGAGGGGGAAGAGGGGTCCGCATCCCCAGACCACTAGTGACCTTGCATCCTGCGGCCCACGGCTAGTTTTTTTTAAAAAACAGCTCAAAGTCCAGGTGGGCTTCGGAAGCGTTTGCTCTCTCTGTTTGCTCTGGTTAATCATCTCAGGAGAGCAAACATCCCTGGAGGCAGGTGAAGAGATCAACATCCAGGCCTCTGCCCTCCCCCTCCCAGGAGAGGCTGGTGGCCGACGAAACAGTCCTGTCTGAAGGAGGACAGTGTTTGTCTTCACCCCGTGTGCCACAGCCTCCCCGTGGGGCAGGGGGAGGACAACCCTAACGCCTGTGGGGGGGCCGCAGGCGAGCTTCAGAGGAGGGCTCGGCTCCCGCCCGTGGGCTGTCAGTGTCTCACTCTCCTAGCAGCTTGGTTTCTCCGCAGGCAGACCCCGGGAGCGCGTCGCGGGTGGGACAGTGGACCCTTTACACAGCACTCTGACCCACTCGACCTCTAGGCAGACAGGACAAGGTCTGTTATCTGCAGTTTACAGATGAGGAAAGTGGCTTCAGAGTGGGAAAGGCCTCTGCAAAGTTAGTGGAAAAGGAGTCAGGGCTCCTGGCTCCCAGTTCTCTGATGCCTCTCAAGTCAGACTGCCTTCTTCCTGCCACCACTAACCAAACCGTACAAGATCGAGGAATGTTGTGAACGAGAGGGAAGATCGTTGTCCCAGAAATCTAAGCTGGGATGGTGTGATAAAGCTTGTAATGTGGCTTTGAGCTTCCCGGCAGCCAAAGCAAAAAGGAAATGCTGTCTGTCAGTAGCCAAGCTGTTGGCAATGAAGCAAAGGAAACACTCACTCAGGAATAGGGCCATATTTGTTCCTGCTACTGGGAGAGACAAAGGTTTTGGTGGCTCTAGAGAGGGACACCATTTGCTGGTACCACTGGGTGGAGGGGGGAACTCTTGGATTCTCACATGAATATGGGTCTCGCTTTTGGAACCCTCTGAAGGGGGCATGCCCAGCCATAGCAGGGGGCCTTCTATGAGTCTGGAATGATCCATGTCAAGAACAGGGAGGAAGTAAGGACAGCAGCTCTGACGGCTGGGAAAGAGAGCTTCTCAGGGAGGGCCTGCGGGAGCGCTGCCGAGTTTGAGCTTTGGAAACAAACAGACCGAAGTTTTAAAACATTCTCTTTGAAAGTGCTTAATGAACAGTACACAGTTTCCTCAGGCTGCAGTTATCAGAGTAGTGCAGCTGGGGGGCTGAAAACACCAGATACATGTTCTCTTACAGTCCTGGAGGCTGAAGTCCGACACCAGACTGTCCGTGGGCCCACACTCTCCCTGAAGTTTCTAGAAGACGATCCTTACTTGCCTCTTCCTAGCTCCTGGTGAGCAGTGCCTGGTGTGCCTGGACTTGGAGCTGGCCCCCGCCCCTGTCCCCGTCTTCCCTGCGCATCCCCCCGCGTCTGTGCGGCCGAGTCTCCCTCCCCTTTCTCTCAGACACCAGGCGTTAGATGGAGGGCCCACGCTTATCCAGCGTGACCTCATCTTAACTAATTGCCTCTGCAGATGAGGTCACATTGATGTCCCAGGTGCACGCAAATTTTGCGGGGGGTGCTATGTTCAATCTGCCGCAAACACGTGCCAGACGCTGCCCTCGGGCTTTGCAAAGCGTGGGGCCCGTGACCTCACAACAGCGCCGTGAACCCACAACTGGTGTTCCTGATTCCGGGCACCAGGCGAGGAAGCGAGGTGTTCCTCGCCTGGTGCCCGGGCGAGGAAGCCCGGGCACTGGGAGGACACATCACTCCCCCGAGGCCAGCACGGGATGTGGTCTGCTCCCGAGTCCCTGCTCTCGGACAGCGCCTCCTGTCCTAGCAGCTCTGCTTCCCAGCAGGGGGCCCCGGGGCAAGGCACCCTCCCTCCCAGAGACTCAAGTCCTCTGCCTTTATTTTCTGTTAAAGATTTTATTTATTTGAGAGAGAGTGCACGCGCCTGAGTTGCGGGCAGAGGGAGACGGAGGAGGGGAGCCGACGTGGGGCACGATCCCAGGACCCCGGGATCATGACCTGAGCCGAAGGCAGATGTTTAACGACTGAGGCAGTGAGGCCCCTGAAGTTCCCAGTCTTTAAAGGGAAAAAATAGCACCTACTTTCTAGGGTTCTTGTGGGGATGGAATTCAAGGCTGCGGCGTGTGTGAAGTGTTGGTGCAAAGCTGGCAGGGAGCAGGAGCTCGGGGAGCAGAAGCTGCTGTGGAAATCGTCATTATTCCTGCTGTCATTTGCTAGGGCTCCAGGAAGCCAGGGGTCAGACAGGGACCTCTGGGGACAGGGTGCCTGAGTTCTCATCTGGGCTGTGCCTTTAGACCCCCCTCCCCCCAGCCCTGTGGTCTCTGCCACATCGCTTCTTGTCCCTGGGCCTCCGTTTTCTCCTGTGAGGAAGGGGCCCGATGGGGTTCACACTGCTGGCTCCCAGGGCGGGAGGTCCGGGCGGCTGGCCCGGCGGGAAAGGCGACAGGCTGCTCCTCTCCTCTCCGTGGGGAGCCGGGCTGGGGCTTGAAGCCAGCGCTGGGCTGCACCCGGGCCGGATTGTGTTTGGCCATGCCTTCCCTGAAACAGCCGCCCTGACCCCGTGGGACCACTGACCCCGGGCAGGACACTGCGAGGGATCGATCAGACCCGGCCTCGGGGCCCTGATTGGTTCAGGCCGAGCAGGGCAAATACCAAGGTCACCTACAAGCTGCTGACCCCCTCCCCAGCCTCAGTTTGCAGCTGCCGTGGGCAGAGAGGCGGTGTCTCCTCTGTCCCCAGCCTGAGCCTGTGAGCGACACCTGAGGCACGAGAGCCCAGAACCATGTGGACTCTCAGGCCTGTGTTTCTGCTGCTGACTGCCTGCCTGGCCGTGAGTGCCAGTCCCGTGGTGACGCCACCTGACGACATCCAAGTGCAAGAGAACTTCGACATCTCTCGGGTAAGGCTGACCTCTCTGGCGGCAATGGCCTTGCCAGGGTGTGGGTCAGGTCTCCTGATCTAGGACTTCGGCTGGGTCCCTCAGGGCCTTTCCTGCTCAGACCGTCTGGGGTTCGCCGAAGCTACGACGCTATGCCCCTGCCGTTCTGCGGGCCCCTTGTCCGACGATCTCACAAGTGCACCTGCCCTCCCGGCCGCAGGGCGCCCTGCGCCTTCCACTGCAGATTACAGCCCGCCCGGGGAAGGCTCCTGCAGCCCCTCACGGTGCTTAGCTTCTTGCGACTCCTGCCCCCTCCCCTCTCCCTGCAACCCGTTACCATCCCGGGTGCCCTGCCCTTGCAGGCCTGGCCGTGGACGGAGATCCCGGGTGGCACAGGGCGGACATGGGTTACTGGGGAGAAGAGAAGTGGGACGGAGAGCGGGCTGCTGGGATCCAGAGGGCTGGGCAGGCGCTGCGAGGGGGAACCCCAGGACACCTTCCAGCTCCCGCTCTGTCCCCAGTCACTGGGTGACCTCGAACAGGACCTTGCCCACGCAGGGCTCAGTCTCCACGTCTGTAGAAGGGGCTCTCAGACCCTTCTGGCAGTGGACTTTGTTTATGCTCGGAGGCAAGCAGGGGTTGTGGGTGGAGGGGCACGGTGGGGGTCCTGCGGCGGTCTGCGACCGTGGAGGCTCAGAGGCTCGCTGACGCGTTCCTCAGGATGTGAGGGCTTAGTCAGCTCTCTGCCATGTGGTGAGGAGAAGGAGGGAGCAGGCTTGTCCTGAGTTAGTTCAAGGAGGGGAGACCCTCTCTAGCACGGAGCTGTGGGCCGCCTGCGAGGTGCCGGGCGCCCTGTTCCTGCAGGGGCGAGGCAGCTGGGGAGTAGTGGTCGAAGGTAACCTTCAACCTGGGGGCTTTGGGTCTCGCGCAGGCGAGCAGCTCAGATCCTGTAGCTGGGCAGAGTGAGGCCTCCACTGAGCGGGGTGGGACCCCATCTGCGCCCCGAGGCTTGCCGCAAGGAGGTCAGTCCTTCGTGACGCTCGTGGCCTCCAGTTAGCTCTCGGACATTACGGCTTCTCGCTGAGAGGAGGGAGGGGGGCAGGCGTCCAGCAAATTGTCTTTGCCGTCTGGGGCAAACCTCAGAGCTCGTGGCTGCCTCCTAGATCTACGGGAAATGGTTCCACGTGGCCATGGGCTCCACCTGCCCGTGGCTGAAGAAGTTCATGGACAGGATGTCCATGAGCACGCTGGTGCTGGGCGAGGGGGCGACGGACGGGGAGATCAGCATGACCAGCACACGCTGGCGGTGAGTGAGGGGATGCGGTGGGAGGGACAAGCGGCCGGGGCCCACCTGCCACCCCTGCCCGGCTCCAGTCACCACCCTGTCCTGGAGACTTGAGCTCTCTCCTCCCAGCTGGGACCTCGCCTCTGAGCTCCAGGTCCCTCTGCCGCCCTCCAGCGGGCACCCCTTCTGAACTGTCCCATCAGCACCTCCGGGCCGGCGCCCCAACACTTGCCTATTTTGAAAGCTGCTCTCGATCCTTGGTGGGTGTCCCTTAGCTCAGTCAGGGCGCCTCCAAGCCCCAGGACCCGACCTGAAAGCTGGGCAGGAGGCAGGTGCTGAGACCCCTCTCTCTGCTGCCACAGGCCATTCAGTCCCCCGTCAGGCCCTGTCCTTTCTCTTCCTAAGTCCCTCCACGCTGCCTGCTTCTCCCTTCTGTACCATCCCCGCCCTGGCCCAAGCCACCTGCCTCTTTCCTGGCTGTCTACAGGAGCCTGGCTGTGCTTCTCCCCATGTCTAATCTCAAGCCTTTTACTCAGCAAACAAAAGACCTCTTGAAAACTCAAGTCTGCTTAAACCTTTCCATAGCATCCTGTGGCCCTTGGGAATAAAATTCACCTCATTTGATGTGGCCTTCTGGGCCCCTCCCAGCCCTCGCCAGGTACTCTGTGACCCACCCAAATAGACCTTTCAGTTCCTGGAACCTTCCGTTTCACACCTGATGTTCCTTCTACTGGGAAAACCTCTCCCCGTCTCCCTGGGCTAATTCCTATAGACCCTTGAGGACTCAGGTTCTATGTCACTTTCTCCAGGAAGCCCTCCCTGACTGCCACCCCACCCCCCACCAAGGCTCAGGTTACATGCCTTCCTTTTTGCTCTTGGAGCACCTCAGGCTTCTCCCTGCATGGCACGTACCCCCCCTGACTGCATCTGTCCCCGGCCTGCCCCTGGATCCCCACTCAGCTGTAATGTCCGTGAGCAGAGTCCGTCTTGCCCTCTGTATCCTCAGCAGGTGGCACAGGGCCCAGCACATAGATGTTGCTCGATAAATGTTAAGATAGTTAGCAGTCGTAAAAACAGCTGGTGTGTTTGTAGTGCTTACTGGGAGCGGTTTAATAGTATCCCATTAGACCCTCACGACTGCCATGTAAGGCGTCACGAGCCCCATTTCACAGATGGGGGAACTGGAGCCAGAGAGACGCAGGGTAATAAAACACATCAAAGCGTTCGGTCCTCACCCTCCCCTCCCTGGGCTGATGTGCAAATCTGGGGAAGGAAGCTGATGTTCAGGGCCAGCTTTGCTGAGAGGATGGCACGGACTAGTCCCTTTTTTCTGTGTCCCTCTGTTCCTTCATATGTGAATGGGTCCCCTAGGACTGGTGTGAGGCTTAAGCCATCTGGGACTGTTACTTTCCGAATTTGAAAAAGAAAAAAACAAGTGGAGGGGCACCTGGGTGGCTCAGTGGGTTAAAGCCTCTGCCTTCAGCTCAGGTCATGATCCCAGGGCTGTAGGATCGAGCCCCGCATCAGGCTCTCTGCTCAGCGGGGAGCCTGCTTCCCCCTCTCGCTCGGCCTGTCTCTCTGCCTACTTATGATCTCTCTCTTCTCTGTCATATAAATAAAAATAAAACCTTAAAAAAAAAAAAAGTGGAAAGGACCCTATGGGAGAGTGGGTGTCGGGACCTCGGTCTCTCCAGTGATTACCTTTCTCTGGTTTGTCCCTCTCCAGGAGAGGCACCTGTGAGGAGATCTCCGGAGCTTATGAGAAAACCAGCACCAACGGAAAGTTCCTCTATCGTAAACCCAGTAAGTTGAGTAGGAAGCCTCCTCCGCAGTTTTGCGCTTGGCTGAAAAGACCTCGATGTGTCTTAAGCTCTCTTTCTGCCTTCACTCTCTTTGCCCCTAAAGCCTTCCCTCCCATTTTTCTGAGATGTCCTCTCGGCTTCCTTCTCCTCGTCCTCCTTCCCCCTCTCTCTCCTTCTCTCTCGTGCACTCCTGGGCATCCAGAATGAAAGGGATGTTGCCGCATTCTGAGGATAACATGAAGATTTCGTCAGCCCTCACGGTAGGCCTCCTCAGTGGTGGAGAAGCATATGCTAAGCATCTACTGTGTACAGTGTGCACGGGGCTAAGTGACACAGAGACTTGGACATGAATTTATTCATTCATCCAGCAAAAGTTTATCAAAAGTGTGTTAAATGCATTAGTGGTTGAATATATAAATGTGTGGGTAGATGGATGGTTAGATAAAATAATGAGAGGAGAAGCGAGTGATTGGTAAATGAATGTAGATATGGATGGCAGGTAAGTGAGTTAGTCATTTGACAGATCAATTGATAGATTAGTGGATGGAGGGAGGAAGGAAGGAAATAGATGGATTTGTGGTTAGATGTAGAGAGGATGGATGGAATGACAGTGGATGAGTTAATGATAAATATATGGGGGAGACAGACGGATAGAAGGATGGATGAACAGATGGCGTGTGGGGGAGCAGGTGAAGGACCTCAGGCTAGAAGAGCCTTCTGACCACGGATTCCTTTGGCTTCCTGCATCGCCCATGCAGAATGGAACATCACCATGGAGTCCTACGTGGTCCACACCAACTATGATGAGTACGCCATCTTTCTGACCAAGAAATTCAGCCGCCACCACGGGCCCACCATTACTGCCAAGCTCTACGGTAAAGGCCTGGAGCTAGATAAGCCCGCGGGAGTTGGGGGTGGGAGGAGGTCCATGATTTAGGGACAGCGGAGTTGGGGAGGAGTCGGGAGCTTTCCTCTATCCTTCTGAGGAAACTCCAGTTATGAGAGTGGTGGAAACAGTTACTTTCCTTGGACGAGGTAGAATCCTCTTCTTTTGGTCTTTAAAATTCTAGGCCCAGAGAATTCCAGAGCTTCCAGGCCCTTAACCAGTGGGCGGAGCCATGTGTGGGGATTTGGGGGACAAGGGCGGGAGCCTGGGAGGGACACCTCTTCCTCTCATGTGAGCTGATCTTTCCATAAATGTCTGGGAGACATCACCATGGGCTGATGGTTTTTAACTTCTAAGTGAAAATCCCTGTGCATAATAAGCCCGGGCCTCGCCGGCCAGGCCCCCGCGGTTCTAAGTGAAAATCCCTGCACATAATAAGCCCGGGCCTCGCGGGCCCAGGCCCTCGCAGTTCCAGGCATCTTCTCGGCTTCCACGCAGGGCGACAGCCGCGGCTTCGGGAGAGCCTGCTGGAGGAGTTCCGGGAGGTTGCCCTGGGTGTGGGCATCCCCGAGGATGCCATCTTCACCATGGCCGACAAGGGTAAGTGCAGCCCCAGCCCGCCGCACAGTTCCCCCCTCCTCCTCCTTCACAGCCCTCAGAGAGTATCTTCCCAGCCCCTGGGTACTTCCCACAACCCTCTGAGCCAAGTGGGGTCATAGTCCCCCCCCCCCGGTCTTTAAGCCCCAAATTTGCTCCAAGTCACTCAGCGTGCCCCCTAGCACCACCCGTTGAAGCGAGGTTCTCTCCAGAACCACGGGCACCTCTCGGGAGGCAGTTCAGCGTTGGCGTTGAGGATGGGCCCCGCAGCTAGAGTGCGGAGCTTCACGTGCGGCCGGCGGACCTCTGGCTACCCTACCTTCTAGAGCCCCGTTTTCCTCATCTGTAAAACGGGGGCCGATGACGTCTCCCTTACACGTTGCTGCGAGGAGTCCCCGAAATAGCCTTAAATATGATAGTGCGTGCGTGGCGTCCGCCAAGCGCTCAGTGGAGGTGAGCCGTGGCTGCTCACGTCCTGGCAGGGACGGCATGGCCACCAGCCTGCTGCTTTGCCAGTAATGACCTTCAGCCCGCCATGCGTGTGGGGCCATTGGAGATGCGGGCAGATGCCCAAGACTGCTGCCAGCGTAGTGCCCGCCTGGCTCACGCAGTCAGCACGAGGAAAGAAAGACAGGAAGCCCTCTTACCCCCCCTCCCGTCCTGACCTAGGTGAGTGCGTCCCTGGGGAGCAGGAACCGGCGCCCTCTCCGCACACGGTGAGCATCTCTTTTTCCCGTTGTCCCCAGCCCGCCTGCTTGATTTCGCTCCCTTGCTTAGGTCCTGCTTGGGGCGGGGGGAGGGGGGGCGGTCATTGAGAGGTGGAGAGAAGGCAGAGCTAGGCAGGGGGCCTTGAAGTCAGACCCCCCCCCCACACCGGCTCAACCCCACATCTACCATCTGGGGCACTCGCGGTCCCATCCAGACTTGACTCTCCTCTTCTGTGAAATGGGGTAGTTACCCTTACCTTCCATGTGCTAGAATTCAGTGACTTGTTGGAAAAGTTCTTAGCGCTGTACCGCCTACAACCAGCAGAATACTCAGTGATGGAAGGACGATACTCAGTACTCAAAAGGTAAAGTCAGGGTGCCTGGGTGGCGCAGTTGGTTAAGCGGCTGCCTTCGACTCAGGTCATGATCCCGGAGTCCCGGGATCGAGTCCCACATCGGGCTCCCAGCTCCAGGGGAGTCCGCTTCTCACTCTGACCTTCTCCCTTCTCATGCTCTCTCTCGCTCTCTCTCTCTCCTAATAAATAAATAAATAAAATCTTAAAAAAAAAAAAGTAAAGTCAGTAGATCTCTAAAGAAACCAGTAAACCTGAGAGCAAGCAGCTTCCCAACCAGCTTGCCTCTCCCTACTCTGCCTTTTAATTTTTGGGGCTTCCCTACTCTTCTGGTTTATTTTCCTACCTTTACCATATTGATTAAGCTTTCTTCATTTTTTTTCTGTGATTATTTGGAAATTATATATCCTGATTTATCCTACTTTTGTGTGTGTATATATATTTTCTCAAGGCTATGTTTCTAAGCAAATACATATTCTAAATATATCAGAAATAAAGGTTTGAGAATTAAAAAAAAAAATACCAGAAAGTAAAAAAAGAGAAGTGTCCCTATTGCTATATAGGATTAATACTGTTAACCTATTTACTTGCTTGTGCCTGTATTTTTAAAGAAAAATTAACGTTGATTTTTATAAAAGTATCATATGCTCATTATAAAAAACTAAAATAGTAAAGAAATAGTTAAAAGAATGCAGAGAAATGTATAAAGAGTTTAAAAAAATGCCACCACCCCAAAGCTACCAGCATTCCCATTATCCCAGGAATCGTGAGACGCACACACTGGAGAGGACTGACAGAAGGGATGTTAGATGGAGAGTTGCAGATTAGGGCGTAGTGTTATTAAATGGTATTACATCAGAGATGCTATTTCTAGGTCTTTAAAGCATTAAGTGTGGTTTCATTTGACTTTAAAAAAAAAAAAGAGTGGGCTTCTCGAACTTCCAAATAAGCATCTGCCGTCATCTTTCCCAGTCACGGAATAAGAGTTCTGTAGTTTAATGGATCCCACACTCTCTCCTAGTGACTGTAACCACACAGCTTTCTCCATTCCCGAGTTAGTGATTTCTAGTAATCTCTTCTTAGTGCCATTTCTTCACCAAGCGGTGTTTTCAGGGAGAGTTCTGGGTGTTTTAATCCCCGAATTCTTCCCTGTTTGAGAAGGCCTCCCCTTTCCTTCACACCGAGTGGCATTTTGATTGGGCGCCAGATTCTTGGGTCACGTTGCCTTTCCCTCAGGACGTGTTCTGCACTGCTCTTGGTCCTACGCACTGATTATGGGCCTGGGAAAGGCTGAGGCCAGTCTGGGATTTCTTCTCCTTGTAAGCAGTTAGTTTCTTGTGCCCAGATGCCTGGACAGACTTTATCCTAGAAGGTATCTAGATCTTTTTTTCTTTCTTTCTTTCTTTTCTTTCTTTCTCTCTTTAAGTAGGCTCTAAGCCCAATGTGGGACTTGAACTCACGACCCTGAGATCAAGAGAAGCATGCTCTACTGACCGAGCCAGCCAGGTGCCGTGGGCATCCGAACTAGGATGGGTCTTGGTGTTGAGAATTCCATGTCGAAGGGTTCTGGGATACACTGTGCTCTTCCCATCCACAGCTTACATTCTTCCTGTTTTCAGGGACTCTTGCGCTAGATGCAATTCATCTTCCAGTCCCTTTTTGGGTTTTGCTGCCTCGGGAACCCTTGCTCTCATCCTGGAGCATCTTGGTCTTCCACGAGTAGCAGACCTTCTCACGTTGCTTTTGCCGCCATTTACTGGGATTCTCATTTGTCTTTCTTGTAGGACGGTCATGCCATTTCACAGCATCTGTTCTGTTCCTTTCGCGATTTTTGACTCACCAGCTCTGAACGTATGTCGTCTTGGGTCTCAACTTGTTTATCTCAGCCCTGGGTTCCCTCTTCTCATCTTATTCTGCTGTTGACCATTTTGCCTTTGAGTCTAGTTTTAATAAATACCTGTTTTCGTTCTGTAATTCTACAGCTTGAGGCCACCGAGGGATGTCCTTCGGCTTGCTGAGTTATATTTTCTCCTGAGTTGGTGTCGTAGGTGGGGTTTCCTAGACCCACATCTGTGGAAGGGACAGGACGAAGGGAGGACTGAGCAGAAGCAGCAGAGCTGTGATGGGGTCCCGATGCCCCAGCCGCAATCCAGAACCTGGAGGGCTCTCTGGAGTTGTCCCAGGAGGGCGCCGAGGGGCGGGGCCTTAGCACCCTTACGTTGGTCCTTCTGGGGAGGAAGCATGACCTCGAGTGAGAGGGCTCCCGCTGGCTGAGGCAGTCTCCAACAGGGGCTGGTGGCTCGGGCCGGGACCATGAGTCTGCTCCTGAGGGACGTCTAGGCAGTTCATGACCAGGGCCTACCACCATCAGGCTCTGTCTCTGGCTCAGGCTCGTTACTCCTTCATTTCAGACACAGGTCTGGATGGTCCCTGTACTGTTTTCTGTTTTTCTTGCTCCTGCTTTGTCAGTTTTCGCCTGTGTGTCCTGATGTACTTCAGTCCTTGACGCTTTCTTTCCCACTAAAATGGAGCCGAGTGCCCACCTACCCAAAGGTAGTCGAAGGTCAGGGTATTTCCTTTTCTGAAATCCGGGGAAAGGGTGGGAAGGAGCAGCGGCAGAAGAGCTTTCCTCGGGCGTGCCATCTTGGTTGGACTACCCTTCCTTGCTTTCTCTTTTGAAGAATTTCTAAATGTCCTGGGTGGGGTTCATTCCCCCTGGTCAGGGCATCACTGACTGATGTCCATTCATCAATGGACATCATTGTCCATTCGACAATGAACAATGAGTTAGACCGCGTAGCCCAAGAACCTTCACCTAGAAAGAGTCGGCCTCTAGTCTGTTTTCCTCTTCTCTTCCCAGAAGCCGTCCTCACTACTCCCCTGTCGGAAGAGGGAAAAGATAGCATCCCTCAATTTCCCTCTCTCGGGATTTGGGAGTCTTAGGGAGAATTATCAGAAATTTGATGACTTGGGAGTTGGACGGCAGAGTTAGAAGCTGGCCACCCTGTTCAGCTCCAAACTACATGATGTCTTTCCTTCATCAGTTTTACTTTTTGCTTTAAACTCTGCCCCTTCCCATGCCTGAGTGATGCTGACGAACATTTGGATATTGGTATTCTGAATTCATTTTTCCCTCTTAGGTATTGGAGAAGGCAACTGGAAATGAAATTTCAATTTGACATCTGAATCCTGATCCTGACGGATCTGTATTTCTTTATCAGCATCAAAAATGAAACCGTAACTAGTGACTCCCCTTGCAAAAAAGAGAAACGGAACACACTTCCATTTCTTCCTTCCAGGCTTCCCACGTCTCTGCCTTTGTGGATGTAATCTGAGACTGACATTTATATTTTCCACCTTTTGAGAATTACTTTTAGCATTTACAGTAAGTTGTATGAGCTTTGTAACAATCATTTAACCTCGACTTCTCATTTGATTGGCTTTATAGTTTTTATCCTCTTTTCTTTGCTATCACATCACCCGTTTTCTTGCACTTAGATCCCCTTCTCAATCAGTGGGGATATATATATATATTTTTAACATTCTGAGTAATTTCTCTACCCCAAGTGGGGCTAAAACTCACAACCCCCATGTTCTACTGCCTGAGCCCCCAGCCAGGTGCCCTGGAATATTTCTAGTAGTAGTTTTTTTCTGGATAAACACATGGGTGGAAAACTACTGGATCCTCGCATGTGTGAAAAATCCTTGTCTGTGTTTATATCACATGATGCTGCTCTACGGCCTGTCCTTTAATGCTGCTGTTTACTCCAAGGGTCCCTGGGCTCTTTCTCCTTGTCTCTAGGGAATGTCTAGGTGGGCGCTTCACTATTTTGCCTCATTCCTTTTGATCCCTAATTAGACAACTCAAGTCTTGATTCAGCCTCTAGTCTCCTATTATTTCTATATTGACCACTGCTCCTTCTAGAATTCCTACTATGTGAATTTCTTTCTTATGATCACTAACCTGCAGTTTATTCTCTCTCCTCTATGGTTCAATTCATCAGAATCCCTTCCACGTCCCATAACTTTCTCCTCCTTCCATTCTGTTCATTTCCATAACTGTTGGCCCCCGTGATACCAAAGCGCGGTCATCTTGAATTTCACTGACAGTGAAATTCTGTTTTCTCCTGGTTCTTGCCATCTTCCTGGAGAGCTCTCCAGCTCAGCCCGCTTCTCCGGAGGAGCTGCATTATTTATAGTGTTCCGTGATTTTTCTCTTTCCCTTCGCCCTCACCTCGGCAGGCCCGTGTGCAACCGGCTTGACGGTGGGGGTCCCTGAGCACAGCCTTTAGTTGCACCTTAAAAGGAGAAGGGCAACGTTGAAGGTTAGTGCAGGTGTACTTGTTCAGATTCCGCGCCTCTCCCACGGGCAGGAAGCGGCGTGCTACCTCGCCCGGCCCTGGGCCCCCGCCGCAGCGGGCTGTACGACGCTCTGGGAGCCTTCGCCAGCGGAGGCGTCCTGCCCCCCGCTTCAGCTCCCGCCGCGGCGGCTAGCGGTGTTAGGGGCAGTCTCGAGGTCCCTTCTCCATCCTCTCCAGGTGGCTTCTCCTTTGCAAGCAGCTAACGACGACGGTCGGGTCAGCCCTTCCTGCGAATCCGTCACACCCGTGCACTGCCGGTAGCAGTGCCTTCAGGTTTCCAGCACGGCAATGCTGCCCTCCTGGTTTCCAATTCAGATCGATCCCCCCGCCCCGGTATTTTATTCCTTTGGACGTTTCAGCTAGGATTCCGACACGGGTATCGTCACACTTCACGGTTCTGATTTTCCTTTCAGAC
>CM052813.1:63653646-63703904 GCA_028533885.1 Nasua narica | reverse complement strand
GGGGGGGGGGGGGGGGGGACATGCCCGGGGACTGGGGGGACGCGGGCCAGCCAGTGGTTGCCGTGGACCCCAGGTCCTGGTGCTCTCGAGGGTCAGCGGAGCGTCAGGGTTGCTCACGCTCCACACCTGCCCCGCAGCGGCCTGCAGCCTCCCCATCGTCCAGGGCCCCTGCCGAGGCTACCACGAGCTCTGGGCATTTGACGCTGCCCAGGGAAAGTGCGTCCCCTTCATCTACGGGGGCTGCCAAGGCAACGGCAACAAGTTCTACTCGGAGAAGGAGTGCAAGGAGTACTGCGGGGTCCCCGGCAATGGTAGGTGGCCCGCGTGGGGCCCCAGGGCTGCGGGCGGGAGAGCCCAGTTCTGGACTCTGCCGGGTGACCAGCCCACCCTCTCCCGGGAGCCTGTCACCCATCTGTAAAATGGGGCTAAGCCCCGGACCCTCGCCCGGCGGGAAGCACTGGCCAGACCCGGGAACCTGGCTGAGCCCGGGCCCCAAACCTGTGGGCTGGCCACGTTGGGCGAGTGCCAGCCTGAGCCTCAGTTTTTACTTTTGTAAAGTGGGACAGAGCACCCACCTGGCCGCCTCACAGCGCCTTGCGCCCTTCGGACGCGGCTGCCGCGACCGACGCTGGGGGTGAGGCGGGGATGCAACGGTGATGGCATTCCGGGGAACTGCAACCACCTGATCCCAGTGCCTCAGTCCCCACCCCAGAAAAAGGGCACTTAGAGTCAATCAATGAGAAGAGGCTCAAACCCGGATCGTTCTGTGGAACGCACCTTGGAGACACCAAGTCATTCCGCAAGCGCCGGTTTCTAGCCTCGAGCTCAGGTCCCAAGTCGGCCCAAGCTGCCTCCCTCATTCAGGAGGCGTCCCCATCCCATGACCGTCCCCATCCACGGACCCCTGGGCCCCATACCTACTTCCTGAGCTGCTCTGTCTGCAGGGAACAGGGAGATGCTACACTTATTCAACTGACGGGGCCACAGGCCAGAAGAGCAGAGGCCACCGGACAGCAGGGAGGCTGCGTGTCCCAGGAGCCGGGTTCAAAATAAAACGAACCTGTGGAGTCCTGAATTCCGTGTCGTGACTGTTCAGTGCCCTCATACATGCAGTGAGGGGGCAGGCAGAGGGGGAGACCAAGCTGGGGATGGGGGACTCAGCGCCCCCCAGAAATGAAAAACGTTTGTGCTGAAAATGTAAGAGAACGGCCCCCGGTATGTGAAATTGTACAAATTATGAGACCTTAATCACAGTTCTCTTTACTCCACAATAGTGCAAAAACAGGACTCTCTTTGTTTTATTAAAGCCAGAAAAGAAGAGGGGAAAAATCTCTGGGTACTTACTTCTAGGAGAGGTCTGACCGGGTCATCAGCTACCTGGGGGGGGAGGGGAGAGGACTGTGCCCAGGCCCCGGGCCCCCCAACACCCACTGCAGCATCTCACCTGGGTCACTGCCCTGTCCCAGCGCCAGCTGCCAGGGGATGAAAAGCCTTGGGCTGTCTCCCTACAAGGCCCTCGAGATCCCTTCTCCTGGGAGCCTCACTCTGGCCCTTGCCCGGAAAGAGAATGTTCTCTGACCTTCACACGGTGACTAGGACCGGCAAGGCACTGGAGCAGAGCCGGAAGCCCTCAGCCTGGCCTGGCCTCCCTGGAGGAAGAGAATAGGTACTGTCCACGGTGGCTCAGTCACCAACTTAGCCTCAGAACGTGGCTCCAGGAGCTCCCAACTGAGACACAGGATTTACCAGCAACTGATTCACAAAGCCCTCTTGCCGGGTCCACCCACCCGGGGCCCTGAGAGGTGCTGCTGTGGGATGAACCCCCGGCCCCGTGTCTTCTGAGGCGGCGAGCCAACGCACCTCTTCTCCACGGGGCGGCCGTGCGCGGAGGGCTGGCGCCGGACTCCGTCAAGGGCCCGTTTGCTTAAGAGCCTCATCAGGAAGAAAGGGGGGTGTGAAGCCAGAGGCAAGGATTTGGGCTCTAGAAAGCTTTGCACCCCACCTTGGCCAGAGCACAGAAGGAGCCCCTGCTGCTCCCGGAGTCCCAAGCTCGGAGCTTCCGGGTTCCAGGAGGACGGTCGGAAGGGGACAGTGTGTGTGGTCACAGCCAGGACTCTCTGGGCCGGAGCGGGTGGGTCGGGCGAGGGACACAGGCGACTGTTCAGGGAGAAGAGACGGGCTCTCCGGCCTGAACGAACCAAGGTCACCATGTCCTACGTCCATACCTTGTCCACCCCCGCCCCCCAACACGTACCTCACGTACCAGGGCTGGCCACTTGCGGTGCTCTGAGGTGACCTGAAGGACAAATGCCTAAAGCAGAGTGAGCCTCAGGCGGGAAACAGCTGCAGCTGGGAGATGATACGCTGGCTCCTAAGGTACTTTTTACAGTTCTGAACTCACCATTTAAAAATGGGTCTTCCATTAAAATTTAAGGTTCATTGATTCTCCTGAAATACAGTGGGACGGCACCCCGCAGGCCGGTGGGTGAGGGCTGAGGTGAGAAGGTCCCTCTAACCAGGGGGGCACCCTGCGGCTCCCCAGCTGGCCTGTCGCCTTGTCAGGTCCCAGAGACACACAGGTAGGGTTGAAGCACGTGTGTGACCTGGAGTCCGGGGCTGGGGCCGCTCACCCCAGCTGGCCCCAGAATCATCCTGTCGAGTCTGCCCTGAATACTCAATGTGGTTCTCAAGTATTCTTACCTGAAATCATCTCTTCAAGATACCGGTCACATTTGGTACAAAAATCAATGTGGCTGCTTTAGTAATGACACATACTCCTTCTTTCTAAAAACTTAAAAACCCAGAGGCTGGCCCTTTGGTTGCATGAGGGCTGTGGGCAGTGCCCTTGGCGTTCCGGGACTGTGATGTTCCAGGCTCAGGGGAAGACTCTTTGAGCTACAGGAAACTCCTGACCTGTTCTAGACCGTGTGGAAACTCCTGGATGAAACGTCAGTCAGCCGCTCTGGGCCATGTCCCTGGGCTACTCATCCCAGGAAACTCCCACAGGATGGTCCCAAGGGCAGGCCTGAGGCCCTCCGGGAGGGAGTCCAGCTAGGCAGCCTGTCGGCGACGCTCCGTGTGCCATCTGGTGGGATTTGTTCGGCCAATCCATGCATCACCTCCTCTTCGGGGGCCGCACCCCGCCACCTGGTTGAGGCCAGGAGAAAGCACAACAGACCATTCCGACAGCAGCACGCACGCGCCCTTCCGGCCCACGCAGACCACTGCTCACCTTCTGGGCGAATCGCCTGTCCGTCGACTTGCCCTCAGCTTGACTCGAAGCTCTGATGTGTGTGTCAGGGGTGTGAGGCTCTGGGGAGACCCGCTGCTGTCCACCCAGGCTGGCACCCCAGAGCTCACTGTGGAGGGCAGATTTTTAACGTGTTTAGCGCCACAGATGCCATCGGGAATCTGGCAAAGAGGCACTCGTCCCTAGACGGAGGGTACAACACACAGTCACACAGGTCGCCCGAGATTGCTGGGTTCAGGGTCACCAGAGGCAAGAGGCGCACCAGTGACCAGACAAGGCAAATGTGGCTGTGTCCCTGAGGCGCTGGACACGAAGGACTCAGGTTAAGGGACGAGGGTCCCTAAGCAAGGCCCACAGGGACCCTCACACTGATCACACAGGGGCTGAGCTGACTCGGGCTGGACGAGTCAGCTCAGCTGAAGAGACACGACATCCCTGACCTCACCACGTCCCCCCGGCATGGACTCCGTCCGGCTCTGTCACGCCCAGCGGTCCTGCCTCTCGTCCGTCTACCGGCCCGTGGCCACGCTCCTCACCGATGACATGGCCCAACGCCAAACCCAAGAAATAAGACCACACACCACCGCCATCTTCCTAAAGGTTGTTTTATTGTAAAACCATAAATACAACACTGACATGAAATCATTTAAGTAACTGATCCTCTCTAACCATTAAAAGGATGTCTTTTTGCCTTGGCATCAACCAACTGGGAAATAATGTTGCAAGAATTCAGGGGGCGGGGGGTGAATTCTGGGCTAGGGCTTTTGGCGATTTAAGGAACCGAGTGGAACCTTCCTCTGCTTCCTGGGAATGTCCCACTTTCGGACAAGAACAGACAGGTAAAAACAGCAACATTTAAACAGCTCAGTTTTAAATTTTATTACTCTGTAAAAATCTTTTTTTTTTTTTTCCTTTTTTTCTTTTTTCTGTTCCTTTCCTCCATTTGACATCAGAAAAAGTTTTAAACATCACAAAACTGATTTGGCTGTAAATGGAGATACGGTACCAAAACAAAGTGAAACGAAAAAACCCAAAGGACAAACAGAAAACCCTAAATAAACCCTCAAGTTTGGTCTCGGGGGTTTATAGATCACAAGAACCGTCGACTCAACCCCCCATGCAACGTGACTCCTCGGACAGCTGCCAGAGTCACACCGACAACACAGGAGACCGCAAACAACGTCTTTTGTTAATTAACACAGCAAGGGTGACACTAGGTAACTTTTTTTTTAAATACAGTACATGGTACACAGGGCCCCAAGAGGGCCCCTGCATGAACCCCTCGTGAAGACTGGAGCCAAGCACTGGCTGTTTATAAAAATATTGTGTTGCTACAAAAGTATAAATTAATGCTACCGGTATTAAGAAATATTAAACACATAAAACTTATAAGGATTAAGAAAAATATTCATTAATACCTGTAGAAAACTCTGGCCTAAAAAAGATATTTTTTTTGTGTTTGTTTTTTTGTAAATTTTTTTTTTTGTATTTTTTTTTTTTAAGATGATTTGAGTTTCTTGCACTCGGAGAGAGAGACACAGTCAGATGTGCCTATGGTATTGCCTAGAACGTCTTAACTACTGAGAAAGGACGGGGGTGGGGGGGTGCACGCACGTGGTTACTGAGTGGGGCGCGGGAGGGAAGGGCACCAAGGCTTTCTCAAGATTTACCTGATGTGAAAGAATCACCGACGTGAAGTTTACAGGGGGAAAAAGAAAAAGGATCAGAAAACAACTGAAAAATAATTTACGCTTTTTAAAAAATATCTCTGCTTCAGGTGGTTGTACAAAATGATTTCCTGATGCTTGGGATCTGAATGGCCCCGGACGCGCAGCCCGGCGGGTCCCCTCTCTCCTGGCTGGTGAGTCCCAGCCCCACGCCAGTCCACGAGCTGGCTCACCGCCCGGGGCACCCCGCCATCCTGGCTGGGCGGGACAGCGGGCCCCGGGCGGGGACCGGCTGGCACCTGGGCTGCGGGAGGAGGCTTCCTTCCAGCTGGTCTCAGACCCCATGGTCTCGGCCAACCTGGACGTCAGGAAGCGCCACAGGGATCCCAGGCCCCTGAGGTTGTGGACAAGGCTGGGCTGTGCCCCTTTAAGGAACTTTGGTTCGAAGAGTCAAGGTGCCCAGTGGGGACGCGCGGGTGGGTCCCGATGCTGACGCCCAACTGCAGACCTAGCCAACCCTTCTCTGGACAGGAGTTGGGTCTTGAAAGCAACACCCGTGGTGGCAGCGGCGGGGACGTGAGTACAGCAAACAGTGACCCAGGGATCTTCACCCTCATCAAAGTGGAAGCAGGTTCCTCCTCTCCCAGAAACCACAGGGCCCCTCCGGGGAAAAGCAGGCCTCTACTGACCACGATCCTCAAACCCAAATGAGAGAGGAAGAAAAACAAAACGATGACAAAATCCTCCAGAAAAGCCTGATGAGGGGAACCCAGGAAGGAAACGTAAGAGGAAAAACACCACCGTATCATTGGTTCACCATAACTGGCCTAGCAAACATTAGCCACAGTGAAGAGAGGGGCAGGCCCGGCTGCAGCCAGGGGGCTGGGGTGCGGCTGGCAGGGTGAGACCGGAGCCCCCCTCTACCGTCTCCAGGGGGGCAGCCCGAGCGGGACTCAGCCTCTCCGTCCTGTCTAAACCAGCAGCCTTGCCAAGAGCTCCGCGTCAGGTGCATTCCAGGGCAACGGGCGTCGCCACCCCTCTCAAGGCCAAGGGCAAAGCTATGAACTCACCCCAGCTCAGCGGGGCAGGACGTGGCCGCCCACCACGCCCCGTGCGCCTCCTCTTCCCGTCTCTCCATCACGGTGACATCCAGGACCGTCCCCTTCCCGGCTGCTGCTCACAGGACCCTCCTCCTCCATCCGCAATCCAGTTTCACTCCGAACCTTTCCTGGGAACGTGTGGCCCCCGAGAGTGTGCACTGTATCCCTGACGTTTCTCCAGGTGGCCCCTGGCCGAGGAGGCTAGTTCAAGTCCAGGCAGCAGCAGGTGGCCTCGGCCGAGCCCAGGGACCCCCAAAGGCCAAGGTTCGGCTTCACAGTGGAAAACACACCCTGCAGAGTTTTTCCCTGGTGTTTCTTCAAAGTGCAGGAGATAAAAGAGGAATCTCAAGGGGAGAACACTCGCCAGCTTACGGACCAGGTGTAAAAAGCAAGTCCTTCCTTGGACCGTTCTCTCACCAGGAAACCTTTGTACCCTTTTCCCACCAAGAGCCAAACCCCGAACGCCGAGCCCAAGGCCGTCGGGTGGGACAGTGGCACGTGCTTGGGGATCCGGCAGCAACTTTGCTCAGGTGGCCCTTCCGTTTTGCTTCCCGGTTTCTAACCACTAGCTGAGGCCTGGCTGGTGGGCCCAGGCGCCGGAAGGGAGGACGGTGTTAGGACCAGAGCCTCCGCGCCCGGGCCACTCAGGCCAACCACTCAGGAGGCTGCAGTCCTTGGCCTGGGCTTTGATGGTGAAGCCAATGGATGTCAGATGAGGGGAGGACATCCTGCAGGATGGAGTGTGCTCTCTCCCTGTCCCCTCTGGGGTCCACATCTGTCAAAACCAGACCACTTCTGTGCCAGGAATCACATGGCTTGAGGCAAGTTGTGTCCACGTCAGCACACGGCCACACTGAGCTGCCGAGAACATGACTGAGACGGCCCTATTTCCTGGGCTGCCAGCAACCAAGGGCCTGTGGTAGAAAGTCCCATAGCGGTTGCAGAACAGAGGGAGCTGAAGATAAAATCCTTCTCAAGATCAGTGCCAGGGCAGGAGCAGGAAGATGAACCGGAAGAGTCTACCCTCAGTCCTTTGGCTAAACTAGAATTTGGATAAGGTGGATATTGCTGGAAATGAGAGGCCAGTGGCTGGACCTGTGAGATCTTTGGGTTTTCCTAAGCTGTTCACTGCAGCAAGACACGCACTACGGGAACTGCATGCATGAGGAAGCAGACTGAAGGGCACCTTGATATAGCCATTCCTGTTGGCAACACCAGTTTCGGGGGGAAGCAGTGGCTGCCAAGAGACAAAGGACTACCTGCCACCTTGTTACCGTATCTGGATGAGGCAGCCCCAGGAGACAGCCTTCAGAGCGCCTAGCGGCATCTCTCTTAAACCTGCAGAGTGAGCCGAGCCCAAAAGGTTGAACGGAGGCAGGAAGGAAGAACAGAACGGAGGTTACACGTACAACTCGACACTTCAGAGTGTAGCTAATTAGACTTACGCGAACTTTCATTCTGGAAGGCAGGCGGCCCCGTGTTCCGAGGAGAACGTGGAACGCTCTAAATGCATACCTCGGCTTGGTCGCTGAAGGCTCCGCAAGTAAGTGAAACATCCGGCCCGATAAGGGGGCAACGCAGAACAGCTCTGCTCTCGGGAGAGGGACGAGGGCTCCGAGGCTCTGCTCCCACCAACCATGCAGAGTGGGCGGCTCTGACCCTCCCTGTGTGGTGGAAAGTGCCGAGTCCTGGACCCTTCCCCGGCAGCCTGGCAGCCACCTTCCGCAACGTCCCCAAAGATCGGATCGAAAAGTTCGCTGCTGCTCCCACGCTCTCCCGAGAGACACGAGGTGACTGTCCAGTGCAGATGGAGGCCCTCCTGGTGGTGTGACCCCGGCTGGAAACGTGGGGGAAACACCTAGAACTTCTCCAGGAGAGGCGACGGCACACAGGTTCCTGAGACCACCGCTTGCCAGAGCCAAGGTGCGCATGGGCCCGTTCTGATGCATTTCAGTCTGTCCAAGACTCGGAGGGAAAAGCTGGGTTAGTTCTCCTGAGGCGACGCGAGCAGGCTTGGCCCCCAGGGACACCGTTCTGGTCTACGATCGATCCTAAGCCTTCTCGAGTTTTTGGGACCAACTTGACTTCCCGATCTGCTACGAACCCGGGGAGGGGCCTGTTGTACAGTGCTTTTTGGAGTCGAGGTATCTCACTGCTAAGTAATGCTATATTACCAGGAAGGGAGGGAGCGGACTTCGTCAGCCCTCAAGATGGTGAAACGTGCCTCTGCAAAGAGCCTTCCGTGAGGGCGGACATTGTTAGCCTGCAGCCCTCAGTGTAACCATCTATCCCACTAGCCATGGCCACCGGGGGGCCAGAGGCCACCAGCACATTACTCGTGGGGGGTGGGGTGCTGACCCTGACAGAACCACCTCTCGGGAGGGCAAAGGGGCCACGCTCTTGGCATCTGGACTGAGCGCGTAGAACCTAAACTGCTCACAGAGACAAAAGCCATCTTTCACAGCCTCACGTTAAAATGCGGCCTGATGGCACCGTGCCCTCAAGACATCAACCATTTGGCCCCCAAGGCACCAAGCTCAACTACTGTCCTGGCAGGAGGGCCGCGGGCAATGGAACTAGAGGAACCCCTAGGGCCCCGGGAAGAGGGGAGGGGCCGCGGGTCTGAGGTGCGACGGACGTGAACACGGAGGTACTCGGGGGTCCGCGCTGAGCTGGGAGTGTCAGTGACGCGGCGAGTAGTGTAATGCACTCTGGGTACAGAAGTCAGACATCCGCGGTACCGGACGCAGCGAGCCAGGAGGGCGGGTCTTCCGCGTACATTCACGAGCACTCCTGAGCCGATGGCTTCCCTATGGCTTCCACCGGACCCCACGTCCGCGAAACCCGCGACTCCAACCCCGCTCCTGGTTTCCAAACAGCAAAGCCAAGTTCGTGGTCTTGGCCGTTCGAACACATGAACATGGGACGGTACAGGGAGGGCTAATAAAAACCTTAGGCTATTGAAGATACCACTGAGATGAGCTAGTTTACAGTGTGATTTGAGGAACAAAAAGGGCAACTGAGGAAAAAAAAAAACCAAAAAAACTCCAAAAAACAAAATCTCCAAAACATAAGTTACAGACATTCAGTGCCTCCTAGCAGAGTCTAAAATCAAATTTGGGGGTGGGGAAAAAAAAAGAAAAAAAGGTAAAAACTGTTAAAATGTTAGGAAAAAAAATTATTAAGGAGTGGAGACAATATCTATACTTCTTTAAAAAATGTCTTTTTTTTTCTATCTTATATTAAAAAGCAAAAAGTCAGCTTTATATTCTTAAAGTCTCCTTTCCTGATTTGGGGAGATAGATAGGTGTGTTTCTAAGGCGGCTGCCCCGGGACCCACCCCCCCAGGGGGACGGATCTCGGCGGCAACAGCTCAATGCCCTGAAGGTGAACGAGAACGAAGTCCAGTGCAGACACTGTCCGTCTGATGCAGTTTGGAGAATCCACGGCACAGCAGCCGGGGGTGGGTGGGGTGGGATTGGGGGTGGCCCACGAGGGCTGGGGGCAGGGGAAGTGGGGGCGGGGAGCCACGGGGGCAAGGACAGAGAGCGTCAAGTCACTTCAGATCTCAGCTGCCTGAACATTTGACATCAGCTTTCTACCAATCTGCACACCTGAAAACGGAGTCTTTGAAGCCCCCTCACTGAGAAAAGGAGGTGAAGCATCTTCCCTCTTTCCCACGCAGCTTTCCTGACACACCCAGCTCAGTGCACAGGCGCCCGCGAGCAGGCATGTGTGCACGCACCAGGGCTGCGTGTGTGCACGCGTGCGCGAGGCTGCGGGGGGCCGCGCGGGCGAGCACAGGGCACCCCCCCGTGTCGCACGCCCGCGGCCCATGCGCTCACATGCGTGTGCACGCCGCATGCACACGCACACTGAAAAAGCACTTAAGTTTCCAGGGGGGCATTTATAATGAGGTCCACAGTGTTTAGAACTTAAATTCCTTTCTTTGCGACAGTGTTGTGTGTGTGTGTGTGTGGTTTTTTTCCTAACGTTTCTCTTTTTCTTTTCTTCCTTCTTATCGTCCCGAAGTCTTAAAGCATGTTGGATTTCAGAAACATGAGTTTGTTCATATCTTCCGGACTGAGCAGCCGCCTCCTTTTGATCAGAAGCGCTTGCTCACACATATTTACACACCCGCTCCTGGCCCCCACGGCCGGAACCGCGAGCAGCCAGAAGGCCAGCTTGGCGAGTTTCGTGTGCTTCTGGGTAACGCACGACCAGTACTGGAAGAGATCGGGGGTGGCCTGGAAGAGGGGCTCCTGCAGGTAATCATACACTTCGTTCTTCCCCAGCCGATCGTCCTCCTGAGCCACGGGGTGCTCGCCCGTGGCAGAGCGGGGCTTCTTGGCGGCGGGCTCGAAGTCAGCCTCCTCGGTCCAGGACTCCTTCACCTCGTTGATGAGCTCGCACACCTTGCCGATGATCTCCTCGTGCTGGTAGGGCGGCACGGGCCGCAGCTTCTGCTGCGGGTCCAGGATCATGGCCACCTTGTGTGCCGGGTGCACCTTGAAGTTCTCCTTGAGGGCCTCCAGGAAGAGGTGGCACAGCTTGCTGACGGTGCCCGCGTCGTTGGCCTTGGCCGTGAACAGCTTCTCCAGCCGGACATAGGTGGGCAGCACCAGCTGCAGGGTGGGCTGGCTCTCGTTGCTCAGCTCGATGACCGCCTGCTTGACGGGCGTCAGGATGGCCGCCAGGTTGCTGAGCAGGTGCTTGTTGAGGCTCTGGATGAGGTTCATCTTCTTGGCGCGGCTGTAGAACTCGCAGATCTGCTCGTAGCGCTCGTGCACCAGCAGCAGCGAGTCCGTGACCGAGTTCCAGCAGGGCGGCGGCGAGGTCTCCTCCAGCGAGCCGAAGGTCTCCTTGGCCAGGCCCGTGGAGCCCGCCAGGTCCTCGCACACGTTGAGCAGCTCGATGACCTCGTGCATGCTGCGGGCCTGCAGCGTCCGCTTGCTCAGCACGCTCTGCACCACCGAGTTCAAGGCACAGGCTGAGCAGCGAAGGCACATGCCGGCCTTGGAGAAGGCCGACGCGCTCACCCGGCAGTCCGTCACGTACACCGTCCTGATCTCCGACATCACGAACTCCGACAGCACGTTCTGCACCCAGTGGTGCACCAGGTCGCCGCTGTCGCGGATGTCCGCGCCCTTGACGCCCAGCACGTAGCTCTTGATGTGGTTGCCCTCGGCCTGGTAGGCCGTGAGGATGTAGCACGAGTCGGGGCCGACGCTCTGCGAGTGGCAGGTGACGCCGATGCCCAGGCAGGCGTTGCTGCCCAGGGCGCACGTCACCTTCACCTTCACCTGGTTGTACATGCGCGGCAGGTGCTTCAGCGCCAGCGTGTTGAAGTTGCCCAGGATCTCCGTGACCGAGAAGGCCCCGTAGCGGGCGCCACTGTCCACCAGCGTCTGGGCCAGCTTCAGGAACTCTTTCCCACTCACCACGCTCAGCGCGCCCAGGTCGGCGCACATAACCCGCAGCAGCCGCTCTGCGATGTTCTGCCGTTCCTTCTCGGGGATCATGCTGTTGGGTGTCAGGCCACTGGTCATGGCTGGCAGAGGACACAGAGAGAGATGTTGTTAAACCTGGCATCGAGGTCCCTTGGTCTGGCAGCAGCCTACTGCTCAAGCATCTAGTATTAGGAACTGCGAGGTTTCACTTTGTACGCTGTGAGTCTCAGAGGAATCATGTTCTGGGATTGATTAGTAAGGCCTGCCACGAACACGGGAATAGAATACAGTGGGACGTATGCAACATATTTGTTGCATGTGTCATTCACTTAGCCTCTTGAAGCCAACCAGTCTAACTTCCTCCTCAATATAGGGATTGCCTCTAAGAAAGGAATCTCTAAAATAAATGAGGCCACACCATCAGGAAAGAGCAGCCAACAGAAATTATAGAAAGCAGATTCCAGCTCTATCACTAAATTTGTACGCTCTGACCACAAAAAGATCACCTCCTCAGCCTAGGCTTCCTTCTGCCCATGCAGTGAGGTCACAATTCCCACAGATGAGGTCTTAGGTGTGTAAGAGCTTTGGATGTGGTGTCGCACCATCATGAGAGGCACAGGTGGTGGGATGGGGGGACAGAGGGGAGTGACCGGAGCCGGGGCTGGAGGTGCACGGGGCGGACCTCTGTGAGCCCCCGGGCTCTGGCCAGGGAGAGACCTACTATTGTTGGCGCTGTTCCTCTGGGCCTGGGGTTTCCACTTCTCTTCTACGACAGCAGGCGGCGATCGGGACTGGTTGGAGGCAATGTTGTTCTCGTTGTCCGCTGCGGGCACAAAGGGGACAGCATGTGACCCTGAGGTGCAAGACGCCTGCCGACTCACAAGACGAGAACGGCAGCAGGGCGGGTGAAGTCCAAACAAGGCTTCTAGGACGCAGGCCTGGGCCCCAACCCTGGCTCCTACTCCGACACCCGATGCTTGCAAAGCCTCAATTCTGTCACTTGGAAGAAGGATGATGAGCACATGGGTGGGACCCACGTGCTGGAAGGACCAACGAGAGAGAATGCAGGGAGGGCCCGGAGCGCAGGGCCAAGTGCTCAGTGAGGGGGAACCGCTGCCCCTGAGTCGACGTGGGAGGCCCCACACCCAACCCCATGTTCTAGCTCAGAAATGGGCGAGGGGGGACAGGTACAGCAAGTGGCCTAGGGGCCCTCACATTCTCTCACTTCTCGTGTGCTTTCTCATCTTTTCAACTTACTGACTAAAATTTTAAAGGAACCAAACCAAAAGCCCTCTATGATACTAAGTTCCCAACCCCCTTCCCTGTCAGAGGTGGAAACAGAAGCCCAGAGACAGGGAAGGATTCGGTCCGGATCACGCCAAAAATACCAAAGGTGAGGCTGGGACAGACATCCCAGGTCCCCTGACTCCTAATGCCTGCTCCATGCCTTTCCCTAACTTCGGTTTACTTGCGCATATGCAACTGTATCAAAATGGTACGTGCTGGGCACCCAGGGGTTAAGTGGGTTGAGCCTCAGACTCTAGATTTCGGCTCAGATCATGATCTCAGGATCGGGGGATCCAGCCCCTGGTCGGGCGCCATGCTGGGCGTGGCGCCTGCTTAAGATTCTCTCTCTCTCTCCCTCTTCCTCTCCCCACCCCCAGCCTGCGCGGTCTCTCTCTTGCTAACAGGCAGACAAAATGGCACATGCCTATTCTCCTCCTCTCGCTGTGACTCCTTCCCATTTTTATGGAATCATTTCTGAGCAGAAATGGGCCTGAGTACCGTGCTTGTCGTTACAAATGACCACACAGTCTTCCGTTGTAGGACCCACCATGAGTCGCTGAACCACACACCGAATGCCAAGTTTCTGGGCTGTTTCCAATATGAACCTACTGTTTATGCTATGAACCTACTTGCCTAATATTCTACTACCATTTCTCTGTGCTTCTGTTGTTGTGGGTTTATTTCCCCGAGACATCATCTTACAGGCAGAATCACAAATGCCAAGAGATGAATGGGCCAATGACACTGGCTCAGGGTTGCCAGCATGGTCCCTTCTTCTCAGTCCAAGGCATCAGGCCTTGGAGGCCAAGGCCACAATTTTCATAGCAAGAGAAGAGGCTTCGCCAGTATCTACACGTTCAGCCCTGCAAGGCTCATTAAGAAACCCCAGAAAAAAACAAAACCAAAAACACCCCCCAAGAAAAACAATAAAAAAAGAAAACCCCAGCACATCCACTCGAAGGCATGTATTACAATCACTAAAAACGGTGGTTGGACAGACTGTAATAATAAGAGAAAATGCATAATGAAATGATCTCATCGCAATTTATACATATTATTTATATTTGTATTCTGGACTTGCAAGTCAAATAACAAATAAATCCATGTACCAAAAATAGACCAGGGGCGGTGGCAGGGAGGACCGGAGACGTTCACTTCCACCCACGAAGCACGACCTGCCACAGGAATGGCTCTCCAGTTGGAAACAACTGAGAATCATGACTCTGCTGCTTTCGGACGGTAACCCCGGGTCTGATCCCGGGAAAAGGGGAACAAATGTGGCGAGGAATGCCACTGGCCCAGCCGGCCTGAAAGCAGTTTGCCGGCGGCAGCATGGGGACAGGAAACAGGAACAGAGAGCTCAGAGGTCTTACTGATTTGAAGAGGCAGAAGTTAATGTTTAGGGAGGCCGAAGGGAGCCAGAATTTACAGGAAAAGTATCAGAGAGGAGGGAATTAGGTAAAGAAAGCACGCTGAAGACCTTCGGTAGGGTTCCCTGAAGTCGGCTAAATACTCATCTGCCCAAGTACAGGGTCAAATTCCACAAGACTGGGTAAAGAATCACTAGAAAGCAGCAAGTGGAAGGGGCGGGGGGAGGGGGGGGAGTTATTTGTACTCCCTCAACCAGAAAGGAATGCTTAAGGAATTGGGTAGGGTCCCTTCCCTATGGGGCAAAATTAACAGATTATGGGCTGCATACACAGGCCCTGATACTTTTTTTTTAAGATTTTATTTGAGAGAGAGAGAAATGGGGGGGCAGAGAGAGAGGAAGAAGCAGACTCTCTGCTGAGCAGGGAGCCCAAGGCAGGGCCCGATTTCCAGGACCCTGAGATCATGACCTGAGTCAAAGTCAGAGGTTTAACTGACTGAGCCACCCAGAAGCCCCTATGCCATAATACATCTTAAGAGTAAGCCTCCAAAGTATCAAGGTGGTCCTACATTACCAACCTGTAAACCAGAACAAACTTTAATGTTTTTTTCAAAATCTAGCACGTAAAAATTCACAATATCAATTATGCAATAAAAAATCGATCAGGCATTCCAAATAATAGGAAAATACGACCTATTAACCAAGAGAAAAATCAATCAATAGAAACAGAGCCACAACCACTCTGGAAAGCAGTATGGAGGTTCCTCAAAATGTTGAAAATAGAGCTACCCTATGACCCAGCAATCACACTACTGGGAATTTACCCTATTGATACAAATGTAGTGATCCGAAGGGGCACATGCACCCCAATGTTTATAGCAGCAATATCCACAATAGCTAAACTATGGAAAGAATCTAGATGTCCATCAACAGATGAATGGATAAAGAAGATGTGGTATATATATACAGTGGAATACTATGCAGCCATTAAGAGAAACGAAATCTTGCCATTTGCAACGACGTGGATGGAACTAGAGGGTATTATGCTGAGCGAAATAAGTCAGGCAGAGAAAGACAATTATCACATGATCTGTCTGATATGAAGAATTTGAGAGGCAGGGCTGGGGGTCATGGGGAGGGTGGGGGAGAGAAATGAAACAAGATGGGATGGGGAAAGACACAAACCATCAAAGACTACTAAACTGATGAAACAAACTAAGGATGGCTGGGAGGTGGGGGGGTAGGGTTATGGACATTGGGGAGGGTATGTGCTATGGTAAGTGCTGTGAAATGTGTAAGTCTGATGATTCACAGACATGTACCCTGGGGCAAATATACATTATATGTTTAAAAAAAAGAAAAGAAAAGAGAGCCACAAAGGACAGAGATGATGGAATTATCCAATAAGGAGTTTACAGGTGTCATAAATACCATAAATATGCTCAAAGACATGAAGGGAAACACGAATACCATCAGGAGAGAAATGGAAGATGTGAAAAACCCAAAACTAAAACTAACCAGCTCACGTGGAACTTGCAGATATAAAAATAATCTAGGGAAACCACATCCTGTATGGGTTAAAAGATCAGATGCCACAGAAGAGAAAAAAATCAGTGGAGAAAGAGCAAGAGAACCACCCAGTATAAAAAATGGAAAGGGTATAAGGCTGAAGATAATGCAGAGCATGGACACGAGCAGATAGACGACTTCATATGCGTCTAACTGGAGTCCCAGGAAAAGGGGGTGAAGGCAGTAAAAAAATACCTGAAAAAAATGGTCACAATTTTCCCAAACTGGATTAAAAGTCTAAGTCCAGATTCAAAAAGCTCAACTGACTCTAAGCAGAATAAACATGAAGAAAATACCACCAAGGCAGAGCATCATGACAAAATTGTTGAAAACGACTGAAAAGAGAAATGCTTAAAAGGAGCCACAAAGGGGGAGGAATTATGCACAAATGAGCAACAGTAAGCAACCGTAAGAACAGACTCAGAAGCAAAGGAACAAAGTATCGACAAAGTATCAACTTCAATTGTTTTTTATACCTAAAATTCTAAATCCAATGATAGTATCTTTCACAAATGAAGATGACATAAAGATTTTTGAGATAAAAAAAAATTCCAAAAAATCAGATCTGCACTGTAAGAAACATTAAAGGAATATCTTTGGGTCTTAGCAAAAATGACATCAAATTGGAATCTGAATCTACAAAAGAAATGAAGAGTACTGCGAACTACACATGTGGGTAAATGTACATATATTTAAAATGTTCCCTCACTTTTAAACTCTTTAGAAGATAAATGACTTCTCATTAGAAAATATAACAATGAGGGATGCCTGGATGGCTCAGTCGGTTAAGAGTCTGCCTTCGGCTCAGGTCATGATCCCAGGATGCTGGGATCAAGTCCCCCACCTGCGTCTCTGCCCAGCTGGGAGCCTGCTTCTCCCTCTCCTCCTCCTTGCCACTCCCCCTACTTGTGCTCTCTAATAAATAAATAAAATCTAAAAAAAAAAAAAAAAAAGAATATCACAAAGACCAGGAAAGAGAAGATGCTGCTGAAAGTTTCTCATAAAATATGGAAGATGGGCTGATAGGACTTGACTTTACAAGAAATATGTAGTATAAAACCCAAATAAACTATAAAAAATAAAACAAACAGTTGGCTTGATGAATCCATGGAGATAAAAATGGAATCCTAGGGGCGCCTGGGTGGCCTGGTTGGTTGGGCGACTGCCTTCGGCTCAGGTCGTGATCCTGGAGTCCAGGGATCGAGTCCCACATCAGGCTCCCTGCTGGGCAGGGAGTCTGCTTCTCCCGCTGACCTCTCTTTCCTGCTCTCTCTCTCTCTCTCTCTCTCTCTCAAATAACTAAAAAAAAAAAGGAATCCTAAAAAAATTCTCAATCCAAAATGAGGTAGAAAAATGAGAGAAACAAAGAAGAAATGAAATGATGAGGAAACGAATAGCAAGATGGCATTTTTAAACCCAATAACATTAAAATTACTTAAATATAAATGGTCTCCATATTCCAAATAAAAGCTGGAGATTGTCATACTTAGTAAAAAGGTAAGACTCTGCCATATGTTATCTATGAGGAACCTATTTAAATATTAAAATAGGGTAAAAGGCTGAATAAAGGTACGTTATACAAAGAGTAGAGAAGAAAGCTAGTGATGTTTGCGATAGCATTACTGAAAAAACAGACCTCAGGACAAGAAATATTACCAGGGATAAGAAGACACCCTATACCATGACAACAGGGTCAAAATACCAGGAATAACATAATAATCCTAAACGTGTATTTATCTGAACACATGAAGCAAAATCTGAAACAAGAAGTAGACAAATTGGGGCGCCTGGGTGGCTCTGTGGATTAAGCCTCTGCCTTTGGCTCAGGTCAGGATCTCACAGTCCTGGGATCGAGCCCCGCATCGGGCGCTCTGCTCAGCAGGGAACCTGCTTCCTCCTCTCTCTCTGCCTACCTCTCTGCCTACTTGTGATCTCCCTCTCTCAAATAAATAAATCCTTAAAAAAATAATAACCTTTCAGAATTTGTGGGATCCATCTAAAGCGGGGCATATTTATAGCATTAAATGATTACATTAGAAAAGAATAAAGATTTAAAATGAGCATTATAAGCTTCTACCAGAAGAAAGATCTAAAGAAGAAAAGTAATGGATTCTAAAGTGAGAAGAAAGGAAATCCTATAACTAAAAGCAGAAATGAATAAATACAATAGAGAAAACTAATGAAACTACAAGCTGATTCTTTGTAGAAATGAGGAAAAATGATAAACCTTTAGCCAGTAAGATTAAAAAAAGAAAAAGGACACAAATTATCAGTATCAGGAAATGACAGAGGGGACAGCACTACACATGCTACCCATATAAGAGGGATTAAAAATGAGGCAAACCCTTACATGAGGCAAACACCTTAAAACATACAAAGTACCAAAGTCCACTCCAGAAGAAAACAGATAACCTGAAATAGTCCTGTATCTACTACAGAAATTGAGTTCATAGTTAAATAACCAGTCACAAAGAAAAATCCCATATGGGTTGACTAGAGAATGTGACCAAATATTTAAGAAGTAATACAAATTCTATACAAATTATTCCAGGAAATAGATGAGGGAAGAACATCTCTCATTTTATGAGGCTGGCATTATTCTGATCCAAAAATAGAGAAAAACACTGCAGGAGAAGAAACTACAAACCAATATTCCTCATGAACATAAACATCCTTAACCAAATATTAAGAAACTAAATACAGCAATATGTTAAAAAAATAATACGTTGCCACTAGGTGGAATTTACCCCAGAAATATAAATTGAGGTTAAAAAAAGAATTCCAATCAGTGCAATTCCCTATATTAAGAGAAAATAAGAAGAAAAATGATCTCTATGGATAGAAGTACACATTAAAATGTGAGAAAATTCAGAGGTGCCTGGGTAGCTCCGTCGGGTAGGTGTCCGACTCAATTTCGGCTAGTGTCATGACCTCAGGGTCATGGGATTGACTCTGTGCTTGGTGGGGAGGCTGCTTGAGGTTCTCTCCCCTTGCTCCCCACCACATGTGCTCTTTCTAAAAATAAATAAGTCTTTTTAAAAATGTGACAAAATTCAACTGCCACTCATGAAAAATATAACAAACTCTTAGCCAACTAGGAGGAGAAGGAAACTTCCTGGACCTGATAAAGGAAATATGAAAAAACAAAACAAAACAAAACCAACTTAATTCTGCTGACTTGATAGAAACAATAAAAAATTTTAATACTATGAACAACAGAATGGCAACAAATCACATAACCTTGATAAATAAATTCTTTTTATTTTTTTAAGATTTTATTTCTTTGACAAGAGACAGAGATAGCAAGAGAGGGAACACAAGCAGGGGGAGTGGGAGAGGGGGAAGCAGGCTTCCTGCTGAGCAGAGAGCCCGATGCGGGGCTCCATCCCAGGACCCTGGGATCATGACCTGAGCCGAAGGCAGAGGCTTAACAACTGAGCCACCCAGGTGCCCCAAACAAATTCTCAGAAAAACAAACTACCAAAAACCAATTCGAGAATGAACAGACCTATAGAAGACTGAATTAGTATTCAAAATATTTTCCACAAAAAGAAAGAAAAGCAAAGTCCAGATTCCGATGGCTTCATTAGTGAATTCTAATCATGTGTTAGGGAACTCTTCACAAATTCTTCCCCAAAACAGAAGAGGAGGGAATAGTTCACAATTTATTTCATGAGGCAAACATTATTCTGATACCAAATCAGACAAAGAAATTACACAAAAAGAAGCCAGAGACCACGACCTCTTAGGGCTACAGACACAAACATCTTCAGTAAAATAGAGCAGACCAAACCTGGCTATAACAAGTGGGATTTACTCCAGGAATACCAAGTTGGCTCAACGTACAAATATAACATATTAATCGGACACAAACCAAAAACCACATGATCATCTCAATAGATGCAGAAAACACATCTGACAAAATCTAATGCTTTTTCAGGATAAAAACAATCACAAACCAGGAATTGAAGGGATCTTTTTCAACCTGACACAGGGCATCTATGAAAAAACCCACTGCTAACATCACACGTAATGGTTAAACACTGAAAGCTTTCCCCCTAAGATCAGGAACAAAACAAGAATATCAAGTCTCATCTCTTATATTCAACGTGTATTAGCGATTACAGCCAGGGAAAGGAGGAAAAAATAATAATTTCAGAATCATCCAGATTGGAATAGAAAAAGTAAAGTGATCTCTATTTGCAGATGACATGATTATGTACAGAAACAATCTGATGGAATCTGCGTGCACACACAAAACTATTAGAACTGATAAGTTTAGCAAGGTTGCAGGAAACAAAATCAACATATATCAAAAAAAAAAAGAATTCAACTGTATTTCTTTATACTAACAAATGAACACCCCAAAAATTAAACTAAGAAAACAATTCCATTTTATAACAGCATCCAAAAGAATAAAATAGGAATAAATTTGCAAATGAAGTGAAAGATCCGTAAATGAAAACTAAAAACACGGCTGGAAGAACTCAAAGACTTCAACAAATGGAAAGATATTCCACGTTCATAGACTGGAGGATTTAATATTATCAAAATGGCAATATTCCCCAAATTAATCTAGATTCAACATGATCCCTATCAAAATCCATGCTGGCTTTTTAACAGAAATTGACAAGCTGAGCCTAAAATTCATGTGGAAATGCAAGAGATGCAAAATAGACAAGGCGATCTTCAAAAAGAACAAAGCTGGAGGGCTCACACTTCCTGATTTCAAAACTACTGCAAAGCCATATACCAATCAAAGACAGTGTAAAACAAGACGGGACCAGGGAGAGAGACAAATCATAAGAGACTTAATCTCAGGAAACAAACTGAGGGTTGCTGGGGGATGGGGGGGAGGGACAGGGTGGCTGGGTTATGGACATTGGGGGGTATGTGCTGTGGTGAGTGCTGTAAGTTGTGTAAGACCGATGATTCACAGACCTGTATACCTGCAGCAAATAATATATTATGTGTTAATTAAAAAAAAAAAGAAAGAAAGAAAAGAAAAGAAAAAAGAAAAAGAATAAAGAAAAAATAAAGGCCGTGTAGTACTAGTTTGGGGACATACAGATTAGTGGAACAGAATTCAGATTTCAGAAATAAACCCTCACACTTGTGGACAATTGATTTTTGACAAGGGTGCAAGGACAATTTAATGGGCAAAAGGATAATCTTCAAAAAATGGTGGTGTGACAACTGGATGGCCACATGCAAAAGAATAAAGCAGGACCCCCCCCCCCCATAACACATACAAAAATTAACTCGGAACACAGTCATAAACGTAGAAGCTAAAACTCCGGTTTCTTAGATAAGACGCCAATAGCACGCATGATGAAAGAAAAAATAAATGGACTTCACCAAAACTTAAAACTTCAAAGGCCAGCACCAAGAAAGCAAAAAGACAACTCACACTATGGGAGAAGATCCTGCAAACCATACACCTATAGAGGTCTTGTACCTAGAATATATAAAGAATACTTACAATTCAACAATAAAAAGACCAAAATGGGCAAAGGATCTGAAGGGATCTGAAGGGAGATATTCAAAAGGCCAATAAACACAAGACAAGATGTTCGATGTCATTAGTCTTGAGGCATATGCAAATGAAAATCATCATGAAATACCACTTCGCATACACCGGGATGGCTGTTAACAAAAAATCAAATCGAATCATAGCAAGTGCCTTGAACGGGTGTGGAGAGATCACACCCCTCGTACGCTGTTCATGGGAATGGAAAAATGGTACAAGCCCCTTGCAGAAACAATCTGGCAGTTCCCACTTAAACATGAGTTACCACGTAACCCAGAATTTGCACTCCCAGGTGCACACCCGATAGAGTTAAAAACCTATGTCCACACAAAATGTACATCTTGAGTGCAATGGTGATCAGATGACCATCACTTGTCAAAACGATCAAAATACTCTCTTCAAATTGGTGAATCCCACGTACGTGAAACTATATCTTCTTAATTCCAGTTAAAACAAATGAAAAGAAGCCCATCCCAAGAGTAACAACAGTGTTAGCTCTGACTAGTGAGATCGTGGCTTCATTTCCTAACTTCCCTGCAAGTTCCTGATTTCTTCGAAGGAGTAGATGTTACATTTAAAATGGGGAAACACGTGTTCTAGAATGGAAACCAGCAGCTGTTCTTGCTGACTTTCTCCACCAGCGCACACAGGTTCGAACCAGGCTCTGCCACGGCTGTGGGCTGGAGCTAGCTGCTTCAACTTTCTGGGCCTCAGTTTCCCCCCTTAACCAAAATGCTGGAGCGGGGCGCGCTGCAGGCTGATTCCCTTATCCTCTGCCTTCCTGCAGGACCTGGAATGGAGAGAACTCAACCCCAGTAAAGAACAATGTCTAGTATTAGTTGACTTTTTTCTCCAGATTCCACTGACATCGCTCCTGAGGAGGGCAAGCTACTTGGTAAATGTCCGCAAAAAGGCCCGATCTATAGCTCGGGCAGAAAATAAAATTCACTCAGCGCGGCTATCCCCTAAGTCCCACGGGCGCACACGCCCGGCCACATCTGCAAAGGGCCGGATGCGAAGCTGGAGTCAAGGCCCTCTCGTGGGGAGGGACCACTGTAGGAAGCAGCCGTTGGGAAAAGAGGCACCTGTTGCTTTTCAGTATCTGAGACTGTGCCACGACCGTCAATATGGGACAGATGTCATCTCCAGACCCCTCACCCAGCCTGTGAGAGCGCCAACTGGCCCACGCCACAGATGAGAAGCTTGAGGCCCGGAGAGCCGAGGCGGCTCCAAGGGAAGGTCTGCACCGTGCGAGAGCTCAGATGATGTTAGATACTTCTTACAAGCTCTCTGGGCCGTGATTCTGTTCTGTGAGCCTCAGTAGCTTCATCTATATAACGGGGGTGAGACCGCCGGCTCGCTCAGGAGAGCTAACGGCACAGCCTCGTCTGATCCGTAGTAACTGCTCACTAAATGTCAGCGATCTCTGGGGCGATGGCTGCCAAAGCACCCTCTGGAGCCGTCGCCAGGGGCAGGGCAAATTTTCCTACGGCCCAGAAAAGAAGTTTATTAGGGGGAATTACCCTGTGCCATTCAGCAGCCTCTTAATGAGATTGGTGTTATTCGAGGCTGATCCCCCTTATCAGCGACACCGTGAACTGCACAGATCATGACGCTTAATTTTTCTCTATGGAGCCAATCCTTTAATCCTGACTCAGCCGGGCCGGGATTCAGGCTGGCTTTGTAGCGGATTGCCCGCGAGGCGTTCCCTGCCAGCAGTGGACCAGAACAAAGCGGCCCAAAGCTCTCCCCAGAAAACAAGTCCGGAGGCGTGGGAGGCGTGGGAGCCAGGGGGCCCCCACGGGCACAGCCTTGATTTGCATTTTAATGGCCTCCACTCAACGGCCTGATGGATGGGGAAGCGCAGGCACCCAGACAGACTCTTCCCTAGTTGGCCTCAGCTTCCAGAAGCCAGCGGCGGTGGGGAGGGGGTGGGCGTATGCAGGTACAGGGTCCTGATTTCAGAGGAGGCATCGGCGGATGCTGGACTGTGGGCGTCTCTGGTCCAAGAGGCGAGCCTGTCACTGGTTCCCACAGGGGCAAGTCTGAACTCCTTCAGCGGGCATTCAAGGCCTTCCATGGGGAGGGACGGTTGACGGCCAAGACAAGCAGGGGGACAGCTGGCCAGGACAGGTTTCTGGGATGGAGAAGGCTGGGGGGGGCACGTTTGCTGCCCGGGGCACTCGGCCTTGGAGGTCCTCCAGAGCTTGGAGTTCACACGTCCTGGCTGCCACTGAGGCTCTGATGATTTTAATGACTTCGTTAGAAATAAATACTAGCTCCCCCCGCCCCGAAGAGCATGCGACCGGGCACTGAGGGGACAGCACCCACCCAGCGGCTGCATGCCGAGGAAGGGAACGGACGGCCGCCATGAACGAAGAGGGGTCACGCTCGCAGAACGGGCTGCGGCCTAAATGAGGGCCCCGGCCAGCGCTTCCTCCGTGCGGCTCAGGCCGGCCCTAAGGGAGGCACGAACAGGCACGGCCACCCTTCCTGCACCGCCCAGCGTGTTAGGCACGTTCGTCCCCCCACGTCCAAGGAGGCCGCGGAGGGAGGGGCGGCAAGGACGGCTAGCTGAAGCCCCAGGCTCCCATTTCTCCCGGCAGTGAGTCAGCCTGTCCCTGGACAGTGGCGCTGGGCATGCTTCCCGCCCCCGGAAACTGGGCACATAGGACGCGTGTCACTTGTGACCTGAAGTGGTAAAGGAGGAAGTGCATCGCTGTCCCCGCCGCCCTGAGACAGGGAGGCTCTGAGATGCCACAGGGAGGACGGAGCTTCGGTCACCATGGTCAAGGCCGGCCAGCTCGGCCACCTGCGTTAGGCTGTGCTAGACCCGCCCAAGTCCGAGATCACGGGAAGCCAGGGAGAATCTGGGGTTTATCCGCGATCCCACGCAGCGGTGTCCGCCTGACTGACACAGAAGCAGGGCCAGAAGCGGGGTGCTACCGTGAAAAAACCCTGAAACAGGAGGCATGGCTCTGAAGGCAGGATGGTTGATGGGAGGGCGCTGATACCACAAACTTGGAAGGTGGCCGGATAGCTGATAAAAAGGTCGCCTGGACTGCAAGCCGCCAGCTGGGAGCTCGTCCCCAGTGGCTCCCCCATCGTCACTAGACGCACAGCGGGGCCGAGGACTTGCCAGAAACGCCAGTACCAGGCGCTGCCTCAGACCTACAGACCCCGACATCAGGGCGGGGGGCCTGGGGCACGCTCCAGTCTGAGGACCGCCACTGTCACCGGGATGGCATCACAGTGAACGCACCTCTGCTCGGAGACGGGGCTTGGGCCCAGGCTGCCCTGGCAGGATCCCCCTCCCCACCCGGCTCCTGCCTCTGCTCACCGAGATCTCAAACCACACTCCCTTGGCCCCTCAATGTCCTTCCCAGTCAGCTGCTATGGTCCCGCTCGGGGCCAGAGCCATAACCTGCAGGAAACCTCCTTCAGCTCGTTCTCCCCTCTAACTGGGCGCCCACCACACTCTCCAGCACAGACCTCCCCTGTGGGGCCGCAGGCTCCCTGAGGGCAGGTCCCAGGTCAGGCCAGGCCGCAGGTTCCCTTACCTGCGTGGGACTGCATGTGCTCCAGCAGATTGTTGTAGAACTGGAATTGGATCCCGCAGGCACCGCAGGTGTACGGTTCTGGGGTGGGAGGGGGAGAAACGAGGCAGCTGCGTTATGGGCAGAACAACCCTGGACGCCCGGGAACCAGCTGGGGCTCTGCGCTCGGGGCTCTGGGCCCAGCCTGTCTGCCGCTGTCTCTAACTGCTGAGGGAGAGGCTGGGGGCAGGAGGAGCAACGGAGGGAGAAGACCTACAGATAGAGACTGTCTAATTCGATCACGCAGACATTTATTGAGTGCTTACTGTGTGCCAGGCACTGTTCTGGGCACTGGGGAGGGGGAGGGGGCAACACTAACGGACCAAGTGCTGTCCGGGGGCAGAGACCACACCCCGTCCTCGGCCTGTGGGAGTGCAGACGTCCCCGCCGAGAAAACACATACGTGAGGGTACGAACGAAACGAACACCAGGTGAAGAGCACAGAGGGCAGTAAAGGGAGTGGGCAACGAGCGAGAGAGAAGGGCAGGAGGTGGAGGCGGCCGCAGGAAGGCGAGAGGACACAGGACAGTTGAGGACAGGGCGAGAGGACACAGGACAGGTGAGGACAGGGAAGACAGAGCGGGCGGGATGGGAACACGCGTGTGGGGGGACCTTCCACCTCTGTGTCCCCAGCACTCAAGTCAGTGCCCGGCACGGGGAAAGTGGAAGAAAGAGGAAAGAAGGGGTCAAAGAGGAGTAATGAAGAGACGCAAAGGGTGGTTGAGATGGGCCTGGAGAACGTGCCCCGAGGCCGCCCCCGCGAGTAGCAGCGCAGCAGCGCGAAGGCCTGGGTTCCTGCTGGGGCCCGGGGGGCAGAAGCAGGCTGCCAGTGGTCAGGGCTCTGCCTCACCCTCTGTCCGGACTCCCCCTCCCACCCGGGGCCGGGCCCTCCTCCTGCCTCCGCTGGCTGCCAGCTCTGCCTAGGGGTGGCCCAAGGGCAGGGCCTCTGGAAGGTCCTGAGTAGGTGGCCGGCCGAGCTCACTCCCTGCCCTGCCTTGCCCTCTCCAGCCCCCCATGGGACGGTCACTTACTCTGTAGGAGAGGGAAAGGATTGGAAATCAGGGGACTTGCAGTTTCTGCAAAAGAGAAACAGTTTAGCTAAGTCTCTTCCCGTTCTGGTGCTCTGAGAGGACTGTCCTTACTTCCGTTCTCAGGAAGCAAGCAGTAAGCCATCGGGGCTCAAGGAGGAGGAGGGGCAGGGTCTGAGAGCCAGGCTCCCGCCCAGGGCCAGTGTCAGAGCACCGGGTAGGGCAAGGTCAGCCAGGCCCGTGCCTCCAGCGCACCCTCAACTCTCAGAGAGTGAGCCCGCAGAGCCTGAACGAGGAGACGTCCCTGTGTGGCTGCCATGTCCGGAGAGGGAGCTGGGAGCTGCTTCTAGATGCCAGCCCCGGACACCAGAGCAGCCGTGGGGAGGGCTGGGATGGGACGGGTTCTGCTTCCTGGCGTTGTCGGGTGAGCCTCAAAGGCAGCAGGCATCCCTTACGGGCTGGGGGCCTAGGGCCTCAACCGATCCCTCCTGGGCCTCAGTTTCCTCATCCAGAAAATGGGGCTAGTGAGCACACGGACAGCCCGCCCCCGCCTGGGGCCGTGGTAAGGATGAAAACGGGGGAGACACAGACAGCTCTGAACACAGGCCAGGCACGCAGTAAGCGCTCAATAAATGGTGGCTGCCGCAGCAGCATTTCACGCCATCCTCCCCGGGCCGGGCAGCAGCTCTGGAGGACCGAGAGGCGGGAGAGGGGGGCCAGCCTGGCTGCTGAGGGGAGACGGTGGTCCCCGTCCCGGCACTCCCGACTCCTGTGTGGCCTCGGGGAAGCCACCTCATTGCTCCTGGTGCCGCCTCTTGGAGACCGGGTTACATGTCTCGGAAGGCCGAGCGGCTGGGAAAAGCCGGCAAGCTCTCTACGGTTCAAGGGGCTACACGGACATTCCCAGCCCCCCACCACGGCGTACCTCCCTCGCTTCTCCTCGGGGCGCTGCACAGATCGCCTGGTTTACTGAAAACTGCCACCGCCGCCACCAGAACAACCTGCACGTGAAGGCATCGTGCCCGCTTTACAGCGAGGGGAACGAAGAGGCTGCTGGCCCCGGTCACCAGCTCGGAGTGGAGCTGCCCGGGTTCACGCTTCGGCTCGAGATCCGAGCTGGAGCTCAGCGAGCGGGGCACAAGTGCCCACGTCCGAGTCTGTCCTCCTGGCTGTTTCACGACGGCCCTGACTGCCGGACCCCTATCTGTCCCCAGGCCAGCACGGAGCCGGGCACACGCCAGCCCCTCACCTGCTGAGGGGAAACGCAGCTGCACGAGAAGGTGGGGAGGTACCCTACCTTAACGTAACCCCAGCACCAGAACCGTTTTCCCATCTTGCCCTGGTCGTCACTGTGCAGACCGGCTCACAGAGCCCTTTTCGGGCAGGCCCCCAGGGCCCTGCTAGGGTAGCTGAGGATGCCTCTGGGAGAGTGGCCTTCGGCTGCTCTAAGGTACCACTAGGACAGCCGCCGCCAGGGGGCGCCAAAACACCGCACCGGGAACCTCAGCCAACCCTCCTCGGGCAGGCAGGGGCTGGCAGAGGACCTTCAGATGGCTTCCGGTCCAAAGTGCGGCCAGAACTCAAGGGTCTCTGGCTCTTATAATTCTCTCTCCTGCACCCCCTTTACCTGTCCTGGAAAGAAACTGGCTGCAACATTTACTCTAAAAACCTAGCACTAGCTCTCTTTCTCCTCCCAGGGCCAGCTGAGTCAATGCTGCAGGCTGTGGGGAGGGCGGGGTCTTCTCTCCATGGGGAAGAGACAAAGGGCAGCAGTTCCTGAGATGCCCCCTGACGCCCAGAGGCAGGTCCCTGGAAGAAAAGACCCTTCCCGTTTCTGCCTGGCCCCGAGCCCTCCTAATTCCCTGCCCGCCGCGTCCTCCCAGGAACAGCATCAGGTACCAAGAAGAGCCCTGCCCAGAGCACCTGCCACCGCCTGGGGTACGAGTGGGTGGAGGCCACAGCTCCCGACGATCGTCCCAGGGCACACTCACCGCTGGAGTTTTGGGAACTGCTATTTGTTTCTTCAAAGTGGTTTTGTGCTTTGCCTTCTACTCTCCGACTGAAAGCGCTTTCTGCTGGGTGGGGACAGGAGAGAGCAAGAAAACACCGGTGACTGATTAGCACCACGAGGGCCAAAGGGAAGGGCAAGCCACAGGTGAGGTACCCTGAGGCCAGGGTACCCTGGAACTGCCCAGTCCGGGGGCTGGGAGTGCCCAGGGCTTTATGCTGGGGAACCTGCACAGCGAGGGGCACCAGGACCCCAAAGTAGACCCCCAGCTCCTTGGGCTCACCTGACTTGCCTGACACCTCGTCAGGGCCCCAAAAGATCCCCCACCCCACAGCACCCAGCATGGGGGGAGGGCCAGGCACGGGGGGGCACGTGTGTGTGACCTGAATGCCCGGATAAAATCAAGCTGAGTGGGCAGATGGCAAATGGGCGTGGGGCTTCCATCTTTGGCTAAGGAGCCACATCTGTGACACTAAGTCACTGGGACCTGCCACCCGCTATTTCCTCGGCCAGAATCTGCTGCCGCTAGCTCCATCAAGGAGCAGCGAGGCTGACAGACTTTCCTGGCGGTTGCTTCGGCAGAGCAGGAGGGCCAGACGACGGATTCCAGCTCCACAACCCGAGTGGTCCCTGGGGGGTAGGGAGGGCATCCTGGACAGACGGGGTGACGGGCAGAGCGGGGCAGCCCACACCCTGAGAGCCCAAAGACCTGATGAGGTCTGCTCAGAGTTCACCCGCGGGAAGGGACTGGATCCTTAAGGGATTCGGAGGCATCTCCACCTAGAGGGGGCACCTCCCTGGCGCTGTGTGAAGAGATGGGGCCCGAGCAGTTTAGTTCCCGCCCCGCCCCCACCTGCAGAAGGTACTGAGACAGAGTATCAGAGCTTGAAGGCAGCTTTGCTTTTCCCAGTTGCTCTTGGCACAACGGGGCTGCGGGCTGCGCCGGGAGATAAACAAACTCCTCTGAGGGCAAGTCCGGTTGGGACCAGCAGCTGACCCGGTGCCTTTTAAGGGGAAACGACTCGCACAAGGATATCAAAGGCTCCGAGAAGCTCCACCAGAAAGAGACCCATGCAGCTTGGTGTGACCCAGCCTTCCCAAATATATTTAGCCACCGAGGCGGCCCGTTTTAAAAATTCCTTAGTATCCCTCAGAAATGGTGATTCCCCGGAACCCACTTTGGGGAAATGCCACCGCCACCCAGCCCACCCTACGTCGGAAGAGCGAGTGCTCAGACCGAGAGGGCCAGGGTTCTGAACGAGGATGGGGCAACGGGAAAAGAAGCCACAGGCGGCTCCCTCGGGCCCTGGCCCACGCCCGGGCTCCCCGAGTCCAACAACACCCCCTACGCCGAGGCTGCTGCTGACATCGCTCTTCAAAATATGTCTGTGAAACGCCCGGGCCGACAGCTACACGTCGGCCCGCCTCAAGGTACCATCTATAAATCGACAAAGAACGCCCCTCAATTCTTTGTCTGGGGGTGGGGGGAGGGGGCTCTCATTTCCTACGCACCCAGTGTGGTCGGCACACCTGACGCCCGAGGTCGCCCACAGTCCGCCCGACGGTGCTGTGACAGCCACACTGTCGTTCCCAGTCTACGAAAGACAGCAAAGTGACGCTGCCCAGTCCCGGAGCTGGGTGTGCGCCTAACCCGCCGGGTGGCAGAAGGAGCAGAGTTCGTTCCTGGGGCAGGTGCAGCCTCCTGAAGAGGGTCTGGGGTAGGGAAGGGATTCCGTTCTCCATCCTATCCCCTGTGCATTCCTTCAACGCTTCCCCACCTGCGGAGACCTTCCCGGCAGCCTAACCACCATCTTGGCAGAACTCAGCACCACAGAGCTGACAGACGCCTACCACGAGCCCCCACGGCTCAGCGGACAATGTGGACCGGGAACAGCTATCCCTGCATCGGCCCGAGGTGCCAAAAAGCCGGGGGCGGCACGTGGGGGGCGGGTGCCGCGTGCAGACGCGCTCGTACCCACGGAGCACGCCTGCGAGCGGGACGGGGGCGAGGACAACTTCCAGCCCTGCTCGCCCCTGCTCCCTCTGCCCTGGGACCCCCACCGCAAGCCTGCCAGGTCACACAGAGGAGGCAGGGGCACGGCCCGTAGCTCGCTCGAGGCTTCCTATGGGGCGCTGAGGTCCGAGAGCCACCAGAGACCACAAGGCCCTTGCGGGCGGTTTTCCGCACAGAACTGTCAATGCACAAGCTCCCGGCCACAAGGTCAAGAGTAACAAGCGAGACTTGAAAGCCAGGCTCCCATTATTTAGATGAGCTGGTAGCTACCGTCAACGAGCCTACGACGACCAGTCTGTTCCCGACCAGCTGAGGACTACTGTTGCCAAAGACACAACAGCTCTTGGCTTTCCTCAGCGCAGGACCTGAAAAATCATCTCCTTCCAAGGCTGACGGACTACTTACTCCTCTTTGGGAAGACCCAAGCACCACAAACTTATCCTCAAACATTTTGAAGAACCCCATCTTTGCCCAAAATGTCCTCCCGAAGCACAGAGGGAAGGCAAGCCCAACTAGCGCCTGGCGACATGGTTGGTCCGAGCGCAGTCCTCAGCTGGATCGCTGGTGTGGTTCTGCGACGGTTTTGGGGCTCTCGAGGGCGAGGAGAGGCCCACAACCCCAGAAGGACAACATTGTCACTCCGTCCTCAGCCGGCACACCCCGGCAGGCGGCCCAAGGCTCAGTGCACCCAGACACGAGTGAGGATTCCCAGCAGCTGCGACTCGGCAGCCGGTGTCTCGCCAGGCTTCCCAGGGGCGGTGGCTGCCGTGTACCTTTCACCGCGTGGTACCCACCTGCAGCCACGGATGCGGAATAGCCCGGGGCTGGCGCCCACTGCTTTCCCGCTGGCCGAGGGCCCACGGAGGGGCTTCGCGGGTAGTCGCAGGCAGGGGGAAGCTACGAGAACAGAGCTCTGCCTCACGGGGGAGCAACTCTTCTAGAAATGAGTTTTGAGGCGGACTTTTTCAGGAAGGTGGGAGGGATGCAAATTCATGCCAAGAAGGTCCAGGCAGGTGATGTAAATGGATGAACGGGGCTGATGCAGACAGACAACAGCGTGATCACAATGAGAAATGACACCTGCCACGTGGCCACTGTGTTGGGGGCGCAGGAGGGAGTGGTGAGGACCACAGAACACTGGGCAGTGGGTGCTCTCCTCAAAGCAGCTGCTGCGGCTCGGCCCCAAGCCAGCACCTGGCCTCCGGGAAGTGGGCCGAGCACTGCCAGAGCTGACTTTCCGACGTCAGCAAGAACTCAAACGTCTTCTTACACAAAATCTCCTAAGGCTCAAAGGCTGGCAGTTAATTTAAAAAGAAGTTTTAACTCCTAAGGCTAGGACTTGGGAAAAAATACTCTCCCATTTAAAAAATAAGTAAATATATAAATAAATTTGCAAGCCGTCACGTACAAACCCTCTGATTTAGGGCAAGAAAACCGAGGCTCAGAAACGCTAGGTGGCTCGCCGCGGTGAGAGCCAGCCAGCTAGAGGCACAGCTGGGACCCAGATCTGTCCCAGAGAGCCACGGGACCTCCACTCGCTCTTGCAAGGGAACAGTGACCCCGGGCACAGCTGTGGCAGGCGGGAGCGGGGTGGGGAGTGGAGGGAGTGCGAGCACAACAGAGGCCATCGGTACCTGCGGTCGCCTTGCTTGCCGGAGATCCCGAGTTTGGAGAGCGGAACGTCTGGGTCTGGGTGGCTGGAGGGGTACGGTGTAAGAGGGTGGGGCATCGGACCACGGAGGCCGGAGCTTTTTTCCCCGACTGGTTCGTCTGGGTCTTCGCTGCCACGAAGCGTGGAGACGGGGAGACCTCCGGATGCGAACACTCAGAGCCCGTGTCTGGATCGTCCGGTGGCTCCCACCCGGGGGCAGTACCTGAGAGGGTCACGCTCTCAGTCCCCGTGGGCCCTCGGAGCCGGCCGAGTGAGTGGGCTCTTGGGCCACAGAACCCCATGCTCAAGGGTCAAAACCTCTTCTTGGTCCATAGAGAGCAAAGGCTCTCGCTCCCTCTCAGAGCCTAAGAAAGTCCAGGATTCTAGAACCTTCCGCAGCTTCTCCTTGAAGGAAGCCTGATCATCGACTAACACTCAGAGTTTCCCAGAGGTCACTGACCAGCTCACTGGGAGGGTCCCCCATGACCCTTGACCAGCCGAGGCTCTCAGTGTCTAAGAACGCAACCTATGACCTGTGCTTGGGGCACATGAATTAGTCAGCCCAGGCCCAAGAGCATTTTCTGGAACACTGGCTCCAAAGCCTTTTTTCCTTCCAAGGCAGGCTGGCTCTGAAGGAAGGACAGAAAGGAGACAGCCAGGAACATGCCAGGGTTGACTGGCGGCAGTGGGGAAAAGCAGAGGGGCTCCCTGGAGCCCCAGGGTTTCAGGGGAAGGGCTGCTGATGGATGTGCCTCTCTCGGGGACAGGGCGTAAGTCTACGCTGCGCTTTCACCAAAGTCAGCGCAGCAGGTCCCTGGGGGCGTCTGGGGAATTCTGGGTCACCATTTCCCAGACCCCCTGCCTCCCTCCCCCGAGTCCTCTGCAGAAGCTGGAGTTGCTGAGAACTGGGGGCTGACACCCAGGTGGTCCCCGCCTCTGGCGGTCCTGGGTGGGCAGCGGTCCGCCTCCCTCACGGGGCCCGGGCCCTAGGCTGAGCCCTGAATTGGTCACACTCCATGTTCAACACAGAATAGGAGGGGAGCAGTGGTCTGGCCCAACTGCAACTCTCTCCCCGCAGGCGAGAAGGGGACTAGGCAGCATGGAAGGGGCACCCTTGCCGGGGGGGGAGGGGGTGGGGGGAGAAAGAGGTGGAAGAGGGGCCTCGTCACACCCCTGGTCCCAAGACACTGTCCCCATCCTGGGCATCAGACACTCCACCCACTGTTTTCAGAGCCAAAAAATAAAAAGGCACTTCCTGACCCTCCACCTGGGGCCATTCCTGGCAGCGATGAGGAAGCCCAGGCCTAGAGAAGCAGGAAGCAGGGCTTTGTGGGAGGTCACCCAGGGACCCACTCTTCGGCGTTGGCTCACCGGCCCGAGACACTGCGACGAGCTCAGAGGACTCGGCTGCCCCCCTGTCCTCTTGGAGGGTAGCCCCTCCTCCATCCACGGTGGTGGCCAGGAGCTGGGGGACACTTTGTCGGTCACAGTCCCCTTAATTAAGCAAGCCCTCACCCGGGCCACCCCAACCCCAAGAGGAGTCCCCAGGGCCACCGCCCACAGAGGATACAGGGGTCCCACACCATCGCAACTCCCACTCTCTGGATTCTGGTTTTCTTAATCAGAAACTAGAGGTTTGGGTGGCAAAGGACACTTCCCTCTGTTCCCTCCCTCCTTCCCTCCCTCCCTCTCTCTCTCTCTCTCTCTTTCTCTCCCCCTTTGGAGCCAAGAACCTGGGAGATCCCCGAAGGCCAATCTAAAGGGCGGCTTGTCTCACAATTCCCGAACGTTTTCAGCCACAGAAGCAGCTACACACACTTCACGGTGTGCGCCTAGAGCTCTAGCCCTGAGCTGCCCAGCACCTCCCTGAAGCACAGTTTGGGGACTGAACGTGGAGCAAGAGGAACCCACCTCCGAATGCCAGGTCCCTCCCCTCCAGTCTCCCGGTCTCGGCCTCTTTACTTCTCCTCTCTTGATCTTAGCTCCCCCCCGACTGGCGCCCCTTTTGTCCGCCAAGAAAAGGGGTGCGCCCGGCCTCACAGGGATTCTGTGAGAACCCAAGAACACGCAAGCTTCCAGAAGTCCCTTGAATGGTACACGGCTCTTCTCACGTAAGCAGCTACTACTGGTACTTTGGACAGATAAGGAAACCGAGGCCCAGAACGTTCAGTCAGCTTAGGGCCACACGGCAAGTCCATGTCAGGATTAAGAAAGGAGCTCAAGCTTGTCAAGCTACCTGCCCAAGGCCGTGTGGTCCCCTGGGCCATCCACCCACACATCCCAGGAACCTGGGCACAAGGGACGGAGAATTTCTGAGCAATACACTGAGTACATGGCTTTCGTTCTTAAGCCCCAGACTCTACCCTAAAGGATGGTTTCTAGAAGACCCTCCAAATCAGGTCTTTCCAGGGTCTACAATTCCTGATGTCAGAATCCTGGCCCATGTGACAGCCTCCATGCCCTGCGGCAGAGAGCTCAGGGACACCCGCGAAGCACACGATCCAGGCAATCTGCAGGCACCTGGCCTGGGACCGGCTCACCTCTTGCCTTTCCCGTTCACTAACACCCTCTCTCTTCCAAGCCTTGCAGCTTCTGCACATGTCATTTCTTCTGGAACGATCCTCCCTCCAGTGTTCGCCTGGCCTACTCCTGCTGCTCCAACACACTTCCCCGTAAGCATCACTCTTCTGGTGTCCCTCCCCGGTCACGTAGCTTTCAGGTCCCTCTCTCCTCGTCCCTTCCCAGAACCGATCACCACCCATACTGACACACGGTGTGATCTTTCCACTGGGGTCTCTTTACCATCAGCCTCAACGCTCTGTGAGGGCAGACGCTGCCAGTGAGGCCCAACGATGCACTCGGGACCTAGCACGTTCCCTGACACACAGGAAGTGCTCAGGAGGTGTTGTGGGACCGGAGAATCAATGCATGAATGGCCAGAAAAGCAGAGCACATCGAAGACAGGAGGCCGGAGAGGAGACGTGAGAAGCCAGCCCCTGCGACACCCTCCCACCAGCCCCAGAGGCGTATCTAGGAGTGGTCAGGCGCTCGGAGCTCGGAGCGATACAGGAACCACTCCGGGGTCACAGAGCAGGTAAGGACGGAGCAGGATGAACTTCTCGGACTCCTAACTCTGTTCACTCAACAGATGCTGCTCCATCTGTGGACCTTCTCACATGGAATGTTATCAGGCTGCGATTCCTACCCGCATTCACTGGGAAAAGAGGAGCGAGCTTCAGACAGACTGGCTGAGTGCCCTTATAAAGGACACTCCTGAGATGTTCACATCTAAGAGATATTTAAAAAATAAGAGAGCACTGAGGTTTCTCCTTTCTGTAAAGTGGAAAATTCAACAGGAGGAAAAAAAAAAATCAGAGAATATAAGGATTCCAGAAAAGTAGCCATGGGGTTATTATTGAGAGCGCAGAGAGAGCAGGGGGTCTCCCTGAAACCCTCACGAGGCAGAGGAGGGTCGAGATGCATTTGAGGCAGATGGGAATAGCGTGCTCAAAGGCCGGAGGTGGGAATGTAGGTGAGCTACGGTATAAGAGGAGTCTCCTTTGGGAATGCCTCCTTATGGGTTTTCATCTTAGGAAGAGAACTGGAAAACTTACTCCTCTGGCCATCACAGAGTCCCCGGTGTAGGACTAAGCCCTCGTCCAGAATCAACTGTAAAGCTAGACAAAATACACAGAACAAGGGAGTGCAGGGCTGTGATTCACGAGGGAAGACCCGATATGTGATCTACCATTCCAGTCTCTGCCTGGAGCCTTCTGGACCACAGCACGGGGGTGGACCCCCAAGAAGGCACTGTAGTCAGGTTGAATGGAGGAGACAATGGTCAGAGTTCAGGGCTTCTGAGGTGGCTGGAATTAGCAGGACAGAATAATGAAGAAGAGGGAATTTTGAAGGAAAAAAAAAACAACTCCAGAAATGTGCAGAGGGAACCCCTTAAAGTCTTAGGCTGGACGCCAAAATGATCTATACAGAAGGAGCCTCTGAAAAGTCTGGCAGGTCACTGCTACTGGGGGCTGTGAACTAGAGCAAGGATTCAAAAGTCTCACAAGATGAGGAGATGTCTGAGTTCCTATCTGCCAGAGAAGACGGACCTTGTTGAACACCTCGAGCATTTAGTCTGGGACCAGAAAGGCCAGGCCATAGCAAGATTACATTAACCCTAGAATAAGAACAAGTGGAAACCCACCCTAAAAGTTTAAAACCAAACCTTTGAAGTATGAAAGCTGATCTGTAAGTAAAGTAACCGCCTGCCATAACAAAATTCAACACTTTTCCAAGGAAGATAACAAAATCCAGATGCTCAACAAAACATTGCCATGTGCAGAGCAGAATGAAAAATTACTTGTAAGGCGAAGCAGGAAAATGTGACTAATAACCAAGAGAAAAATGCCAATCCACAGAAATGACAAGGATGACAGACTCTGCTGACAAGGGCCTTAAAAGAGCTTTTAAACACATGCTCAAAGATTTAAAGGATAATCTGAACAAAATGAGGGTGCCTGGGTGGCTCAGTGGATTGGGGACTCCGCCTTTGGCGGGGGTCATGATCTCAGGGTCCTGGGATCCAGTCCCGCATCGGGCTCTCTGCTCAGCAGGGAGCCTGCTTCCCCCTCTCTCTCTGCCTGCCTCTCTGCCTACTTGTGATCTCTTTCTCTCTCTCTCTGTCAAATAAATAAAATCTTAGAAAAAAAAATCTGAACAAAATGAAAAAAAATGCTATAAAAAGGAATCAAATGGAAATTACAGAGATGAAAAACAGGATAGCTGAAATGAAAGATTCACTTGACGAATTTTTCTAATAAAACAGATTGCATACTAGAGAAGAAAAGAATGGCAAACTTGAAGACAAGGTACTAAAAACTATATCCAAATTGAAGCTTGAAGGAAAAACAGAGCAGATAAACTAAATGGAGCTTCATCATTAAATGGTTTACCACATATGTAAATAAAGTCTCAACAGCAGAAAAAAGGGAGATTGGGTAATAAGAATATTTGCATAAATACTGACTGAAATTTTCCAAATCTGATGAAAAATATAAACCCCACTGAACCATGAAACTCAATGGACCCCAAATAGGATAAACACACAAAAAACTATACATAATCAAACTGCTAAAACAACAGTAACACAGAGATATACTTAAAACTATCCAGACAAAAAAGATACATTAAATATAGAATAAAAATGATCTCTGACTTCTCATCAAAAACAACATAAACCAGAAGATAAAAGAATGTCTTTTTAAAGCACTGAAAGAAAAATTTCTCAACCTAAAATTTCATATCCAGAAAGTATCCATCAAAAAAACAGATGAAATAAAAATATTTTCAGTTAAGTGAATCTTTCACCAACATACCTACAATATAAGTGTTAAAGGAAGTTCTTCAAAGAATAAGGGAAAGTGATAATAGAATTCAGAGTCATACAAAAGAAAGAAAAGTACAGGAAGTAGTATATATGTTAGAAAATAAAAAGGCATTTTTTCATTTCTTAGTTAAAAAGTGTTTAAAGCAAAAAGAATAATTGTTGGCTTTATAACTTACGTACACATAGACATGTAAGACGAGGACAAAGACTAGGAGAGTAGTAACTGGCAGTGCACTGTTATAAGTGCACTGTTCGTAGATTATGTGTGATGTTTTGAACTTGTCATAGACTGTAGTACACTAAGGATGTACATTACAAACCACAGAGTACCTACTAAAGAAAAAGAGGGGGAATAGCTAGAAAGCTAACAAGGGAAATTTTTTTTAAAGTTCTTGATTGATATTAAAAGACAGCAAGAAAAAGACGACAAGAAGAAAAAAATGAACAACAAGATGAGATGGGACAAATAAAAAGAACAAGACAATATATACAAAATACAAAAAATATGAAACACAAAAATTCAACCATATCAATAATTATATTAAATGTAAATGGATTAAACACTTCATTTAAAAGACAGGGATTATCAGACTAGAGAAAAGAGTGAGAACCAACTATATGCACACACTTTAAATAGAAAGACACACACACAAAAAATAAAAATAAATAAATAGAAAGACACAAAGATGTTAAGAAAAAGATCAAAAGAAATATACCAGGTAAATACTAATCCTAAGAAAGCTGTACTAGCTATACTAATAACAGATAAAGTAGATTTCAGGACAAGGGCTATTTCCTGTTAAAGAAAGAAATTAAGAAATAAAGAGACAAATAAAGGTACTGAGCAATTTTCAAAGGGTCATCAAGACATAATGATCCTAAGTGTGTGCACATAAAAACAAAGTTTCAAAGTACGTGAATCAAAAACTGACAGAACCGAAGGGAGAAACAGCATATTCACAATTACAGTTGTAGATTTTTAATGCCTCTCAGTACGTCATAGAACAAGCACACTTTTTTTTTTTTTTAAAGCCTGAAAAGGTATACAGATTTGAACAAGATGATTAACCAACTTCACCTGACCCCACACTCAGGAAATACTCTTCCCAACTCATTCTAAGAGGCCACTGTTAGCCTGATACCCAACTTACATTATAAAAAAGGAAAGTATGCTACTGGTTGGAATGCAAAATGGCATAACCACTTGGCAAACAGTTTAGTTGCTTCTCAAAAGTTAAATGTCCACCTATCATATGATCCAGCTATTCTACTCCTCCAGTGTTTACTCAAGATTAATGAAAGCAATTGCCCATACAAGGACTTGTACACAAATGTCCAGAGCAGCTTTGAACTAGCTCCAAACTAGAACCACCCACATGTGCATCCACAAGTGAATAAAGCAAACTGTGGTTTGTGTATCTGTGCAGTGGAACACCACTACTCATCAATGAAAGGGAATGAACTGATACATGCAACCATGGATGAACCCTAAAACAATCATGGTGAGTAAAAGAAGCCAGACCCCCCGCCCCCATACACACACAAAGGGTACATCCTGTAAGATACTATATATATGCGATAGTCTAGAAAATGTAAACTCGTACAGAGTAACAGAAAGCAGATCAGTGTTTGCCTAGGGATGGGAAAGTGGTGAGTATGGGATTAAAAAAGAGCACAAAAAGCTTTAGGGTGCTGGATGTGTTTGTTATCCTAATTGCAGTAGTAACTTCTTAAGTGTATATACAGGTCAAAACTTATCCAACTGAAAAAACAAACAAACAAAACTTGTCCAACTGTATACTTTAAATACAGGCACTTTATTGTATGACAGCATGCCTCAAGACTGTTTAAAAAAAAAACACACACCAGAGGGGCGCCTGGGTGGCTCAGTTGGTTGGGCGACTGCCTTTGGCTCGGGTCATGATCCTGGAGTCCCGGGATCGAGTCCCATATTGGACTCCCGGCTCTGCGGGAGGTCTGCTTCTCCCTCTGACCTTCTCCCCTCTCATTCTCAGTCTCTCTCTCTCTAATAAATAAATTTTAAAAATCCTTAAAAAAAAAACACACCAGAAATATTTATTTTCTTGATTATGACCATCAATCAACAAACCACTGATATTCATGGGGCATAGCTAATTCTACGACTGCAGCTCCCTAGCTTTGAGAAGTCAGTTTTGGGAGTGATACTAAAAACCAGGTAAAATCCTGGGGAATTTTAGATAGAAGTGATCAGAAAGTATGTTCTTAAAAGCAAACACCTCTACAAACTACCCTAGGTCTTAAAGTAATTTAGATGCCTCTCTGAGAAAAAAAAAAGAGTTTCAAAGAAAAAAGTCACTCTCCAGGTAAAAACGAAGCATCCTAACATTGTAAATTTCTTCAGTTCATTTCATAGGTGGGACTCTGGTTTTAATGTGTTTTAGTAAAGTACAGGCGTGGTGATTTATTTAAGAACTATGATAACGAGGGTGCCTGAGTGGCTCAGTCAGTTAAATGTCTGCCTTTGGCTCAGGTCATGATTCCAGGGTCCTGGGATTGAGCCCCGCATCGGGCTCTCTGCTCATCAAGCTCCCTCTCTCTCTGCCTGCCTCTCTGCCTACTTGTGATCTTTCTCCTGTCAAATAAATAAATAAAATCTTAAAAAAAAAAAAAAAAAAGAGAGAGAGAGAAGAAGACAGATTGGAAAGAAGTAGAGCTATCTTTATTAGCAGATGACATCAGTATGTACAAAGAAAATCCTAAGAAATTGACCAAAGTGCTATCAGGACTAGTTCATTATTAGTTAACTCAGCAAAGTTTCAGGACACAAAATCAATACGCAAAAATTGTGTGTTTATGTAATAGCAACAAGTAATTGGAGAACTAAAAATCATAGTAGCAAAAAACAAAGTACTCGGAGATAATTTCATGAAATACATACGAGACCTCTACTCTGAGAAATATAAACTATTGCTAAGAGAAAAAGACCTAAATACTTGGGAGAGATAAACCATATTCATGGATTGGAATACCCAATTTTATTATGATGTTTTGTTCTCTCTAAATTGGTCTATAGATTCATGGTAATCTTAAACAGAATCCTAGTTGGATTTTTTGTAGAAACTAGAAATTAGAAAAATCCCCTAACATTTATATGGAAGACCGAATTCCTAAAATTGACAAGTATTCTTTTAAAAGGACAAAGTTGAAAAACCAAGAGTACCTGAATTTAAGATTTACTATAAAATTCCAGTAAATAAGACCATATTGGCAATAAACAAATAGATTGACAAAACAGAAATAAACTTATATATACTTAGGCATGCAACAAATTTTCAACAAAGGTTGCAATGCAATGCGATTGGGATAAAATGAATCAACTCCTACCTCTCACCATTCACAAAAGTTAACTTGAAAAGATCACAGATCTAAATTCAAAGGCTAAAATTATAAAGCTTCTAAAAGATAACTACGGAGAATATCTTCACAATCTTGAGGTAGCTAAGATATTCTGGGTAGGACCCAGGAAGTACTAACTATTAGTTAGTTAGTATTATTTCTAGTTATTTATTATTTATTATTATCTAGTTAGTTATTATTTCTAGTTAGTACTATTATTATATAATTATAATTATAGTTATTATTATTATTATCTAGTTATTATTTCTAGTTAGTACTAACTAGAAAAAAATTGATGTTAGACTTTGTCAAAAAACAAACAAAAAAACCCACTTATCAAAAAATACTGTATGAGAATCAAAGGGCATGCTGAAGATGGGGAGAAAATATTCACAGTGAATGTGTCTGACAGAAGATCTGGATCTAGAATACATAAAGAGAGCTCTTACAACTTAATAATACAAACACCCCAACCACAAAATGCGCAAAAGACTTTAGACAATCTCCAGAGTAAAATATACAATGGCCCATATGCAGATGAAACAGTGCCCAAGGGTCATCAGTCATCAAGAAAACACAAATTAACACCACAATGACCACAACGCACTCACGGGAATAGCTAGAATTAAAGAGCCCATCACCTCCAAATGTTGGCAAGAATGCAGATCAAGTGGAACTCCCACAGGCGGCTGGAGGGAAGGTAAGGTGCTAGGGCCATTTTGGAAAATGGTTCTTCTCCCCCGTGACCTAGCCATTTTACTCCCTGGTGTTTATCCAGGAGAAAAACACACATGCCCTCAAAACGCCTCCTACGAGCACCTTCATAGCAGCTTCATTCCTAAGAGCCTAAAACGGAAAACGACCAAAAAGAACAAGCACGTGGCTAAACCAACTGTGGTATTTTCACAAAATGGAATGCTGCTCAGCAGTCGAAAAGAATGAACAACTGATACATACAACGTGCACGGGTCTTAAAGACACTTCGCTAAGTGAAAGCAGCCAGACACAAGAGAGTATTCTACAACTCCATTTGTAAGAACTTCTGCAGTCAGTGTAGCTTCTTCTAAACACGTTCATCAGACCAAGGGTCCTCAAGCCTGAGCCCCGGGTCCCACCTGAAGCGGTCAAGTCCATCCCCTAATTCCGCACAGAACCCAGTGGCGTACACATCTCCAGATGTGAAGGCCACCAGAGGGGCTGCTCCAGCCTCAGCAAACCAATCCTTTGTTGGATCTAGCCTAAATCTCTCATGCCCTCCTAGCCCCCATCCTTGGGGATTTAAGGATGGAGCCCCTCTGACACCCAGGAGGGAAGCTGGGAAATCAGACCAGCGGAAAAGGGAGAAACTGAGGGCCAGAGACAGGATGGGGGCCGCCCAAGGTCGCGCAACCCTGCGACCCAGCTGATTACAACCCAGGGCTTCTTGCGTCTTGGCTTAGCGCCCCTTCTAGCTTTCTACCCCCTCCGCCACTGAGGGCAAAGAGGCAGCAGTCTTGTCTTGTTGGCCGTGGCTTAGTGGGACCCCGTGGCACTGGCTCTCAGGAGCCACACGATTCAGAGGGGCTTGGAGGTGAGGCCAGGACCACCGAAGGACGTGGATGAGCGATGCCCACAGCGAGTCTACCAAAGGCAACTCAGGTCTTCGGCTTTCCAGCTACTCCAGCGACTGCGGTCAGGTGGCCCAGGTCAGACCCCCACACCTGGAGACTGCCCCTGGGGCCAAGCTCATCTTCGAGGTCACCCTCCCCCTGGCAAAGCCTCGGCCTCGGGGCCAGCCCACCCCTCCCCCGCCACCCCCAGCCCCCAACCAGAGCAGGTACTCACTGATGGGGGCGTGTAAGGCCACGTGCTCCTGGTAGGGGGTGTAGTACTTGTACTGCTTGCCACAGAATTCACAGGTGTAATTGCCAGTTTCTGTCCAAGGAGAGGAGAGTGTGGGAATGGCACCCGAGTCCCGAGTCCCGTGGAGAAGCCACAGCATGCTCCCTCCCCTCCACCTCCCCTCATCCTGGGACCAACTACAATCAGGAGCCCACTGGAATCAGACCGCCTGGGTTCAAGTCCCAGCTCCTCCAGGTCCAGCTGTGTGACCTTGGGCAAATCTCTTAACCTCTCTGTGCCTCAGTTTTCCTATCTGTAAACGGGGGTAATAATAGGACCACCTTCTAGGATTGCTGCGAGGATTAAATTTCTATGTCAAGTGCTTAGAACAGTACCTGGCACACGCTATTTCTCCAACAGTCTGCCCCCAGGCCCTGGTGCTCAGGAAATGTGGTAACCTGAGTTGACCCCCAGTACCAAGCTCACGTTCACCCCCTCCGCGAGTCCTAGCCTCTGCAATGGCCACACTTGGGTCCCCTCGTCTCCAGGACCTTCCCCGCCCCCAGGCACCCCCACCCCCCAGTAGGAGGGGTCACGTCTTCCTCTCAGGTCCCACCAGACTTTAGCTTTACCTCTCTTTTGGCACTGCCTAACTTCTTTCTTCTTAAAAATTTCTGATGTAATATTGTTCACTGGGGGAAAATTATAAAATACTGATAAATACAAATACAAAATTTAAAGAGTAAGAGAAATTTCAATCATCTGTCACCCCCAAACAAAGAGTAGCAGCTACCCCCTGGGGTGGAGTGTACAACCTTGCTGTCTGCCCCAGGCCCCAGGCCCCACCCCTCTACTCCCCTCTACTCCCATCTCATCCGGAGCAGGCTTCTCTCCCTGACATCATCTGTCTGGCTCCGGTGGGCCTTGAATTAGCCGGCCCTGATCCATATCCTCTTTGTAACCTGGTGTATGCAATCGACAACACTTTGTGGACATCTTGCTCAATCAATAAACATCGATCCCTACTGCATTTATTGGCTGAATGCTTCCCACCGGACTCTGAAATCCGCTGAGCCAGTCTCCTACACCAGGGGACGTTTGGATTGCTTCAAAATTTTTCCCTTATCAAAAAAAAAAAAAAAAAAGCTGTAATCCACATCCCCGTAGAAATGTCTGCCCACTTGCTCATTATTTTTCATATCGCTGCAAAATAAAGATTATTATGCATAATCGCTGCTCATTATTTCCTCGGGATAAATTAAGGGTTTGCATTTTTAAGGCTTTTGATAATGACAGCACCGACTACGTATCAAAAGGTTGGGCCAATTTTCATCCCAATCAGAAGGACGGGCCTTATAGGGGGAACTATATGGTGCTGCTGCTTTCATTTTCCATTTGTTTTGAGTTCTAAGGAAATTGACTATTTCTCATGTTTAATTAACTGGTATTTTTCCTTTTGTGACTTTCCCATTTGTGTTCACAGTCAATGTTTCCGTAGGTATATTTACTTTTTTTTTTTTTTTAGGTATATTTACTTATAATCGCCAAGAACCCCAAAGATTAAGGACATCAACGATTTCGTTCTACATGTTACGAGTATTTCTTCTCAATTTTTTTTTATTCTGTGTATGGTTTTTCTCTCAATATGGACTTAAAACTTTTGCACCAATAACTCATAACTGATTTGCAAACACTGGAAAAGATCTACTATTTGCTGTGCATAGGCTTCAAAGTTGTGAGATCAACTATATTGTGTCATTCAAACCCTGTGTGATCCTATCCGTCTACCTGCTCTATCGAAGACTAAAAGTTGTGATCAATCCTTCCATCGTGTCATACTTCCAAATTTATTTTGTTTATTCAGATGCAATGTTGTCTGATGCATATAAATAAGGTTCATGAGCTCAAAATCGTCACTGTTAACTGTAGCCTTCAGAACATGACATGATTTTGTAACACGGTGCTTCTCAAAGCTGTGGTCTCTGGACCAGGATTAGCATCATCTGACAATCAGTTAGAAATGCAATTCAAGACTTATCCAAGACTTATCCAAGACACACTGAAAGAAAAGTTCTAGGACTGGGATCCAGGAACCTGTTTTAACAGGCCCCTTAGAAAAGTCTGACACATAGGAAAGTTTAAGAACCACTGCTCCGATATTATACTGTTGTATTAGTTCGCCTGACATTAGTTTTTAATTCTTGATCATTTGTAGAAGGCTCCTTTCTCCTTGTTTGCATGTGCCTAAAAATATTTCCCTAAATCTTCTTGGCAAAATTCATTAAAAAGATACTTTGGTAAATGCCAGCACAGACTGCGAAGCAAAAGGGATCATGGTTCCTGCCTTCAAGGAGCTTCCAGTCTGGAAGAGGAGACAGAAAAACCAAATAATCACACAAACCTAAAACTGAAACCACAACGGCTGTTCTTAAAGGAGACATTTATAGTGCTATGAAAATTCCAATAGGGAATTCAATTTAGTTAAGAAAGCAAGAGGAAACTCCCTGAAAAAGACAAGTGATGAGGAATTAATGGGGTATGTATCTAATAAACCACTATTTCGAATTAACTTGAGAACCTTTGTCTTCTAATAAAAGAGATTAGGCCATTTGCTTTATTGCGATAAGTGACTGTTTTATTTGTTTTGTTTTGGTTTGTTTTTTCATGGTCCACGCTCTCTGGTTTGTTTCCTTCGTTTTCAGTTGCTTGATGCATGCAATCTTTTCTCTGCCTTTCCATTATTCTCCGATATTCCATTATTTTCCAATATTCTCCTTTGTTTGTTTTACACAGCATGTAAGATATGTCTGTCTGTTACAGTTAAACAGAAAATGACATTTTCAAGTCTATTACCACAGAGAAAGGTAGCTTAACTCTGTGCTTCTTGAACTTTGGCAGGTTTAAGAATCATCTAGAAAGGCAGTTACAACATAGATTGCTGGGCTCTGCCCCAGAGACCCTGATTCCCTGGGTCTGGGGTGGAGCCTAAGAATTTACATTTTTGATGAGCTTCCAGGAGATAGTGCTGCTGCTGGCCTGGGGCCCAAACTATGAGAAGGACTCCTTGAACCCACTCTACTGTATCCTTCCCCTTACTCCTTCCTTCTCGAGTTCTTAACAAACCGTGTTTAATACCGTAGAATGACCTTTGTCTTCTGCATTCAATTTTGTAACGAGATTTCTAACATTTTAGACTTGTGTCTAGTTTATCTGGTTTTAACTTGGACCACATAAGTCCTCCTCTGTCATGAATTCATTCCTCACAACTAGACTGCATTTGATGAATTTTTTGAAGATAGGTACATAGGGAAAACAGTGTGTTTTCAAGCCCTCCCTTTTCCCTTTACTCATAAATTACAATCCATCTAGATATAAGATTCTTAGGATGTAATCTACGTTTCCCAGTATCTTTTGGCATCTAGTGTTGCACAGAAGTCAGACAACTCCCCCTTGGATTCATCGGTTGATAACTGGCTTTTCCTACGCCTAGATGCCTGCATATTTTGTCTTTTATGTTTATAGTTTCAAAAAGTCACAAAGATCTATTGAGTTATGGGTCTTTGGGTCGGAGGCAGATTATAGCCCAATCAGCCGTCATCCCTGGACACACGAAGAGCCCTTAAATCCGCATACGTGGGTCTGCCTTTAGCCAATTTTTCTTCGGTTGTATCTTCGGAGTACTACTTCTGTCCCACGGGGACAGGCTCGACAGTTAGCTTCTTCTCCCCCTGTTCAGGTTTCTCCTCCCCATATTCAATTCCGTTTCTGCAGATCAACTCTGCTCTTTATACACGCCACGCAGGTTTTAATTCCATTTTCTGTTTCTCTGCAGGCCTTCACCTCACTCCTTTCTCTGCCTCTTCGCTTTATCCTGCTGCTGTGTCACCGGACAACTTCAGGCTCCTCTGTCACGGGGGTCATGCTATGGACTGAACCGTGCCCCCCCCGAGCCCCCAAAGTCAATGGTTGATGCCCCACTCCCCCACGTGACGGTGTTCGAACATGGGGCCTGTGGAGGGTAACTGGGCTCAGATGAGGATGGGGCCCTCAGGGCTGGATTACTGCCCTTGTAACAAGAGGCACCCGGGAGCTCGCCGGCATCGGTCTCCCACCACGTGAGGGGCACAGACAGACGGGGGCCAACTCCAAGTCAGGACGAAGGTTCTCACCAGAACCTGACCAGGCTGGCCCTTCGATCTTGGGACTTCCAGCCTCCAGAACCACGAGGAAATAAAGTTGTTTAAGCCACCCGGTCTGGGAGTTTGTTACGACAGTCCAAGCCTGACTGAGAGAAGTCCTATTTCCTTATATTCAGTGGTGCCTGTCAAACAGAATTTTCTTCTAGATTTTGTAGTAGGGTCATTTTCAGAGGTATGCTTTCCCTCCGAGTCCCCTAAATTCTCCCTGTCTTGTTAGGTGGAATTTTTATGGTTTCATGCTTTGGGGTTTTTTGCTTTTAAAGTTTCTTCAAGTTACTCTTCCTCAGCCACGTATAGAAATCGAGTGAACTATAGAGGATCCAGACTTCCTGTCTTCAGTAGACATGGGTGATCTGTTCTCGAGCCTCCCGTTATCATGGGAGTAAATTATCATGGCAGACCACTAGCCCGGTTTAATTCTCCAATCTGCAGCTGGAGAGCAGGCGGACACACAGGACCCCTGTGGCCAACTGCCTCCTTCTAGAAGGATTCTTCTGCTGTCGTGGCTGCAGCAGCACCTAAGTAGCTAATTCCCCAAGTTGCTCAGATGACGTGGATGTGGAAGGTGTACTTCCCAGCATGCACTGCTTCCAGGGTTTGCCTCTTCCTGGACCCACAAAGCTCTACCTGTGGCCAAAGTTCTTTAGTGGGGCTCTGTGCCTCTCCTGGCTCCACTTAACTCTACACCTTGTCATTTTTAGGGTTCTGTGTGACCTTAGCCTGCTTGAAACCCAAGACGCAGCATTCTTAACCCATGAGGCAGCTCCCGAGCGCTAACAGGAGAGGCTCACACTACTCTGGCAATCTCACTTTCATAATGTCAAGCTGGGGGCCTGCAGGGAGCCTAATCCAGTGCCATTTTCTCAGTGCAATTCCCAACAGCATATGGTACGTGACCCCTCCCCCCAGGTCCTAGCACTGGTTGTTGGTCCGACTCAGTTACCCGTACACAGAACATGGTCTATCTAGTTCTGCATCTTCCTGGGCAATAGGTACTACTTATTCAATGCCTTCCACAGAAAAGTCTGTGGATGCGTTAAAGACTGTGTTAAAGCATGTGTTAAAGACTACGCTCATGCCCTTGCAAATGTAGCCTCATCCAATCTCCACACGACCATCCTGAGAGGTGAGTTTTCTTGCCATCGGCCCATTCTCGAGTTAAGGAAACCGTGGCTTAGGAAGATTATAAAGCGTGTAGAACGTCACGCAGGTATTAAGCGTAGAGCTGGGGCTCCCAGATGAGATGCTCTAAATAAAGCTCCCACTCTTGGCCATTTCTTGACAACATCACTCATCTGTTAACGCCCTGAATTCAAGCCAGGGGGCTGGGCTAGTCCCTTCCCGCATGTATCCTCATGGGCCCTACGAAACAGAGAGATTCTTGTCCCCAACTTACAGAGGACTCAAAGGACACTCAGCACTCAGCAGGGGGGTAAGCAGCTAGTCAGTGGGTGACGCCCGCATTCCAACCCAGCCTGATTCCAGTTCTGTTCTCACAATTATGATGCTACGGATGGAGGGAGGGGCAGCGCTCCCCAGGGGGGCAGCTGGCGCGAAGTGCTGAGATGGCAGGTCCCAGACCTCGCCGTCCCCATCCTGGATCTGTCTGCGATCGCCCATCACAGGACAGGTCTCAATCGCAGGTGGGTTTCGCCAGTTTTTTAGCAGTTTTAGTGTTGAGGGCTTCAATATTTTCTTCCAGAGAGAAAGCAGGACACGCGCCAGTAAACCCATGACAAGCACTGGGCTAACCGCTTCGCGGATACTGTCCCAGCCCGTCTCCTGCGTGCTGAAGAGTTCAGAGAAAGCAATGAATCACCTCTACCATGAAGGAGGAAGGAGGGAGAAAAAGGACTGGGGCACCCAGTCAATGCCTTCCGAAGGTCAAGGCCAAGCTCCGCCCCGTGAGGAGCACCTCCAGCTTCACTGTCTTTCCTGCCCTGAGATTTCCTCACGCGTTCATTCAATCTGTGTGTATTATTTTTGCAAGCTGCCTGAAATCCTTATTGCAATGAGGCAGAGTCAACAAAAGGTCTTTTCTTGCTGCGTGGTAAGGGAAAGGAGGAGGAATGCGAGTTCCCGAAGGGCTGGACCAAGACAGCCTCACTGGCTGACTCCACCCAACCCATTCTTCCAGAAACAGCCAAAATGGTCTTCCTAAGTAAAATGTAAATCTAACCAAGTCCCTTCTCCACTTGGGATAGCTCTCTGGTTCATTTCCCTCAGAAGAAAGTCGAGATGCCTTCCTCTGGCACTCAAGGCCCTCGAAGACCCCAACTCAGAAACTGACTGGCCTTTCAACTCCCCAGAACAAGAGCTGCTCGCCTACCTTCACCCGTGATGCAGAAGAGCTCATTCCCACCTCTTCCCACAGCTGGTTGGGTGCCTCCTCAGCCCCCACGGCTCCCCGTGCGGCAGGTTACGCTGTAGCTGTCTGCACACCGACCGACGCCCCCTTCCCGGCCCAAGTACCCATGGGCAGGGCCACGGCTGCTCCACGCCCTGCTGGGTCCCCCCCATACTCAAGACCAGGCGGGTAGCAGGTGTGGCTCCTGCCCTCAGGGGTTTCATGGGACAAGGACAGAACGTCCACGGGACGCCCTTGGACAGCTTCATTTGCTGATGGACCCTTCACTGGCGGATGATGACAACAAGTAATTTTCCGAGCACCTCTTATGTACCAGGCACTGTGCTAATAGGTGATTTACATTCATGATCTCATTTAATCCCCCAACAAACCTTCGGGGAAACGTAGTCGTCATTGACAGGTGAGGGGCCGAGGCTCAGGACGGCTAACAGACCACCAGGGCACCAAGCGTGTGCTACATTCGCGGCCCTGACCTTGACCCTGTGCTGTTCTGCGGCTCCTCAAAAGCTGAAGTCCTAAGACTGGCCCATTTGACAGGTGGGCAAAGTGAGATCTAAGGAAACCAGCGGTCACTGGCCAGGGGCACTGTTTCGGGGTGAGCGAGGTCACCCCCTTGCAATGGCAAGACTCATCCCGCCACCCTCAGCCGGCCCCCAGCTGTCTCCCCACCCAGCCCACCCCCAGAGAGAGGCCCGCATACTTGGCCCGATTTTCTGGAATGGTTCCGGGGGTTCCTCCTTCACCTCGTCAGTGGCCACAACGCCTTGGTCAAAGGGGTCTGTGGGAGAACACACAGCCCTTAGCGCCCCGGTAACCAGGTCCCCTGAGCCCGGCCGGGGACAGGGAGGTGGGCAGTCACCAAGGACTTACCTGCCCGATTCTCGGGGGCCCCTTCCACACTAAACACTGCGCCCGGGCGGGAGGCAGCAGCCGCAGAAAGAAAGAAGCAAACAGGAGCCCCATTAGTCCCTGCCCGCAGCTGCCTCTGCCCAATGCTCCCAGCCTCTCTGGGACCCAGGAAAGCCGCCGCCATGGCCAGCGTTGAGGCCCCAGAAAACCAGGGGCCGCAGGAAGGCCCAGCCCAAATAGGACACAGCCTGTGCCTCCCTTCCTCACCCTCCCCGTGGGCTAGGGACCAACCCGGAGGGTGGGAGCCACTCGAGGGGCCAGGACAGGAGGAAAAAAGAGGAAGAGACCAGTTAGGAGACAAAGGGGATGAGAAGAAGGACAAGCCCATGGCAATGGGCAGCCGGGCCTGGTGGTCACAGCCCGAGACAGGCCAGGGTGTGGCGCTGGAGAGGGAGCCCCCTCCATCCTTTCCAGGTCCAAGACCGTATTTCTGGGATTGAGATTCTAAAAATAAATTACCTAAATTTATTGCTCTAATTTCTAACTCTATAACCTAAGACACTAAAATACCATCATTCATTTAAAAAAACTGGTTTAATTTCATCAGAGCACGTGAATACTCGGTATGAAATTGTAAAATGCATCGATATGAAATAGCTGAAATTCGACGGATTTTGACCTACAAAGATGGCAATTTCACTTGGGCTACCCTAATCAGAAGAATATATGGAGTGTGAC
>CM052813.1:63602434-63653546 GCA_028533885.1 Nasua narica | reverse complement strand
AAACAGCTGTAGTACTTGTACTTCTTCCCACAGATGTCACACGTGTACCTGAAATTGTCTGTGGGGGATGGAAAGACACAACAAGCAGTTACCAGGACTTCGGTCATGTGGGCTGGGGATTTTTGGGGGGCCAGCTCATCTGCCTTAGGAACCAACATGGGGCCAGCCCACGCCGGCCCCAACTGGTGCCCCATAGACAGTCAATCCCCAAGAGTCTTAGGGGTTCTCTACACAAGGAGACAGGAGAGCCTGGAAGCAACCTTCAAACCAGCCCTGAACCCCACACTGTGCGAGCTGAGCGCCTAAGGGCCGGGTCCCACCTCCCTTCTCGAGGTTACACGAGAATGACTGTCACTGCAGCCCCCGTGTCCTGGGCACTGCACGCGCAAGGGGCCAGGCCAGGCATTTCCTCGGCCTTTCCTCTGTCAGCCCTCGTGACCAAGGCAGGAAGTAGTAACTGAACCCACTCAACACACGTGCAGACTCAGCATCAGAAGGGACCCATCCCAAGCCCCACAGCCAGGCGAGTCTGTGACCGGCACCCTCCCCGTGACCCTGGCCTCCTGCCGTCCACATCCAACGGGATCCCTTTGCTCTGAGCCTGAGCTGGGCCTAGTGACTTGCTTCTAATGAAGGGAATGTGATAAAGTGATGAGATGTCGTTTCTGAGACTCGATCACAAGAGACCGTGACTTCCGAGCTGCCCAGAGAGCCATGTGGCAGCCTCTGGTGAGCAGCCAGCGGGGGAGTGAGGCCCTCAGCCCCACAGTGTGGGAAGGACTCCCGCGCCAGCAGCCACGGGAGTGGCTGAGCCCTGCGAGGGGGCCAGAGCCCCAGCCAACACGTCCCCTGCCTCAGGAGACCCGCAGCCGAAGGACCCAGGGAAATCACACCTAAGGTCTGACCACATAAACCAGGGTAACCGACATTCCTTTAAGTCATTCAGTTTTGGGGCAATGTGTTACACAGAAAAGGGTAAGGAACACAGGGCCAGAGTTTGGGCGATCCCAGGTCTACCCAAATTGGGAAGCCGGACTCACTCGCGACACTGCTCTCCGCGCGCACCAGCATGGACCTCCCATGTGTATTCCTTGGGCACATCTAGGGATGGCCCGTCACCCCCATCTTCCTGACGAGGCCCCGCCCAGGGAGACGGAGTGGCTTGCTCAAGGCTACGGAGTGGGCCGAGGAATGACCGGGATTCAAACATTCACTTAACTCCACGCCATAGCTGAGTCAGGGCGCATGGCCCTTCTCCGTCGGCACAGGCCGGCCACCTTCTGCTCCTGACTGAGGCACCGGGCTCCCGGCCCTTCCACTCCCCAGCACTCCAGCGCGGGATTTGACGGAACTCCCTCCATCCCGAGGCTGCAATGCCAGGCAATTCTACAGGAAGGTTTCTGGTCCCTGCTTAGCTGAACTTAGGAGCACAGATGATGTCAGCTTTCTCCCTGCTTCTGACCAACTCCCCCCCCCCCGCCCCCCCGCCTCTTCTCCTGCACCTGCAGGCTCTCAAAGCCCCGGTCCCCAGGCGAGGCGCACACAGCGTCAGCGCACACAGTCCTTCTGAGGGTCTGGGGACCGGGCCCTGCCACCCCCACGCCCACCCCTGAACTAGACAGGCAGTGGTGGGGGGAGGCAGGGGGTGGTGGAGGAGGAGAGGCCTGGACCGACTCTGCCTCACCCAGACTGTCACCGAGTGCTGACCCCACCTCGGGATTCAGCTTCCCTTCTTTTCCCCCTAATTTGAGGGGAACAGAGGGGTGAAGTGAGCCGATTCCCATGGCCTGTTCCAGGCTGGCCATTCCAAGATTCCAGGCCTGGCTCCAGCTTCAACCCAGCCTAGACAACGACCACCACCACAAGCCCCAACACGCCCCAGCTGGACCAGAATTCTCTCAGTGCTAGATACCGGGGAACACAGCTGAAGAAGCCAAGGCCGTCCCATGTCTGGCTCGGGACGGGGCCCTGCCCCTGAAATGCCTCTCCTCTGCTGGCCCGTGCTCGTCGCCCTCCACAGCTGCTGGGAGCACCTGTTTCACCTCCGCTCACACAGCCCCTCCCACCACCTCCAAGAAAATGAGAACCCCCAACTCTCTGCCACCGAGAAGCTCCGTGGCCCTGCTCTGTGGAATCCCACCTCACTTCTCCTCCTCAAGGCGCACGGGGACCATGCTCCCGGGCCCACCTAGGGCAGGAGCAGATTAGCACAAGAGAGCTAGCCCCACAGGAAGAAAGGCAAAATGATTTTGTCAGTGAATCCACATTTCCGGAGCGTCCAGGAGAGCTCATCGTCTCTAGGAATCGCTGCGAATCAGTCTGGGGAGACGGGCTCTGGAGTCAGGCTGCCGGCCTCCAGCCCGCCTTGGCCACCAACCAGCGTGAATAATGCTGGACACACTCCCTAACGCTGCACCTCGGTCTTCTTATCCGCGAAATGGGAATGACAGTCCCTTCATCTCCCAGAGCTGGAATAGAGAATGAGCGAGCACAATGCTTCACAGACAGCAAATACTAGGTAAACGGCACCTACCACCGTTCTGGAAGGGGAATCGATGTAACAGCAGCAAGAGAACCAGACGTGGAGTTAAGCTTTCATTTTCTTAGCTAAGAAATGGGTGAGTGGGTATGTGCCTCCGTTTCGGACTGCACGATTTTTCCAACAACTAAATGAAAGACTCTGGACTAGAGGGCGGAAGGCCTGATTTCTAGGCCCACCTGCACCACTAACAAGTTGCAGTTCTCCCTGGGACTCAGTGTCCTCATCTGCGAAGTGGGTGGGCTGGACTTGGTACTCTCGCCGCAACGCTTTGGTCTCCAGGACTCTACGGTCAGGCTCCCATCGCGAGGCTGGAGTGTGAGGACGCCAGGCCTTCTGAGCAGGCGCTGCTGGCTGGGGTCAGGGTAGGGTGCAGGACTGAGAATAAAATACAGCACAGTGGCCGTGGGGAGAAACTCCCTAGGGAGGAAGGCAAAAGTGATGGAAAGACTAAAAATACCCCCAGAGACAGAGTGCTCTACATCCTCTGGGAACGAAGGAAGCCAGAGAGAACACAATGGATCACTGAGGGGCTGCCCGAGAAGCCAGGGGCCCGGAATAGCCAAGGAAGGAAAGATAAATAGAGAAGATCTTTAAATGTGTGGCTGACCACAGGCGAACCACGGGAGCCGGAAGAGAAGGAAGCTTCTGAAGGAGAAGGGAGCCAGGGGCCAGGCTGGGGCGGGGCTCGCGGAGGAGGGAAAGGCCCACACGGCCTCCCAGCCAGGGTCGTCAGGCACGTGTCGGGCCTACCTGAGCCTCAGAAGGTCTGGGACATGGACGCTTAGCCTCGGCCCTGCCTGCCTCTCTTGTGATGTGGGAACCAAGGAGAGAACAGATGAGAAAGGCCTTAGAAGAAATGCTTTTTGGACCTGGTGCAACTAAGGCCCTGCATTAGCCCACACACATCCTCAATTGGCTTTGTTTGGGATTTGGGGGGGGAGGGGTGGTGAAGGGAATCACGTCTATTATTTTTAAAGACCTTTTGCGGCAGGAGGAAGAGAGGTTGACAGAATCTTGTCTGCCCGCCCTCTGTTTTGGTGAAAAGTTCGTTTCTCTATCGTCTCTGGCTACGCTCAGGCTACGTGGCAGAACTGAGTGCTGGGGACAGAGATGTCTGGCCTGCAAAGTCCAAAATACTGACTATCTGGTCCCTACAAAGAGTCTGCGACCCCGAGGCAGACAACTGTTCAGCTCCTTTGATTTTCATAAACCAGAGACACCTGTGTCATCAACGCCCAGAAACCCTTCCCAAGGTCAGCACCAATCACCCGCCCAATTCTGCACTTCCTGTACACAGATCTTGGAGGAGGGGCTCGTGCTGGGCTCCTCTGCTAACGTGCCATTTCGGCAATCCCCGTTGCTGGAAGTAGCTGTACGTCCTTCCTCCTCTCTGTTTCACGTGAGCACGCGAGGGATCTGTCCATTCACCAAGCGCTGGGTACTCGGGGGGGCTAACAGTCTGCAGCTGTTACACAGTGTGCTGGGAAGAATATGCTAGTTCCCGGGCACCGGGGGGGCTCAGCCAGTTGAGCATCTGCCTTTGGCTCGGGTCATGATCCCAGGGTCCTGGGATCGAGCCCCATGTCGGGCTCCCAGCTTCCTGCTCAGCGGGGAGTCTGCTTCTCTCTGCCCCTTCTCCCTGATGTGCTCTCTCTCTCTTTCTAAAAAATAAAATCTTAGAAAGAAAAAAGAACACGCCCTTCCCATCTTTTGGCGGACGTGTGCACACAGCTCTGGCAGGGATATACCTGCCAGTGGAAAGGCCGAGTTCTGGAGCTCAGGCTCGTTGGGCGGGGAGAAGTGCCAGCCCAGCCTCTGCCCGTCTGGCTTCTTCTGAGGCCCGTGGGTTTAGATCTGGGGGAGGGCAAGCAGAACATCGTCCTCAGGCGGCAAGGCCCTGTGCGGCCCAGACTGGGGTGGCGCACCAGAGACAAGAGCCCATGGGTGCCCGTGAGATAAGCCTCGAAGCCGCATTTCCCAAACACGAGCGCCGAGTTTGCCGGTGAGGGGCCCCGGGAAGTCCACTACAAAGAAACACGCTCGTCCTGGCAGAACTCACGGCCGCCCCAGGACACTTCTGCAGGACGCGTGCCACACACACACTTTGGGAAAGGCTGCTCTGAGGTTCCATCCTCCAACGTCCTCAAGACCTTCTGGGCCAAAGCCTGAGCCCCAGCCAAGTGTCTCCCACAGGCCCCTAGGGACAGTCCCGAAGGGGACAGGAGCAAAGGGGAAATACTCACTGCCTTGGGAGGCTCCCTCCCCTGAGGTGGCTTCGGTGTCTGCGCGCGAGAGAAAACGAGAAGGAAGTGAGTAGATTGGACCCACGGCAAGGCCGGCGCCCCGAAGAGCGCGAGGGGTGGGGGCAGACGGTGACCCCAGCACAACGTGCCCAGGACGCTCTGTGCCCGTTCACAGCCCTTCCCCGTGCCCCCTGCCGTCACTCACGCCCGGACCCATTGCCCGAACCCCGGTCCCCCCAGCCTCATCTTCAGAATGGAGACAGCGCCCTGACCCCACTCCAGGGGCAGCGGGGGGAGCACACGAGAGGGCATGGGAGCACCTTCCCCGCAGGGGCCACCCCCACCAGGCGGCCCCGATGCATCCTGGGAGGAAGCAGGCCCGCGTGGAGCAGAAGGCTGGTGGCACGTCCTCCCAAACCCCACTGGCCCTGTGTGCTCTCCCACATAAGGAGGCCTCTTCTTGCCACCTGGGTCTCCATCCTACAGCAGATAGCGGGAGAGGACTGGAGCTCTGGGGAGGGGCCCTGGGGTCATCTAGAGGCCAGGCAGGGAATGAGGAGGTGCGGCTCCCCGGCTCCGCCCCCGGGACGCCGCTCTCACCTCGGTGTGCCCGGACGTGGGTCTGGAAACAGTTGTAATACTTGTACTTCTTGCCACAGATTCCACATTCATAGGATCCTGGAAAACAGGAAAGGGAGGGACAAGTCAGTCAGTGCCCAACATGTGCAACCATGAGGTCCCAGGACCTACAGGGTTGCCCCCAAGTATCACAAACTCCACGACAAGGGGCAGGGGTTGCCCCATGGGCTGTCTTAGCCCCGGCAACGAAAGATGCAGCAAGGACCAGCAGGCAGAGCCCCAGGCCAGCAAGTCAGGAGCCCGGGGTCTAGTTCTAAGTTTCTGCCCCAACTCCATAAGTGACCACGGGCAAGTTGCTTCCCATCTCTGGGCCTCAGTTTCCAAATCTGTAAGATGGAGGAGACAACTATTTCTTATACTTACTCCTTGACAAAAAAAGGAAATGAACATAAAAGTGCTCTTTCAAAATAAGGAATAAATTTTATCCATGGAAAGAAACCAACATGCACTTGAGTAACTTTTACCTCTCCTCCTTGCCAGCATGGGACAGAGGTGAAGAGGACAGTCTTTGAACCAGATGGATCCGATCCTCGCCCCTGTGCTGCCACTTACCAGCATCACACCCTAGGTAATTCCCTTAGACACATTAAGCCTCAGTCTGCTCATCTGTCCAATGGGGCTATAAACACCTACCTTATAGGGGTGGCCCTACATTCCTTTTAGAAGTGCCCGGCCCTAGTAGAGATGTGCCCTACAGGGAGAGCACCCCCTCCCCTGCAGTCCGCTGAGAAGCCCTCTTGTTCTCTCAGACATCCAGAGACCAACACAGTGGAACTGCCCGGCTCCAGTCCTCTGCCGGCCCCCTCTCCCAGGAGCGGGGACTGAAATGGCCGAGATCCCAGCAGGCATTGCAGACAGGTGCATACAGAGCACACACGGAAGGCCCATGGCAGGAAGCCAGGCAGAGCCCATCAGACCCGTCCAGGCAGGTCGCCCACCGCCACTGGAGCCTGGGCTGCATCCTTCCTAACAGAAGGGCCAGGAAGCTCGCACCCACACAGAGGCCCCACGCCTGGGTCGGGGCCCTAGAATGGCTGGGGCTAGGGGCCTAGCAATCGGCCTTTTACAAAAGGGTGCCTCAAGGGATTCTGAGCAGACCGACAACCAGGGTCGGGAACCACCGATTTTAGAGTAAGACAGACCTGGGAGGGGATCTCAGCTCTACCATCTACCGGCTGGGCCTCCGCTTCCTGATGGGAAAGGTGGGTCACGCACGACCCAGGGGTTCAGAGAGTGCCCACATCGCCAGCTATTACCGCCTTGGGCCTCCCCTGGAGGCGGAGGCCTGTTTACTGGGTGCAAACTCCAGGTATCGGATTCGGTCTGAGGAGCACTGAGCCTGGAGTCAGGCTGACCACAGCTCTGCCGCGAACCCGGTGGACAGCAGGCACACCCCTTTCACCAGTCGGAGCTGCAGCGGCCTCCCCTGTGACCCGGGACAGTGACCCCTAAGTCTCACGCCTGAGGTCAGGACTAAGAAGACACATCCTGTGAGCCACCTGCCACACAGGTGGCCTCGCCGCCTTACCACTGCGGGTCAGAAAGGGGACGCTGTCATCCCAATGGCAGCCTGGAACCTAGCAGCCCATTACCCAGTGGTTTTATATGCGTTACCGTGCCTCACAGAGGAAAAATACAAATATGGGGAGGGCAGAGATCGGACTGTGTGTTTCACTGTCTTTAGCCCGGTATTGGCACTTAACGGGGGCTCCATAAATTCACCAAGTCTTAACAATCCCGACTCCCTTCCCGTGCCCACTCCGCAGCAGTTTTTGCCAATTCCCCTTCAACCAACTGAGAATTTTATGGAACACCTTCAACACGCCTGGCACCGAAGCCCCAACCATGAGCCAGTCTGTGAGCAATCACCGCCCTCCGGGATAGGAAGGAGACGGGCCAAGAGGCAAGGGGACGGGCAGGGTGACGAGGTTATGACAGTGACGTACAGAACCAGGCAGGCACAGTGCAGGACCGTGACGTGGCCACAGCAAGGGGCTAAAGTCAGAGGGCTGAACCGGCAGGAGAGGCGAAAGGACAAGGGAAGGTGCTCGAGGGAAAGGGGACTCTTTCCCCAGAGGACTTGAGGCCACAGGCAGTGACGAGGCAAAACCTGGTTCGGACCTGACCCACTTCCAGATGAAGTCTCTGTGCCCCAGTCCTGCCCTCTCTCTGCCACAGACCTGGGCCTCAGTTTCTCCCCTACCGTCAATGACCTCAGGACTCTGAGACTGTGGAGTAAGGGCAGGCTGCCACAGGCCTCCCACTTGCCCACCTACTTTATCTTGTTGATAAGCCAGGCCAGGTCCCTCCCATCTTTATGGGATTTTTCCCTCAACCCAGAGTGAGCTGAGGATCCTTGAGGCCTTGCTCCCGGATCTCAATCCACACAGAATAAGGGTCGTGGCCGTCAGCCTGGCGCCCTCTCCTGTGGCCCCAGGGCGGAGTGGGGGCCCCTGGCCCCTTAGGATCCCCTCCCAAGGTATTGCCTGTCTCACTGCCACTCAATCTAAGACCCCAGGCTTCAGGTGCTCTATCTACAGGGGGGCTGGGGGGCCGCAGCCTGGGGACAGCGCACCAGAGTGGCAGCCCCACAGTGGGCGGTGGTTGGCAGACCAGGTTCAATTCCTGGCTCACCACCGAAGCAGCCAGGGACCGGGGACAAGTCGTGGAAACACTCGGGCCTCAGGCTTCCTCCCTAAGCACAGGAAAACGGTACCCACCTCAAGGGGGCGCTTGTGAACAGTGATACTTGGGCTACTGAGCATAATACCCAGTACGAAGCAGGCACTCAGCACAGCACTGCTGCTGTTAAAATTCGCATGTTCCAGAGCTCCTTAGAACCCAACCTCCAGGGGCGCCTGGGTGGCTCAGTGGGTTGGGGCCTCTGCCTTCGGCTCAGGACTTGGGGTCCTGGGTCAAGCCCTGCATCGGGCTCTCTGCTCAGCAGGGAGCCCGCTTCCCCCTCTCTCTGCCTACTTGTGATCTCTGTCAAATAAATAAATGAAATCCTTAAAAAAAAAGAACCCAACTTCCAGAATGCAGTCCGGGGAAGAGAGACCCATGATCAAGCTGGTGGGAGCACAGCCGCCTTGGGAAGGCGTGGTGCAGAGGGAACTTGGGAAGATGTCCTACAGGAACCCTGTTTAACCCCAGCTCTTCCACCACGCTTGGCCACAGAGCTCCTTTATAGCCTTGGCTTCTTCCAAAGTTGCTGCCCACAGCAGGCACCGCCGGGACGAGCCCAGTGTTCCAGACTCCCCGATTTCCTACGTGTGGCCATCCCTCCGATGGCCAGGTCCTCCAAGTCCCTGGCAGGCTCGGATTTGCCGCCCTGTGGCAGCCACAGGGCGGACGAGCGTGGCCCCTCGCGGGCCTGTCCGGCCGCGCCCCCACCCTCAGGCTGGCCCCGATCAGGTCCTCCTGCCCCTCGGCCCTCACGTACCAGATGCATATCTCAACGCTTGGTCAAAAATCCAGGTCCCTGAATAGCGGCTTCGCACCGATCCACCGTGGGGGCTGCCTTCGGGCGCTTTTCCATCTGAATTACGTAAGAAATCAGAAAGAGCCCTTAAAGTTGGGGGTAGGAGCCAGGAGAGGGGGTGCTCCACATCTCAGGAAGGCCAGTCCGGGGCCTGCGGCCTTGGCGTCTCCTTTTTCACTGGAGAACTTGTCCTGCCAAGGGGGGGGCATCCCTACCTTCCCTGGGAGGCTGGGCTGTGGTGGAAGGCAGCAGCCACAGGACCCAATCCCCCCGAAGTTTGAGGTTTTCTCTGTATTCTAACTCGCGACATAAAACATAAAATTATCCACCGTATGGCTATGACATTACTCCCCAAAAGCCTTCCGGCAAAATGACCCTATAGGGAGGCTATGCCCTGCCTATGCTGGCCCAGTGTCCGCCGCCCCCGCCCCTAGCCACAGTCACTGCGCACCCCAGCGTGGTGCAGGGGGGCGCTAGCGAGCCTTCCTGGGGATGCTCAGCTCAGACAGGCCCGGTCCCACTTCCTCACTCTGCAGGGCTCTGGAACTACCCCTGCGTCCTCTGTCTCCACCACTAAGTGACAGGTGCTTAATGCACTTCTTTCGAGCCTCTCCTGTGTCTCCACGCAGGGCTAGCCTCCGAGCCTGACGCACAAGCAGAAGCCAGATAGGTGTGCAGCCCTGTGGCCGGCTCGGCTCACCCTTGCAGGCCCAGCAGACGGATACGATTATCATCCCCACTTCTCAGATGGCGTACGTAAGGGCGACTCAGATCAGCGGCGATCCGAAGCCTGTGGTGTGACCACCACGCCTCCCGGAAAGGACCGTGAGACGGTGCTTGTTGACGTGTACCATCCACTGGGGCACCCGGGTCTGGTTCCCGTCCCCTCTCCTCCCAGAAGTCCTGTATGCTTGGGACAACTCCGTACCCAGTTCACTGATGAGCATGAATGTTCTAGGGGCCAGGCGGTCCAGGGTGGGGCTACTCAGCCCGCGGTTGGCCGGCCTTCAGAGCCATCCCGCTGCCCCCACATCAAGTCATCTTTAGATGCCAAGGGAGCTCGGGCTTCCCCCTCAGTCCCAGGGCTCCCCCGAGTGCGGCAGGGCAGCCGACCCCCTTCCAGCCCTGCTCATCCCACCACATCCAGTCCTACCGTGGGACTCCCCGAGTCCCCCGTCCCCTCTCACAGCTGCTGGGGCAGCAGACAGAGAATGGCAGTACCCGGGCCCAGCCTCTTCCTCTCCCCAACCCTGTCGCTGGTGACACAAGAAGCCACAGGCACTGGCAACAGAACCTGTGTGGCATTTTCCAGAAGCGCTTGGCAGACAACCTGGCTTAGCTCCCTCCCCGAGAGTGCGGGCCAGACCAGGTGAGGCCAGCTGGGACCAGGGGGCTCTGGTTCCTGAGACCGTGGAGGGAAGAAGTCGGGAAGCCAACGCAGAGAAGGCTGCCCCCGAGGACCAGGAATGAGGGCAGCAAGCCGCAGCTATCTGCACCCAGCTAGCTCCAGAGAAGCTCAGACACCCTTCTAGAGACACAAAATGCAACGAGGCGGAAATCTGGGGCAGGGGAAGGAGAGGAAAAACACGAGAAGGTGGAGGTGCCAAGGAGCACGGAGCCCTCTTGGTTTCGGGACCCCGCAGGAGCGAGGCCCAGCGCCTGCTGGCGGACAAGGGAGGTCAATCATGGACAAGTGAGTTTCCTGAGGCTCCCAAGGCTTGGACTCGGCCCAGATGTCCTTGGGACCAGGGTCTTCCAAGGAGAGTACAAATCGCCTGGGGATATGTGAGCACAGGCAGTTTTAAGAGAATCAATACCCCAATCATCAACTTTCAAATATATTCTTCCCTAAAATCAATGTGCTGGAGATGCAGCAGGGGGCGGGGAGGCCCCACTCAGCGGGCTCTCCTTCCCACCTGTCTCCTCACCACCACCCCGCTACAAGCTACAAGCAAGTCGATTCCTTCACTCCCCCATCCCGCCACGGTGCCCCCCAGGGCGGCTGCCCGTCTCACGGCTCCAAGCAGAGAGGTCTAGGAGGGAACCTAGAACGTGGGCAAAAGCTAATGCCAGGGCACAACGCCTTCTAGGAATCGGGTGATTCCAATTCTTTACTCTCCGTGAAACTAAAGAAGAATCTAATGGAGCTGTCAACACAGAGACCATTAAAAAAAACAGCGTCTGCTAACAGACCCCACGCCATTTTCAACACACAACTTGGAAAGAGTTCCAAGAATCGAGTGACTCTCAGAACTCCATCCATCCCTGGTTCCTTACCCACGTGATTAAGCTTCCTAAGTACTTACACTTACAGAAACAAACAAACAAACAAACAAAAAACCCAGGAATTAAATCAATGCTGAATCTTGTCTCACTCAACAACGAGAAAGTATTAATTCACAGAAACAGGAGCCAACTGAAAAAGAAATAAAGCCCCATCCATTTCATTAAGAGGTGCGTTTCCAATACTTTTTTATTTTTCCATTTACTGTTTATCCAAATTTGTTTTCAACACACTATGTACTAATAATAACTCGATCTGGGGGGGGGAAATGTTTTAAAAAGTAGAGTTTTATGATCCTGACAAGTTTTTTAGAAATTTCAATTTATGTACATCTTGTTGTGGGAGATGAGTATAAAACAGTGATCAATAAAAGACTCTCAGGCATAAAAAATATATTACATTAGGATAAAATCCTACGAGGGAAGTGGACTGGAAATACGAGTTCAAGGAGAGAAAAGGAAAGATGTAAAATTTCTGACTGTTAAAGATGAGCCAGTTCGTGTGTTTTTAAAATGGATGATATTAAACAGCAGTGCCTTTGGATTCTCCCCGATACGTTTAAAACAGTGGTTTCACAGTTATCTTTCCAAAAATGACACTTTTTTTTTTTTACACAATACTCCAAAAATTAGATCCTCTACAATTACTTAACCTTTGGATAAAACTGTGAGATATCAATTCAAAAACATGAAAGAATATACAGCTTCTCAAAATTCTTTTAGGACGGGAGGAGCATAAAAAGTTAAAAGCCATTGGCCTGTCGGGTTCCTGGCTATCCAGGTGCGTCAACGTCCTGAGGCTCCCGCTAACGCTGCTGGGAGCTGTTCTGCATTTTCTGTCTCCCCGCGTAAAAAACGCTTTCATACCTGTTACCTTCCTGTGCCCCCAACACGCCTCCTGGAAAGACAGGGAGACGTTCTTCCGGGATTGGGGCCCCCGATCGACGAAGACTGCACGGCTCAGAAAGGTTAAGGGTTCTGTCTAACACCCCACCGCCGGGCAGATCCTGGGGCTCTCGGATTTACAGCCCAAGGGCCCTTTCCCGTGGGGACCCTCCACTCAGGACCCCTTCCCACCCTGAAGCACCGGCAGCAGAGCTAAGACGTGCCTGGGAGGGTGGCCAGAACCCCTCCTTCCCATGCGGCTGCAGCAAAGGGCTGAGTGCTGGTTCTGGCAGGCTCGGGGGTGAGGCCGGCCAACCACCCGCTGAAACAGGAAACTATCGGCCGGCCTGATACGGAGCAGGACCTGGCACCTCCGTGGCCCGCGTTTGTCACAGACCCAAATCCATGTGGCCGGGTCTGAATGGCTGCCTGCCCTCCTACTGGCTCGTTCCAGAGCTGCGGCCGAGCCGCCTCCTCCAGGCAGCCCTGCGGGCGTGGAAACACCTCTACCCCTGCTCAGAGCTCGCTGCTTAGAAACACCCATGCAGTCCTCCAGCTGCTCCCTGACTCTGCCTCCTGCACCCCATCCAGTGATTTCCAGGACAGATCTCATGCCCTCCCAGGGCTGTATCGGGTTCCAGACAGTTCCCGCACTCACACAGGTTCCTGTTACTGAGCTGAATTCACCACTGATGCCCCCGTACCGGTTGGGGCCAGGCAAAACACATCCACTTCTTCCCCTCCCACTCAAATGCTTCAAGTCGTGAATATCTCTATCCCCTCCTCTCCCCTGCACCCCTACCACTGGCCTCTGCCCCCAGTCTCTTCCTCCCCAGGACCAAGAGCCCTTAGCTCTTCTATGGGGTTCCTCCCCATACTAAGAATGAACTCCCTGGAAATAAGCTGGTTGGCCCACACCCCACATCTGAGGAGAAGCCCCACTGGGTGGCTTGCTCCCTCCAGGGGCTCCTGTACCTCCGCTCTCCAGGCTCCTGCCACTCTCCCCGGGCTCCCCTCACGTGTAAGATCCCCAGGATTAAGGACCGATGGTCTCATCATACAGAGAAGAGCACCCACCGCTGGGTGGTACCTTCTGACCACTACGGTGGGATCCGAGCATCCTTCTCTCTCGGAACCAGGAAATGCCCCATGGACTGAGCGTCCCGATTGCCGTAAAGCCAGCTTGCCTTGTCTTTCCCATCTAAGACAAGAACGGCAAGCAGGTTTCCACCTGCTACTTTTCAACCCCGGCTGACTGGCAGCATCGTCCTCATGGACGGTGTTGAGAAGGACGCAGAGGCACACTGTTGCTGCCCGTGGTGACCCGTCCCCGAAGCCGGCCGCTGAGTGCGGGCGGAGGTGGCAGCAATGGGAGCCCCTGTGTTTGGCGCTCCTCGGGTCGTTCTCCAAAGCTCAAGGTGGCTCCAACCCTCCTCGGAGCTGCGGTGCCAAGTTCCACGTGCAGCCCGTCAGGGGGACACAGGCATCGGTGACCTCACTTCCTTTCACTTCCAGTCTCATCCAACAGAGTCATCAAGTTCAAGATCATCTTGGCGCTTCTAGCCGAAAAGTCCCACGTTTCCCCCACGCTGGCTCCGATGGCAGCGACGTTCTTTCTAAGAGTGAGAGATCGCTTTCTTAAGCACAGGAACTTCTGGCAGCCGGGGAGCGGCAGTCCCCACTGCAAGCCTGGCAGCCAGCCTCCTGGACACTGACCCCTCCCGCCTCTCTCAGCCTGAGAAGCTGCCAGAGGCCGTCCGCGGGTCCAAGCCCTGGCTCCTCCATGGAGAGTGCATCGGGTGAGGTCTGTGCCACTGGAAACAGTTTGATGGCCGCTATAGGGCCAGCGAGGACCTGGGGGCGGGGACAAGGTTCCCGCACGGCGCAGCACTGAGTAACCACCGGGGAACACTCTTCTATTCAGTTAACGGAGGCCAGCTCTGAGCCCTGAGTGTGGCTGGGGGAGCGGGGCACTCTGGAGGCCCTGGGGGGACAGAACCTCATGCTTCCCTGCCGAGCGGCTCGGGAACGTGTTAGTTCCACACTACCCGGCCTCTGCGGCACCGGTGCATTTAAGGGATTCGGCCCCTGGCCAGATCCCCAGAAGTGCTTCCCCTCCTTGTTTTCCTTCCAGGTGGGAGAGGGGTCGCTGTAAGGTGGACCGTCCCTTCATGAAGTGGAAGAAAACGCCACTGACTTGCTCTGTGGGCCACTCGGAGCCACTCTTTTCCTTTCTGCTGGCCTCAGTTTGCCCCTCCATAAAATTAGGGGATAAAGGGTGTCAAACTCATAGCACACAGAGCCCACTGCTCATTTCCACATCCGTGGCAGACATTAATAATCAACCATGCTTAATCATGCCGCTCCTTTAGAACCTTTAACACAAAACCCCTAATAAACCGCAGCAATTACTCGGACTTGGCCCACGAGATGAAACCTACTTGCCATCTTGAAATCAGCTGAATCCAAAAGGCTCAATTCTTAAATCGATTTTTTTTTTTAAATGCTTTCCTTTCCTGGTACTGAGGCCAAGCCAGATTTCTCTGAGCCCGATCCTTGGCAGAAACGACACCCCCAAGGAGGAAGGTGTGCCCCGGTGGATGTAAGATGAGCCTCGATAGACAGCAGGGAAAGTCCAGGCCCTGCCTTCGTCTGGGATCCAAAATGGCGGCTCCACTCCCCCTTGCCACTGTGGCTTTACTCCTTTTTCGTTAAGAATCTGCCAAAGGCAGGTTACTTAGCAATGTCACAACATACCCGAGGTCCCTGGATTCTAGGGAGGCAGCACTAGGAGAGGCTCCAGGGGATGGGACAGGTTGCTCTGTTCAGATGAGACAATGGAGGCTCGATTAGATCCCACATCTTCCGACACCTCACCCAGAGCCAACTTCTTCCCCGGCCCATTTTTTTCTCTCCGTCACCTTGGCTTATTTATTTCTTAGGCTTCAGAAAAATGCAGAAACTATTACTACTCTTCCCCCCTGAAGAGGTACTTGAAAGAGGTACTCTTCACCCTTGAAGAGCGACACTAACACCACTGATAAAAGCTAATCGTTTACAAGTACAATGCTGAGTGCTTTATATACATCACCTTCCCGAATCGTCGCATAACCCCATGAATTGGCAGTTGTGAGAACTGAGGCACAGAGAGCTCAAGTAGCCTGCCTGAGGTCCAACAGCTATTACATCACAGAGCCTGGATGCCCCGAGACGGAGGCCCCGAGCTCATTTCCTTGCACAACGCTGTTCTCTTCCACTGCCTCTTTTCATTTGCACACCCGTGAGGTGGGCAGGTCAGGGAGCCTCATTGAACAGAAGAAGACACGAGGGCATCACAAACTCAAGGACCCTGCCGCTGAGCGGCTGCCGAGCTAGAAACCAGCATCCGTGGCTGGCATGAGGCCCCGCGGCCTCTCACTGCGCCGGCAGCTGGCCCAGGAAGGACGCCCTCCCAGCATTTCCCCAGCATGGCTGCTCTAGGCCTTCCCCTCCGAATTCCGACTGCTGGCTCCATTCCAACATTCAGATTCAACTACCCTTCACCGAGCATCTCCTGGGAAAGAGGCAAAAATAGCTACTGGGTCCAATGAGTCTTAAAACACACACCCCCAAGTAAGCAAGGGCTCGTCCTCTCTTGGGTTAGCTGACACATCCCTAGTGGCTAACAATGTCCTTGGCCCCGGGGGGCGCATACTGATGGAGGAGGGCCAGACACAAGTTTATGAGCAGGGAGGGACATGGTGAATGACTTGGTTTTGCCAAGGCCCCTGGCCACCAGAGTGGAGGCAGATGAGGGCAGAGAGACACGAAGGCATCTGCAGGATGCCACGAGGACCCCGGCGCACAGGCGGAGGAACGGCTAGGAAAGGGAGCATGAGGCTGAATCCCGGCAGCTGGGAATGAGAGGCAACAGGACTTGAGTGTAAACTTGGGGACACAGGCAAAGGGGAACCTCCACATGAGACCCTGCATGCCACACGTGGGGCATAAGCCCAGGAGTCTGGAGGAAGTGAGCCAGAGCTGGACCAGGGAGGAGACAGGGAGAGAGGAGGGAGGTGGCAGCGTGTCTAAGGGACGGGGAGGACAGTGCAGATGGGGGACAGACGAGGCCAGTCCTCGACGCCAGGGTGAGGCCCGCGGATTCTATTTTACACACCGGGGGCTGCCAACCTGGGGCCACGGAAGGACCCGGACCCGCAGATACGTTCTGTTTGGCAGTTTCAAAAGTTGAATCAGTCGCCAAAAGAGGTCACCTCCGATGTCGCAATTCTGGCACATGGCGTGTCCGGAGATCCGGCCACACGGAGCCCGTCTCGCACCGAGTTATGAGGCCGTGGAGGACCGAGCCGCTCTGCGCATGCGCTAGACCTCGGGGGCATCTGAGTTTGTGACCCTGGCAGGGGTGCAGGCAGTCCCTGAGGGGAAGCCCCTAGTGGGGGGAAGCGAGGATTGCAAAGAAGCTCTGAGCCCAGAGGGGCAGCCCAGGGAAGGGCAGGGGAAGGCGCTGCTCTGTCACCAACGGGATCCGCCCGCTGCTCCAAGCAGGACAGCCCTGGGACCCACGCTCGGGAGCCTGGTAATGCCGAGGAGGAGGAAATGCAGACAGGCGCTTAGGACAACAAGCGATGTGTCTGTGCCAGGCCCACCTGGGGGGCACGGGAGCCCCACAGCACCAGGGATTCACCACACCTACAGAAAGTTCCCGGCATCTGACCTGAACAAAGTCTTAAAACACAGACAGGGCTTCGGCACGTCAGGTGGAAAGGAAAGAGGTCCAGACCAGGACCATACAAGCAAAGGCAAGTCTAAGGAGGCTGGGTCCTTCCCTGAGGGCAGCGGGGAGCCACCGAAGGCCCTCTCAGCCGGGGAGAGACCTCTGCTCTTGGGGACCCTGAGCACCCGGGTCCCAGCCCCGACGCTCTCAGGCAGGCACTCACCAAGGGTCTGCTGGTTGCGGACACCACCAATCACCACGCAGATCTCGGCGGGCACATCACCTGTCCCGTCCTTGCCGACCGCCTTCTTCTCCTCCTTGGCCTCCCCCTGCCAGATCACCTCCTGGATGTAGTCATCGGGTAGCTCCGTCTTCACCTTCACCTCCGTCATCGTCCCCTGCTCGGCACTGAGCGAGGCCTCGGCCGGCGCGGGCTCCGGGCCCTCCACCTTGGTGCTCTTCTGGCTGCGCTTCAAGCGCTCCCTGGGGGAGAAGAGAGTCCGCTTAGTGTGGACCCCGTGCCAGCCCCCAGACCCATCTGGGAGCCCACCGGCCCAGGGACTTGCAAAATGTTTAGCTATAGACCCAGTGCTCCACGAATCTCACCTTGAAGCACGCGGCCCCTACGGCAGCCCCTAGGGCCGTCTTTCTGGGAACCCAACGCGCTCAGAGGAACATAGTTTTTGAAAACCACTGGGCTAGTATGGCTCCAATTCCACCCGTTTTACGGATAACGGAAGCTGGGCTCTAAAGAGGTCTCAACGCTTGTAACCGGAACTACAAAAGACCTACGAGGGCAGCTCTGGGTGGCTGGGATCAGTTCTATCTCAATCAGTGTGCACACACATCAGCTGAGAACGTTGGTAAAATGCGGATTCCGGTCCGACAGGTCTGGGGGTTAGCCTGAGAGTCTGTTTCTCTTAACAAGCACCCAGCCGGGGCCGGGGCCGCTCACCTTCAGTCTGCACTCTGAGCTGCAAGGGTTGAAGTGATGTGTACGAAGCGCCCAGTGCTGTTCCCTCCCCTCATTGGCACAAGGGCTGGAGATTTCATTCAAGCTCCCCCAGTTCCCAGCAGATACTACAAAAGCCAAAAGCCAGGGAGCCTGGGTGGCTCGGTGGGTTGAGGCCTCTGCCTTTGGCTCGGGTCGTGGTCTCAAGCCCCACATCGGGCTCTCTGCTCGGTGGGGAGCCTGCTTCTCCCTCTCCCTCTCCCTGCCTCTCTGCCTGCTTGTGATCTCTCTCTCTGTCAAATTAATGAATAAAATCTTTAAAAAGAAAAAAAAACAAAAGCCAAACGCCTCACTCAGACCAACACTCTGGCCTCCAGGTAGGTCTTCAAATACCGGAAGACATCCTTGAGGTCATGAGCTCGATGCTGAGGGGGGCAGGGCACCCGTCGCTACTGAGCCTCCTTCAAGAGAGGCCCACCGCGGCCCAGAGCAGAGCCGGCACTGCCCCAGCGCCACACGCGAGACTAGGGGACAGGCCCCAGGATGGAGCCAGGTCCCTGCCATCTCTCCAGCAGACGGTTCGGTGGGCTGTTATCCTAAGGGCCCCCTCAGCCTTCTGGCAGGGGGTTCATCGTCGCCATCGCCGTCTCTGAGCTACGGAAGCCAAGATGTACAAGAACGGGGAGATGGCGCCACCGTCCAGGCTGGGGATGCCGCCCCGTGCGTCCTGCCCTCTCCGTGGACTGCACCTTACGGCCCAGGCTCGAGGCACGCTCAGACAAGACCCACCGGCACACCAACTAGAGATGCCAGGCTGGGAGGCAGGGACCCAGGTTCAGGCCCGGGGTCTGCAGTGGGCTTGCTGTGGGACTTTAGACCAGATCTTGCTCTTCTCCGGGCTTCAGTGGCTCCATCCGGCACCAAGTGCCTGAGTCTGATCATAGTCACGGTCCTTCCCAGCTCTGAACCTGCTCTCGGGTTTGAGAATGGCAGAAAGGAAGGAGGAGGGTCCCAGCTAACGAGGAGGGAGCAAGGAGAAGGCGCTGGGGAGGGATTATGGCCGAACTGTGCCCCCCGCTCCCACCTCCCCAGATTGTATGGTGAATTCTTAAGCCCCACCACGACTCTAGCAGGAGACAGGGTCGCTAAGAGATGACTAAAGTTAAACAAGGTCGTAAAGGTAGAACCCTGATCTGACAGGGCTGTGGCCTTAGAAGAAGAAGAGCTCGGTGCCTCCCCGCCACGAGAGGGCAGGGAGAGAAGGCGGCCATGTGCAAGAGGGTTCTCACCAGAAACCAACACTGCAGGGGCCCTGACCTCACACTCCCACCCCCAGGAGCGCATGACAATCTATCTGTCCAAGCCACTCCATCTGCGGTCTTTCGTGATGGCGGCCCGAGCTAACACACAGAACCCGGGTGGACAGCTAGAGGGAAGCATAGCCTGGCGGGGGGACAACCAGCCGGGAGCCAGGGCCGTCCGGTCGGCCACCTCCTTGCTGGGGTGACCTAAGCCAGCTGCCTAACCTCCACCCCAGTTTTCCCATCTGTGCAACGGAGCTACCGGGACTGTCAGGGAGGTTTCAGGCGACCCACACAACACGCACAGCGGCTGGCCTGTAACAGCTAAGGGGACACGGCCACCATCGCCACTACCAATAATGACAGTGTTACGGCATCTTGGGCCCTCGGTGGGCCCCGCGACACTTCCTCCTGGTGTGTCAGCCACACTGGGGCCTGAACTGGGATGGTTCAATCACCTGCGGGAATCACTTCTTTCACTGATTTAACAAACTCTGAAGTCGCTTCCTATGTGCCGGAACTGTGTTAACACAGTGACTTCTTTTCATCTCGGGAACAACCAGGGAGAAAGTCTCAGGATTATCGGTTTTACAGATAAGGAAACAAAGCACTCAAGAGGAGAAACAACGTGATCTAATCACGCAGGTAGGAAGTGGTGGCACCAAAGTGGGATGCGGGCATCTTGGTTCCTGGCCACGGGGCACTGCGGCTAGGGGAGAAACCTGCAGAGGGACAGAAACCTGCCCCTGGGGCAGCCCCCAAGTCTCCCACTCCTGACCCGCTTCATCCAGAACAGACTCAGAACCAGTGTGCGAGTGGGACGGCAGGCTGCCTGACTTTTCCGGCTGCTGCTTCCTCCGAAGGGGCTATCTTGAGCTACAGCCCGCTTGCTGAGGACTAGCACCCCCTGGGAAGGGAGCGAGCCTACCCGTCCCCCACTTGATAGTCGTCACAGGGCCAAAAAGCCTCTTGGGCTCAGTGAGGCCCCAGGAGCTGCAGGACCGGCGGGTCGGAGAAGTTACCAGGGGACAGCTACGGCTTCAGGGAAGGAGGACAACCTGCCAGCCAGCCACAGAAGGGGGCATCCTGGAGGGGCGGGGAGGGGTCTCCTGGCACCGGGGCACCAGAGCAGAGCTGCGCGGACAGCCTGGCAGGGACGGGACATGATGGATTCAGATGGAAGGTTCTGAACTTGGATGGTTGGTCCCACAGCCACTCTCAGAACTGCCGCTCTCAAGCTGTGGGTTCTTGGGCAAGTGACTCCAAACCCCCTTCCAGGCCTCAGTCTTCACACCTGAACAGTGGGCACAGACACGGGACGTGCCCCACCGTGCTGGGATGCAGAGACAAGCCAGTGTCTGCAAGGGACCCTGAATGGGGGCCCCGTGGAGAAGTTTACACGCGTCTCCTGTCTCAGATGGGGTGCGGGGGAGGGAAGGGTGCGGAGGACGCGGGGGAAGGGTCTGACAGGCACAGACGTCACTGCAGGGGCTCTGGAGATTGTACATCAACAGGGGTCCCATCATATCACACCCTGGCTGGTGACCCTGGGGGAGCCTATTTCCACGTCACTGATGTGGGGAGCCCCACATCCAGTCAAAAGGTCTTGTGAAGATCAGCCGCAAGAATGTAAATCCAGAACCTCGTCTAGAGGGACCCCCGGAGCGGAGATGCTCTCGCCGATGGCGACTGCCAACAGTTACTGAGACGGCTGCTCCCTGCCCGAGACCACATGGGTGCTAACAACCGGTCTTGCTAGTCCTGGGCTCACTGGACACAGGGGTGGAACCCAGGGACCCCGGCGGGGCCTGCATGCCAGCCCACAAGTCTCAGGGGCTTGGCCCTGGCTCGTCCGGACCCTGACTGCACAAAGGCGTAAGCCCCAAGGACACGGCAGATGCGCTTCCAGAAGAGCAAAGTGGTCCCTGGAGATGAAGAGTCCAACCTGCCCACGCTCCCCACGACTGAGGTCACAAGGAGGGAAGGGAACAGAACGGACTCTTCCCCCTTCCTTCACTGCCGACCTTCGGAAGCCGAGCCTGAGGTCTACGAGCACTTGCCCATCCCACCTGAACAGACTGTGTCCCCTCCTGCTCTCAAGGACCCTGCGAGCATCATGATGTCCTGGTGGGAGGGAGGAGCTGCTGGAATCAGGCCAGGCTGGGCATCCACACACCCTGTGACCTTGGGCTACACTTCCTCTCTGAGCCTCAGTTTCCTCGTCTGTTAAAGAAGGACTGTGATCCTGGCCAGCGCTGGGGGCGGGGCGAGCCAGGCAGGGTGAACTCCCAGGCATGGCAGCTGCCATTATGCCACTGTCACTGTTCATGAGGACGCCCCCGCCTCTGGGAAGCCTTCCCAGCTTGCTCAAGGGGGAGTTAGACCCCTTTCTGAACACCCACCAGGACCCCGCACGAGACTCTTATACTGGGAGCCACGTGCCATCCCGTCGCCCACAGGCTCTCCTCCTTTAAATGGGACACCCCCCCCCCCCCAGCCTCGGCGGCGCCAAGGACACTGGCAACTTCTCTTCTCCTGGCTTCGTGCTTTAGATTTATAAGCCCAAATGTTGCTTTTCTTGGGTGCTTTGCATTTAATTAGGTGTCCTAATAACAATGGAACCACTGAAGTACTTATATCACTTTGAATTAGTGGTGTAGCATCCTCTAACTTCTTTAAAAAAAAAATTTTTTTCATATATCATTTTTTAAAATAGAGCTCATTATTTTAATTATATCCATTTAAATGTACGGTGGAGCCCTTGGATATTCTCAGCACGAATCATTAGGTATATTAGTGAAAAAGCACTCGGAATCTATCTACATGCTGACACTCCATAATCTATTCTATTTGTGTCGCTGTAAAATAGATTTATATATAGATAACTACAAAATAGTTGCTCAAGATATGCTATGAATTTTATATTTAACCTGAGTCACACTTCAACATAAAATCTAAAGTCAGGCACTAAAAAGGATATTTCTCTATAAGTACATACTGCCTGCGGCCACTGGTTCCTGCTCACGCCAGAATCCCAAGGGAGAGGCCAGACCAAGTGAGTCCCTCCCCAAGGACTTCCCCAAGAGCGCTGACCTTTCATTAAGGCAACAGTTCTCAAAGTGTGTTCCTTGAGGGCCTGGGGTTCCACAGCAGTGGCCCAAAAGCACCCTTGAGGCCTGAATAGAGGGTGGTGTTGAGTGGGGCTCCAAGATCCCTGCTCCCTCTTTGATTTTTAGCCTAATGTATGTACATATGGGCTTCTAGCTCCCTGTCGTGGGGTAAATGGTGCCCCTCTACCCAAGATATCCCTACATCCTAATCCACAGAACCTATATGGAAAAGGCTCCTGGCAGATGTATTTAATTCCAGGATCGTAAGGCGAGAATTACGGTGAATTACCTAGGTGGGCCCTAAATGCAATGACGAGGGTCCTTGTAAGAGACACACGGGGACTATGATGGACAGAACAGAGGACAAGGCGGAGAAGAAGAGAAGGCAACACGACCACAGAGGCCGAGACTGGAATGCGGCATCCACAAGGCGAGGAACGCTATAGCCACCAGAAGCTGGAAGAGGCAAAGAAAAGAGTCTCCCCCAGAGCCTCTGAAACTGAGAAAGAACAAGTTTCTGGTTTAAGCTCCCCCAGTCTGTGGCAATTTGTTACAGCAGCCACTGGAAACTACGAGGCAGTTTCAGACTAGCCCTGGAGACCAGCTCCACGGCGGTGAAGTTTGCGAGCCACTCCCCTCCGCTTTCTTGTGCTTCCTTCTTACTCATCCCCAGTGCTGCGTGTGGCCCCTCCGATCTGCCTGCACAGCCCGCCTGGGAAAGTTTCAGAAGCAAATCTCTTCCTCTGGGTTTTACCAGATGGTTCTTCAAGGGTTTCGACCCTCCCCAGCCCAACTGGCATTCACGAGAGCCCTGGAGCCAGCTGCAGAAGCCGAAGCCCAGCGCAGGGCCCGAGTGTTTGGTTCACGTCCACTGCCCAGCCCAAGCACCAGGCCTGGGGCACAGCAGGAACTCAGTCGACACTGGGAAGGAAGGGCATGTCCAAGGTCACCCAACTTCCAGGGACCAGGAACAATTTTTCTGACTCCTATCCTGGTGCCGTTCCCACAAAGCCGGCCATCCGAGGACAATGCCACCACACAACGCCATCAGTGCATTTGGGGCCCAGAGACCAATGCCACTTCTGGCCACGTTGGAGAAGAGCTCCAGGGGATGCCGTGTGGCCAGGAGTCAGACAACTTTGTTTCTAGGTATAATTCTCCATCATTCCATCAAAAATGCTAATGCTTGAAGCTCTACCAAGTCACGGTAGTTATGCGGGACTCCTGGCACGCTGGATGTCACCTTGCCCTTGCCTGACTCGGTTTCCCCATCAGCATGATGAGTGCGCTGGAATCTAAGGCTGTGGTGGAGGCCAGACCTCCCCTGGCAGGGTGTGTGCCCCTCCTCGCAAAGGCTTGGGACCAGGGCCCCCATCTGCACCCCAGGGCTCGGCCTGAGGACCACCCCACCTCCTGCGAAGGCTCCCACTTACTCACCCCGGTACTTCAGGCCCCTGAAACAACGGGAAGGGTGGGCGGAAAGCTATGATCGCGGTGTGTAAATAAGGACCCGGTTAACTCCCGCTAGAATAAAACTTCATTAAAAGACTCCACTCATTAGGAATGAGGGTTAAGTAGCCTCAAGCTGAGCTTAAATACACTCTCCATGAGTGCACGGATGCACAGGGTGTTGATGGAACTAAAGCACACCTAAGCCATGACCTCCGGGGCCGTGAGTACCCCACGGCGAAGGCTGACCGCAGACCGAGTCCGCTGACGCTACTCGTGTGCCCGCCTACCGATGACCTAAGTGCTAATGACTCGCCCCTACTCACAGCTGTCAGCAGGCCCCTCCTTGGCAAGGCTTCCAAGTCCAGTGAGGTTTCCGCCTCTGCCATTCCACCGGGGCTGCTCTTCCCAAGGCCTCCCGTGATCTCTATGCTCCTAGAGCCAATGGTCCCTTCTTGTCCTAGGCCACCTCGTCCTCTGCCGGCAGCCTCGCGTGGTCCCCTCTCCCCTCTGTCCACCTCCTGCTCCTTTTGGCTCAGTGCTCAACGGGGGGGCCTCCTACCGTCTGCCCCTCTCTGTCTCCTGCTGATTCCTCTCCGCCAATTCTTCACCCTCACTCGCTGGCATGCCCCAAGGACCAGTTCTAGAACCTCTTCTATCTTTATCCAAACTCACTCCCTAAGTGACCTCATCCAGACTCGAGTTTTAAACATTAACGATGTAATGATGAATCCCAAATTCCGTCTCCAGCCTGGACCGCTCCCTGAACTCCAGACCTACACACACAACGGCCGGCCGGACGCCTCCCCCTGGATGTCCAAGAAGCACCCACATTTAACAGGCCCCGGCTGAGCCACTGCCATTACGCCTTCCCCCAAGTCCAGACAATTCTGACTCCCGTCCCCGTTTTCTTCCCGCTAAACCCTGCAACCCACGACACCACAGCAGCCAGAGAAACCTTGTTAAAACAAGCCAGTCCAGGTCACCCCGGGGCCTCAAACCCCATTACGGTCCCAGACCTCACCCTGAGTCCTGACCCCCAGGACTCCCTGGGACACGCCCCAGGAGCCCACTGGCTTCGCTAACACACCCTCGTGCTGGCCACACCAGTCTCCCTGCTGTGCCCTGAGCACACGGGGCCTGGGGCCTCTGGCCCTCCTGGCTGCCCCACGGTCAGTGCTCACGCACACATCCTAGGGCCAGCGGAGACATCCTAGCCGCGTGATCTAAAACCCCACGCAGCTCACCGCAGCCTGCCCCACCCCACGCTTTACCTGTTCTGCTCACTACTCACGCTACGTTCACCCACCACGTCACCTCTCATCCCCTTCACCGTCTGTCTCCCCGGCTGGAACATGAGCTCCGGGAGGACAAGGACTCTCTCTGGTCCCTTCCCTGCCGTCTCCCAGTGCCCACAGCTGCACCTGGCACAGGGGAGGCCAGCAGCAGACGCCTGAAGGAGCCAAGCAGTGAGTCCTGGGAAGGGTGGTATGAGCGCGGCCTTGGGGGCGTCTACCCCCCGCCCCACCTTGACCCCCAAAGAACGTCAATGGCTGAACTGCATCACTTAACATTCAGAACCCAAGTTGGCACAGCCCAACCCCAGGCCCTCGGCACCACACGGCCCAGAGATGTTCAACGGGAGCCCCGTTCTGAACAGAGCAGCTTATTCCAGAAGGGCAGCGCTCTTATCTTGCTCCTCTCCGGCGGGAACTTTCTCAAACGTAATGCACTCTCCCGTCCTCCTGAAATGCCCAAAGAGGGCAGCCGGGTGATGCTCTGACCCCGAGTCTTTTTCTCTTCCAGCTCTACTGATAGTGACACGTAGATACGAAAGGTGAGGGTGCACAGTGACGATCTATTCTGCCAGAGGACAGCAACCCTCGGGGATGCAGACCCGGGATGATGAACGTTGCTCGGCTGCCTGGGACCCGCGGGGCCTGGGACGGGATGCTGAGCTCCCACGGTGGCTGCTGTCTCTGACATCCACCCGGAACCTGCAGCCTCATCCCCATGGTTTCTGGGAGAGCCCCCCTGTGCCTCTAACGGGCTCCATCTGCGAATCTGCCCTCTGATTCCACGTGGTTGAGAGCCCTGCAGCCGCGAAGGGTCTACCCCACGGTCCGCGTATCCCTGTGCCCGGCCCCTAGAGGACGGCAGCTAACGTCTGCTGAACACACGGAGAACCACCGGAGGTGCACACGTCAGCGTGAAGGGGGATGTGATTACGACAAGGATGCTGTCACAAGGGGAAGAGGACAAGAGCAGCTACGGCATTCTGAGTGGCTGGGACAGACCGGGGCACAGTGCTTCACCCCACGTCCAGGCACCACGCCCCTGTTCCCAGTGCCTGACACATGCTCTGTAGAAAACTAGGATCAGAGACACCGAGTGACTTCTTCAGGGTCACACAGCCTTCTAACGGACAGAACGGGATGCAGCCAGATCTGCCCGACTCCAACACCTGGGCTTCCGGTCGTGTGGATGATTTGTTTTCCCTTCTCAAAAGGAGAGATAATTAAAGAAACAAAAACAAGGCACTTGTTGAAGGAACAAGTCCTGGCTCATCGACTAGAAACTCCCCCAAGAGGTGGGGAGCATACCTCCTGGTCTCCTCCTGTACGCTCGGCATCCTGATGGACCCGGGCCCACGCTAGACATTTCACACGGTAACAGAGAAATGCGATACGACGAAGGCATGAAGGGTTCCACGTCCACTACAGAGAAAGCGCCTGGGCTTTATGTTCCCCGTCGACCTCTAACTGTCCTTGACACGTTCCAAAATGGCTGCTGCGTGCAGATGTGTCCTCCGCGGAGTCTCCTGTTGTTAGTGACGAGGACGGGAACCGTAACAGGGATAAAGGCTGCAGCTTCCACCGGCCTGGAAGGACCAGGAGAGAGAGAACCTACAGCGAAGCCCCACTTCCCACAAACCCCGGGAACGAGGCCTGCGTCTGTATTTACTATTCCACCCGGGTTTCAAATCTTCGCACCATCACCCGCGCCTTCGTAACCCTCAGAATTATCCGCACTGCCATCTGTCATGTATCACTGATATATTTTAATAAATAGTCAAGTAGAAAAGATGAGATTAATAGATTAAAACTATTAACCTATTAAACAACTCTTAACAGTCTAGAAATTCAAAATAACCTACAATGCATAAATATATCATTAGTTTGAGATAATTCCTAGGCACTTAATTTCCTTCAGTGTATGTTGTCAGTCAGCCACGACGCCGGGTAATACTGTAGTTCAGAAAGGCAGCGTGAAGATTTAAATATTAAGAGTTAATTCCCTGGTTGATTTAAACCGAAAAGAGAGAAAAAGCAGGAGCCTTTTGGGCGATGCTGTCAAGTCACGAACTCTGACAGGTGGCAGGATGGGCCCCTCCGGGTGAAGCTGGGAGCTCCTCTTAACGAGGATCACGGCCCAAGGAAGGTCGGCCCAGGTTGTCAGAAAGAATCACGGTTGACAGCATTTTAAGCAACACACCACCTTCATTGGAAAGGGGGGTGGCAGCGGGGCAGTCGGGACCCGTCAGCAAGGCACACGGTCCTCTCAACACTCACCCTGCTGAGGGGTTCCCCTCACCTGACAGAACTCCCTCACCTGGCAGGTGGGGAAAGGGAGGCCCCCCCGAGGGGACTCTGCCCACTGTCCTGAAGAGATCCCCTGGGGCAGCCACAGGCTCCCACGCAGATCCCAGAGTGCAGCCCACTGAGCCGGGGTAGACTGAGGCAGCCCCCAACCTGGTCCTCACGCTGGCTGATGTGACAACAGAAAGACTCTCCTTCTGCCACCCATGCAATTTCCTACGGAGGCTGTGACTTCGCTACTGTCCCCCCCAGGCCCCTCTCTGATGCCCGGCGCCTCTGGCCACTGTCTCCTTGGAATGAAAGATAACACAGCTTCCCGAGAGGACCATTCTGCTCCCACCATCCTCCCCACGCTGACGACTGAGGCCCAGAGCTGCCCAGCTGCCGGCCTGCCAAGGTGTCCCTGATCCAGCCCAGGTCATCCTGAGGTGCCTGACGCTGGGCTCGGCCAAGCTCCCTAACGCCCCCACCCCCCCCCTCCTCGCGGCTTTAAGCCAGGGAAGTTAACACGAACCGCTAAGGGCCGTTTAGGAGATTTGAGGGCAGAGATGCACGTTTTAGAAAGGCAGCCAACCCGGCTCCACACACACAGCGGGGATCCATCAGCGTTAATAAGTTCTTTTCTCCCGTCCTTACCAAGCACTTGCCAGACAAAAATGTGGAACGTCTGGTCAAACTATGAAAAACATCAGCTCTTGGGCCACGGATGGAGTCCTCATAAATGAATGCAGAGGGGCAATTTCGGGGCCCCATGGAAACAGAAGGGGTGGGGGGCACGGCCAGCCCCCCAACACCGTGCAGCAGTGTAAGGCGGGGGACGAGGACAGGCACTGCCACCAGGTTCACCACAGGATGGGGGTGTGGGAGCGATCGGGAAGGTACGTCTGGAGCCTACGGACGCTCTGAGGCATCAGACTTTGCGTGGAAAGCCGGAGGAAGCATAAGCTAAGGGGGAGGATCTTTCTCTCCCATGAGCGGAGCCAGAGGGGGAAGCTGTGGAAATTTCCTGAGTTGTTTTCTCAGATGAAGGGCCTTTGGCATCAAGGGCCTCCAGAAGCAGCCAGGCTGGGTCACCCTCGTTACCATCATCGAGGCTGTGCTTCTTCAGGACAAGGCAAGACTTCCAAGCGCCCTGAACAGTTAAGAACAAGGGTCCAACAACATTCTGAATCTGCTCAAGGAGCAGGGGGGGGTGGTTGGGGGGGGGGGACACGGACGGGGACGGGACGGACTCCTGCTGGGAGCGTGCACGGAGTGGAGGTTCCCTAGGGACCCGTCACCTCCCTCCGCTGGACGGCCCCAGGCTTGAGAGCCACAGTGCCACGGGGCAAAAACGATTCACCAGTCTTGGATGTGCATCAGTTTACATGTCTGCGGCTGTCTCCATGGGGTAAACCTAAGGATGTGCCTGAATTTTCAAGAATCCGCCCTATCTGCAGAGTCTAGGTTTAACAGTAATAGATCAAGCAGAAAGGAAACTCCGCCCACCAAAAAAGCACCCCCCCCCCCGAGATGAGTATAGGAACCCCAGAGTCGGCCTGCGATTTATGATCTTTGTGGCCCAACTTTGCCCCAAAGTTCGACAAGCTGAGAATACACATTTCTGGAAATCACATCCGGGCTCCAATAACAGCAACACAGACCTACAGTCAAGATAAAGATGCGCCCTGGCTAGAATCTACCCAGGATTCTTAAATAATTCATTCTGCTGATACTCCACTGGTCACCGACTACCATCGGGCCTGCTGCTGCAGCGAGCTTTTGTGCAAACGAAATTAATTTGTTTAGGGCTACTTTTATTTTACTGCTGAAAACTAAAATGCTAAACAATGAGACGTTCTTTAAAAAATAATTCTGCAGCTGCACACAGGTGGTGATCAGATTAAGAGCCCACCCGTGAAAAATCTTAGCTTCAAGGACAAGACTCAGCTAGGCCCAAAGCTATTTTACTACGCGTGTGACCTTGGACGAGCCCCATTCCTCAATTCCCTCTGGGGAGGAGGGATAGCGTCACAACTTCAGAGGACCACTGGGGGGACCGGGGGGACCTGTGCGTGATCCTGCATGCCTCCACCCTGACCCTTGTCCCTGACTCTAGTCCTCTCTACGGTGTCCCGACTCGAAAAGAAACCAATCGTTATCCCAGTGCTATCTCCTCCTAGGAAGGGAATCCAGCCTGGTGGTGATAAAAATAAACCTTTATTGAACACCTACTATGGGCCAGGCACTGGGCTAAGGGTATGAGTATTACTACTATTACACTTAATCCTCACTGACAACACTATGAGGGAAGGTCTGATATCATTCCCATTTTACAGATGAGGACACTGAGGTTGGGTAAGGAGCCCAAGGTCACACAACCAGGCAGTGGGTAGCCCCAAGATTTGAACCTAGGCAGTCTGGGCTCTTCAACACGGTGCTAATAAGCTGCTTGGCCTTTAGTGGGGCTGGAGAAAAGACAAGGTAGAAATCTGGCAGACTATCAATGGAGAAGCATGCATTTTTGGATGGACACAATGCTTTGCTGAACCAGATTCCTCAGACCTGAAAAGATATGGCCTTTCAGAGACTCACTTCCAAGCCAAACTTCTAAGGTCCTGCTTGTCCCGAACCCTTGGCAACACCTTTTAATCTCGCCCCTTGCAGTTTATTCACCTCCTGGCAGCTGGTATGATCCTCTTACAACCAAATCGTATCATGCTCACCCTCCGCTCAAAATCCCCAGTGACTCCCCATATCTCACTCAGGGTAAAGGTCAAAGTCTTGGCGACAGCCTCCAAAGCCCTATCAGTCACATCAGCCTCCTTGCTGTAGCTCCAACACAATATACACAAAGTGCCCCAGGACCTTTGCACCTGTTGTTCTCACTGCCTAGATGTGGTTCTCCCAAATGACTGCTTGGCTCAGTCCCTCATTTCCTTCAGACCCATGTTCATATGTCACTCTCTGGTGATGCTCTAATTGCTTCTGTCTCTCCCAATCCCCCGCCCTCTTTCCCCTCCACCCCCCTTGCAGCACGGTTTCTCTTCGGACATACGGTTTCTCTTAGGACACACCGTCCATTTTACGTATTGATTACGTCGTCTCCTCCACTCTTGCTAAAATATGAGCTCTTTGAGATTTCTGTCTTGTTCACTTTTCCAGCACCCAGGTCAGATTTGTAGAATGAACGCATGAGTTTTGGTCTTATCACTTCCCCCACCCCACCCCCAATCTGTCTACTAGATCCTGATTGCTGGTTAGGGACTGGTCCACACAACGAGTCCCTTAACCTCTTCTATCTCTGGTTTCCTTATCTCCAAAATGAGATGGTTACTCCACCTTACCTCCGGGGCCCTATCAGCTCGGACAACGTTCAACTGCTCCAAAAAATTAGTAATTTTTAAAAAGGCAGAATTCTTCATTATCACAAGCCTGTAGCTACATTTACTTGATTATAAAAAACTGCACCTCCTTTAGAACGTTCCCCAGTTAAGGCCCCACAGCCCCCGTGACCCTTAGAGTAAGTGGGGCTTGGCTGCCCTTATGCTCCATGATTTGTAGCCGCCGCACCAAGTCAGCATTAACCTCGAGTGCTGGGATCACTGGGCCTGTAAACAGAGAAGTAAACGCAACCACATTCGGCTGTTTCTCGGGATCAGAACCACCACCCCTCCTGGTCCCCCTCAATTTAACACTAATTCCTTAGCAGTCCATGCTGTTGGTTTTGGGGCTCAGCCAGAGGCCCTCTGGAGAAGTAACAAGATTAGGGGTTCTGAGCCAAAAAACAGGCACTGAGAAGAAAGCAGGGCCTGGTCCAAGAGCCGAGCAGGCCGTGGCATAGCCAGCCGGGAGTGGACGCCCGCCATCAGAGGACCAGGGGTCCTTCAAGGTCATTCCCAGCCAGGGTGGCAGAGCCTCATGCTGACCTCAGGGAGCCTCACCCCTGTGTTTCTCCATCTGAAACGGGGACTAAATGAGTCTAACACACTACTGAGTGCCGACATGCCTAAACCCCATCTGGCCAAGGCCAGTGTCAAATTCTCAAGCGGCCTCAGCTTAGGCCCGCATTAATGTTCTCTTGACGTGTGATGGGTAATTCACTTCTCAGACTGAATGCTGAGTCACGATACAATAATACTGTTTTGGTTTCTCAAAGACGCTCTGTTAGCTTTAATTATACAATCAATATAAACTCACTTGTGGAGCTCCTTCGAAGTCCCTGCCTTCCTGACTAGCCCCTAACTGACGGCACAGCCCCGGGCCTCTAACAGAGTCTGCTAACTCTGACCACTTCATCCCGAGAAAGGGGAGGGCCCGGTGGTCAAGCACACACATCAGAGAAGTCAGACCCCGGTAGGCATCCCGGCTCTATCACGCACTTCCCACTGGGGAGCGTGAGGCCCGTACGTGCACGTCTCGCTGCCTCAGCTTCCTCATCTGTAAAGTGGGACTAATAAGAGCCCTTCACAGGGCTGTTAGCAAGACTGCCTAAGTTAACAATAAACTAAATCACTTAGCTCAGAGCCTGTCATGTAAGTGCTGACCGAACAGCTGTCATTATTATTAGACATTTCTTCTTTACGTCTCGAGTCACATACAACCCTAAGATTTGGGCTGGCCCTTCCTGGTGCTTATTCTGGCACTGTGGCGAGAACACAGGGACTCTATCGCTGAGTATGTGCAAGCCTAGGCTAGTTGGGCAGGGCAAAGAGATGGCACACAGGCCATCTTCCCCCTCCTCTGACGAGGACAGGCATCGCTAATCTATCCCTGCACTCTTCTCACTCTGACTGCAGCCTGCACCTGGTAAGACTCAGGTGAAAACTTCAGGCAGCTACTACCACTATGGGGGAAACTGCCTGCTGCCTTCCGACCTGGTGTGGGAGAAATTTCACAAAACAGAAAGTTGAGGGCAAGGTGCATGAAAGTCACGAGAAAGGGATGGAGGTTTGTCTCTCTCCACTTCTATACACACTCGAGCATCTGCTGGATGAATGATCAGACTTGAATCCATAGCAGCAGGGGCTCAATGAACATGGAGGACAGTGGGAGAGGCTGGCCAGACCCTCACTCAAGCACAGTACTGGTGAGCAGAGAACGTACCCTGCTTGGGCAGTTTCAAGACCTGACACATGACCTTGGGCAGGACTGTCCCTCCCCAGGTGTCCAATGAGAGGGTGGGACTAGACAAACCCCAAGGGCCCTTCCAGTCCCAACACTCCAATCCAGGAAGCACTCCCACCGCCCCCACAGACCACAGCCTCACGTACTGCTTCACACAAAACCCCATGACCAGGGGCCCAGGAGAGAGACACGAGGCACTGGGCACCTGATGGCGCCATGCGTCCCTGCCAGCATTCATAGGCCCAAGCCTGGTGGCCCACCCCTCCTTCCCAGCCCACACTCCCGGCCCTATATCACCCCCACTTCTTCCATCTCATTCGAGGCAGCCCTCCCATTAACTCTGAGCACCTGCTAGAGGTTTCTGCCCATGCATCTGACACCCTAAGGGGAGAAGCAGTGAAAATTACACAAACACGTGGAATGAAGAAAGAGTATTAGAACCTAGAAGGGACACAGGCCACAGGCCCTTCCAGGAGAGGAGCAGGGAAGGTTTCTCTGAGGGCAGGATGGAGTCAAGAAGTGAAGGAAGGGGGCGCCTGGGTGGCTCAGTAGTTAAATGTCTGCCTTCGGCTCAGGTCATGATCCCGGGGTTCTGGGATCGAGCTCTGCATTGGGCTCCCTGCTCAGCGGGGAGCCTGCTTCTCCCCCTCCCACTCCCCCTGCTTGTATTCCCTCTCTCACTGTGTCTCTGTCAAATAAATAAATAAAATCTTAAAAACAAAAAGGTGGGGGGGGAGGAAGAAGCGAAGGAAGATCAGAGAAAGAACATTCCAAGCAAAGGGAACAGCAGCTGCAAAGGCTCTCCACGACAGTCAGTTGAGGCCAGCAGCCGGCAGACCCCGGATTACCTGTTTATGTCTTATCTGCCTTCACGTACACTGGCGCTGCACCGGTCATCAGAGACCTATGGCCTTCAAAGTGCAAAATATTTACTATCTAACCCTTCACGGGTGAAGCTGCTCGACCCCTGTTCAGAGCTGTTCAGAGTGTCAGATGCACAGAAGGTCAGGGTAGCTAACACTGAGCGAAGGCGAGACTGAACATGAGGAGGTGGGGGAGCCAGGCTGGGCTGGGTGGCTCTCAACGACCTCCAGGCGGCCGTCTCTGCCTCCACGCCGTCCGCCTCCAATCCACCCTGCAAAGAGTTCCCTGGGGTGATCTTCCCAAAACACAGGGCCAAACGTGTTACTCTTTCTCCAAGAGCAATGGCTCCCTGTGGTTTCCCCCAAAGCACATTTCAAGGAACAGTTGCTCGGCAGCTGAACCTCAGTAAGAGGGTTCCATGGTTAAGCAAGTTTGAGAAACATGGCATTCTCATCTCGGATGTCCTCAAGCACACACGTCAGCCCAGCAAAGAAGTCTGTTGACTTTGTTTACCCTACTGTCCTTCAAACTTGCTTGGCTACAAACCTCCTTTTTGCCACCAAAATCTCTCAACATTCTAAAGAACCCGTGTTCATGGGCTACAGGTCAAATTCCTCTACCCGGCATCCGTGCTCCGACCCCAACTCCAGTAGGTAATCCCAGAGCCCACCGCAGGGTTCCAGATCTCATGTGTGCGGCCTGGACTGCCCTTTCTGGTCTGTCCAGAGCGTCTTCCCTCCTTCCTTGGCAGTGACAGCCCAATGTTCCTTTAGGGCACCCCCCCATCTCCCGCCAGTTCCCAGGATGAGGACACAGCCCCGGTGTGGCCAAGCAGAGTATTCCCTCCCCTTGCTGTGGGGTGACTGGTTCAGGGAGACGAGCACAGGACCCAAGCTGGGCCGATGAGTTCCAGACCAGGATGGGTCGGGCTGGTCGGGAGTTCATAGCAGAGCAGCCGACGTGGAATTCGAGCCCAGTCCCTGTGTCCGCGATTCTGCTTCACCTCTAATTTACTCCCAACCTGAGTGCCCAAAGGCCTGGCCGGGATCTAGCCATCCTTGGTGCGTTCACAGGTGCTCAGAGAGAGTACCAGGAGGGCTGGGAAGTGCTGCCCCTAACGCGCATCCTCCAGGGAAGTGTGCATACTTCTCGGCCAAGGGAGCTGGCCTGGATCCCCCATCCCCTTTCAGGGGAAGGGGAGGACCAGAGAGAGGTGGCTGTTGGTTGTGAGATGCAGAGAGGGAGGGGCACAACTGGGGACAAGGGAAAGGGAGGGTACCTGCTCGTGGTGCTTTTCCTTCCAGCTGCACTGGCTCCGTCAGCCTGCAAAAGAAACCCAAAACACCTGCATCAGCCAAGGGGGGGAACCCAGATTCTACCCGCTGCCACCCCACCGAGCTCCCCCTCAACACCGGCCTTCAGACAGAGGGGAGGGCTGGCACGAGCCCCTGCTCCATTCTTGCAGGCTGGGAAATTTGCCCCTAGTGGTGAGAGGCCATCAGGACACCCCCCCTCACCCCGCACCCCCACCCCCAGAATTTGCTTGGCCCTTTAAATCCAGCAGAGCACCCATTGCCAACACAAACCCGGCTACCACAGGGCCCTGGGGACTCCGTGAGAAGTAAGTAACCAGCTAAATCTGAGATTGAATTGCACCATTTTTATTTTCATCTGGGATTTCCAATAAAACAGTAGCCGCAGATTTATTCCTACCAACCAGAGGGGGGAAATCCTATTATGTTAAAATAGTCTGTCCCCCAACCCTATTAGCAGGGAGAGACAACAGAGTGCCGGTTCTTAATCTCTTTTACTTGGGGCTGGGGAGGGGAATGGGGAGATGCGGCTGACCAAATGAAGAGTTCAGAAATCATAAAATTCGGATTCAGATGGAGAGACTGGGGCCCTGGGCCAGGAGGGAGGCGCCTAAAGTCTCAGGAGGACTGAATGACCAACTGACCTCCCCCCAGGCCAGTGCTGGAGAGGCTGAAGTAGGCTGTGGACATGGAAAGAACGCACAGGTCATAGACGCTTTCCCTGGCTTTGCCAACGCATTTATAATACTAGTAATCACAGAATAACGCAGGTTCCAAACTCTGGCACACACGTGTCTCCAAATTCAGAATCCTTCCACGTTTAGAAAGGTAATGTAGTGCATGTGTTCTGTATTTTGCCAACAACCCTGGTAGGGTCTGGGGAGCCCCCCACTGACCCCCCCACCCTCCACCCCCAGACCCAAGCACGGTGGTATTTCCATAGTGAAACTCGTGCAGTCAGCCCTATGGAGGATAAATAAAGACAGAATTTGTCTCTTCTTCTTCAGGTCGTCCTGCCACCTCACCAGTTACAAAAAAATCTGTTTTCAATTTTTGTGAATTTCAGGATTGCAGACCTAAAATGAAAATGACAACATCTACCTTCTGAGGCATGTTTTCCAAAAGTTGCAAACCGGCACAACCCAAAGGGCAGGCTTCAATTCAAACAGTCAACATAAGAAAAATATAAGGATTTCACCCAAAGAAGGCCAGATTTCAGCGAGTGAAAGCAGCACTCAGTCCCCACACAAGCATAGTCAGCTAGAGCTGCCACAGTCCCTACCGCTCCCTCTGGCCTTATACCCAGCCCTCCAGCCTGGCTCCCAGGGGTATCCAGACCCGCTAACCACCCCTGGGGTGCCAGTGTATGCACAGTTAATGCTTCTTATTCAACCCTCCCAATGGGTCCCCCAACACACTCACACACACACACACACACACACACACACACACACACACACGCAGTATCCCTACTTTACAAGTGAAGCGAGAGTCAAAGAATTTTAAGTCACTTGTCCAACATTCCACAGCTACAAGCCAAGGTCTGGGTCACTCCAGGGCCCACCTTCTTAAGCTCTGGAGTACTTTCTCTCTCATCAACAACAGAAGAGCCTATCAGGAAAGGAGGTAAACCCACACAGCCCCCTCCGCCCACAGGAGGGAAATGCAAAGATGAAGGACAAATAAGGAGGCAGAAATGTGAGGCCTGGGAGGGAAAAATTAATGGGATGCTGGTGTATTATTTCAGTGGCAGAACAAGAAAGCGGAAAATAGTTTGCATATCATTTCACTGGAAGCAAAAGAACAGGATCAATTACAGCCTCCTTCCGACATCTTGCATTCCTCAAAACTTCTATGGAAAGTGAATGGGAAGAAGTTGTTTTAATCTTCATATTGTTTAAGAGGCAGAAGTGGTTAAGGAGTGGAAATTCTGCCCCAGAGAGCTTAAAAAATTGTAAAATCCCAAATGATCTCTCATCTTTCAGACTCAACTCTGGGCACGTATTTCTAGCATTTTGCACATATTTTCACGTTTTTTTTTCCCTTTGGGTCCTTTTCCTTCCCAGTTTCCCCCAGAGTGGACTGCATGCGGAGAGCGAAGCCAGGGCTGGGGAGGAGAAAGATGTTCCGTCTCTGGCACACCTAGTCATCTCCACCTACGTCTCCCTTTTATTATGTTTGCGATGCTTTGCGCTTCTTGCCACCAGTGGCAACGCTCAGTTTTGTTTTCCACCGATTCCGATGAAACAAAGACAAAATGCTAAAAAATGTTCCAAACCGTTGTCCAAACAAATCCCTGCACAGAGACTCCGGCGGAGCCACGGGAGAAATGGAGCCCCACCTGGGCAGGTGGGATGTGCCCGGGGAGGGGGATTCCCGGCAGGTCCGGGGAGCTGATGCGGATGGGCGTATAGGTGGACAACGGGCGCAAGCGAGAGATGGCCGCGACAGCACGTGGCCCCATCACAGCTCCCGTCCGTCATGGCACACGGGCCTGGCTGAGTCCAGAGCCACCGTAAGGACAGGAGACAGCCTCTCGGGCCCTCCCCGCCCCCCTGGAAGCCCACAGTGCCCAGGGCACTGACCCTCAGGTTTAGAGATCCGTGAGATGCCAGGTCGGCTTCGTTGAGAAGCCAACCCTCTGATGTGGCCACTTTCCGAATGGCCTAATACCAGCAATTTCCTATGATTCAGCCTAAGCCACGAACTCACTCTACCCAGTGTAACCTGACCCGATTCCCGACTTGAACTCAAGTCAAATAGCACACAGCGGAGCATCAGACAGACGGTCTTGCGATTGGAGCCCTGGTTCTGCCGTGTCTTAGCTATGGGATCCTCGGCAAGCCACCTGCACTCTCAAGGCCGTGGTCTTCCCACGTGCAAAATGGCAATGTCACTCCCGGGACCCATCTCCCGGGACCGGCGAGGTAACGCGCACACAAGTACCTAGTGTGGGCCGGACTGACTGCGCGGCGGATGGGCGAGAGGCGGAGCCGAGCCTACACTGCCCCACGACTCTCCCCAGCCTGTCTCGGGGTCTGATCTGAATCCTGGGCTGCAGGCTGGCATCTCAGGGGTGTCCACCAGACCCCACAGCGCTGAGGCTTCTTCCCAAGGGCTCGTGGAAAAGACGTCAAATACGGGGATACAGCTAAAGTGCTAAGCACAGGCCGGCTATGTGCAGCAACCACTTAAGCCACGGAAACTCGACGGTGGCTGCCACCGGACCATGCGGTCCTAAGGACGCCGCTCTGCCTGGCTCTGTCCTGTCTCCTGGCGGCCAGGCTCCTTCCTTTCCCCGGACCTGAGGTTCTCACTGGTAAAAATGGGACAAGAAGCACGAGAGTTAAATCAGATCCTCCCCTGTTGCTGGTGGAGCTGACCCAACCTTAACCAAACCCCACTAAGGCAAGTGAAACGGGGCGGGGCACAGTGGGCCCACAAGAGACCCTCCCCCTCACTCCTACAACGCAGGGGGAGGGCAAAGGCACCCGCCTCCCCCTTTGCCAGCCCCATCCGTTCCTTCTACCCCAGTTTCTCCATAGGACCCAGGCAAAGCTATTTTTGGTTTCATTCGACCCTCCTCTTCCCTCCCAAATGAATGTTAAGTTGTTCTTTTCCATTCTCTTATTAAGGATTTTCTTGGAAAGAAAATATTATTCCAAACCCAGAAATTTTATTTCTAAATTTGTGCAAATGTAAGTTGTAGGACATTAGCTGCATTTCACATTTTGTGCAAATGGCAGAAACAGGCAATTCGTGTGCTACGGGATGGGGGCTGGCCAACGATTTCGATAAAATAAACCCTTTTTTAATTTAAATGCTAATGCACTGAATTAAAATTTAATAACTGAGGAAATTGAAAAGCCGAGCAGGAATATTGGAAATAAATCCAAGCAGAAACAGCTGAAATTAAAAATTCTAGAGAGTGGGAGGATAGCAGCTAAGCTGTCTTATATGATTACATTTTTTTTTCAGAATGAAGCAAAAAAAAAAAAAAAATCCTATCTCTCGCTGGCTCTAGGGCAGTAAATCCACAGTGCTGTGATTTATTGCTCAATTTTCCTGAGGGAAAAAGGCTTTCTTTCATGCTGAAATATTTCATAAATTTCAAGCCAGCATAAATTCTTAATTTAAAAGTTATGGAGGTCACATTTAGTGCACTGGTACGGTTCCAAAATCTTAAAGGAATAGCAGCGACCAAAAAAAATAAAAAAAATTTTAAAAAAGCAAAAAGGAGGGGCAGAATTTGCTCCTTTTTTTTTTCTTTTTTTCATTTTGGTTTTAATTCACAAGTCGAAATTTCATTATTAAAGATTCCTCCTGGATGGATGGAACCCAAGCACATGGGGAACTGGTATGTGTTTAGAAATCTGCTGCAAAAGATGAAGAGATAAAGGTTTAATTCAATTATAAAAAAGCTTTTTTGCTTTATTTTTTTTTTAAAAGCCACTTGAGGAATTTCTGGTAAAAATTTCCTCCCTTCACTGCCCGGGATGGGGTGGGGTGGGGGAGGGTGGCCAATGTAATTGCTTCTCTTAGATCTCCAATCTTTTGTGCACACTGATATATTCATTTGTTATACAGCTGTTCAGCGGCGGAAAGAATGCTGGGGCGCCCATAATTCTAAGCAAATCAATCAAAAATTAATGATTTGTCATGCTTGCACAATGGAGGAAAACAGCTCCTTGGGTCCTGGCTGCCTGATCTCGAAGAATGAAATGCCTTTCTGCGATAAGAGAGCCAAGCCAGAGGCTCAGCGAGGCTGAGGTCCCCCCACAAATGCGGGCGCCTGTGGTCTCCTGAGCTCTGGGAGGATGGAGGAAGGCCACCATCTTGGACAGGACATCTCCAAGATGGTGCCTCGGCCAGTCAAGCCCAGGACAAACCTAGAGAAGCACGTTTCCAGGGTGGCATAATTAGGATCTTGCCTTCTCCCTCCCCCACGGCAATGCAAAAATTGCTTCCTCTTGGGACACATCACAGTTGCCGTGTCTCCGTTCACTGTTCCCCCAACACTCTTTACCTGCCACCAGCAGCACTTTTCACCAATTCCGTGGGATGGGGACCACAGTTCCTGGAGCACCGACGTCCCCCCAGACCGTGCGCTCCTCCTGGACAAAGCCCACATCCCACACATGGCCCTGACTCCAGCACCCAGCTGGGGGCCTGCCACGCAGCAAATATTCAGCAAACGGGGTTGACTGTTACCAGCTCCGTTAATTACTATTTCTTGGGAGACACAGGTAACGAAGTTGCTTGGATGAATTATGAACTACCCTGGCAACCAGGATGAAGTAGAGCAACTGATCTTAGATAATCCATCACTCCTTTATTCACTCAACAACTACTACCTGAAAAACCTACTGTGCTCGGCTTTGGATGGGACAACCTCAGACCCACCATAGGGCAATTCCAAACCCCAAACATTTACTGCTTCTTGGCTTCTCTCTGCCCTCGGACAGGAAGAGCGGATGTGAATCCATGGGAGAAGTTCGCTGAATGCTCAAATGCCTTTCAGGTCTTGTACTCTTTCTTAAGTCACATGAATCTTATATTCACAAGGATCGAGTGCACATTACTCCAAACTACGCCGCTGTAAGCCATACATACGTATGTTTGAATATAAAAATACTATCTTATATTGCCAACAGGTACAAGTGATCCTGCAGGAAGATGCTCAGCCTCAGCAGTGGGTGAGGCCAAGGGCACTCACCTGGAGGCCTGCACCTGCCAGAGCCCTGGGGCCCGCCCAGAGGGTCACTCTGTCTCCCACTCTTTACCGAGGACAGGAGAAGCAGGTCCCTGACAACTGGAGCCTCATTTGCACACCTCTTTCCTTTCCAACAGCCAATGGATCCCCAAAATTGAACTTCAACTTTCAGTCTGTCCCACTGAGACACAAGACTCAAATCAGGGAAAGTCATTCACTCATCCAAAAAGTATTTAATGAGCTCCTTCTATGCATGAGACGCTGTTCTGGGCAGCTGGGCTATATCCCTCCCTTCACAGCGATTACATTCGACTTGAGGGAGAGAGCACCATTCGGTAGAGTAAATGAGCAAACTATATCCTGTGCCAAAAAGTCATCAGGTCTGTGAGGGGAAAACAGAGAGAAGGGTAATCAGAGTGTAACAGACTGCAATTTTAATCGGCTAATCAGAGCAGGTGTCATTAGGCAAATAATGGGAGGTAAGGGAGTTGGGGGGGGCGGTGGCCAGTGCAAAGACCCAGGGGCAGGAGTGTGCCTGGAGTGTTCCAGAAACAGGAAGGAGGTCACACGTGAAGAGGAGAAGGGGAGAGGTAAGGGAGCCTGGCGCACTCAAGGCCTTTCCAGGAAAGACCCGGAAAGTTGATGGAGGGTTTTGGCAAATTGACATAATTTAACTTCCATTTTAAAAAGATCCTTTCAGGGGGCGCCTGGGTGGCTCAGTCGGTTAAAGCCTCTGCATTTGGCTCGGGTAATGATCCCAGGACATGGGGCTCTCTGCTCAGCAGGGAGCCTGCTTCCCCCTCTCTCTTTGCCTGCCTCTCTGCCGACTTGTGATCCCTCTGTCAAATTAAAAAAAAAAAAAAAATTCCTTAAAAAGATCCTTTCTGGCTGCTATGTTGGGAATGGACCGGTGACAAGGGTGGAAGCAGGCAGGAGGAGGCCAATTAGGGGGTCGCAGCCATGGTCCAGGTCAAAGACAAAGGCTTGGGACCAGGAGAGTGGCAGCAAGGGGGTGAGGAAGTGGCTTCTGACTACACCGGAAGGTAGGGCCAACAGGACCTTCTGATAAACTGGATCTGGGCTGGGACAGCAAGTAAGAGTCCGGGAAGACTCCAGAATCTTCGGTCTCCGCACCAAGAAAAAAGGACTGGTATCTTTCTGGCACATGAGAAGGTAAGTCACTGCAACAGCACCTTCTAGGCACCGTCACGCCCCATCAAATCCTCCCAATAACGCTGCGAAGGAGACGCTGCAGCTTCACTATCCCCCTTCGACCAAGAATCTGCCAACCACCCAGAGGGGCCCAGTGACTTGCCCAAGGTCACACAGCAGGTCAGTGGCTTGGCCGAGGCTCACACGTCCTCTCACCCAAGTCAATGGCCATTTCCTCTACACGCTTCGCCCTTGGTGCCTGGAAGAAACACGTCTAATCTGGTCCCGAACAATGGAGGTGAACTTGGCCCTACTGAACCACCCGGCCCCAGCTCGGGCACAGGCCGTCCCTGCTTTTTGTTCACCAGGTGTTCTTGAAAAAGACCTACGAAGGCCAATTCTGCCAAGGCCGAACAATAGCTTTGCACCTTACAAAGAGGATCCTACTACTCCCAGGAAACCAAATACATTACAAATTCCCTAATCAGACCTTGCTTCTCAGGTCATCTTCAGTGGTAAGTCTCTAGCATGTGGTGCTTGGTTTTTAATTCTGTGTTTGCTTCCCACCCGAACGTGGTTACTCAAAGCCACAGACGGCTCGGGGGTCCCAGCTGAGGGGTGGCTGCTGGAGAAAACCCGGAGTTAGAAGCGGCTCTTTCGATGGGTCTTCATATCTTTGCACAGTGGACGTGTGGTTCTTGAGAGGCCGGGGTGGGGGGACCAGTGCGGCCTCTGACACGGTTCCTCCTCCTTTACGCAAACATCACCTGTTAAGTGCCTACTGTGTGCTGGACACCGGAGCTGTTACTGGGAACACACAGCAGCAAAAACAGTGGGGGAGACGGGCAGTGATTACTTATTTCACGCCATCAATTTGTAATTACCAGTGGAGATCCGTGCTCTCAAGAGGAAGGCCTTCAGTCCTCGAGCATCTGTGACAACGGGATCCAAGGAGACTGCAGGGTCGGGAAGAGCTTCCCCGAGGGAGGGATGCTGGAACAGGGCACGCGGAGCTCCTGCTCGGCAGAGGGGAAGGTATGGTTGAGATGCCCATGAAGCTAATACGAGCTGGGTGCCAGGGAGCAAAGAGAAGGGCACCACCTTGCCCAGCAGGGAAGCCTTCAGGGCTGCAGCCTTCTCTGAAGGCCTTTCCCTCTGGAGGAAGGGACCAGCCCACTGACAGGCCCAGGCTCGGATCAGACCTCAGATCAGAGCCTGGAGGCCAAGGGAGGCCCAGACATACCATCAACTGGCCAAGTTTCTAACTGCAAGGGAAAACAAAGGGAAATGACCAGTGTCTTTATTCCTCTTGGTTCTGATGCCCCTCTGCCCCTCCCCAAGCCCCTGCTGCCAGAGGTCAAGTGTTAAGACATAAGTCAGGCCTCCTAGGGATGGAACCAGCACGGTTCTGTCAGTTTCCCAGGCATTTCTGGGTGTAGGCAGGACCTTCCCTCTTTGGGGGACAGACTAGAGAAGGACCCTAATGCTGACATCATCACCACCACGACCACGGTCATGACTGTCTCTGTCGTACCATCAACAACGGGGGATTACGGAGCACCTGCAAACCAGGCACCGGGCTTGGGACTTCATCCCAAGGCTCCACGGGCTGCCCGGAAGGCTCGCGCACCTCTGAAGCCACCGCTGGCTGCAGGCTGGACGCAGGGAGCCCAGCATGGAGGCTACTGTCATCTTCCAGAGAAGAGATGGCAATGGTTGGGAGAGAAAGCTCTAGGACGAAGGGCTACTGGGAGTGCCGAGCATCACCTAAGATGGCCTGTGAGGAGCACCTGGGGCGGAGCCGGCATGCTGCAGTCACTCAATAAACAGCGGGTTTCAAGACAGACAAATAATGGCAGCTGTGGAAAAACTCTTGTCTTGGGCTGTGAGCAGACCACCAGGTCTCCTGCGGGCACTGGGAGACACAGAAGTGAGAGATGAAGGAACCTCCATGCCCCGGGGCCTGACTCGGGGCCCTGAGCAGGAGGGCAGCGTCCTGACCTCAGGGAGGAGGGGCGGCCGCCGCCCCCAGGCTGCCATGCAGGACTCCCCGTCCAGACCCCATCTGCTCCCCAGGTGCCCGATGCCCGCACGGCTGGAGCCCAGTGACCACACGTGCATCTCAAGGGTCCAGAAGAATTCCTGGGTGTTTCATGCACGTAAATTCCATTCACCACCCCCCCTCCTTGCACTAGATCACAACAGGTCCTAAGGCTGCTCCTGGGGTCAGGCCCCACAAGATTACTGGTTTGGGGTTTTTGCTTTTTTAATTGAAGTAATTCTAATAGGAGAGTTACAGAGCAACTATGAGGAGTTCCCTTCCACCTCTCACCCAAGACGAAGGGTTCAGGCAGGGGAGACACATGGTCAGAACTGTCTGCGAAAGGGCTGCTGGAGGGGGCGGCACGAAGGCTTGAAGGCCAGTCGAGGGCTGATCCCAGCGTCCCAGGACAGTCAGCTGAGGCCGGGTCTCCCTCCCCAGGACCAGCAGTCAAAACCGTTGGGCCCCAAGAATAAATCGTGAAGAAGGCCACCAGCAGCAGCACAAGTCAGGTGGGGCATAAGCCCTGCCGCCTTCAAGGGGGACCTTGGCCTCTCAGTGCCCTGACCTCCCAGTGCCTCAGTTCCTTCCTCTGTAAAATGGGGGTGGTGCTGGTGCCCACCTCGCCGGCTCCAGTGCAGAAGACATGAGCTCATCAGTCACATGCTTCGGGCAGAGCCTTCAGGGACACACCGTGCTGGCCCGTACTGTTGGCCCAGCTTGAAAGGCCTCCAACAGGGAGAACACCAGCAACCCTAGAGCGGCCAGCATCTACTGAGCACCGCCTGTATGCCAGCCCCGGGCTCAGGCACTGGGTACACCACCCCACGGAATCTCCTCGATCACCCTGGGTGAGAGAGACGGTCCCCAGTCCTGCAGTCCAGGTCAGGTCCCAGAGGCTTGCAGAGCGTGGGACCATCTGGAAAGAGGCTCAGCCAGGCCCCCGAGCCCGACGCTCTGATTCCAAGTCCGTGTTCTCAAACCCTACGCCACGCTGCCTCCAAGGCCCAGCAGGGTGACCTTGGCCAGTGACTTCTCCATCTTTGAGAGTGGACGCGCTCCTCTGCGTGCATAAATGCTGCTATGTTTGTTTTCTTTCCACAAAAGAAATGTGTCTCAGCTCTTTACAGTCACACACTTAATCTCGCAATTTACGAAAGAGCAAGTCATGTGACGGGATTCCACAAAAATTCTCTCTCCAGGTTTATGATTTTACAGAAAACTCCAGGGAAAACCGCCTGGAGCGAGTTAAAACCAGATCAGCCATAAACCATGTCCTGGTACAGCCTCACCAAGCCAAGACTCAGATTACTCATTAAATATGTGATAAATATTCGCTTCAGATCAGCAGGAAGTGGGAGGGAGAGAAGAAAAACTTTTTTGCTTCACAAGGGAAAAAAAAACCTATTATAAATAGAGAAAGTTACAAGCTCTAAATTAGTGAACCTAGAATTGGGGGATGGGGTTTTAAAGTCACCCCCTTAGGTATTTTTAAGTAAGGCAGTAAAGGAAAAGGCTACTCCTTGAGTCTCTTCAAGGAGATCAAAGTAAAAGACTCGGGCCTCCTGGGACATGGCCACAGCGATGCCACCATGCCCAGAAAGGGCAGAGCAGCTATGTCCCCGTTCCAGGAGAGCCCTTCCTCTGACCGCCACCCCAGGCACATTCTGCCCGGCCCCTAGCCCCGGCCCCCCACCTCTGCCCACCTGGCCCAGCGAGCCTGCTGGACCGAGGGCCTCTCAGAAACTTCCAGCTCTGCCATCCAGAGTCAGGCAGACTGGGTTCAAATTCTGCCCGGAAGCGGCTCTGTGACTGGGCTCAAAAACCATCACTTCTCAGCCTCAGTTTCCCCCAATGTAAAAGAGAGGGAAAACCCCCACGCAACACAACTGCAGGGTGGTTAAAAAGGCAGGAAGTCTGTACCAGGCCTAGCTAGTGCTAAACAATGCTACATGAGCCACAGCTCTGGAGGAGGTCAGCGTGATTACCCTGATGGTGGGGAGTAAAATTAATACATTTAAAAAACAAAGAAACCCAAACATATTCTGATCCCTCCAACGGGGTTTACTCGGCACAGTATCTCCCCACATAGAATCTGGAGCGGGATGGCCGGGGGTTCTAGCCTGGACTCCACCACTTACGAGCCAGGCGCCCCTGGGGAAGTCACTTAATCCTGAGACTCAGTTTCTTCATCTGTCGAATGGGGATAATGACAGTACGCAGACAACAAGGTTGCATAGGGCTGAATCAGTTAACATTTATAAAGCTCTCAAAACAATGCCTGGGTACGTACACAGTAAATGCCCTATAAATACTTATAATTAAAATGATTTATCATTTATTGAATTTTAGCTATATAATTATCTTTTATTAAAATTCAGGCAAGTCCTGTTTTCCTCTGAGCCTCAGTTTCCCTACCTACCAATTGGAGGATTTCGACCTGATGGGCTCTGAGGACCCTCCTAAGTTCTGAAATTTGCTGATTCCTGTGTTTCTTCTGTCTTTGATCATGCGGTCTCACCGCCCAGACTGGGACTGAGCCACTGGATCCCAGGCCCTGCCCCACAAAGGCTTCCCTGACCACAAAGACAACCTTCTAGAGCACCAAGGGCGTGCCTAACCACACCTAGAAAAACACCACCCTCTGCCTCTTTGTTCCCAATCAAACTGCAGCATTTCCATGAGGGCAGCTACCTTCTTAGAGCTTCTCTCTGGCTCCGCAGCACCCAGAGCTCTGCTGCATACAGAAGGGGCCTAATAAAGGTCAGTCAATTGGTTTAAAACCTAAAGGAACTTGCTGCCAATACTTAGAGAACCAGGGTGATGAATGAGGCCTAGGGAATCACCTAGCCCAAGAAGGGCAAAGAGGTTGCATTTTCAGTGCCAAGTCTAATCAATTACTAGTGCCTGCCTCCCACCCACCCCCACCGGGGCCATGTGCTGAGAAGGATTCTGGGGCCACATCAGAGCTCAGCCAGAGAGAGTGCTGTGATTGATTATTGATGTCTGCAGTGAGCACCGTAAAGCTGGGGGTGGTAGCATGCTGCTCCCCCTAAACTACTCCAATATCCTCCCTTTATAGGGAAACCCAGGTCTCCTGGCCCCCAAAGCACCCTTTATCCAGTCACCACATTCTGAAAGCGGAGCTGTGGCCTTTCAAAATTCAGTGTAAAGGGACACCAAAGAAGACACAAGACCAGAGACAAAAGAAATCCACAAGGAACCAAAAAAGCTGCATAAAACACTGGACTCCCTTTGGTTGTGAAACAAGACTAATTACAGAAGGGCAAAGTAGATGCTCTAAGAAAGACTTTACTCTTTTTAAAGAAAGAAAAGTCTGGAACTCTTGTTCAAAGTAGAAATCTTACAAATTCCTATTGCAAAATAACTCCTGGTCAGCCAACCACAATCTCTATAAATATATCACAAGATCAACAGCCCAGGCAAACAGGGGGAGGGGGAGAATGACTGCGTGAATTTTTTAAAAGTCAAAATAGTCCCTTTCGTAGTTGGACAGGAAGGAGTTCACCCATTTTCCTACAAAATGAGAGGCCTGGGAAGAAAAGAAAGATTTTAATTCCTCACATCCCAACAGGTGCCTACTGAGAAACCTACACGGCCAAATTATTTTGAAATTATTCTACAATTCTGTTTTCTCTGCAGGGGGAAAAAAAATCTGGTACCCTGAACTCATCGGCGCAGCCATGATCTTACAGCGGCTCCCATGGGGTTATTCAGAGAGGGGCCAGTCAAGCGCTCTAATGGGCCTGATGGGGGGGGGGGGGGTATGCCCTACAGGGTCTGGACCAGGAAAAGAGAAGCCAGTCTAGGTACTTAAAACAGAGGCAATTTAATATAGGGATCTGAGGACACAGGTGATGAATAGGTTGTGATCCAAAGTGGGGCAGGCAGGCCTGGAGAGAGAGAAAGGTAAGAGGTGGTGTTACTAGAAGCTGGGGCCATGCAGCAAGGGCTCTCCGATGGGAGTGCACCCAGAGGCTGCTTACACAGAAAATACTGCGAGAGGCAAGAATGAGTGGGGACAAACACCCGGCTCCTCCCTTCTTCCCCTGAACTGTGTCCTCTTCCGTACCACACAGCAATCATGGCTCAGACCTGACGGGACCCTGGAAGTCTGAGAAATGGGACTTCTGGCCACCAGGTCCCAGTCCCCAACACATGGGATGTTTGGATGGCCTTCCCCATACTTTTGCTTCCAGCCTTTGCTCAGCATCTATGACGGAGAGCAAATTCATCGTGTGAGGCCTACTTGTTCCCAATCCATCGGTCAGAAGACCCAAGCACCCAGGAAACACTCCAGAAGGATCCCCCGACCCATCTGGAAGGCTATGTTTATGGGGCTCGTGAGTGGAGGGGCTCTGCAGCACCGAAGTCTGATGCCGGTTGGCAGGCTGAGACGGAAATGCTTCTCGGGTTCCAGAACCTTCCGCCTTCAGGACCGCTACTCCAGACTTCAGATCCACACCGAAACTTCATGGTGGTCTTTTTTGAACCATATCAAGAAACACAAGAGTGTTTCTGTCCCACGGGGCGCGGAGTCAACCCTACGAACCTCTTCATCCTGGTCGTGGCTAAAGGCTTGGTTTCAAACCACACTGTGCAAAGGGCCCTTCCCCTTCACTGGCGGCTCGATTCCCAGCTCCCCCCGGCCACAGGACCAATCTCCCTCCCCTGTCTTCTTAAAGCACTTATTGCCTGAGCCATTCAAATCATATTGATCAACCAGCTGGTACACTTAGTCATCTTTTTATGACCTGTCTTCCAAGCCGGAGCATACATCTTCTTTGGCTAGAGGCCGGGCCTCTGGATTCCCCAGTGCCCGACGCGTGGCCCCACACAAAGAACACATCTACACGGGATCCTTCAGGGGGCAAATGCCTCAGGTTCCCGGGTGAGGCAGGAAGAAGACGGTCTATCAGTGCCCCACATTTGTTTAGCGATCGCCAGGATTTTTACACCGATTACTTCATTTAATTCTTTACAAAGCAGGAGTCACGATTTCCATTTCAGAGAAGAGGGAGCAGGGGTGAAGGGACTTTGCCCACAGTCAGTAGCTGCTGGCAGGGTTGAGATTCAAACCCATGACTTCTTCCAAGACAAACAGCAAGTTTCTCCCCCTCCTGGCTCGCGTCTCCCTTTCCAAGATTCCATGTCTTGCTTCTCTTTCCTGAAATGAACTGATTTAATGAAATCGTTAAGTGATAAAAAGAGTTAATAAATGTGAAGGCACTTAGGACGGGGCCTGGCACAGACTATGTGCTGCTGCCTTCATTGTCACGGTCATCTCTCCATCACCGTAAAACTCAATTCAAAACGTCAACCCCCCAGAGCACCAGCAGTTAGTAAACCTCACGGCCAAAGCAGCGAACTATGGAAAATGCCCGTATTTCATTCAAACGGGAAAAATCAGAGGATGTCAAATGACTTAGCAGTTAAGAGGAGATATTTAAAGATAGAGTAGGACTCTCAGACATCTTCCCAAAGCCCGGAACTCCCCTGTACCAGACAGACAACCACCAACACTTTATTCAAAGTTAGGCCAGACTCTCCCTTCCTGACTGGCCTCATGGAGAACACCTTCGGTGCCCCAAATACGGTCCTTTCTCATCGGTGCACCATCTTTTGAGCCAGAACGCTTGACGTACAAAGAGAAAATGAAGGCCCAGAGTGGAACATACACCTGTGTCCGCATACAATCCACAAACCCCTTTCATGAGTATCAGCCTAACTGCTCCCTTGCTGGGTCCAGGGTGGGGCTCCACAATCATGGGGCCGAATACGTACTTTTGCTGAGGCACAGAAAGATCAATATTCCAGCTTCTAGCTCATGACCTGGCCCAAAGTCTTTGGACCAATAAAACAAGTCAGCAGCTACCAGCCTTGGGGAAGACAGAAGACGAGAAGACGGCACTGGCTCATGTCAACTCTCCCAAGTGGGGTTTTTCTACAAGAACCTCCGAAGCAGCTGTGTGTCCTCAGACGCCACATCCACTGCTCCCTTTGTCTAATTGTGACTTGCCACCGTCACAACTGTATTGCCAACGTTCATCTCCTTTGACCCCGTAACCACTTCGGGGAACAAATTCTGAGAATATCGTACAAAAGAAGGAGAGGGATTCATGCACAAAGATGGCCACCGCATTATTTATAAGAAAAACCGGGAAACAATCTATATGCGCAACGTAAAAAAGTCTCTACTCACGAGGATCAGAATGGATGTCCGTGAACATTGGTGAGCTCCACGAAAAATACTTGGGCATTAAAGTGAAATGACGAGAACAGGATCGAAACTGTGTGTAACCCTGTATAAGCCAACTCTCAAAAAGCGCTTGTTCCGAATGGCTAAGAAAGTCTTCCTCCTTCCTGCTTAGCTTTCTATCATCACTGCTTTTGAGGGAAAACTCATCGTACTTTAACATGCGCTGCACATCTGGAAAGGAAGGTACCGGGGAAAGGTGATTTCCTGGGATGCCCTCCTTCTCCGGAATGAAGACGTGGGACTCTGCAAAGACACCCTCTTACAGTCTGTCGTCGAGGACGAGGGCACTTGAGTAGACGTGGTGGTTGAACGCAGGTACCCACCAAAGCTCCACCCGGGGCTGCCCGAGATGACCGGCAGAGTTTGTTCGAGCACTAAGACTTTCTCTGACAAACGGCGGGAGAGTCATCCTAAGCCTCCCGCCTTTTCCGTAGAGCAGACCCCAACAGTGAGGTTTTTCTATAGTACACAACTGCACCCACGACAACTCCGGGACTGCTACTGAGCGTACAGAGATAGTATGACGGGTCGGCAACTAACGAGAAGACTCGTTAAATACGTCCGAACTCCTCCAACATCCTCAACTCACTGGGAATTACTCCTCCACTTTACAATGGGAGAAACTGACATCCTGAGAAGTGCAGGGACTTGCGGTGGTAGGCGAGTGGATCCACCACGGGAGAATGTTCGAGACAAGCAGTCCAACCGCACGGCACTGTCTGAAACGTGAATGTAGGTCGGGTATCTTTAGTAAGCCATCTTGTTTTGTCCTCACCACGGAACTGTGCCGTGGAGAACACTGTCACCATTTGCTGGGTCTTCCCAGAGTTCCTCATACTGCTGAGATTTTACAGATGAAGAAACGGGCTCAGAGGGGTGAAGCCACTTGACCAAAATCACCCAGATGGCAAGCAACCGGGCCAGTACTTGAAATCAAGCTTTTCTGGCCCCGAAGCCCACACACTCAGCCATCCTGCCACACCTAAATCCGCCAAAAGGAAAGAAAATGAGAGCTACAGGGAGTCAGCCCACACGTCACAATATAAGGAAAACTGTCCAGAGCCATAGAGGTCGCCCAGAAGCAGTAGGTCCCCATGGGGAGCGTGCCATCTGACGGTGGACAGTCATATGGTGAAATAATAACCAGCGATTACGAGGAAAAGGATGGATGAGCTCGGGGCGGGGGGGGGGGTGCTCTTTGCCAGGAGACTCCAGTTCCAGATTGTTCTGTAAGATCCAGCCCTTCCTAACACTCCTTCAGACCAGCCCTAATGACCTAGCATTTTTTTGTCCTCCATATTTAAAGGCCACCATTTTTTAGTGAAACGTTGCGGACCAAATATTTCATTTCCTTTATTCCCCTCTTCCTGGCTTCACAAGTGTAGTAAAAACTTAATGAATCTATAAATTGCTCACTGGCTTAAAATGAAAAAAAAAAAAAAAAA
>CM052813.1:63547668-63602334 GCA_028533885.1 Nasua narica | reverse complement strand
TCCTGAAGACTCAACCAAAATACTATTAGCTCCAATCAATGAATTCAGTATAGTTGCAGGATATAAAATTAACACAAAAAAACCAGTAGCGTTTCTGTACATTCACAACTAATATTCTGAAAAAGAAAGAAATCGATCCCATTTCTAATAGCATCAAAACCAATAAAACACTTAGGAACAAATTTAACTAAGGCAGTGAAAGATCTCTACTCTGAAAACGACAAGACACTGATGAAAGAAATCCAAGACACAAATAAATGGAAAGGTATCCTGTGTTCATGGACTGGAAGAATTAATATTAAAATGTCAATTTTACTACCAAAAGCATTTTATGGATTTGATGCAATCTCTATCAAAATTCCAAAGGACAGGGGCACCTGGGTGGCTCAATCATTAGGCGTCAGCCTTTGGCTCAGGTCACGATCCCAGGGTCCTGGGACTGAGCCCCATGTGGGGCTCTGTGCGTGGTGGGAAGCCTGCTTCTCCCTCTTTCACTCCCTCTGCTTGTGTTCCCTCTCGCTGTGGCTCTCTGTCAAATATGTAAATAAAATCTTAAAAAAAAAAAGAAAGAAAGAAAGAAAGAAAGAAAAAGAATCCAAATGACATTTTTTATAGAAGTGTAAAAAACACTCCCACATTTTATATGGAACCACAAAAGATCCCAAACAGCCAAAGAAATTCTGAGGAAAAAAGATCAAAGCAGGAGGCATCAACTTCCTGGTTTCGAGCTATACTATAAAGCTACAGTCATCAAAACAGTGTATTACTGGCATAAAAACGGACAAACCCATGGAACAGAATCGAGGGCCCAAAAATAAACCTGAGGATGTGTGTTCAACTAACATTTTGACAAGGGAGCCAAGAATACCAAAGAATGCAGAAAAGACAGCCTTTTCAATAAATGGCACCAGGATAAATGGATATTCATGCATTAAATAATAAAACTAGACCTTTATCTTAACCATCCACAAAAATTAACTCAAAAATGAATTAGATTTAGGGGTGCCTGGGTGGCTCAGAGGGTTCAAATTAACCCTCTGTGTGTAAAATTAACACACAAAAACCAGTAGCGTTTCTGTACATTCACAACTAATGTGAATGTCTGCCTTCGGCTCAGGTCGTGATCTCAGGGTCCTGAGATGGAGCCCCACGTCAGGCTCCCAGCTCAGTCGGGAGTCTGCTTCTCCCTCTGTCTCTCCCCCTGGTTGTGCTCTATCTCTGTCTCTGTATCTCTCTCAAATGAATAAATAAAATCTTTTTTTAAAAATGGATTAGATTTAATTAGATTAGATTTAAAAGCAAGACCCAAAACCATGAAACTTCTAGAAGAAAACATACGTAGGATAGGAATTAAGCTCTTTGAAATGGTCTTCGTAATGATTTTTTGGACAGAATACATAAAGCACAAGCAACAAAAGAAAATAAATGGGACAATATCAAGCAAGAAAGCTTCAAAAAGGCAAAAGAAATCATCGACAAGGTGAAAAGACAACCTACAGAATGGGGAAAAATATCTGCAGAATGTGCACCTGACAAGGGGATAATATCCAAGATATATAAAGAACTCCTACATCTCAATAGCAAAAAAAAATTAAAATTAAAATAAAAAAAATAAACAAACAAACAAAAAACCTAATTTAAAAAGGGGCAAAGGACCTGAGGACACATTACTCCAAAGAAGATATACAAAAGGTCAAGAGATCCATGAAAAGATGCTCAACATCACTAGCCATCAGGGAAAGACACATTAAAACCACAATGAGCTATCACCCCACACCTGTTAGAACGGCCAATATCAAAAAAGATAAGAGAACAAATGCTGGCGGAGATGTGGAGAAAAAGGAGCCGCTGTGCACCTGCTGGTGGGAATGTAAACCGGTACAACCCTTATGGGAAACCATATGGCAACTCCCCCCAAAAATAAAAATAGAACCACCGTACCATCCAGCAATTCCACTTTAGGCAGTATATCCAAAGGAAATGAAAACATTAACTCAAAAAGATATCTGCACCCCATGTTCACTGCAGCACTATTTACAACAGCTAAGACATGGACACAACCTAAGCCCATCGATGGATGAATAGATAAAGAAGTTGTGGTATATGTACATAACTGAATATTTGGCCATAAAAAGTGAGGAAATCTTACCATTTATGACAACAGAGATGGACTTAGAGGATATTATGCTAAGCAGATAATTTAGAGAAAGACAAATGGTATATGATTTCATTTATATGTGGAATGCAAAAGAAAGAAAGAAAGAAAGAAAGAAAGAAAGAAAGAAAGAAAGAAAGAAGAAAGAGAAAGAAAGAAAGGGAGGGAAGAGAAGGAAGGGAAGGACAGGAGGGAGGAAGGAAGAAGAGATGAGAAAGAACCAAACTCGTACAAAAAGAGACCCGACTCCTGGTTACCAGAGGTGGAAGGGAGGGGGAGAAGGAACTGGAAGAAGATGGCCAAAAGGTCCAAACTTGCAGTTATAAGATAAAGAAGTCCTAGGGATCTAGTACACAGCACAAGGACTAGAGCTAACACCGCTCAGGGTAAACAGGAAAGTTAAGAGAATAAATCCTCAGAGTTCCCCAACAGAAAAAATTCTTTCCCTTTTTTTCTTTTTCTCTTTATTGTGTCTATGTGAGAAGATGTATTTAGCTCGACCGGCTGTGGTCATCATTCCACAACATGCATAAACCAAACCGTGAAGCTGTACGTCATCAGCTACACGGTGATGTGTGTCACCTGTCTCGCAATAAAACTGGGGGTGGGGGGAAATGGGGGAAAAAAATTAAGAAGGTGGGGTTCCCAAGGTCATGGACGTTGGAAAGATGAAAAAGTCTCCAGGCTTCAAAGTGGCATCGTGAGCTACACCTACCCTCAAGAAAAATGTCAGCAAGTTCCATCAGCGAACTGGGAAACCCCGTTGGATAAAGAGAACGTGGCACGGACCCACACATGTTCTGAGTCAGGGAGCCAAAGCTCAGGACTCAACTCCCAAGATGGAAAAGAGTCGTGATAACTGAAAAGCCACCACAAACTGCTAGGATTTTCACGAGGAGTTCATCGACAAAGGGTTGCCAGCGTTCCCTTCCTCTGAAATGTTAAGAGTTGACAGGAGAGGGTATTGTGTATTTGGGGAAACGGGCCCCAGGCCATCCAGGTTCATGCTTCCTCTCCAAAGTACTGCTTTAATGTGTGTTCTGTCAGGCACTGAGCTAGAACATTTACCGATTTTGTTTCTGATATGCCCCCTATAACTACAATATGGACTACAATAAATATGACCATCCTCACTTTAATCTGATAAGGAAAAGGAGGCTCAGAGACATCAAGTGACTGCCTCAAAGTCACACAGCAAGTCCATCCCCCTCCTCACAGGCAGATACTCAGGCAGTCAGCACTGTGAAAACTCACCCAGGCTTCCTTCAAAAGCCTCCGGAAAGACACCTCCAGCCTCCTCTCAAAGACCTCCTCAATCCAACAACGCCCACCTGGAGCCTAGTTGGTCTTTCGAAGATACAAACCTGGGCCTCTTCTTTCCCTCCTTAGACCCTTCACAGACCTCTCTTGCCGCCAAGGTCAAAGTCACACTCCTTCTCAGCCCCCATTACCTAATGCCCCGGCTGCAACAGGGCTTCTGCGCCCGCTCCCGGCTCGCTCTCTTGCCCGCCACCCAGCCCCGTCCTAGAATCGCTTCCGCGGAAGCTTTCTGACACCCCCAGCTGCCTTCCTCCATGCACCCCCCATCTCCACCCAGCTCCGTGAGGCCGGTCGGAGCCCTTGTGACGTACCCTCTGTCCAGTGGCCCCACTGCTCCACCACATGCGGGCCTGCCTCCTTCCCCAGGCCGTGGGCGACCCAGACACAGGGACAGAGGCCTAGTCACCCAGCACAGGGCCCGACCCAGAGGAGAGACCCTGAGAACAGGCAGGGTGGCAGGACACGTCTCCCTGCGGCATCCTTGTCACACAACACCCTCACACCCTGGGACCAGCTCCAGTTCCGCCCAGCCTCCCCCAGCCTCTCCAAGGGACAATCGCCTGGACCCGCGGCCATGACACTTTCCTCTAATGCTTTCAATCTCCTGGTCCATTCGTTCCTCCCTCAGGGGCTCCACCAGGATGAATGTGGTTGAGACCCCAGAGTCAGAGAAACGAGGGCCAGGGAGACACAGCTCAGGAGAGTGGGGTCTGGCCAAGGGCAAAGCGAAGCGGATGCAGATGCTGGCTCACCAGCATCTAGGGCCCTCGAAGAACTGCACAGGGACCAGAAATACCTGGAAACTGTAACAGCTGCTTTTAGTTTCCAGAGATTTTTGAAGCCTCTTTCTCTTTGTTTTTCCCCTAAACCAGTTACAATTAGCATTGAGGGATATAATTACGTTGTTAGTCTAATTGCCTGTTTGAAGCAGGATCTACAGGGGTTTAATGGAAGATCTGAGGGGGAGGGCAGATAAAATAAAAAGTCGGGATAATCACAGAAGAGCTGTGTCATGTGACTCTCTTCCCAGGTAGAGACAAGGCCTGAACTGCGTCAGAGGCCAGGGAATTGCCTCCTGCGCCAAATGCCTCGCCCGACAGGGCGGGGATCCGAGCTACCAGGCGGCGCGACTTCGCTGGAAATTGATTTTGGAGACACTGACCTAATTAATCAGAAAGCGATCTTAGAAAGGCCCTTGGATGTGGAGCCTTTGCACTATTGCTGTCAGTGACACACTTACACATCGGCGGGCAGTATCTTCCCAGGTGGAGTGGGCGTGGTGGCAGCTCCGGAAAAGCCTGTCACCAGGGGAAAGTGGCTCTGTACAGGCGGAGACACAACTCAGAGAAAAGGTCCTAGGGACACAACTCAGAAGGAGGCCGCTCTGAGCTCAGGAGGAAGAGGAGCATTCTCCTCCAGGGGATGAGCACGACGGAGAGATAGTGAGCACCTCGACAACAGAGGCATTCAAGTGGCATGATCTCGTGGTGAGCATGAAGAGGAACCAGCCATAAGGAAGAACCCAATGCCTCAGAGGGGCTCTCCAAACAGCTCCTGCCTCCAGACCACAGAGACAAAGGGGGTATGGAGCAATAGTGAGGACAGAAAAGTTCTCTTCATATCAGAGGACGCCTCCTGCCTTCTAGCACTGACCCCTCGAGCTATGGGACTTCACTCTGAAGACCCAGCCCTTATATCTCGCTGGCAATGGAAATGTTCCTTCTCTAATTGCTTTTGTCCAAATACAGGCAACATTTTGCAGTAACCAGAAGCTATTTCCACATGGAAAAAGCGAAGTTCCAATGGATTAAGTCAAGGAGCAAGGCAATCTCTTGGGCAATTATGGCCACCAGGATGACCTTGCTGTTGTTCCCAGGCCTTCTCCTCCACCATCCCATTCAATACAAGCACGACATCTGGTCTGGGGACCGAGGAGCCTGCCTTCAGATCCCATCTCTGCCACTGTGATGTTCAGAAAACAGGCAGAGATCAACCGCCGCACAGTCCTTCAGTTGCCCCTAATGAGGAGAAGGGGGGACGTGGAACATCCCCCCAGTTCCAAAATGTAGGAAAGCAGGACACTTCCCTACCGAGCTGGGAAGCCCAGAGATAACAAATTCACCAGACAGGACGGACCCTATCACGTGCCTTCTAAAGCTGCTGCCCCCACCGCCCCGTTCCATCAAAATGTCAGGACTCCCAGCGGCTCGCCCCTGCCTGGCTGGCTGCTAGCAGGATGCCTGGCCCACAGCGGACACCAAAACTATGTGGATGGAGAAATGTCACAGAGTGGGCACTTAACTGGCCACTACCAGGTGGGTCTGTCTGATGAAATAACACGTGTCCTTTTAATCCCGTAAGCCTGGGTCTGCAACATCTCAGCCTCGGGGTCAGAGAAGGCGGCCTCCAAATGCCTTCCCGAACCATCCACGTCCCATGGCCACCTGCCGTCTCTGATCGGACAACGGCACATCTGTGAGGCCTGGGTGCCCTCGGCAATTCTCTTAAAGGGTAAAGTGTGAGGATTTGGGTTTCCAGGCAAAGATGGACACTCAGATGCCATGGAGTTGGGCAAGGAAGTCTCTGCTTCCCTCCCACGCCGCGCCTTCTCACTAACTTGTGTCTGGAAGCAGAACTGTCCTATTCCACATCTCAGCGCTGCCTGCGAGAAATGAGTTCTACCGGGTTTTCTGCATTTTCCCCATTCAGGGTTGACAATGGCCATGGAGTGTGCTTGAGGCCCTCAGTACAAAGGGAGCAAAAATTCCACTGCGCCATTTATGAGGCTGCACTGCACATATGACCCAGAGCAGAAAGACTCATTGAAATCCAATAAAGATGAGGGGCGGGGGGAGGCGCCTCTGTTCCTGGAGGCCCACGGAATCTCCTTCCACACAATCTGCTTGGCTCCGCCATCGACTGAGGGGAAAACAAGCTGCCATTCTGACACTCTTTGTCAAGAGCAACAAGATGGCAACTAAGGGGACTTCCTGGACTCGCCCTTCTCCCCCACATTCCTTGAGGCCTTCAATTTAAAGGCCTCAGAAGTCTGAGGCAGCTGTGGTTTTCTTGGGAGGGAGTAGGGGGAGTAAAAGTTTATTTATAATAAAACATAAAAATAGAGCTGAGGCACTTTTTTTCCAGTGGAGACAATAGCTGGCTGTTTTCACATCCTAAAAGGCCAGGAGAGCCCGTACCTATGCAGAAGCCTCCATGTCAGGGCTGGTTCTGGCCACACAGTGCAGCCAGGGAGACGTGAAGGCCCAAATGGTGTCTCCCAAGGACCTGACCCTGAGCTTCAGAACAGAAGACGGAACTCTCCATTTGGTTCAGCATGTGGCCATGGGAGTTGGAAGGTTCTAGAAGGAGCCTTTGTGTCAAGCCCTGTGCTGGACTTGATGGATACCTCAAGGAACGTGCTATCTAGGAGGGCCAAGATGGCGTCACATGGAATGCAGATCAATGCCGTTGAGTATACGTCAATCATTTGTACCACCTCAGCATTCCCTATCCACTAGGTGTGCACCTGGTGCAGTATCTGCCACACATCCCCTCGCACATCACAGTAATACTGTGGGGTAGGTGTTCCATAGCTCCACGGTCCAGATGAGGAAATAGAGAATGACTGAGATTAAGTTTCTCCTTCAGGCAGAAAAGCCCAGGTTCAAACCCAGCTCTGATTCCCAAACTCCCTGAATGATCCCAACCAACCACCGGGGAGGGATTCCCTAAAAGGTCCCAGGACAGATTCTTTGTCAGGAAAGCCAAATGGGGATGAGCGTGCCCCCTCCCTCTCTCTTTCCCTCCCTTCCTTTCTTCCTCAAAGCCGCCCTGAGCCCCTCTGAACTCTACCCACACAATCTGAGGGAAGAGAGCTGCGGAATACAACAGGCCTCCACTTGGAAGGAGAGAGAGGAGAGACAAGAGAGATGCCACCAATGTAATCCTCAGCACAGAACCACAGCCGGCCAGGAGGAGGCCTTCCTTCCCAGAGCCCAGCACAACACAATCAACGGGCTGCAGGGGAAGGAGGCCCATCTCTGGAAACAAGCGGCTCCTAGCCATAAAGCCTGGGGAGCAAAATGGCACCTGGGAAGGTTCCCCTGCATAACCCACCACCGGGCTCCCCTTGAGTTCTGTGAATACAGGGGAGCGTAAGGGCATGAGACCCCCCCCCCAGCCTACACACAGCACGTAAGCACCCAGTACACCACCCACCTGCCCCGCCACCCCTGCAAATGGTATTCTCACACCCCACTCCAGAGGAGGAAATGAAGCTCACACATCCTCACTCCTTGGTCTACAATCGGTAGAGATGGAAGAGGCTCCAACGATGATTAACATCCCCGGCCTGCCCCCACCTCGCGTAAGTAATTACACACGGGGTCAGGTCTACAGTCCCTCTCTGTAGGGCCCAGGTCTGCAATCAGGGGAATGAAGGTGGGGCGTCTTGAAGGAGCGAAGGGCTGTCTGTCTCTGTGAACTCATAGGAAATCCCAGGACTCCCTGTTTCCTTGGAAAACAGTTTCTAGACTTGTCACCTATAAATTGTCTGAATCTTTCTTTTTTAGAAGGTTTCCCCTACTTCACTAATTGCTTTCCACTGCCTTTCGCTCTGTAAATTTAATTAACCTGCTGTGTGACCCTGGGTTAGGCGAGCCACCACCCCTTTTCAAACTCAGTTTCCTTCCCTATAAAATGAGAGCAGGAATCTCGGCGCCCTGACAGCTCCGCCATCCCAGGATTCCGTGACAGGGCTCAGGCTTAGCACGTGACCTTGATGTCGTTGGCTGCTTTGGCCTGGAGCTTCCCAGAGCGCCTGGACCATCCTGCTCGGAACGGGCCCCGGCCCTGAGTCAGTGGCTAGCTCTCAAGGTCTTGCCTTATCCTGGATGAAAAGACAGGACGGCCTAACTTGGCAAAGTCCCCTCTGGCCCTGATGGACCCCCCCAAAGCTCGAATTTGCCTCCAGCATTTCAGCGGAGCTGCCAGTCCCTGGGTGTAGGAGAAACTCCAGATCAGGGGCTGGATCAAGAGCATAAGCATGAGGCTGAAATTGTAATAATAATAACTGACATTTATATCACGCCTTTCATCCCCAAATCCCAAATTAATTAACTTTTTACGAGACATTTTTAAACTAGTGCCATTTAATAAAATTCTATTAGGAGAAGTCTTTTTTTTTTCCCCCAGCCCTATATTTTTATTAACAGCCACCAAAAATATAATTTACAGCCAACCTAAAGCCAGTCAAGAGAGAGACAGGGAGTGGCTGCTTCTGCCAGTGAGAAAGCAGGAGATCTAGCCCAGGCCACCGGGGCTGGCCCCCTGGCCTTGCTGTTAGGGGTCTGGGTCCTCTGGGGTGGGGGTGAGGGGGAGTGCGGGGGTGGGGACGGGTGGCTCTACAGGACTGAGTCTCAGCCCTGTACCATTCATCTCGTATTTATTGATCATCTATATTCTGCAGCCACTATGGGAGCTGCCATGCATAAATCGAGCAAACAAAGCACTCGGGTCCGTGCATTCTTGGGGTAGAGAAACGTGAGACGGTACCTTAGGTAACTAGGTAGTTGTAATTGTGCTAGGTGCTAAGGAGAGAGAGACCAGCTCCGGCTCCGACAGCGTCAAACAGGGAACATGATCTAGCCTGGAGCCGGGGGTGTGGGGGACAAGAAAGACCTCCCTGAACAACTGATTTTTTAACCTGAAAAAAATGGCTTAGTGTAAGCTAGGCAAAACGTGGGGGTAGAGGGAGGGGGCAGAATCCAGGCCATGGGAACGGGCTATGTGAGCGCGTGGAGGCTGGGAAGTGTGTGGCACGTCTGAAGAAGGAAAAGAAGGTCTGGGGGGGTGGGGTGGGGGGGTGTGCAAGGTGGGGTCGGAGAGATGGTCAGGCGGGGGGAACGCCATCCTGAGAATGGAGAGCTGAGCAAGGCTCAGAGGACATACACGACCGATGGGCCCTTTTAGATAACTGGGTCACAGCTGACCCGTATACTCTTCTGTCTGGAGAGTATCACCTCTTTATGCGCACCTGCGACGCCTACACTGTCTGACACGCTTGCCGCCGGCCACGTGGGACTGCAGAGCGTCTGAGACGCGGCTAATCCAAAGTGAGATGTGCCGTCCGTGAAAAATGCACCCTGATTTCGAACACTTCTCGCGACATTAAAAAAAAAAACAACAGGTATGCTGGACTGACAGGAATTTTTTATATTGGCTACATGCTGAAATGACGTACTGGCGATACTGGGTTTGAGAACACATCAACATTAATTTCATCTGTTTCTTTTTCCTACTTTTACTGAGGCTACTAGAAAATTCAAGGTCATGTAAGTGGCTCTCCTCCTGTTGGATAGCTCCGTGTTATGTATTTAAGAACAAAGGATTTTAAATAAAATATGTATTCCTCTACTGGGGGGTGGAGGGGGAGATGAGCATTCATGGCTACTGTGGCTAGGTTAAGCCCAAGAGCGTTATTTATCTGGTCCTCGCTCTGACCTCCAACAAACCAGAAGAGGAAGGTGGAAAGGGTAGGATTTCCTTCTAAGAGGCAAACCAGCTCCAACTATCACCATCTCATTCCCCATCCAGATTTAGTTAAGGGGAAAAAAGGGGGGGGGGGTTAAAAGAAGTAAACCCCAAAACCCAAAAGTCTTTTGACTCCCACTTCCTGTGTCACAGTGAAGAGAGATCAGGGCAAGATCGAGGTTCTGCAGAATCACCTGGACTCCTTTTCAGAATTCAGGACCAAGCTCCCTTTCCTGACATTGGCAAAGGATGGGACAGTCAAGGCTGAATTAGGGGGCCTGGGTCCCAAAGGTCTCACAAATAAGTGGCCTGGAATGTTCTCTTTTTGGGGGGAGGGCAGTTCACATTCTTTAAAAAAAATTTTTTTTCAATTAGGTGCCATAATTTGAAGTTTAGGAAATTTTATGTAAAACTCCAGATTCAGAACTTCTCTTTTAAAAAAACAAACAAACAAACAAGATCAGAAGATCTGGCCACGCTGGGCCTATGTTCTGACATGACCACAGTCCGCTGCAGCTGGACAGCACCAGCTCCCGAGAGAGGGCGTATGGGGGCTCCCAGTCCCACTGCGCGAAGGGCCCGCCCCGCCCAGATACACCTGCGTTCTCGCCAGAAGCAAGCCGCTGAGCACATCACACATGCTTTGGAACCTCTGTACGGGCGGTAACCATTGTCCAGAACGGTTCCCTCTCAGGTCCACGGTTAGCGCCTTAGCCGACACTGTTCTCCAGAACCCTGGGGTGGAGGCCAAGTTTGCACTCACCACAGGGCTACTGCAGTAATTCACGCCCATCCCACTTCCTTCACCGGACGCCAAGCCATCTGAGAACAAGGCTCACATCCAGCTTTGCTCCCCTGTCCCATCAGCGCCAAGCAGAAAAGATGCTCAAGAATGTTCGCTTTGTGAACCATGCCAAGAGGAGCGAAAGCGTATTGGAAAAATCATACCCTACCCTTGCCTCCTCCCCAGCCAGATTTCTTCTGGTGATGTTTCTAGATATGGCTGTGACCATCGTCAACCTGGTGAAACCAACCTAAAACACCCCTCTAAATAAATTACACTTTCACCAATTACCTTGAAGCCCAAAAAAGTCATTAGACGTTGAAAATTATATGGAGTCTGGAATGACTTTGAACCCATGTAACCACCATAAATAGCTCTTTCTGTTGAGCGAACGAGAATTTCTTGATTGCCCTTTTTGAAGCTGCCGGAGCCCTGTCTTGTTGCTATTAAAATGAAGTTTCACAATGGTCCTAAACCAGTTCTTCTCGTTTTCTTGAAAGAATGGATTGTCATTCGGCCACAAATAAAATCTTTCATAAAATGGCAAATGCAAGGGGACCTGCCCAGCGAAGTGAGAAGCAAGCATTTCTCCGTGTCAGAAAAAGGGAGCACTGACTCACCGACTGCTCCACAAGCGTTTCCTGAGAAGCCATTCCACGCGAGACCCGGCGGTGCACGGGAGAGTGACAAGAGTCACAAAAGGCCATCAGAGGGCATGGCTGGTCACGCAGTAGGACATCTAACTTTTCAGGTGCTCCATGCACATGAGCACAGGGATGCAGTCCCTTCTCCTCTTCAGCAAATGAAAGGCTTTTTGAACCCCTGGATCCCACCTTCAACCAAGTGACATCAATCAGGAAGACAAAATACAACGGAAAAACAGAAGAGACTTAAGATTCAGACGTGAGAAATGATCTCCCAACCTACTCCTCTGTGTGAGATTTAAAAAAAAAAAAAAAGTATAACTGTATCTAAAAACTTATGAAGCTCCATCATCTTGAGTAGGGAGAATGAGGCTCTGAGAAGGTCCTTACTTGTCTGACCTCAACGTCCCACTCAAGAGCCCACCCCTTCCTCCATCTGATACCTTCGGGGGTTATGGAAAGAGAAGCTCCCGTTACTGATGACCACGCCAGACACCGGGCGATGCCTTCTGCTAGCCAGCGACTTCATCTCCCAAGCATGTGGGAGGAGCTCTTTTCATCTGCCTCTTCCAGATGGCTTGGAGAAGGTCGACCAGCTGCCCAGCTGCATGTGCATCCCCAGTAATCCAGTCACCATGGCCTCAGTGGATACCCAACACTGACCTGACATGCACTCGTCTCATCTCTCCAGAGCCGAGAACAGAACACAAATAAAGCCTGGAGTTTTCAGAGCACATGATCCAAGTGCTAAGGAGGAGAAACAAGACGCCTAGACACACCCAGATCCCATTTCCGAGCTCCCAGAACAAAGAGGGATCCTAAATGCTTCCACAGTGGGGAAAAATAACGGTGGAGCAACAAGATGGTCTTTTACACGGCTCATCTGCACGGGCCAGAAGAACGCAGAAGCTACAGGGCTCTGCGAAAATGGCCCCGGAACCTAGAACCCAATTGCAAAGCACCCCATCATTCAAGTGTGAGGAAGAGTGAGGACTTCTTCCGAGACACAAACCTTCTGCTACCACCCCCAGCACCTTTTCTGAAAAGCATTAAGGAAAACAAACCCAAAAGAACCTCAGAGAATTTAAAAAGGAAGAGAAAGAAATCCAACAAAACAGAGAGACGTCTAAATAGGGAACACGGAGCAATGAAGCTCCAGGCGGCTCTTAGGAAATACCCAAAAACAGAAGGCGTGTTTTCCTACGCTGGAAATAAAATTCCATTATCATATTAACCAAGAAGAGCTTATGGAGAGAGGATAAGGAATGTCTAAGTGCATTTAAGGGCCAAATATTTGGGGGAGGAGGGGCAAGGATGGGGGGAGGGGCTTGAGAGTAATTACAGATATTAATTAATTCCTGCCCAAGTTTAAATGTTTGTCTAAAATTTAAGCATAAGAAAAAAAATAAAATAAAAAATAAAATTTAAGTAGAAGAAATGAGAAACAGGGTCATGACTTCTAAATCAAAAGGAGAGGGGCAAGCAGCAGAAGTATAATTAAAAAACAGAAATAAGGACACAGGTTAACTAAAGAAAACTTTGACGATCCAACAGTAAGAATCGTCAAAAAGGAAAGGAAAGGAAGAAAAAAAACATCATGGAAAACCAAAAGCAAAATAAGGTAGCAGAAAGAAGCTAAACTTAGGGGCACTTGGGTGGCTCAGTCGGTTAAGCACCTGCCTTCGGCTCAGGTCATGATCCCAGGGTCCTGGGATGGAGCCCCCGCATCAGTGGGGAGTCTGCTTCTCCCTCTGCCCCTCCTCCCTGTTTGTGTTCTCGTTCTCTCTCAAATTAATTAAATCTTAAAAAAAAAAAAAAAAAGAAGAAACTTAAACAAGCAATCGCAATAAATATGGGTGGTATATAAATCCCCCCATTAAAAACCAAGGTATTGCAAATGGGGGCAGGGGGACGAAGGAAAGGCCCGGAGCTGAAACAGAGAGACCCGGAAAGGCTAAAAGCAAAAGGGAAGGAAGATGCACGATGTTAACAATGAGGAAGACAGGCAGTGGACACAGGGAAGCTCTCCGTACTCATCCGCAACTCCACTCCCCGTCAAGTCTTGAGCTGTTTCAAAACCAAGTTTTTCTTTTCTTTTCTTTTCAAGACTTTATTGGGAGCAGGGAAGGGGAGAGAGAGAGAACGTCAAACTGACTCCACGCTGAGCACAGAGCCTGACACAGGGCTCAATCCCACCACCCTGAGATCATGACCTGAGCTGAAATCAAGAGTCGGACGGTTAACTGACTGAACCACCCAGGTGCCCCTCAACACAGCAAGTTTTTCAAAAAACAGGGATTCACACAATGACACCAAGACATATGTCAATAGAAAGCAGAAATGGCAACAGACTCCAAAAAAAAAAAAAAAAAAAAAAAGAATTACAAAGGGCAAAAAGTTTAATGGATATAAAATTCAACCACCAAAAGGATATGTAGTAATGACCTTTCACATAGCCATAAAATACATAGAGCAAAAATTGCTGAAAATACAAAGAGAATTGGAAAAAACAATTGGTTAAGACAGGAGATTGCAGCATACCTCCCCCAAAATGGACAGACCATGAAGATTAAAAAAAAAAAAAAAAGGCAATAAAGGACTTGAAAAACACAATCTGCCAATTTGATATATTTTATATGTACTTATAAGACAATGCGCATCTTTCCAAAAATCCATGGAACAATCACAAACTGATCACGTGATCAGCCACAAAAGAAAACCTCAGTAATTTTTTTAAATTAGAAATTACACAGGCCATATTCTCTGACCACGAAGCAATAAAACTAAAAATTAAACAGAAAGAGCCACAAAAAGTTTAACCACTTGGAAATGTAACCCAAAGGTTATTTAGAGTAGTATTTTTTTTTAAGAAATTAAAACAAACTGCAGGCTGTTTAAAAAATGAACAATGAAAGCACTATATAGCAAAAGCCCATGGGATATTTCCAAAGCAGTCACTCAAAAAAGAAATGAGGAAGAAAAAATTCAAAATAAACCAAAAGTAGAAAATGAGCAAAAATAATTAGAAGCTAAAGAAACAGAAAACAAAAGACCAGATAATAAAAGCAAGAGCAAGTCCTTTGAAATTACTAATAAAATAGCCAACTCTACCCCTCCACACCCATGCATCCAGCCAAGAAAACTAAAAATAAATTTAAAGTATTAAGAGACGAGAAACCGGCTCTAACTACACAATCAGAAGAAGGGACAGAGGGAAGGAGGGAGAAAGGAATACCTTATATATTTTCAATTTTATATTTATCTGTTCTTAATGCATAAAAAAACAAACCGGTTCCCAGATAATAAAAATTACCCAAAACTGACTCAAGAGGAAATAGAAAACCTGAATAGATCAATAATCAGAGGAAGAAATTGGAATTATAAAGTTACTGGGAATATTCAAATAATTTTACTGGCAAATTCTATCAAATCCTCAATAAACAGATCACATCTATGTTTTCTAAATTGTTAGGGGGAGGGGAGCATTTCAATTCTTGCTACAAAGTCAACATACTCGTCCTATTAAAACTGGGTAAAGAGGGGCGCCTGGGTGGCTCAGTTGGTTAAGTGTCTGCCTCTGGCTCAGGTCATGATTTCCAGGTCCTCTGATTGAGCCCTGCAAGAGGCTTCATGCTCGGCAGTGAATCTGCTTCTCTCTCTCTCTCCCTCCCTCTGCTCGTTCTCTCTCTCAAATAAACAAACAAAATCTTAAAAATTAAAAAAAAAAGCTGGGTAAGGGGACGCCTGGGTGGCTCAGTCAGTTAAGCAGCTGCCTTTGGCTCAGGTCATGATCCCAGAGTCCTGGGATCGAATCCCGCATCTGGCTTCTTGCATGGTGGGGAGCCTGCTTCTCCCTCTCCCTGCTGCTCCCTGCTCTTGTGCTCTCTTTCTCTCTCCTAGCAAATAAATAAATAAAATCTTAAAAAAAAAAAAAAAAATGGGTAAGGACAGGGACGCCTGGGTGGCTCAGTAGGTTAAGCATATGCCTTCAGTTCAGGTCATGATCCCATGATCCTGGGACTGAGTCCCACAACAGGCTTCTCGCTCAGTGAGGAGCCTGCTTCTCCCCCTCCCCACTCACCCTGCTTGTGTGCACACATGCGCGCTCTCTCTCTTCCTCTCCCCCTGACAAATAAATAAATACAATCTTTAAAAAAAAAAAAACTGGGTAAGGATCACTTAAAAGATAGAAAATTGTAGATAAATTGTATGTAAGTACAGATGCAAAATTCCTACACCAATGTTAGCAAATAAGAGATGGCACTAAATCACAAAAGTAACCAACTCTAAAAATAAACATCAACCTACATCTTCTGGGCAGTCTTGACATAAAAGAAAAAAATTATAGGGCGCCTGGGTGGCTCAGTGGGTTAAAGCCTCAGCCTTCGGCTCAGGTCGTGATCTCAGGGTCCTGGGATCGAGCCCCACATCGGGCTCTCTGCTCGGCAGGGAGCCTGCTTCCCTCTCTCTCTGCCTACTTGTGATCTCCCTCTGTCAAATAAATAAATAGAATATTTTTAAAAATTATATAATTCACTAGGAATTTTTAAAAATTTCTGTAAAGGGTTCTCTCTCAAAACTCCTCAATCTTAACAGAATGCTAGAGCTAGCCCCAATTAAAGTTAGGAATGACCAATGATGCTCAATGTCACTACCATATCACTCAAAACTATTCTGGAAATCCTAGTCAATGTAGAAAGAATGGAAAAAAGAAACAAGAAGTATAATTAGTGAAAAGGAAGAGACAAACCTGCTATTCTTTGTAAATAGGATTATCTACATAAAAAAATCCAAGAGAATCAACTGAAAAACTATTAAAACAAAAGAATTTAGCAAAGCAATCAGATACAGGATAAAGAGTCCCATCAATGGCTTTCCTACACATAATAATCAGTTAAAAAATATAATAGGAGGAAGAATCCCATTCCCAGGAGCAACACAAGTCATAAAACACCAAGAAGCAAACCTAATACAGTTAAAAGGTGTAGTAATTAAAACAGCTGGAAAAATGGCACAGAATTGAGTATGGTCCATTTAAAACAATAAGGTCCAGAGGCAGACCCACATATACCTGCGCGTTCAGAAAACTGTAAATGCGTCACTTCGGATCAGTGGGAAAAGGATGGGACTCATTCAATAAATAACAGTTGTGATCTGACACACTGAGAAGGCCAGAGCATCACTCCTGAGTCTTCCTGCAAAATACGCTTCACCTGTTCCTAGTAATAAGGAAACACCCGACAGACCCAAAGTGAGGGTCATTCTGTAAAATAACTGGCCCACACTCCAGAAAAAAGACAAAGGAAAAAAAAAGTCAAGGTCATAAAAGAGGAAGACTGAAGAACTAATTCAGATGCAGAGACTAAAAAGAGTGAATGCAGCTAGCGATCCAGGGTTCTTCTCTTAGGAAGAACGTTCCTGGGACAGAGGGCGAAACAGGAATAAGGTCTGCAGATGAGTTGAGAGTATTCATCAGCGTTCATGCTCCAGGTCTGACGACTGCGCAGGGGTTATGTAAGTGCATGTCCTTGTTTTTAGGAAATACGTTCTCAAATATCGAGGGGTAAAGGAACAGCATACCTGCGATTTTGTCTCAAATGATTTAGGAAAGGAATTACAAAAGAGAGCAATCTCTCTATATATACAACTAAGAGTGTCGCTGGGGGCAGGAAAGAGAAAGGGAATGTGGAAAATGTTATCGTTTGGGGAATCAGTGAACGTGACAGAGGAATTTCTTTGTACTATTCTTACAACTTCTCTGTAAGCCTGAAATTATGTCAAAATAAGTTTTTAAAAAGGAAAATGTGAGTCGCAAGGCCCCTTGGGACAGCAGTGGTTTCATCCATATATAGCATTATTAGAAAACATGTCTTAGAATTATAAACACCAAATTCTGGATTGTTGTTACCTCTGGAGAAGGGGGAGATTGAGCCTGGGGAAGGGGGTTTCAACCCTCTGTAAAGTTTTATTAAATAAAATCAGATGTGGCAAAAACGAATAAATAAAATCTACAAATAAGAGTCAGACACCTGGAAAAATACACAAAAATAAATGCCAGATGGATTAAATAGCTAAATAGGAAAGAAAAACACTAAAAAATACTAAATAAATACAAAAGAATTTCTTTTAAGTCATATTAGAAGAGGTATTTCTAAGCATCTTCAGAAAACACAAAGTAAAACAAGGACAGAAAATACTAGTTACCAATATGCCAGGATCTGTTCCAAGCATTTTACATACATATTCTCTCAACTGATCCTTATTACAACCCAATGATGTAGGTTCTGTTACTCCTGGTACACAGAGGAGATTCAGAAAGGACCTTTAGTCAACAGGCCCAAGACACCTCCCAAACTCCAAGCTCTGCACCAATCCCCATCCTTCTATGCTGCTCATGGCAGGAAGTCCCCGGTTCTTTGAAACCTCCACAGAGCAAACAAAATAATCTAGGAGCAGCCAGATTCTAGAAGGTTCCAGAAAATTCCCATTTGCTCTTTCAATAAACATTTACTACTCCTTTTTTAAAAAATCTTATTTTTTTGGCACCATAGTAGACACTACTTATTTTACTTATTCCTCATGCCATCATGAGGTAGCTTTCTCTATACCTCTTTTCAAGCTGAGATAACAGCAGCTTAGCTCCCCCAGGGGGTGAGTTACTCAAGGTAGCATCTGGGTCTGGCAGAGCTGGGATTTGAACCCAGAGCCCAAATCCTGATCACTGAGCTGCATCACCTTTCTACCGCGTGCTCAATGTGCCAAACTCGGTGAGAAGCTTCCCCTGGAGCAGAAGGAAGATCCCCCTCTGTGGTTTCAAGTGAACCTCCTCCTCCCCTGGGATGTTGGAAAGAACAGGCCCAACCTGTTCGTGCTACAGCAGCTGGCCCCCTCCAGGTGCCGGTGTGCACAGAGCTGCAAATAAGCATGAATGTGAGCCATTAAGCAAACGTTTGTTGAGCAGCTACTATGTGCCAGGTCCTGGGGACAGAGTGGGGAGTAAGAGAAAACTTCACCCCATCCTCAAAGTGCCTGCAGTCCAGAGGACTGAATATGGCACTTCACCACTAAGGATGAAGCCGATTAAGACTGGCTGGAGATAGGGGAAGAAGGGAGTTAAGAAGGCTGCACAGAGACCCCAAAAACCCTTCTTTTTTCAGAAGCAAAAGAGACCCAGAAAAAATTATTTATGCAAAGGTCACATAGCCAGGAAGTAGAGCTCAAATTCAAGGTTTCCAACGCCAGTCCTGGGGCAGTGCCCCTTCTCTGGGGTGAAGCAACGCAAGACACAGGGCACAGCGCTAGATGTTTCCAGGGCTGGGTAGACAGTAGGCGGTGCTTCTGGCCCTGGGAGTACCTCTCATATCAACGCGGCCTCACAGGAGGCTGGCAGCGGCTACTGGCTTGGCCACTCTTGGACCTGTCCCTTGATTGGGGGTCTCCCACTTTAGCTCCTAAAATGGCACACTTAACCTTGGCCAGGCGCTCCACTCAGTGAGCCTACTGCAGGGGGCCATAGTGTAGTCTGGGAAGAAGGGTCCATCTGCTTCCATGGGGGCACTGGCCTAAAAGGTCAGAGCAGCAACCCTGGCCAGTCTCTCCATCCCAGAAGTCCCCAGAACCCGCGCCACAAAGCCACTTTCCAACAGGCAGGGAGCTGGCCGGCCAGGGCCCCACACCAGCCCCAGGGCCTCCAGCTGGACTGTCCCCACTCCCCCTCATCCCTGACCAGCCCGCCAGCCTGGCAGCCATTCATAAAATCGGGCCCTGAGTCTGGGGCCGATGGGGCCAGCGCTTGGGGAGGGCTCCCGAGCATCACTCGGCCTTCGTGAGCCCCGTTCTCTCTCCAGCCCACCACAGCTCCTTCGCACAGCTGCCGTGGCAAATGCGTTTAGAAAGCATAAAGGGCTGTACAAATAGGACACCCCAGGAGCCCCCAGCCTCGACACGCTCCGGCCAAGGCCGAGCATGTCTGTCCTCAGGCCCAAGGTCTCCCTTACATCCTCACGTGCGCCCCGAACACACACAGCTCAGGAATTAACGTAATCCAGCTCGTATCACGAGCCGGCTCTGCGCTGCACGCCTAAAGGCCGCTGCTGAACCAACAGGCCAGAAGGCCCATGACCAAAGGGATGTGTCCGCTTCCGAGTGCCCCCCGGGAGGCTGTGTTCTCGTGCCGGCAATCCCATTTGGGGGCACACATGTGCACATCCTCCTCCTCATTTAAGGCCGGCTCTGCGCTGATGAAAAGAGCGCCCAGTCCTCGGGGGCTTACCATAAACCACGCTCCGGCCGTGCACCGTGCCTTCCGCCCACGTAACCCCTGCAACCCCTGCGGGTCATGGAGACAGCTGGCGCCATGACTGCGCTCACTTTCCGGATGACAAAGGGTCACCTGCCCACTGGCAAACACTGGCGGCAGAGCGGAGCCTGGGGTGGGCTCCCCCGGCCTGTGGGCGTCCTCCCCACTGCTCTGCCACCTCCGGAGCCGCTCTCCTCTAGCCCCCTTCGAAAACGAGAGCAGTGCAGAGCACAAGGCCCAGGCACCCCCTTCCCCCAGCCCCCCGCCATGGTGTCAGCCCCAAGCACCACATGCTGAGGAATTTGGGCTCCTGCTCACTGTCCTCTCCTCCACCGTCCTCCCCTCCACCGTGACTCTGTCTTCGCTTTCAGCAACAGCATCAGCTCGGGTGACCCTGGCCACTCGGTTCTTTAATCTCCTTTCTGCCAATGGCCTTCCTGTCCCCCCACCCCCAGTTCAGATACCTGAACCCCGACCTCACCAAGGACCCACCACGCCAACAATCTCAATCGTGAGCACTCCAGAACCCTCCACTAGGCCTGCCCCAGTGGGCCCTCCAACCCAGCACCCAGCTCCCCCTCCCCTCCCCCGCCGCTACCCTACCCCAGCTAGAGCCAGCCCATGGCCATCACTCCCCATCTCCACTATCCTTTCACTCCCTGGCAAAACCCCAAGTCAACTCCTGCCTACCTTGTGCTGGAGGAACATAGGCAACCACATGGATTGTCTCACTTTAAATTTACGACCACAAACCTCAAGTGGGCCCTTAGCACAGCCCAACCATTTCCCGCCTCAATCCGCCCTCCTGCATGAGCCTCTGAGATTCTCCCCTTTCCCCTCAAACCTTAGATGACCTGCTCTCTGCAGACGGCTACTTTCCAAGAGAAGAAAGGAACTCATCCTCCCCTCAACACACACCCCAAATCCCTCAGGTTACTGCCGCTGTACCGAGGAGTCCCTCTTCCTGCCGGGCACCCCAGCTGAATGTACCCCCGACCCGGACCAACGGCCCACGAGGGCGCTGGGCCCCATCCCCTCCTCCCAGCCCGAGGTCACCGCTCTGGCAAGGCTCCCTCCTCTCCCCCTCGACATCGCTTTCCCTCCTCTGCTGCGTCCTTCCCGTGACAAGAACCGGTGGCTATTCCAGACCAGGGCCAGGGCCCCATCCATCCCTGTCCCTGCCTGGCCCCCATTCTTTTGATTCCCCTCCACTCCAGCTGGCCACCCCTGTCCCTGAACTGCCCTCTCCCCAAGGTCACCAGCAACCCACCCTCTTGTTGCCCAGCCCAGTGGACAATGCTTCGTGTTCATCTTGGTTGGCACACTTGATCTCTCCTTCCTTGCTGAAACTCCCTCTGCCTGGCTTTGAGGACCCCTCACCTCCCGGTCCCCTCCCACCTTGGCCCCATCTCTTGGCTGGGTGTCCTGCCTCTTCCCAGGTCAGGGCCTGGCGCTGGGATCCCTCTCTACCCACACACACATCCTAGGTGACTGCAGAGTCCCAGAGTGAAAGGCCCTCCTCCACTTGCTGATGATTCACGGACTTCCTAGCTTCCAGCCTGGCTCCTGATAGCCCACTTCCTGCTTACCTCAGAAGCACCTTGCACTTTCCTTTGGAAGGGTTCCCAGTGCCCACCCACCCCACTGACTCCAGTTCCTCCCTGAGCCCCCGCCCCACGAGGCAAAGGTGCCACTGATCTCCAGGACCCCAGGACCCCGGGACCCCGGGTAGCATCTGGCCTGCAGTAACGGCCTCACGCCGCCTTCCCCACACTCTCCATCCAAGCCAGCAGTAGGTCCCCTGTGGGTATCGATGCTGACACTCACCTCACCTGACTCCCCGCTCACCACTTCTCCTTCAGCTCCCCGGCCCTCTCCTCCCTGCCGGCAGGACCTCTCCTCTCCCCTGGAATACCCCAACCAGCTCTTCCATTTTTTTCGCTCTTTACTGCAGCCGAGATGCTTAAAAATATCAATCAGCTCCGGTAAACACCCCCGGCTCAAAACCTCCTAAAATCCTTCCCCCAAACCCTCCAGGATCCAGTCCGCCTCATCTCACTTTGCACTTCACTTCCCCCAACCAGTCACCCTGGCCTTTTACTATTCCCCCAACATACCAAGTCCATTCCCACCTCAGGGCCTTTGCTCACACTGTTCCCTCCACCTAAAATGCCTTTCCCTTCTTTCCCCACCAACACAAGACAGGTTTCCTCATTTCAGTTCAGGTCTGTTTGTCAGTGGCCTTTCCTGACTCCCAATCTCAAAACAGCCCTTCACCCCACTCCTTGTCTTTGATCACTATATCCCAACCGTGTTTCCTTTATCTTCAGGGCACTTAACATTACCTAAATTCCATTACTTATCTAGTGGCTCAGTCCCTGTGATGGCAGGGCCTTCTCTTACTCACTGCTGTATTCCCAATGCCCACCACAGTCCCTGGGCCATAGCAGGCAATCTATAAAATATGTGTTGAAGAAATGAATCCACAAATGAATGAATCAATCACTCTACTAACTAGCTTTCCATCTGCCAGGGAGTGGAAAACAGCACGGCCCGACAGAAATGTAATATGAATCCTATTCGTGATTTTAAATCCTCTAATAGCCTCGTTTTAAAAAGCAAACTTAATTTTATTAATTTATTTTTTTATTTAATCCAACATACCCAAAATGTGATTTCAACATCTAAATATTGAGAGAATTATCGGTGACGTATTTTCCTCTTTCCTACCAAGTCTTTGCCTTCCGGAGTGGATTTTACGCTTACGGCAGGTCTCAATTTGGATGAGCCACGGTTCCAGGGTTCAACAGCCACCTGTGGTGAGGGGCTACTGTACCAGCCAGCACAGATCTCAAACATGAATCTGATCAGGCCGCTCCTGAACCCAAACGGTACCCTGACACCTTGCCACTCTCAGGACAGAAAAGTCCCGACGCCTCCGCCAGGCATGAAAAGCCTCGGCTGACCTGCCCCGCTGAGCTCTCAACAGCCCTCTGTCCCGAGAACACCCGCAAATCTCTCAATGTGCCAACTGCTCGCCTGCCGCGGAGCCTTCTGCCTCAAAGACTCCTTTCCTATCTGACTGAAGACCTCCTACTCGATCTACAACACCTCTCAGCCAGCATGCCTTCACTGTCACCCCTAGCTTGGGAGCTCCTCTGTGCTCCCAACCTGTCAATCTCCCCAAACTGGGTGCTCCCCAAGGCCGGGGACCAGCTCGGTCATCTGCGCTGAGCACACGGCGGTCGCTCTGTAATCACCTGCTGAATTAATGAGTAAAGAAAGCTCCCCTCCCCTCCCTTCCCCATGAGGTCATAACCCATGCCCACTTCTATGCTCTCCCCCTCCCCCCACCCCCTCCCCGGTCTCCCTGCCCTTACCTACTGAACAAGAAGAGACACAGTCCTGTTCCCAAGTCTACAACCTTCCCTATTCCTTCTAAAGCCAAGCATTTCCCGTGAATTTTATCCTAAGAGAGCAAAATTCCCCACTTCCCCCAGGATTCTGATTTGGGGGAAATGATGAACATGCGTTACTTGGAAAAAAATTTATTTATTTATTCACAAGAGACAGAGAGAAAGAGAGAGAGAGGCAGAGGGAAAGGGAGAAGCAAGCTCCCTGAGGAGCAGAGAGCCCAACATGGGACTCAATCCCGGGACCCTGGGATCAGACCTGAGCCGAAGGCAGACGCTTAACCGACTGAACCACCCGTCAAAAGAGAAAGACAAGAGGTCTGCGCGAGGAAGGCAAGGCTCAGAGCCTTCTCTGCCTGTGGTCACCTTCTGGTCAGGCTTTGAGGGGCAGAAACGTACACCTGTTCTTGCCCTCACTCACTGGACGAACACTGCTGAGCACTTCTTCTTTGCAGGCACAGTGCCAGGTGCTGGGAAACAGGCTGAAAACTATACCTGTGTTTGTTTTCCTAAAATGGCAATAATTTATTGTCCGTTTAAGGACCAATCTGCTGCTTTTGAACCGGCTTCAAAGAGAAGAGACAAGGGAAGAGAAGACACAGGGAAGGGAAGACACCAAAGGGAAAGGAGAGACAAGAGGGAAGGAGGGTGGGGGGATGGGAAGAAAAGGGAAGAGAAGAGCAGAGGGTACCCCCGAACCTACAGAGTTTACCACTGTGATGTTCAGTGCATGTCCAAAATTATAAGCATTCTTTTAAAGATTTTATTTACTTATTTGACAGAGAGAGCACAAAAAGGGGAGCAGCAGGCAGAGAGAGGGAGAGAGAAGCAGGCTCCCGTGGAGCAAGCAGCTGGATGTGGGGCTGGATCACAGGACCCCAGGATCATGATCCCAACCAAAGGTATATGCTGAACCAACTAAGCCACCCAGGCACCCCAATGATAAGGAATTCGCAAATAGCAGAATTGGGATAATGACTTAAGTAAGCTAACTGTAGTTTTAAATGTATAAACCTTTTTGAGCAAACATGTGCAATACTTTTCCTGCCCCTAAATAAGTTAAGTGATATCCTATTTAAGAAAATAAACAAAAGATACCCCTAACATATATTCCAGTAAATTCTATTTTCCAAAAGGAAGGCAGTTCCCCCAAGTTTTGGCTTCGGAACCTACGGAGACCCAGTAACACTGGGTGACCTCTGCAAACAAGGCTAAGTGGATGGAGACCATGGTTTATCCCACCCACGCATGGAAGCCCCAAAAGCCAGGCCTGGTACCAGAGGAAATGCTCTCTTTAAAACACACTTATCCTGGGAAGGAAAGGCCAAGATAAACACACTCTGGGTCACTGGTTATTCATTTGCCCTCACGTGACTGCCATTCCCACCGTTCCTACTGGGAAGCCATTTTATTGTTTAACCGCACCAACAAAGACAGAGCTGGCACCTGGAAATACTCCCATAAAACACACTTAGTACATACAGAATCACTCCCTCACCTCTGGTGAAGCATCCACCAAGGGTGGTGCTATTCCCCGAAGAGCACAGAGGGCCCTCCCCACCGCAGAGCTGGAAAACCTGAGGCCCAGAGCGCACAACTATGACCTGCAGGTGAGATGCCCGGCCCCGCCTCGTCCACTTAGTCTCTGTCTCTGGCCCCCCGTGAGACGCAGGAGTACGACACACCACAGACTGTGACCAACCTAGCCAGGCCGAGCCAAGCAGGGCCAGGCAGGAAGGGGGAAGGCAGCAGGCCACAGGGTATGCCCAGACCTGGCGGCATCCCCATCTCCTGGAGAACTGAAGGGCGCCATCAGGAGAGAAGTGACCGCCAGCCCCCTGTCACCGCCGCCCCCCCCAGGCCTTCCAGTCTCAGCTCCCACGTGCAAAGGGCACAGAAGTCACCATCCAGTCCTCACCACAAGAAAAAGCTCAATGAACTGAAAATCAACTTTCAGAGCAAACCACCTCTGAAAACCGGAGAGGCAAACGCAGAGAAACAGAGCTTACCGGGGACCAGGGGAGAGACGTGGAAGCTCGGAAGGGGTAACGAACACTAAACCGTGAGGGCTCAGGCGCTAGAAGTGTGGCATGGACTAGCTGAAGAGCTTGACACTCCTGGGGACCCAGTCCTAGGGGAGCCACCGCCCTTTGTGGGAAACTCGGCAGGTTTGGGCTTCCGTATGGAGGGAGAGAGGGAAGAGTAACCAGTTCAAAAGAGCACAGAACTTTCTGTTCTCCAGACCAAAAGCCTATCCTCGAGAGCGAACACTTTATCATAGGCTTATCTGAGCTGGGGGAAAAGCAATGGGATACCAGCCCCTGGAGCCTTCCCTGTCTCACACAAAGGTGGGGGGAAAGGAAAGGCTCAGAAATGCTTCCACAAGTCACATCCCAGGGACTCAGGCACACTGGAAAACCTTGAGATGTCATCCTAGGTGAGTACAGACCTATTCCTCTCCCTGATCTCCTTTCCACCATGCCGGAAAGACCAGTCTAACAGGAGTTACAAGTGAGAGCTGCAGGACACAGACACTACTGAAGAAGGAGTTCTTAGGGAAACCCAAAGGCAACAGGAAAATGGAGGGAACGGGAGGAAGCTGAGGCCCCCAACACCTACAGCCATAGTTGCTTGACATATGTTAAACGTGGCCTGGACACCTAACAGCCATGGGGACACGACGCTTCACAGCCTCAGTTCCACTACTGACCTCATGTCTGGCTTTCAACAAAAAATTACCACGCATGCTAAAAGGCAAGGAAGAAACACACACACACACAAGCGTGCGCACGCACGCACACACACACACGGTCTGGAGAGATGAAGCAGCACCACAACCAGACTCTAGTATGACACAGATTTTGGAATTGGACCTAAAATAACAGTGATTAATATATTAAGGGCCCTAATGGAAAAACTGGACATCAAGAAACTGCTGGAAGTCAAATATGCGGCAAGAGAAGTGAAGAATGTGCCTGACGGGCTCCCTAGCAGACCGATCACAGATGAGGAGAGCATCACCGAGCTGGAAGACAGGTCCACGGAACTACCCAGAAATACAGAGGGATTAAAGAATAAGTGGGTACGCACTTCCAGTTTCCACTTCGACGTGTGAAGAGCTTGGCGGTCATCACGCCCATCCTCACAACAAGAAACACGCTGGACCAACTGAATATCCTCAACCTGTGTTAGGTCCCTCAGAAGTGAGGTCACAGGGCAAACTCCTGCCCCCGAAACTGCAAAGACAGATGAATGAAGAGAATCACGGTGAGCTGAAGCCACCCCGGGAGCCAGCACTGCAAGAACACTGGGGCAGTTGGTGGACACTGAGCTCAAGAGAATAAAAACCCTTGGGTGTCCAATGCGCTCTTCAGTTTTACCTCTGGGAGCCTCAGCAGCTTCTCAGGATTTTAGGATGGAAGAAATATCTCCCCCTGGGAGATATCCATTCCAGCGGATGGGGGAAGAAAAAGTAAAAATTTTGAAATGCACCCAGAATATTCTGTCCATTCAACAAAGGCCTATGCCCAGGGGAAGCTATTCACAAGAGTCTAACCAAAAGGGGGGAAACAGAAAGTCTGAGAAGCACTTATGAAGGTCACAGTGCAGGCGCATAGACCCACAGAAACACTCAGAACTAATCAACAAATTCTAAAATGCTTCTCTGACACCCATGGCTACAGAAAATGTTTACACAGCTAACTCCTCGTCAGATAAACATAAAACTTTGAACAGAAATGCTGATTACCTTGGTTCCTATTATTAGATGTATCCCCTCTCTGGCTTTCAAATTTCAAAAACCTAGAAGGCAAGCAAAAAGGCAAGCAACATACAGTCTGAAGAGACACAGCGGCATCACCAGCAGACTCGGGTAGGACACAGATTCTGGAATTTTCAAGCAAGAAACTCAAAATAACTATAATATGCTAATGGAAAAGGTGGACAAGATGGAAAAACAGATGGTAATGTAAGCAGAGAGATGGAAACTCTCCAGTTAGAAAAGGTGTAACAATTATAAAAAGTATAACACATGCCCAATGGGAATACCAGAACAGAACGAGGAACGAGAAAAAAGGGAACAGAAGAAATATTTGAAGCAGTAACGGCTGAGAATAGTCCAAAATTAATGACAGACACCAAGTCACAGATCCAGGAAGCTCAGAGAGCACCAAGCAGAATAACAACAAAAAAATACCCACATGTATTCAAGCTGCAGAAAAATCGAAGACAAAGAAGACACCTTGAAAAAGCCAGAGAGGGGAGAGAAAAGGTTTACCTACACAGGAACAAGGATAAGAATTACATTAGATTTCTCTTCAAAAACCACGCAAGCAAGAAGACAGTGGAGCAAAGTATTTGAAGTGTTCCGAGAAAAGGAAAAAACACCACCCTGGAAATCTACATCCAGTCACGTTATCCTTCAGAAATGAAAGAGAAATAGGGCGCCTGGGTGGCTCAGTTGGTTGAGCAACTGCCTTCTGCTCAGGTCATGATCCTTGAGTTCCAGGATCGAGTCCCACATCGGGCTCCCAGCTCCGCGGGGAGTCTGCTTCTTCCTCTGGCCTTCTCTCCTCTCATGCTCTCTCTCACTTTCTCTGTCTCTCAAATAAATAAATAAAATCTTTAAAAAAAAGAGAGAGAAATAAATACGAAATCTGAGGTAATCTGTTATCAGAACTGCCCTGTGCAAAATGTTAAAAGTTCTTCAGAAAGAAGGAAAATTACATAGGTCAGCAATTCGACCTGCAGAAGGAAATAAACAGTGCTGGAGATAGAAATAATGAAAGTAAAATGAAATCCTACTTATCCTTAATCCACTTAATAGATGATAGCGAATTCAAAATAATAATAGCAACAATATATTAGATGACCATAGCTCACAGGCAAGTGAAATGAATGACAGCAATGTTATAAGGGAGGAGAGGGAGCAAGTGAGAATACTCTTTTACAAGGTACGTGCCTACCTGTGAAGCAGCAGAGTGTTACTGAAAATGGATTCATGGTAAATGCACATCACAAAGCCTAGGGCAATCACTAAAAGAAATTTTCTAAAGAATTGAGATGCTGGGGTCCCCGAGGGGCTTAGTTGGTTAAGTGGCAGCTCTTGATTTCAGCTCAGGTCATGAACTCAGGGTCCTGGGATCGAGCCCCACATCAGGCTCCATGCTCAATGGGGCGTGTGCTTGAGATTCTCTCCCCTTCCCTCATCTCTTCCTGCTCACACTCTCTCTCTAAAATAAATAAATCTTAGGCAGCGCCTGGGTAGCTCAGTGGGTTAAAGCCTCTGCCTTCAGCTCAGATCATGATCCCAGGGTCCTGGGATCAAACCTCACATGGGGCTCTCTGCTCAGCAGAGAGCCTGCCTCCCCTCTCTCTCTGCCTGCCTCTCTGCCTACCTGTGATCTCTCTGTCAAATAAATAAATAAAATCTTTAAAAATAAAATAATAAAATAAATAAATCTTAAAAACAAAACAAAAAAAGAATGGTGATGCTATGAGAGGGGGAAAAAAATGGAATCACATAAAATGCTCAAAACCAGTGAAGGCAGAAAAAAAAAGTGGCAGGCACAAGAAGAACAAGGGCAGCAAACAGAGAACAGTTCCAAATATGACAAATACTAATACAACTATGTCAATAATCACGTTAAATGTGAATGGTCTAAATACACCAATTAAAAGAGAGAGACTATCAGAGTGGATTAAAGAAAAAAAGATCTAATCATATACTGGATACCAAAAAAAATCCACTTTAAATACAAAAACACAAATATATTTGGACTAAAAGAAACATATGGAGAAAGATAAACCATGCTAATACTAAGCAAAAGAAATCTAGAGTAACTGTATTCATTTCAAAGTAGAAATCAGAACAAGAAAAACTGTCCGAGATAAAGAGTGGCACTGCATAATGACAGGGGGGCCAATTCTCTAAGACATAACAATCTGTTATGTGTATGCACCCAACAACACAACATCAAAGTACGGGAGGCAAAAACTGATCAACTGCGAGGAAAAACAGACAAATCCACCATCAATATCCTCTCACCAATAACTGACAGATCCAGCAAGCAGAAAATCAGTAAGGATACAGTTAAACTGAACGGCTTCATCAATCAACTGAATCAAACTGACATTTATAGAGTACTTCATCAAACACCAGCAGAATACACACTCTTCTCAAGCTCACATGGAACATTCAACCAAGATGGATCACATTCTAAGCCATAAAACACACCTTAACAAGCTTTAAAAAAGAGAAACCATACAAAATATGCTCTCAGATCACAAGAGTTTTAACTAGAAATAAATAACGGAAACATTGTGGCTCAATTTCAAACTATTTGCTGGGCGTATTGCTGGAGAACTCCAAAATACTTGAAAATTAAACAACACGCTTCTAGTCACACAATGATCAAAGCAGAAGTCTCACGAGAAACAAAATGTTTTGAACTAAAATAAAATGAAAATATAATTATCAAAATTTGTGGGAAGCAGCGAATGCAGTGCTTAGAGGGAATTATAACACTGAACGTATATACTAGAAAAACCAGAAATATCTAAAATATCTAAAATCAATAACCTATACATCCACCTTAGGGAACTAGAGAAAGAAAAGCAATCCGAAGAAATAATAAAAAAAAAAAAAAACAGGAGAAATCCATGAAATTGCAAACTAGAAATCAATAGAGGAAATTAATAAAACCAAACTGGGTGTCTGAAAAGATCAGTAAAATTGATAAACCTCTAGTCAGGCTAACCAAGGCAAAAAAAACAACACAAAAAAAACACATATTAACATCAGAAGTAGAAAAGAAGCCATCACTACTAATCCCGTGGATGCCAGCTGCTCCCTGCTTATACTCTGTGTGTTTGTGTCAGATAAATAAATAAAATCTTCAAAAAAAAACAGATAATAAAGGAAACTATGAACAACATTTGTGCCTACACATTTGGTAACTTAGAGGAAATAAACCAATTCTTTGAAAGATACAATCTACTAAAACTCACATAAGGGGAAACAGATCATCTAAATATGTCTGTACACCTAAAAGAAACTGAACCAATCATTTAAAACCTTTCAACAAAGAAAGCACCAATATAATTGGTTCTGGCAATTTCTAACAAACACTTAAGGACAAAATGATACCAGTTCTCTACAATCACTTCCAGGAAACAGAAGAAAACACTTCTTAACTTGTTGTATGAGGCCAGCATTACTCGAATACCAAAAGCAGGTAATATAGAACTGAAAAGGAAAACCACAAATATCTCTCCTAAATACTGATATAAAAATCTTCGGGGCACCTGGGTGGCTCAGTGGGTTAAAGCCTCTGCCTTCAGCTCAGGTCATGATCTCAGGGTCCTGGGATCAAGCCCCACATCGGGCTCTCTGCTCAGCAAGGAGCCTGCTTCCCCCTCTGTCTCTGCCTGCCTCTCTTGTGATCTCTCTCTCTCTCTGTCAAATAAATAAATAAAATCTTTAAAAAAAAAATCATCAATAAAATATTAGCAAATCGAATCCCACAATGTATAAAAAGAAGTGTACATCAACCAAATGGGATTTATTACAGGCATGCGAGGCTGGCTCAACGTCAACAACTCATATAATTGAGCTCGACATCAACAATTCATATAATTCAAAATCAATTCATATAATCCACCTAATCAACAGGCTTAAGAAAAACCACATGACCATATCAAAAGATATACATTTGACAAGATCCAATACCCTCTCATGATAAAAACTCTCAGAAAACTAGGAATAAAGGGGAACTTCCTCAACTTGCGTACCAAAAAAACTACAGCTAACATCACACTTAATGGTGAGAAACAGAATGCCTTCCCCCTAATATGGGGAAAAAGGCAAGGATGTCCCCTACTTACTAGTCTTTATCAACATCGTATCGAAGTCCTAGCTAATGCAGTAAGACAAGAAAATAAAGGGTAGATAGATTGGGAAGGAAGAAATAAAACTGTGAATAAATATGATTATGTAGAAAAGCCCAAAGAATCGATAAAGAGGGAGCCTGGGTGGCTGAGTTGGTTGAGGGACTGCCTTTGGCTCAGGTCATGATATCGGAGTCCCGGGATCGAGCCCCATATCGGACTCCCGGCTCTGCGGGAAGTCTGCTTCTCCCTCTGACCTTCTCCCCTCTCATTCTCAGTCTCTCGCTCTCTAATAAATAAATAAAAAAAAATCTTTAAAAAAAAAAAAAAAGAATCGATAAAGAAGAAAAACTGAAATAAGTGACATTAGGAAGACTATAGGAAACAAAGTTAGTACAGAACACCTAATCACTTTCATATATTCCAACAATTAATAATTGGAATTTGAAATTAAAAATACCACTTATATCAGCACCAAAAAAAAAAGGATTATTTTGGTATGAACTGACAAAATATTTTGTACAGGCTATATGAAGAAAACTACAAAACTGCTGAAAGAAATTAAAGATCTAAGTTAAGTGGAGAAATATTTCATGGAAGGGAGACTCAATATTGTTAAAATGTCGATTCTTGTCAACTTGATCTATAAAATCAAGACAATACCAATCAAAACTCCAGCAAGTTATTTTGTGACTATCGACAAGCTGGTGCTCAAGTTTATATGGGAAGAAAAAAGACCTACGGTGACCAGCACAATACTAAAGAAAAACAAAGTCAATTTACACTACTGACTTTGAAACTTACTATAAAGCTAAGATAATCAAGACTATGGCGTTTTCAAAAGAGAAGACAAACTGATCAATACAATGGAACACAGAGCTCAGAAAAAGACCCACACAAATACAGTCAACTAGTCTTTGGGAAAAGGCAATTCAATGGAGAAAGGACAGTCTCCAACAAAGGGCAAAAGAATTGGGCATCCACTTGCAAAAACCCCTCTTGGGCTTATCCCTGGTTCCCCAGCATACAGCCATCAATCTCCTCCACCTTCTGCGGACAGGATGTGTCAGCTCTCCCAGCAGCTGCTAACTTAACCTTCCCTGTTGCCCCATCCAGCGTGTTTTCACCCAACCACTCTTGAGTCCAGTCAAAATTCCCAGAGCCCATGACAACTTTCACTATCCATTCCAGGCCTTTCTTCAGTCCCATTCCCACCCCAGCATCTTCCCTTCTTTTAGGCCTACATACACTGCATCCTGGAGAAACTGTATCTGTTTTTTGGTCTCCGATTCCTCCCTAGCATGGTGCACATAGTAGACACTCAATAAACACTTCCTAAATGAATAAGCTTTTAAGTTATGTACATGTCCTATGTCTATTGAGTACCTACATCAAAACATCAATGTATCAAATATCAATAACAGTGATTATGTCTGGGTGGGAAGGTTATGGGTGATTTTGGTTTTTTTATTCCTTTTGTGCTCATTTGGACTTCCTAACTGTTCAATAGTGAACATGAATTACTTTTGATAATAAAAATAATAATAGAAGCCCCCCAAAAGGCAAGAAAACACAACATAAGAAAGGTCAGGTTTATACAAAGGAAACACCAGGAGTGATGATTCACAATCCAGAAGGCACTTTGGGCTTTGTATATAGGCTTTGTCATAAAAATCTTTTATGTGAGGAGTAGTCCAAAAAAGGATTTGATTTGCAGGAAACTTTTCAGGATGGTGTGAAGTTCAAAAAGTCCCATTTCCCCCGAGGAGAACGAAGAAGTTCCTTCTTCCTTCCTTCTAGCCTCTTCTCATCAAGGGAGGTCACGGCATATTCCCAGTTCATCAGTTCTGAGCTCAGTGACTCCTGAGCCCAACACTCTCTGGGGGTTTCTCTTTCAGATGCGGGGGCGTTGGAACTCCGGAAAAAGAGCCTGGATTCTCGGTGGCTACAACCAGGGAGGAGCCTTCAACCAACGGGAGAGAGACAGAACGCCCTCAGCCTGACAAGAGAAGAAAGGCCATGGGAATTCTCCAGATCTCTGGCTTCCAAGCAGAACTTGTATGTGTTAACACTAACCCAATCTGACAGATGGGGAAACGGACCAGAGAGGGGAAGTCATTTCCCTGCAGTCCCCCAGCTATTATGTGGAAGAAGTAAGACTCGAGATTCCAAGCCTGGTCCGACAGATGCTCAATTTTCACCAAAAAAATGAAGCTTTATGTTCAAGTCACTCTTTAAAATGCCAAGGAACTGAGTGACTGATCTGTACCAGGTTCCTAGCCAAGGCCACCCACGAAAAAGCCACCGTCCCAGTGCCACTGGGTTTGTATGCTGGCAAGGCAAACCCATCTCGCAACCCCCAATTACCACACAACTGACCGCGGCCGGTGAAACGGGCTGCCCGGGTAGTCTGCGCTCTCGGCCAGGTGGGACGCAGACGCATGGCCACCAAGCCACGGGGCAACCTACAGACAGCTCCGCAGCTGGATCTAATCATACGACCACCAGCTGTCATTGCTGCGGCTGTTCCCGTGAACCAGGCACTGTGTGCGCGCTTCACATCCAGTATTTCACTCAATTCTCGGGATCGCCCTACGCTGTGAGCTCATTTTTCCCCATTTTCTGGGCAAGTAAGTTGAGACTCTTGAAAAATCAAGAGCTACTCGCCCTGCAGTACCTTATAGTAGCTTCGGGTGGCACAGCAGAGAACTGCCCCCAGCACGGGCTGCACCCTGCAGGACCCCGTGACCCCCACGACCATACACGCACATGCACACACCCCACGGCTACAGAGCCTCCTAGCCTCCAGCCCAGCTCTGCCACTGGGTGACTTGTACACACTGCACCGGGCCCTCCCTCGCTGCGTCGGACACACGGGCTCCTCACTGGCTCTGCCCCCTGCCAGCAGAGCAAATGCAGGGCCTCAGTTTTCTGATCCGTAAAACGGGCACGATGAGAGCACCTACTTCATGGAGCTGTCCTCAGAGAGAAATACTTGCACGGTATGGACGAGGCGCGCCTCCTACACATCCCTGGCTTTCCGCCATGACAGCGCTTGGCCCACCTGCTGAACAAGTACCTGTGGGTCCACCCGTAAACCCCAGAGGGCGGGAGACCTGCTGTCTAGCTCAGCCCCGGGCCTAGAACAGTGCCTGGTATACAGACAGCACTCGATAAATGCTTCTCGGATAGAGGGATAAATGATGGAAAAGAATGCTACAATAGGATCCTGTTCTGGGTTACTGATACCTTGCGGGCAGCAGGGGGGTTGGATATGCTGAGCGCTAAGCTGGGGCATCCCAGGCTGGGCAAAATGCTTGGCTCAGCTCACGGCGACATCCCCAGGCTGAGCAAAAAGGCCTCCAGCAGCCACCACCAGAGACTCCAGGGGGCTCCTCGTCCTTGACCAGTGGTCTTCTAACACCTGCTGGAATCTCCCCAGGCCCTTGCCCGAGTACCACATAGTAAGTGCTCAATGCACACAGGTTCATGGTCAGCTCCCATGGCTCTCTCCGTCCCGTGCCTGTTCCAAGCAAACGCAGCTCCTCCCACTGCTCCTCCCTCTTCTCCGTCAGCCACATCAACCTTTGCTCCTGCCCCCCAACGCAAGGGGCCCCTAAGAGGTCAGCAGCGGTGTTCGGGTGTCCCCCGCAGCTCCACCCAAGTACTGTGACTTTTTTTTTTTTTAATGTTCACCATTTCCAGGAACCCTCAGCACTATGGAAAGGCAGTCACTCCCCTTTTTCTAGGCCTCAGTTTCCTCTTCTGCAAACTGGGACGCCCACGCTTGCCTGGCCCACTCTCTAGGACCACTGCGCAGAATCGGCAAGAAGGTAGATGCCAATGAACCGTGGAATCGAGGAGGTATCAGTACCCTTAACCCCCGATTAGTTAAGGATTCCACCTCGAGAAGGTTCTGCCTCGAGAAGGGACCAGTGCCGTTTTCGGAGGACACCAGCATCAGCAACCCAAAAGCCAGCCAGGCCGCTCTTGACTATGAAAAGGCTCCCACTCGCCCAGTGTGCTCCTGGCACCAGAGTCTGCCAGAAAGGACGGCAAGAGAGCCTGGCAGCCAGCCTGCCTCTTCGGGGGCGCGCGCACACATTCGGTTCATAAATAACAATCCGATTATCACAGGCTTTTCCGAAGTCTATGTGACGGAGTTTTAATCTATCATAAAGAAAAATTCATAAAATATTCAAGCGAAGGCTGCATGTATCGGGAGACGAGAAGTGGCTCGCGGCAGCCCCCGGCCACAGACACGCCGACGTGGGCCTCTGCCATCAGCCACTGGCGAGCATCCTTTCCTCCGCGGCTGGGGTCCAACCAAGTCATTGGCAGGGAGCGAGGCCGGCTCTTTTCCAGCTCCAGCTCACTCTCCCGCCAGCCTGCCTTCCTTGGATGGTCTCCACGCTCCTGGCTCTTCCAACTCTAGGAGATCGGGGATGCCCTGGGCTCCTTTTCAGACTGGCCATGCTGCAAATAGGCTGCAAGGGACAAAACGGGACTGTGAAATCTCTGAGGTGCTCCCCTTCTAGAACTAATTCAGGCTCACCAGGAGACCGTTCAAGTAAGAACTTCACCCTCTGTAAGCTGGCCTAAGCAATCTTCCTTTCTAGAATTCATTCGCTCATTCGCTCATCCAAAAAGCATCCGCTGTGACACTGTGTGCCAGTCACTGCAAGCACGGTGAATATGACAAAATGAGGGACACAGACAAGAACCCCTTCCCCTCTTGCATGGGGGAAGGGCTAATTCCAGAGCCGGGGCAGGGACACTGCGAGGCGAACCTGGAACAACTCATAGCGTAGAAGCAAGCCGCTCGAAAAGAATGATGGGGACTTGCCAAAAGGCCGGAGAGACCTGCACAGAGGGGCTGCCAGCGGCCAACGCTGGAATAATCTGAACAGCCGAATGACAGGGATGAATTACAGCCCATAAAATAAACCGCCAGGAATCTAAACAGATGTAAGGAAATGAATAGATGAATAAATAAATGGAGGAGAGAGGAGCGTTCTTTCTAGAGTAGAATTCCCATTAACAAGTGTAGAAGGAAAGACGGAAAGAGGAAATGGCCATCTGGCAAACACCACGGTAGTTATTTGTTGCAGGCAAGAACCGTCCACGGAGGCGAACACCCGTGGACAAGAAGGAGAATGAGAAGTAAGAGAGTTGCACAGTTGCCAAGTCCCTGCCCACAAAACACCCACGCAAAGCGTAAGGAAGTAGACACCAGACCGGCAGCACCTTCGCCAAGGGTCCAAAGTCAATATCACCAATGGTTAAGTCACGGGAACATCCACTGAAGGCAGTGTCCCTGCTACTGGGCTCCTACCGTCAGAAATGCACAGCCCCCATCAGCGATCCAGCAAACATCCCCCACACACACCCCTCCCCGAGGGGCACTCTACAAAATAACTAGTCAGAACTCTTTAAAGGGGGCAAGGGCATGGAGTTGCAACAACTGTCCCAGACTGACAGAGACCAAGGAGACAATCCACCCAAGTGCAACGTGGGACCCTGGATTGGATCCTGGGCCAGAAAAAAGGCCATCAGTGGGACCACTGGTAAAATTTGAGGTCTGTAGATGAGTTCAGAGTATTGCATTACTATTAACTTCCTGTATTAATATTAACATCCTAGTATAATGTGGTCATACTACAGTCACATAAGGTGTTAATACTTGAGAAAGCTGAGTGAAGGGGAGATGGAAACACTTTGTTATTTTTGCAAACTTTTGTCTGAAATTCTTTCCAAATGAAAAGCTGAAAAAGAAATCTTTAAGCCCTGCCTTCACAAAGTTTACATTCTTGGGAAGGGGGGAGGAGAGAAAGGAAGTATAATTAGAAAAAAAAAAAGGTAGAATATATACTGTTGGGTGCTAAAATACAATGGAGAAAAATAGAACAAGAAAGGAAGATGGGATGGCAAAAGGTGTAATTTTGAACAGCATGGTCAGAGAAGACTTGCTGAGAAGGACACATCCAACTGAGGGAACGAGCGAAGATAATAATGGAGAAATGCATCCTGCACAGAATAGCAGCAAGTGCAAAGGCCCTGAGGTTGCAGTACCCGGCGTGACAAAGGGAAAACAGGGCCAAAGTAAACCGGCGCAGTCTCTCAGCTCTAGCCCTGCTTCCAGGGGAGCCAGTCCCCTCATTCCAACCTCTCCGTGGCCCCGTTCCTTCTGAACAAGCTGCCAGATCTGCTCCCCGAAGGTAAGGCAGAGTCACATCTTGAACAAGATGAAATCCTAAAGCAGCACATAAACCTGAAAGCTTCCAGCTCAACCTTCCAATCCCCTACTCCATAGGAAGGCCCCATGCTGGACAGACTGTCTTCCCATTTGTCTAGAATTCCACTGGCCAGATTGTCCTCCAGAGCTGGAGCAGAGTAATGCTTCTCTGGTGAAGCACCAGACGAAGATGCTGGCGCGCATCAAGGGACCACGCTGTACAGAAGACATGTGACGCATCGTGACAATCGCGGTCAGCCGGACAGGGTGCTCTCCTTGCGAGGGACCAGAGAACAGTTCTCCGCTCCTGGTCATCTCACCCTGGAGGCACCTGCCACCTGCACAATTCTTATTCTCCATAGTTAAATGCACACCAGATGAGATACTGTTATACCCGTTCCTCAAATTATGTCCCTGCTTCAACGCCTCCACTCGGGACAGTTTCCAGGCTAGCCTGACCCCTAGTCACCCCTAGTCACTTCTACGACTAAACAACCGTGGACGTGTCCGAATGGCAAGGAACTGCACGCTGATTTCACTGCCAGGCTTCTCTTCTGTAAATTTTCTACTGGGACCTGCTACCTCCTCTCTGCAGCCGAGCTCATCGTTGGTACCACGAAGGAACAAACAGCAAGGAGCACCAACAGAAGGACCCAGAACCAACTAGTCCTGTCTCCATTATCAGCCTACTTCCTTTTCTGGGCCTGGCGCGCGGTGGTGATTTTTTTTACTGCAGTCCTATTAACACGGTCATATTTTCTGCCAGTAAAATTGTCCCTGGGTCATACAATGGAATCAAGTTGATCAATATTTCATGGTGCTGTTACAAAAAAAAAAAAAAAAGCTTTCTGGCGTCCCTGTGCCTCCCCGCAACACCGCGATACACATGCACGTCTGAGAATGGCCCATCTTACACTGGTACGAGACGCTACTAGCTCCTCCTGAGGCTGCCATACAGAGAAATGTGATAAATACCAACTAAGTACCTTCGTTCATTCACTCAACAAATACTTAACAAGCATCTACTATGTCAGGCCCTTGCTGGGAGCTGAGGCCACAGTGATGAGTAAGAGACACAGACTATGTCCCAGTGGGGCGTAAGGCCTGGTCCTATTCGTTTCCATGGTTAGCAAACTTCTCCACCTGGTTTTTCCGGTCCTCCACAAGGACACCCAGTATCTGTCCAGCTTTCCCAGCCAGCCATCTACATCTCTCTCTGTTCCCCCCGCTTCCCCCCCCCGCAGACCCCCTACATCCCACCACTCCCCAAATAGTCTATGTTCAAGTAGACCACCTGCTATTTTCAGTCTTCCTCAAAAGATATTTTTAAGCACTGTGAAATATCATTTGCATATAAAACCTCTGCTAATTATAATCTTTCTACCTCTTTATTAGCGCCTGGGATAGCCTCTCCCTTCCCCTCCACCTTTCTCCCTTCCCCTCCACCAAGGTCATACTCCTCCTCCCGCCGGGGTCCCTGACCTCCCCTGAGCCCCATCAGTCCCCTCACCCTTTCCCCACCCCGACGCACACATTGGCATCCCCCAAGTACAAAGAGCGCCCAGAGCCTGAGCTCTCGAGAGCTCGCCTCCTGCTCCGTCTTGTCTCTCTGCCAACAGCAAGTCAAGGGTGAGGACCATGCTTACGGATTCCAGAACCCCTTGCCCCTATTCAGCACAGGACAGGCAGGGCAGAAGCCCCGAATGACCCATGGGCTGGGGCTGCAAAGCAGCCACCAACGCCCTCCTCAATGGCACCGGAGCAGGCGGCCAGCTCTGGGAGGCAGGGCCACAGTTCTTCTCAGTACCCAATTCCAGCACCTGGCACAGAGCCCGGTGCACAGTAGGTGCTCCATCGATAAGGGCTGGGTGTTGTGGAAACTGCTTATCTCTGCAAGTTTTGCTGAAGGAGGCAGAGGACTTCCTCTAAGGCCAATGAAGAGGAAATGAAGGATTATATGCTAATTGTGCAACTAAAATACTGGGAAGAATTGTTCTTAGAAAGGCAAGGGTGTACACTGCAAGGGGCCCAGCCATGCAGCTGACTCCCAATAGCACACCAGGCTGGGGGCCCGGGCTGGGAAGGTAAGAAGGCTGCTGCTCGCCGTCACTGTTGCCCAGTGGGAACGGTCGCAGCCCTGCCCACAGGTCCTGGCCGCCAAAACAAGTGGAAGATGAGACTTTTCTCAGTGTCATGTCCAGTGTCTGATCTCTGGCGTAGCTAGCCTCTGCTCAAACACTCCTTCCCCCACCTCCCCCAGGCCCATCTTGTCTACACTGGTTGTGAGCAGAAAAGATGTTTACTTAATTAGCAGCGTGTCTGTATTCCTAAAGGAGCGTTCGAAAGAATTAAAAATAGACTGATTGTTCACACACCTTCGAGGTCCCCCCTCCCAACCCCGACCCCAGCCCGGAAGATCTTGTTTACTGGAGCATTTCCCTTCGCAAACCTTCCCTTGAAAAGGTCAGCTGCAGTTCAAATTCTGAAACCCGCAGCTCCGAATTACTGGGACTTGGGGCCACTCCCTGAGATGCCTTCCAAGCCATGGACTCCTCGGATCTCCCCCCACTGCCACCCGCGGCAAGTTCTACCGCTAAAGGGCTCACCGGGGGGGACCCCCAGAGAGGGTCTATTCCCTATCTAGAGGACCTCGCTACGGAGGGCTCCTGGAACGTGGCAGGCCTCCCGGATCCCAGAACAAACTTGGACTTGGGTTTAAGAAAACCCGACTTTGGGGAATGTAGTCACCACCTTGCTAAGGGCCAGTTTATCCGATTTACTTCCGGCTTATCTGATTCACTTCCGGTCTATCTGATTCACTTCCGGACCCTGCGTTCTCACGTTAAAAGACAGCTTCCCCGCCCCGGGGGGCACAGTCAGGGGCTTCCTTCCATCTTTTCCCCTCAGCCAGCAGGTCATGAAACAAAAGATGTGCTCGGAGAGGGAAAGAACGGCTGGGTGGGGGGAGGCTCGGTAAACAAAATTAATCTCCCCTCTTTACGGAGGCACTTGTCAGAGCCTGTAAAGGTCCAGTGGCCACTAAGGATGTCTCAGACACAGCGCGCTCCGCTCACAGGTGTATCTGCCGCTCAACTCAAGCCCGCCCTCCCCTCGGCCCCTCGCCCCGCGTGCGGAGCGCCCACGGAGCACACGGCCCCAGCCGCCTTTCCAAGATGAAGCGAACGAGCCTCACCTGCAGGACAGCGAGGGACGTGCCCAGGAGCCACAGCTGAATCATGACGCGGGCTGCTCTCAACCCAGGCCGGCCTACTGCTTTGGCCGAACGAGAGGCGATACGGCGTAAGAGGGGAACCCCAGCGTCCACGTGCTGGGGAGCGAGGCCTACTGCCGGCCCCACCTGCTTCTCACACAAACTAACACTTACATACCTCCAGGGACCGGGATCTCGTTCGGGTTCCTCACGGCTGGATTCTGGCCAGAGAAAAACACTATGCCTGGTGCTTTCTTTTCCAAGACTGCAACGCTGCGTGCTGCACAGTTCGACAGGGGGCCTGCATTGTTTCAAAGACATCTGCAGGGGTGCATGGGTGGCTCAGTCGGTTCAGCGTCTGCCTTCCGCTCGGGTCATGATCCCAAGGCGCTGGGATCAAGCTCCGCATCCGGCTCCCTGCTCCGCTGGGAGCCTGCTTCTCCCTCTGCCTGCCTCCCTCTCTCCCTCTCTCATCCCTCATGAATAAATAAAATCTTTTTAAAAATAAAGAAATACATCCGCAGAAGAAGGCAGTCGGCCCCAGGGACTTTGAGGCCTGGCAGCCATGAATTCGAATCTCAACCCCATTGGTTACCTGCGGGTAGGCCGCTCCAGTCCTGGGAGCTGCGGTACCCTCCTCTGTAAGAGCGGGACCATCACACCCAGCTGCCAGGGGGTGGGTGCATGAGAAGGCGCACAGCCAGTGGGTGTAATCCGCTCGGTTCACTCCCTCCTCCAGGGCTCGCATCTCCCCTTCCGCTCACCTGTCCTCAGGGCTGCCTCAAGAAAACTGCCCAAATGAACTTGCTATGAAGGAAAGGCGGACACTGGTAAGGGTGTCTGCAGTGACAGCTGCCCTTGACCAGAAGGGACTGGAGAACCCTAGTAACTCAGGTGCCAAAAGGGTGTTCAAGAGCCAGTCCATCACATAACTGAACAGCCGGGGAAACTGAGGCCCAAGGGTACTAGGATCTGCCTCGGCACACGTAGGTCGGCAGGGGCACTGGACCTGGGCATCAGTCCCTCCTTTGGTGCACCCCACCCCCGTGGGGTGGGGAATGAAGGGGAAACTCTAGGAAGGCGATGCACCATCCCCAAACCCTCACCGCGTTCCACTGGGTTTTTAATAGACTTTAACAATTTACTGACACCAGCGGAGCTTATGAAGTAGTTTAATTGAATTAATTAGGCAGTCAGGACTTACTCCTGAGTTCCCCCTTTGGCTCGGGGGAAGCTGTGCCAACCGCCTGCTTAACCCCTTGCATCCTAGAGAGGCTGTCACTCACTCTCGCTTACAACTCACTGCAAACTTCACAGGTTTCATTCTTAGAGGGGCTGCTCTCGCTCCGGGCCCACCTGTAAGCCAACACTGAGCTCGCGTCCGCACCCGGCTTCTGCGGGCCCGGGGTGGCTGAACACTCAAATGGGGGAGGTCCCCTTGGGTGGGTGAGTGCAGGTCACGGGGGAAGCAAGGGAAGGGGGTGGCCGTGCCCCAAGCCTGGGAACCACCCACTGGCCTGACTCGGGCCATGACCACCCTGCCCCCATCTCCTTAGCCTCAACTTCCCGCCGCGCACAACGGAGAGGCTGGCTGACGTCCCTCCTAGTGCGCCCCGCAGCCCGGCAGCAGCAGCCGGCCCCAGAGAGGGTGTCAGAATGCAGACTCGGGGCACCACCACACCCACTGAATCAGGGTCAGGGGGTGGGGGGGTGCAGAGAGCTGTGCTCGCCCTCCGGGCACACACTAAGGTAGAGAAGCAGTCTGGGTGAACCCTGAGATTCTGGGAGGAAAGTCTGGGAAACAATCCAAAACAGGAAAACCAATTCACTTACAAGATACTCTTAAGAACATTATTTATAATAGGGGAGACACCGAAACTGCGAAATATCCCTCAAATGGGGCACTGCTGGGTAAACCAGAATACTCGCCTCTTCAAGGAATACCACACAGCCAAAACCGCAGGTTTTACAAGAAAGTGGGGAAACGCCAATCTCAGCACATCAAGCTCTTTTTCCTTCCTTTAAGCAGGAGGGAACTCTACCTATTGCACCCATTGGTTAAAACACACACACAGAATAATTAGAAGGAAAAGGATCAAAATGCCCCAGGTGTGAGCTTAGGGATCTACAGGTGATTTTCTTTCTTCCTCATACTTTTCTGTATTTTCCAACTTTTTCTATAAAGAGCATTTGCTACTTTAAATAATGATGTAAAACAAGCTGTTTGAAACAAAACAAAGATTCTGTGAGAAGACACTGCTGGGAAGGCAGAAGGTGGCACACAGACTTGAAATTTGCTCAGCATGTGGGCTGGTCCCTCCCACCAGCCCGAGCTCTTCACGGCTGGGACAGGAGTGGCCGGCTGGGACAGGAGTGGCCGTGCGCATGGTGGGTGTGAAGGGAGGGAGGACGGACAGATGGATGGAGGGAAGTGGTTTCCCCGTAAACTACTCTTTGAAATAGCATATAATTGAAGTATTTAAGTTAATAACATAATGGTGAGGGGGCGCCTGGGTGGCTCAGTGGGTTAAGGTCTCTGCCTTCGGCTCAGGTCATGATCTCGGGGTCCTGGGATCGAGCCCCGCGTCGGGCTCTCTGCTCAGCGGGGAGCCTGCTTCCCCTCTCTCTCTGCCTGCCTCTCTGCCTACTTGTGATCTCTGTCAAATAAATAAATAAAATCTTTAAATAAATAAATAAAACATAATGGTGAGAGAAAAAATGACCCTGAGGAGCCAGGCTCGAGGGAAAGGAAAATTCATGTGCGCCCACGATCATGTCCCGTCCAGTCCCCCACACTCTCCCGCTTTCTCCTGTGCACCCCTGGCAGAGACACGCTCATCAGGCCAGCAAAAAGTCACTGTTTCCAGAAACTTCGGAATCCCTGAGCCTGGGACTGGGGCGGCAAGTCCGCTCCAGCTGGCCCGTGGGAAGTGGACGCGGTAGGAATCAATAGTTAGAAAGCAGAGAGCAGAGGCCAGGTGAGCAAACACGAGGCGTGGACCGGAAGTTGGTTGGCCCGGACGCCCCCCCACTCGGCGGCTGTGATGGGGACTCCCCCCAGCCTCTCTGGTGTGCGGCCTGGGAAGCCATCACACCCGCGCCCGGCAGGAAGACGACAGAAGGCAGAGCTGGGCAGTCCTGCGTGGATCTAGGACGGACGCTTAGCGCGGCAGGGACAAGAGGCGGCAGGGGGGCGGTGGTAAGGTCCGAAAGCAAGCCCTAGGGAGAAAGCACGTTACCAGCTGGAGTGTGACAGCACGCAGCACCATGAGGGCCGAACAGCTGCTCGCGGGGCTCTGGGACAGCCAAGTTCACCGAGTCTCGGGAGAAGTCCCTGAACCGCCGAAGGGGGAACAAGGACTACGGGATCACCCTGAGCCACCTGGATATTCCCCTTCATCACCCCCGCATTTTCTCTACACCCGCTCGGGTAGGAGGGGCAGGGCGCACAGGGCTCCCAGCCCCTGACTTCCAAGCAAGAGCCAGCAAGCTCTCTACCCCGGGCTGCGGGCACCACCTGCCCGAGACAGACCTCAATGTCCCATTCACATCACACACAGCAACGTGTGAGAAGACCATCCCGTCCGACCGGCTCCTTTCCCAAACAGGGTACCTCAAGGTCGGAGGGGAGAGTGTCCCAGTGCGGTCACATAGCAGCAGAGGGGCAAGGCTGCACTTCGAGCCCCACACCCCGTGACTCCCAGCCCAGCTCAGCAGAGGCTCGGGCCCTTCGGGACTCTCGGGCTTAAAGGGATAAACAGCGATTGAGCCAGAGGCTCGCTGGGTACCATGAAATCCTACAGAAGTGGACCAGAAAACAGAATCGACACCAGGTAATGAGTTCCCCGTCCCTAGAGGAGTTCGAGCAGAGTCCGGACAGATGGATCACTTGGCAGGAAAGATGCTTAAGAGACTGAAGAACAAGGCCTGGGTTTGGCAGAGAGGAAGGGAATGACTTTGACATTCCCCCCTTACTGGGCTACCTCATGATTCTTCCCCGGGGAGCCAGGCCAATGTCTGGTGAGATCCAGGAGAGGAGTTTGAACAAGGTCTTCAAACTGAGTTTGCCTTGGGGTGCCTGGGTGGCTCAGTGGGTTAAAGCCTCTGCCTTCGGCTCAGGTCATGATCTCAGGGTCCTGGGGATCAAGCCCCGCATCGGGCTCTCTGCTCACCAGGGAGCCTGCTTCCCACTTGCTCTCTGCCTGCCTCTCTGCCTACCTGTGATCTGTCTCTCTGTCAAATAAATAAATAAAATCTTAAAAAAAAAATAAAGAAACAGAACTCTTAGGTCAGAGAAAATGTTGAACATATAATATTAATATACTCATCTTTATACCAATGTGGTCCTAAGACATAATTTTTAATATTTTTTATAGAGGAAGGAGCCCACAAAGGCAAAAGTGCCCACGGCTCACAAGTCATAACGTGGCCCTCCCTCCCCGATTAGAAAAATTGCTTTTATCTATTCAATATACTGAGTTCCTATATAAGATTTCATTTATAAAAGGGCTCTTTGCCTAGGAAGATATTTCTGAAATCTCGTAGTAGGTGAAAATTGTGTTTTTCACTCCAAAGTTTTAGGGTCTTGACTTAAGAACAGATGAAATGTGGGGTCATAGTACTCGACTGAGCTTTTCCAAGCCAAAGGCTCAATTTCTCTGACACGTCGGCACCTCCCGGCTCTCATGACCAATCCTGACCTGTTACTGGCATCGTCACTGTTTCTTAGTCAAGAAATGTAGGCACACCGTGAGTCGGCCTTCCTGTTCAGACTATTTCCAAGGTACGTCTTGAGACAAGGAAAGTGCTGGATGGAAAACAATGCTGCTGACCTCTTCAGAAAGGGATCGCCCCCAAGTTCAAATGGTGACACTCCCTTTACTCTGGAAGGAGCCGTTCGAATCTGAAGGAGGGAAATCCTGAAAACTGGATAAACTCATTAAACAGCCCCATCAGGAGAAAAGAGAATCCCTTAAAGAAAGACCTACCAAGGAAAACTCAGCTAGTTCAAGGGTGGTCCCCTAAGTGAGGCTCTCGGCAGGCGGCGCATGTCAGCAGTGCTGGGGGGGAGGGGGGGCCGGTAAACTCGGACTCGCGATGACCCCGTCCCAACACTCGGAACCAGCAGGTCTGATGACGGGGTCTGCACCTGCCAGCTGCCGGTGCCAGGGGTCCTGGATCTCCCTCGGAAAAGTGCTCATCTACTAATGATGAAGATGGGGTTTGGGGTTCCCCCCATGCTGCTGGGCCTTTATATCTAGGTGCCAACGACTGGGTGAGACAGAACCTTGTGGGGCCTCTTGTTCAGTAAGGAGCCTCAGAAGGGGAATGAGCACAGTTGGGGGGATTTCTCTCTTGACATGCAACACACCCTAACACACACACACACACACACACACACACTCACTCACTCACTCTCTCTCTCTATTCCTGTGCTCTCCCAGCCTTAAACTACCCAGGACAAGCTCATCCCCACCTTCGGGCTGAAGAACTGGGGTTCGAGCACTGAAAACCCAGAGCCTGATATCTCCCCCAGTCTGCTCGGTCTTGACATGGTCCAGCTCTGGGCGAGTGTCCCCACCCCCACCCCCACCCCCCGTGGAGGGAGTGACCACCAGGAAGCCTCACCTGCCCGAAATGCTAAGAGAAAACAGATGGCCAGAACCTGGGAGGGCAGAATGCCACTGTCAAACCAAGGTCAGACAGGAGAAATGGCACTTCTGTTTGTGCCTCTTCGGCACCCCTTCTTCTACTATGGAACTACCTTGTCCTTTCCGGAACCCATAATCTTGAGTGGTTTCAATGGGCTGTCCCCCAACTTCAGGTGAGACTTAAATGACCCACATCTGTCCAATATGAAGCACACACTCTCTTGGCACCACGACTGGCTCAGGGATGAGGGGCCAATGGGAGCCTTTCCTGGGCCTTTTTGATTGAAATCCTTAGGAAACAGGCGCTGCCTTTCCACTGGGGCTGGAAATCAGCCTGGAGATGCTGCCGCCATTTCTGCCATCACCCGGGGAGGGCTTGCATTAAGAATAAGGAAACACCGGGAAAGAGGGGCAGAGACACGGAGAGCAATGCATTTCTAATAACCTCCTCTAAGTATCTGCGTCCAGCCCTGATCTCTTCAGTAGGCACAACAGGGAATGTCCCTTTGGGCTTAAGCAAGTTTGAGATGAGTTTCTGTCTCATGCAGCCTAAGGGATATTGAATAAAATGGATGGTCTGCAGGAAAAACTGGCAGATTTGGTTTAAAGGCAGAAAGAATCCTCACTTTGCTGGGAATTAGCTGTGCGACTCCAGGCGAACCACCCCACCACTCTGTTTCCATTTCATGCCAAGCTCCCACGGGTTGTGGTAGAGAATTAAACCGTATCACAGTGACTGCACGAAGCACTTGAGACGTTATTTAGCATCCGTAGGTGCTCAATAGATGTCAGGAAAGAACGTAGTAGCCTAACAGAAGATTCTCCCCCAGGCAACCCTGCTTGCTTAGGAAAAAATATTAGTCCTACAGGGCCCAGCCTGAGAACAGCTTGGCAGAGCAAAATGGCCATCAGAGACCCAAGTTAAAAGAGGAACAGCTAGGAGAAGCCCTTTCTTAAGAGCCATAACCCTTGGCCTGTTGCCAACTCTTTATAGGGCTCAAAGCAATTTCCTATCATCATCTACCCCCACAACCCCTGCTATTAGAAAGAGACTCCAAAGCACAGTGGCACAGCCCTTACAAAGGCCAATCTGGCAGTATCATTAAAATGTAGGATCTCTGACCCCAAGAAGCTCTTCCGACATCTACCTGGCAAAGTACCCTCATAAATGCAAAATAATACTGCATTTATTGTAGTATTATGTAGGAGGATTCTAGTGATGACGGAGCAAGAGGGACCAGACTTACCCCCACCTCAAACCACCAATAATTGGACAAAACATACAAAACAATGATCTCCAACCACTGGCCAAGGGGCAGCACAGGACAGTAATCCCTGAGGGAGGAAAAGCAAACAAGGTGCATCCCACGACTGGCCCAGCAGACGACCTGGAGCATTTCCAGGCTGCAGTGCAGGGAGAGGGGCCCCAAGCAGTGTTCAGGGGACTTCCCTTGAGTTGGGGGCACGTTTAGCACTGCGGAGGGCGAAGAGGCAGCAATACGCAGGGCAGAGAGACAGAGAAGACATGTTCAGAAGGTGCCCAGAGAACATGCTCAAATTCTTCAGTTCCTTCCTCAGGAATCAGCACGTGCGCATAAGGAAACCACCTGAGGTTGGGCCAACAACCACCAGAAAGAGCCCAGCAGAGCACATCTCAGAGCTCGCGCAGAACTAATAGTTCACATTCCCAACAGCCAAAGTGGGGAAATATACTAATAACTAATGGCATCGGGTTGAGTACTCAGAAAGGGGGAAAAATCAGCTCTAGATCAGGGCCAGTCAGTATTTTAGGCTCTGTGGGTCACTGGAATGAAAGCAGCCACAGATAAGACATAAAGGAATGAGCATAGCTGTGTTCCAATAAAATTTTCTTTACAGACACAGGTGGCAGGCCAGACTTGCCCCATAGGCTACACCATACCAAACCCTGGGCTACTCTACAGACTGCCCGGGTGGTCCTCCACAACTTAGCTGCTCTGGAGGCCGGAACAACAGCTCACCGTCAAGATGTCCATGTCCGAATCCCCAGCACCCGCGGATATGTTAGGATACAGGCAAATGGAATGAAGCTTGCTAATCAGATGACCTTGAGATGGGGAGATGATCCTGGATTACGAGGCTGGCTGCAGTGTAAGTGTCCTTCTAAGTAGAAGACAGAACCAGAGACGAGGCAGCGGGAGAAGGACTGCCCAACACTGCTGGCTTCGAAGACGGAGAGATGGGAGTCACAGCCCAGGGAATTCATACAGCCTCTAGAAGCTAGAAAAGGAAACAGATCCTCCCCTGAGCTTCCAGAAGGAATGCAGCCCTGCCTATACTTGACTTGAGCCCAGTGAAATCCATCATGGACTTCCAATCTCCAGTACTATAAGATAATAAATTCATGCGTTTTTTTAGTCACTACATATGTGGTTGTTATGGCAACAATTAGGAAACAAGGATGAGAGCAATAACAGAATAAAGCACAAAAATATTGAAGGAATATGAAAATATCCAGGACCGAACAACACAAAATTCACAATGTCTGTCAATCAAAAATTACTAGGCATGAAAGCAGCAGGAAAACTCATTAATAGGAAGAGACCCAGAAATTACAAAGATGGGGTGCCTGGGTGGCTCAGTGGGTTAAGGCCTCTGCCTTCAGCTCAGGTCATGATTTCAGGGTCCTGGGATGGAGCCCCACATCAGGCTCTCTGCTCAGCGGGGAGCCTGCTTCCCCTTCTCTGCCTGCCTCTCTGCCTACTTGTGATCTCTCTCTCTCTGTCAAATAAATAAATAAATCTTTAAAAAAAGAGAGATTACATAGATGATGGATTCAAAGGACTTTAAAAGAGCTATCATAAATGTAGTCCATAAAGTCAAAAAGGGAGGAAAAACAGGAACATGTGAGAAAGAGACATAGGCAACATTAAAGAAGACCCAGATTGAGTCACCAGAGATGAAAAATACAATGCCTGGGATGAAGAACAAATTAGATACTAAGGAAGAAAAGACTGATGAACCTGAAGACACAGCAATAGAAACTCTTAACAATGAAATACAGAGAAAAAAGACAGACAAAAATAAACTGGGCATCGATGAGCTGTGGCATGATGTCAAAAGGCCTAATATACATTCAACGGGAGTTCTGAGGAAAAAGGAGAGAGGGCGAGGAGAGAAAAGGTTATCTGAGGAAATACTGGCCAAAAGTTTCTAATCTGGTGCAAACTATAAACCCACAGAACCCAGAGCTCAATGAATCCCAAGCAGAACAAACACAAGGAAAATCACTCTCGAGCACATCACAAACTGCTTAAAACCAGAGATAAAAAGAACATCTAAAAAGTTGTCAGAAATTTTAAGAAGATGTAACATACAGAGGAGCAAAATAAGAATTACAGCCAGCTCCTCACCAAAAACATTAAAACAGAAGACAGCAGAGCAACATCTTTAAAGTACTGAAAGAAAAAAAAAAACAACGAACATCCATCAATCCAGAATTCGGAAGGTACCAAAAATATCTGTCAAAAATAAAGAAGTGTGGGGCGCCTGGGTGGCTCAGCGGGTTAAGCCTCTGCCTTGGGCTCAGGTCATGATCTCAGGGCCCTGAGATCGAGCAGCAGGGATGCTTCCTCCTCTCTCTCTGCCTGCCTCTCTGCTTACTTGTGATCTCTCTCTGTCAAAGAAATTAATAAAAAATCTTTAAAAATAAATAATAAATAAAGAACTGCAAAATCTAAAGCAATTCAGCACCAGCAGTACCAACACAAGTACTGGTTCTCTGACTGTAACAGCCGGAAAACTGGCCACACCCAAAATACCCAGCAGAAGGGGACTAGTGACATAAACTAAGCCTGATCCTTTTTTTAAAAAAAGATTTCATTTATTTGTTTGTCGGAGAGAGAAAGAACACAAGCGGGGGGAGTGACAGAGGGAGAAGCAGGCTTCCCGCTGAGCCTGATGCGGGGCTCGACCCCAGGACCCTAGGATCATGACCTGAGCCAAAGCCAGAAGCTTAACCACTGAACCAGCCAGGTGCCCCACTCTGGCAGATCCTTAAAATGGAACAGGGAGCACTGATAGCAACTGAAACACTTCTGTGGGGGCTAACATGAAACACAGAGCCCTATGACATCCTACTAAGTGAGCAAAGCTAAGCTGTAAAATGATATGAATGGTTCACATTTGTGCCGGTTAGCGTGGAAGAAAAGACCTAGCATGACACACTCTGCTGTCACCAGAGGGCCTGCCTACTGGACATGAGGCTTAGGAGTTTGGGGAGCAACGTCAAGAGGCTCTTTCCATTTCCTTCTTTATACGAATTACTTCTGGGTCACCTGAATTGTTTTCAAAGAGCAGCTATTCATGTGATTTCAAGTTAAAAGTACAAAAAAAAAAAAAAAAAAAAAAAAGGAAAGAAAGAAAGAAAAGAGGTCCTTAGCTGGGAATTCAAGGCAAGCCCAAGAGACAGTCAACTTCTTGACTGGCTAAGCACTATTTATGATTTACTCAAATTTGGGGCATGAAAACATCTATTCCTTTTCCTTCTTTCAAAAATCCTCGATTTCATTCATCCTGTCCCGAATTCCACAGCTGGGTACACATCGTAACAAAGGTCTCGCGGAGGTCCACCTGGGAGCACGTCCGAGGATGCTCGCCGCAGCTTTACTTGGGGTGGGGGACGCTGAGGCCTGGTTATCCATCACTGAGAGGTGGGAGGGTAAAATCCACCCAGCCGCTCAAGGTCACGTAATGGAGCTCAAACCCTTAGAGAAGCTGGGGTCAAATGCGAGCAAAGAGTAGGAGACCTGGATACTGCGGCACTGACGGGCCCTTTTTAAACACGTATACAAAAAAAACACACATTCTGCAAGAACACACATACACAAAAAGATGCATGTAAAATATACAGAATATTGGAGACAGCCGAGGAGCTGAGCCAGGAGAGGGGATGGAGATAAAAAGAACTAACTAAATAAAGCAAGGAGGAATTGCAATGCAGCAAAGAGGATCCTGCACCTGAAACTGAGTATGTTCACTTAACCTACTGCACAGAAGATTAAGCGACGGGGGTGGAGACAACAGGTGACATCGTGACTGAGTGCTGGTTGCTTTACGTGTATTAACTCATTTACTCTTCATTAGTAACTCTCTCATCAGGTTCTAGGATCTCCAACTTATAAAGAGGAGACGGAAACAGAGAGGTTCAGCAATTTGCCCGAGGTCACACAGGGAGGAGGCAGCAGAGGCAAGACTGGAATCCAGAAGGGATTCCAGAGCCTGTGCTCTTTCTTCAGCCCCGCTAGGCAGCCTCTGACTCTACCTACCCACTTACAATGAGAAAACCGAAGCTCGGCCTTTTCTCAGAGTCCAGGAAATTAGAATTAGAGCCTATAATACACCTTACCAGACCCCCTTTATGCAGGTGCAAAACAGGCCCAAAAAAGGCACACAGGAGCCACCTCTAAGCTAAGAAGAGGCAGGTCAACCCCTTCCTGCTGCGGAATGCTCAGGCCCACTGCCTTCAGACCTGCCGGAAACGTGAAGAAACAAAACAAAACAAAACTAAAGAATGGTATCTTGGAACAAAAGACACGAAAGGTTAGAGACCAAGGGAGGCGCAGGAGAGAAGACTAAACCCGCTCCCAGGTCCGCGACCCAGCCCTGAAGACGACAAGATAGATGCCTGGCCAGCGGCACGAGAGGGTGGCATCTGTGAGAGCCCTGTACCCCGGCGGGGCCTGCCCCTCGGCCGGGCTGGGGACTCCGGCCAGGGAACGAGGGACTTTGCCGGGCCTGAGTTCGTCACGTCCCGGAAAAGCCCGTGAAGCCCTGGCACGGGCGCTGATGTATCAGCTAATGTCTCATTCAAGTTGTCAGCATTTTGTTAGAGCCAATTCAGTGGGTAATTAAGGAAAAAGTTGGGACCAGATGGGGAAGCAGATGCTAGCTCAGCCGCAAGTGCAGTTCCCTGCGAGTGTCTGGGAAAGCGCTGGGCTGGCCAAGTCCGGGAGAGAAGGGCTGAAGCAACAGCCCAGAGCCGAGCGGGGGAAAGGCGAGGCCCATTTTAAAGACAAACAAACTGAGGCCCGGAGAGGCCAGGGGACTTGGGGCTGCTGCAACAACGGCAGATAATGAGAATGCAAAGAAACTCAGAAGACTGGCAAAAAGGGGGTGATTCTACTGTAAGGCAGAACTGGAGATGAGGCAGGACCCCGCCAAGCAGAACAAAGGACCTCCAGAAATAGGGCAGAGGGTTCTAGGTCGGGTCCCAGGCTCGGCACTGCCACTTCCTTGCTTCCTCCCCTCAGATAAGTCACTTTTCCTCTCTGGGCCTCAGTCTGCTCATCTGTAAAATGGAGGAAAAGATCCCTGTACAGCCCACTTAAAGAAACGATGAAGTTAACCACTGTGCCCAAGTGCTGAGGACGGGAGTCGGAAGGCCTGGGTTTGGTTCCTGGCTTCCCTAGTCAGGGACTTTTCTTTCTTTTCTTTTCTTTCTTCACTCAGCCTCGACCACTCCATCTGCAAAATGGGAGTAACAGGACATACCTCACAGGTACGTTGTAAGGACTTAACGACTTTGAGACTCAGAACCGTGCAAGGCACGGCATAAATGCTCAAATCACAACCCCCCACTACGGCTACTGTGGAGCCAATAAAAAATGACCACCAGACATTCCTGGAGCTAACTAGAAATAAATACTGACGTTTCAATGTTAAATGAAAAAGGCAGAATATAAAACTGTAGGCACTGTGATGATAGCTATATTACACAAAGAAGAAAAGGACACCTAGAAAACAGACAACAGAGAAATGCAAACTGTCGCTGTAAAACGATTAAATGATGGATTTATTTCCCCCTAATTCTCTAGATTTCAAAACGCTAATGTATAAATAAACAACCACTTTTATAACAGAAAGGAGGGGTTCAATACATGGAATTTTAAATGTTGGGGAAATGCTGGGGCTTTTCCACTCGGTTCCTCATTTATAATACAAGCAGAATGGAATGAAAACAAAGACCAAAGGCAGTGGTTGGCTAATCTGACAGTGAACCCCAGAGCTGCAAAGGGGTGAAAAAGGAGAGTCCTATGTGGCAGAGGGCACAGGAACCACCAATGCCTCCTCTCTTACCACTCCAGGGACTGACTAGGGAAACACAGAAATAGAAGGCACTATTTATATAAAAGTCTAGAGCAGGTAAACCAGTGTAATGTGAAGATAATCAGCACAGCCGTGGCCTCTGGGGAAGAAGATGGCAACTGACAATGGACCCAAGGAAATATTCTGGGAGCTGGAAATGTTCCACACGGCACCTGGGGTGTGAGTTACATGGGTACATGCATTTAGCCAAACGTTCAGCCAAACGTATGACTGTCCATTTTACTTACATAAGTTTTCCTGAAACATTTATAATAATGTAACCAGGACTCCTGAGTGGCTCAGCAGATTAAGCATCAGACTCTTGATTTCAGTAAAGGTCATCGTCTCAAGGTCACAGGATCGAGCCCCACGTCGGGCTCTGTGCTGGGTATGGAGTCCGCTTGTCCTTCTCCCTGTTCCTCCCCCTAATCACGCTCGCTCGCTCAAATAAATAAAATCTTTAAGAAACTGTCAGCACCACCACCATCACTGAGTGAGCAGAACAGGCAGAGGTCCAGGCAGTAAGGGAATGGCAACACGGTGACGGCTGCCCCAGCTAGATCACGGGATATGGCGGGCACTACACAACTCTGTTCACTCGGCACACTTCTGAAACCTCCCATATTTGTTTTAATAGGAGGAAAACACGGTGATGGTGGTTTCTCAAAAAACTAAACAACGCGATCCACTGTGTGACCCAGCAATTCCACTACGCAGGATAGACCCCCAAAGAACAGAAAGCGGGATCTCAGAGATGTGGGCAGACCCAGGCTCAGAGAAGCGTCGTTCATGACAACTAAGAAGGAGAAGCAGCCCAAGCGTCCACTGACGGACGAGCGGATAAACAAACCCGCAGGAGCACACAGTGGAATGCTGTACCGCCTTGGGAAGGAAGGAGATTCCGTGTGCTACGACACAGAAGAGCCCGAGGACACTCTAAGTGACATAAGCCTACCACAAAATGACAAAAATTGTATAAAAAAGGTTACTTCGGAGAGTCAAGTTCACAGAGAGAAAGGGGCGGCCAGGGGCCAGGGGGAGGGGGCGATGGGGAGCTCTTTAAGGAGAGTTTCCCAGATGAACACGGTCTGCACACGGGTAGCACAGTAATGCACTCGTACTTAACGCACCTGAACTGTACATACAAAAATGGTGACAGTGATCAATTTTATGTTATATGCTGCATTTTAACATAATTAAAAGCCTCAAAAAAAAAAAAAAGGAGGTCCTGAAATCTAGGAGGGGATTTCACACACAAGCCACCCACCGAGGGATTTCTGCCACACGGTAGGGAGGAGAGGACACATCGAAGGGCATCACGATGAACCCTCTCGCAACTGCCCTCCCTGAAACTCTGACACATAACTGCTAAGATAAAAACCAAACTTGGCGGGGGGGGGGGGGGGGGGGG
>CM052813.1:63371097-63547568 GCA_028533885.1 Nasua narica | reverse complement strand
TCACCCCCGAACCTCGGGCGGCTGCACGGCCCAGCCATCCCTTAGGACATGTGGCCCACCCCTTTCATCCTGAGACCCGGGGAGGCAGCAGCTACTGGTATCACTGTAGGGTCTACACCGAACCAGGTCATACCCCTTCCTTATTTAGAAGGAATAAATGAAGCAAGCGGGAGGAGAGCGAATGGAACAAAACTGTGTAATAAAAGAAAGGGATGAGCATCCTCCTACTCAAGATTCAGAGAAGGAACACGTAAAAAGTTTCACTCTAGGAAGCCAAAATAAACTTGAAACAAACTCTCCTTTGCACTCTCAACAAAACTCAAGAAAACAGAATCAAATGAAGAGAAAGCTCAAGACAGGGCAAAGAACCAAATAACGGCACAGAATTATAACCAGCATCAGGAGCAGTGATGGGCAAAACTGCCAGTGCAGAAAAGAGGGGTAAGTTGTGCAAAGGAGACACCTGCAAACCTCCAAAGAAAGAAAGAGAGGCTCAGGGCGCCTGGGTGGCTCAGGAGGTTAAGCGGCTGCCTTCTGGCTCAGGTCATGATCCCAGGGTCCTGGGATGGAGCGCCCTGCTCATCAGGGAGCCTGCTTCTCTCTCTCCCTCTGCCACTCCAGCTCCACCTGCTTGTGCGCTCTTTCTCAAATAAATAAATAAAATTAAAAAAAAAAAGAGGGGCTCAAATACTCAACACGAGAGATAACGTATACATTGCATATATACAGATATATACGGATAACTCCCATTCCAAGAAGAAATGAGCCCACAGGGAGACATGCAACAAAAATGTTTCTATTCTTAAAGAGTTTAATCTGTAGACCAAGTACATTCCATGCACCTTAGCAAACTGATGAAAAGACACCAAAACCTGGACACTGCTTGGAACACCCCTTGAATTTCAAGGGGGAGAAAGAATGCTCCCCATTCTTCATTCAGGAAGGAACATTCAGGAAGGTTGAGAGTGAGAGGATGGGGGAATTGACCACGCAAATAAAATCTCATGTGGCCTCTGAATTACCCAATATTAACAACATAAGACTACAGCACATCTACAGGGTACTGAGCGATAAAATGCGTAACCCAAAAATGCTCTATAAATCCAAGCTGCCATTCACATGAGAAAGCATCAAAAATACCTTCTTATATAAGTACTTAGAAAAAAGAAAACTATAATTAGATGAAAGAAGTTTAAAAAAAACTACATTAGGTATTATAATAATTATAACTGGGGGTAAGCTCCATATTAAAAGACACAGACACTCAGACTCTGAGTGTATATTTTTTAAATATAAAAAACTACACACTATCTGAAAAATAGTGATCTTTTTTTAAAGGGCACAGAAAGGTTAAAAGGGAAAAGTAAAATAAAAAGTTAAATGTAGAATTATGCCAGGTAAATTCCAATAACAGAAAACAGAAAGTACTTTACAAAAATCACTTGAATTAAAGGTGAAATCGTGAAATGCTTTACAAAAAGTAGGAAAACTACAACTGAAAGCAGAAAGGATGTAACAGGTCAAGGAAGATAACCCATAATAAAATGCTATCATGCAGGTATATATTCCTGTGAAATAATCTAGCAATAAAATATATAAAGTAAACTAGAAAGAGCGAATGGTAAAACCAAAAGAAACATTATTGGAAGACATTAACAGAGTCTCAAGTTCTTAAAATAATAAATCAAAAAACAGTATTATTAGGGCTCTATAGGGAATCTAAAAAATGTGATTGTCAATGATACACAGAATTGAGAAATACACATATAGGTAGCGAACAATAAACCCCAAATGTTTTAATTTACAAATAATTTTGTATTTACTTACCAAATAAATTTGTATTTAATTTACCAAATACACATTTGCTTATGTTGCAAGCAAATGAAACATTTACACAAGCTAATATTTTAAAAAAGGAGGGGGCACCTGAGTGGCTCAGTGGGTTAAAGCCTCTGCCTTCTGCTCAGGTCATGATCTCAGGGTCCTAGAATCAAGCCCCGCATCGGGCTCTCTGTTCAGCGGGGAGCCTGCTTCCCCTCTCTCTCTGCCTGCCTCTCTACCTACTTGTGATCTCTCTCTCTCTCTCTGTCAAATAAATAAATAAAATCTTTAAAAAAAAAAAAAGAATCCAAAATTTTCTATGAATCACCAAGAGCAAAACTATTATTGGCAACATTCTCTCACAATAAACTAAAAATATATAAATACTCATGTTAAAAAATGGGAAACACAAAAATTTAAATTATATTTTTAAATAAACTTTAGACCAAAGAGAACATCCAAACTAAAACGATGGAATATTTAGGAGAGAAAAGAGTTACAACACTTTGCAGTAGGCTTATGGGATGTGACCAAAAGTGTACTCAGAGGAAAATTCATTGATTAAACACTTTTACTACTAAACAGAAAAATAAAGAGCTAAGGATTCAGTTTAAAAAAAAAAAATCTAAAGAAGGCAGAAGGCTCAATTTAACAAACGTAACAATGTGGAAATGTTTTAAACAGTCAGAATTGACAAATGCTTTCAAAGTGTTAAGAAGTGCGGGTGCCTGGGTGGCTCAAGTGGGTTAAAGCCTCTGCCTTCGGCTCAGGTCTTGGTCTCAGGGTCCTGGGACCCAGCCCCGCATCCGGCTCTCTGCTCAGCAGGGAGACTGCTTCCTCCTCTCTCTCTGCCTGCCTCTCTGCCTACTTGTGATCTCTCTCTCTCTCTCTGTGAAATAAATAAATAAAATCTTTTTTTTTAAAGATTTTATTTATTTATTTGAGATAGAGACAGTGAGAGAGAGCATGAGAGGGGAGAAGGTCAGAGGGAGAAGCAGACTCCCTGTGGAGCTGGGAGCCTGATGAGGACTCGATCCCAGGACTCTGGGATCACAACCTGAGCCGAAGGCAGTTGCTTAACCCACTGAGCCACCCAGGCGCCCTAAATAAAAATCTTTTAAAAAAAAAGTGTTAAGGGGGTGCCTGGGTGGCTCAGTAGGTTAAGCTTCTGCCTACGGCTCAGGTCATGGTCTCAGGGTCCTGGGATCGAGCCCCATATCCGGCTCTCTGCTCAGCAGGGAGCCTGCTTCCTCCTCTCCCTCTGCCTACCTCTCTGCTTACTCGTAATCTCTCTCTCTCTCTCTGTCAAATAAATAAATAAATAAAATCTTTAAATAAAAAAAAGTGTTAAGAAGTGGATATAAAAATAATAAATAGTCCTGGCTATCAGTATTCAACCAAATAAATAAAGAAAAAATTCAATTACAAGAAAATCAGACTAGAAAAATATAACCAGAGAAAATGTTCTTAGGTTATATTCTATTCTATGCAAATATGGTTCAAATTCTTGGTCAGTTTCTAAGAAAACATAAATGACCAAAACTATTTTCAACAAGTGCAAAAGCCAAAATATAACTGAAGGATTACGGTGGAAAATCATCATCTCTGAAAGCGTAACAAGACAGAGAGTTTTAAAGGCGAGTCCTTTTAAACTTTCAAAAGATAAATAATTCCCATGCAATATAAATCATTCCTGGCAGGGACTACAAATAAACATCTGGCATGCATGCTTAAACTCTCATTTCCTACACTCGTACAAAACACTAAATTGTTTACACATGACAGGACCTCAGAATCCTTCTCAACACAGCCATCTCAGCAGCTACCACCAAGAGGTACACAATTGACAATGTATTTATCCACCTTGTTCCAAATCACTGAAAATGATGGAAAGCTTCCCAATCTATAAACCACTGTACTAGCATAATCCCCATTTTAAAAATGACAAAAACAGCACACAAAAATAAAACCGCAGGACAATCTCACTAAGGAATATAGACACCGAACAAGGCAAAATGGATCTGAGGTATATTAAGATAATGAAACACCATGAACAAAATGGGTTCCCTCCAGGATGGTTTAATATTAAGAAATCTATTAATACAATTCATCACATCAACAGATCAAAGTAAGAAAACCATATGGCCATCTGGGTACATAATGAAAAGGTATTTGTTTAAAAGCATCATCCTTTTCTCCTCCTCTTATTATTAAATAGTTTTACAGTGGGGGAGGGGATGATTCACACTCTTTTGCAGAAGAAGAATTCAAACACAAAAAAGTGAAAATCACTCCTAAATCATACCACTCACCTCCATCTTGAAAAATTAAAAAAAAAACATTGAGCAACTCAGAAAATGCTTAGTGATAAAGAATCTGTATCAGAAACCAAAATAAAACTTTATACTTAATTAGAAAATGCTAGAATCCTTCCCACTAAAAGAAGAAATAATACAAGAATACTTGTTATCCCTATTATTTACTGCCCAGGAGGCAATATGTAAGAGGAAAAGAAAAGGACAATGGCTATAAATGAAGAAAGGAAATGACTATTACCTGCATATACTATCATCTATCTGAAAAACCACAAGAACCACTGGAATTAAGAAGACAGTAAGTCGGGGCGCCTGGGTGGCTCAGTGGGTTAAGGCCTCTGCCTTCGGCTCAGGTCATGATCTCAGGGTTCTGGGATCCTACCTGCATCATTGGGCTCTCCGCTCAGCAGGGAGCCTGCTTCCCCCTCTCTCTGCGTATCTCTCTGCCTACTTGTAGATCTCTCTCTCTCTGTAAAATAAATAAAATCTTAAAAAAAAAAAAAAAAGACAGCAAGTTATCCACTAACAACGACATAAAACCAGTAGCTTTTTTTTGTACTTGAATTAATTAGGCAGAATACACAATAAGGGAAATTATCCCACTTACAGTCAAAAATATGAAATGCTCAGGAATGTATTCTAAAATAAACGTCTAAAATGTCTCTGGAACACTTTACTGTGGGTCATACATGGGAACACGGGAATGAAGAAAGAGACCACCTCACTGAGCAGAAAAACAATATTGTGAGAATGTCCTTCCTACTCAATTCAATGCATACATTTAATACAATTACTACTGCAACACAATTTTTACCTTTAAAAATGATTCTGATGTTCATCTGGTAGAATATGTGTGAGACTAATGAAAGTTTCAAAAACAGAATAATACAGAGACATGTTTACCAAATATTACAATATTTTAAAAGCAAAATGAAGCAAAACGGGATGGTCCTGGAACTGAAGTTAACAGAGAGCTGTGTCTGTTGAGTCTGTTTTTTGGACTATAAGCTGTTAAAATCTATCTGCCCGTAGAGGACTAGCCAGGTCCACCTTCATTTAGTTACTGGGGCTTTCAGATATCTCAATATATGCATTTAGAAAATATGGACTCAGATCTACTCAACTCTTGGTCGTAGGACTGGACAACCAATTCCTCAATCGTTCATAACCCTTCAAACCACCCAGCTGCGGATTAAGCAGGACCCATGAAGCCACGCCGCTGAGGAGCCGAAAATGGGAGAGAAGTCCCTACCACATTGCGGTCCCAGTGGCAGACATCACTAATCAATCTCAGCACCCTTCCCACCATGGCCTATCCATGGAATCAATAACAGCCATCGCTGGAATTCATAAGGAAACCCCTCCATCATCTCTGAAGTCCAACCCCTTCACTTTATGGGTGAATGAGTTTTTATCCTGTCAATTATTCATGACAATTCTGCAAGGCAGAGCAGAAATGTTCATTATCTCATATTCTAGACAACAGTATTTCTAAGAAGGAAAATGTCACCCCAAACTCAGCCCAAGCCTGGTTAAGGGGCAGAACCCTCAACACGAGGCCTCTTGCACCGAGCCCTACAGTCCTTCCACCCTCTATGTCCTATACCCCAAAAAGACTCAGACTTAGGACTAGTGAGCCTGAAGTTTCCATGTTCTGTGCAAGGAAAAAAAAAAAAAGTATTCAGATGGAACTAGCAAGTTAACCCTTATATAGGACTTACTACGTGTCAAGCACTGTGCTAGTGCTTTTACTATGAGCCCCGCTAAGTCTCATTCTGCCCATTCTGATGCAGAGACTGAGCAATTTGCCCAGAGTCATGGCCTGAAAGAGGCAGACGTGGGTTTTGCAACCCGCAAGCTGGCTACAAAGGGGACGTCCTTAGCCACTTGGCCGTACTGCTTCTCAGAGCAGCAATCTAATAATGACTGTTTTTCCTGGGGGCGCCATGTGACACAGCACTTGGACACCCCACCCCCCCCACCCCCGCACACTCCTGCCAGGCCTGGTACCGGGCTTTGGTAAAACTACACTCTAAAGAACATCTTCATATATAAAATATTTTGATTTTAAAATCCTCTCCTTTGGCTATACTCCCAAAGAGAGATTATTGGTACTAAGATTTGGGAATTTCTATTGATTTGGAAAATACATAGTAAACTCTTTAAAAAGTGTTTTGGGTTTTTTGGATTCACTTTGTTATTAGGAAAGAGGTTCGTGTTCCATGAAGAAAACTTAGTATATGCAAAAGAGAAAGAAAAAAAAAAAAAAAAAACGCCATAATCCTATGCTTCTCTTAAGATCATCTCCACTAATGGTTTCCTTCCCTGGAACTTCTTGGAACCCCTGAGATGTCTAGTCGTGTGTGGGAAGCCCATCTCCAAGTTCAGTTCGCCGTCCAAGAGCTCCCCAGGAACCTGCTTTGTGCACTCACACCTTCAATGGGAAGTTACAAAGGTCAATGTTCATCCTGAGGATGGGGGAGCCAGGCGGGCAGGACATTTCCGATCTGTTCCTGAGATGTGTTCCTGACCCCCCGGGGCAAGAGGGAAAAAGGGCTCTAGGTTCCCCCTGCTCAGGACACCTGGGAGGTCCCGGCAGGAGAACCTGGAAGACCCACTGTTGGGTCTGGAAATCAACTTAATGAGTCACAGCCAGCATTTTTTTTTCTTAAATAAAAAAGAATTAAAAAGTATCAAAATGCACTGCAAGTGGTTAAGTGTAAATATCATTGCCTGCTTTTGCTTTATTGAGAGACGAGTCCACATGTGTAAGATGGTGACATAGAACATGTTTCTTTTAGGGGATCGGTCATGAAAGCAGGATTTGCCGCTGCCCAGCAGGGCAGTGCCCTGCGCAGGTCAGTCAGGGAGACCACAACTGCAAAAGCACTTTGGAAAGTGGAAACATTATCCTGGAAACAGGATACTATCCAGGAAAACACTATCCTGACCTAAGGCCAGATTACCACTCGCTTTCTTCCTCTTAACTTCCCCTACCTGCTACCTTTCCCCTCTAAACCCCCCACTATCCTACACTTCCTCAGCAACAAGAGTTCTATTCGATTTAACTGAACATTCTGGTGGGCCCACATAAAGGATAACCACATTCGGGCAGAATCTTATGACCCACCAGATTTGAAAAGAATTAGATCTATAGTAATAAACACCCAACACTAAAAAAATCACCAAAGTTCATCTTTCTTTGATAATTCATACTATTTCACTGGCCCAGAATTCTCTGCTCCCTCCCCTTCCTCCCACAGACCCATCTTTTGACCCTCAAATCCTATCTGTCCTTCAAAGCCACACTCAAATACCACTTTCTCCAGGAAGTTGCCCCGGATTCTCATTACTAGGATTCATTTTTCCCTCCACTAAACACCCTCAGCAACCAGTCTTAGAACACTGGAAATTTCTACATCACATTATATATGGCTGTGAACAGAATCCATATTGATTTATCACCTTGGCACCTATCAAGGGTCGACACCCATAATTACGACCAATATTTATCGGCTAAAGAAATTCAAAATGTGTTTAAGATCTTGAAAGAGGAAGGATCATCATCCAAAAACGGCTTACCAACATAAATGCAGAAAAACAGTTACAAGAGAATTCTGGCTAGTAAAATGAAGTTAAAAATAATTTACTGAAAAATTAATACTTGTATAAGTAAATACTTAACTTACTGAAATAATTAATGAAATTAACAGAGCTCATCTTGAAAAGGTGTGCAATTATAAAGTCTTTTCTTTTATGCACATATATTCTGGGTTTCTTCATTGAACATGAACCCCTCTCATAATAAAAAAGTCAATGAAATATTTTTTTAAAGAATTTACTGTATTTCTTTTCCAAATCAACAGAGGTTCTAAAGCCTGGTACCAATAATTGGTCCAAAAGGGGCAGGATGTACCTTGATCCAGTAATCTCTCTTCAGGAATATATCCAAAGGAGATGGCTTTAAAATATCAGAGTATCGGGACGCCTGGGTGGCTCAGTTGGTTGGGCAACTGCCTTTGGCTCAGGTCATGATCCCAGTGTCTTGGGATCGAGTCCCGCATCGGGCTCCTTGCTCAGCAGGGAGCCTGCTCCTCTCTCTGCTTATGCCTGCCTCTCTGCCTGCTTGTGTTCTCTCTGTTAAATGAATAAATAAAATCTTTTAAAAAAATAAATAAATAAACAAAAAATAAAATATCAGAGTATCTTATTTATGAAATTGTTCGTTACAGTGGAACTTTATACAAGAGAAAAACTAGAACCAGCCTAAACGTGCAACAAGAGTATGGCTTAAATAAACCATGTTCATGCTTTTCTGTGAATATTATGCAGTCTTTAAAAATGACAATTAGGAAGACTAAGGATGGGGGAAAGAAAAGGTAGGAGGCAAAACTAATACATCATGATTCAAAAAATAAAAATATGCTTATAAAATAACTAGATGGAAATACACCAAAATTTTAAAGGTAACTGTAAGAGGGCTGGGATTTAGTTAACATAGTCTTTTCATTTCCTTATTTTCTGATTTCTGTATAATATCATTAGGTTCCTTTAATTATTTAAAAATTAACTGATTAAAACAAATACTAGCATATATCTCTAACTGCAACCAGGGAATGATCCGTTTAGGATTATGTTTTGAATAAGCCGTGACAACTGCTTCCCATGCACTTTAGGGAGCATCTATGGGCACCCCTCTGTACCAGGGCACGTATGGTCCCCAAGGAGAGAGATCAGGCATCAGCGAGAGCCAGCGTGTTGTTAAAGGAAGTCCACAGACTCGGAAGTCAGACTCCGGCTCCAATCTCCTGGGAACAAGAGCACCAATTAGCTACTACCTACAGCAAGTTACCTGACCTCAGTGAACTTCGGTTTCTGTATCTACAGCGGCTCTGAGTCCTGTCTGGGTAACAAGAGAGTCTGCCCCCTGCAAAAGGCCACCAGAAAGCAGGCCCAACCTGGTCAGTGACACACATGGCAATGTACATGCTATTTTATAGGTCAGTTCTTAAGATACGATGCTCATGCTCAAGTTTATCTAAAAGTGACCAAATTAAAACAGCATCATACCTGTATACCCAGGGAACATCAGAGAGTCCAGAAAGAGACCCAAGTACACGTATATTTAATGTAAGGCAAAGATGGCATTTCAGATCCAGGAAGAAAAGATGGATTATTCAGTTACTGGTATTAAAGCAAGTAGCTAGCTGTTTGGGGGGAAAAAAAAAACAAAAAACAGAGCCTGATCTCTATGCCCCTCCTCTAAAGCAAATACATTCCAGATAGATAAACAATGTAAATGTAAGAAAACAAGCTGTATAAAATAACAGAAGAAATACGGATGAATGTTTTTTAAATTTTTTTGTTTCCAGGTATTAATTAATTCCAGTTATTAATCTTGTCAACAATTTCGAGCATGGTATACAGACACTCTTCTGCGTAGGTTTCTAGAAAACAAACTGTTGATTTGCGAGGTAATACAAATGTCCAACTTTGTTTTTTCCCCACCTTAGCTATTTTTAAGTGTACAGTTCGGGAGTGCTAAGTAACCTCGCAGAGCTGTGCAACATATCTCTATAACTTTTTCATCTTGCAAAACTGAAACTCTATACCCATTGAACAACTCCTCATTTCCCCCTTCCCCCGACAACCACCATTCTACTTTCTGTTTCTATGAGTTCCGACTACTTTCAATGTCTCTTGAAGAGCGGAATCACATAGTATTGGTCGTCTTGTGATTGGCTGATTTCACTTAGCACGGTGTCTTCAAGGTTTACCCATATTTTATCAGGTGACAGGGTTTCCTTTTTAAGGCTGAATAATATTCCACTTTATGTACAGACCACATTTTGTTTGTCCATTCATCCATCAATGAACATATGGCTTACTCTCACCTCTTGACTATTGTAAATAACACTGCAATGAACACGGGTATATAATTATCTCTTTGAGATCCTGCTTTGAGTTCTTTTGGATAGATACCCAGAAGCAGGACTGCCAGATCATATGATAATTCTATTTTTAATTTTTTGAGAAATCACCATACTGTTTTCCATAGTGGCTGCACGCATAGTACACAGGGTTCCAAATTTTCCACACCAACACTTACTTTCTGGTTTTTTTTTTCTTTTTATAGTGACTATCCTAATGGGTGTGAGGTGATAGCTCATTGTGGTTTTAAATTGCATTTCTCAAATGATCAGTGATGTTGAGTATATTTCCATATGCTTGTTGGCCATCTGTATATCTTCTCTGGGAAAATGTTCAAGTCCTCTGCCCATTTTTTTAAAAATCAGGTTATTTGGGGTTTTGTTATTGAATTGTAGGGGATTCTTTATATATTCCAGAAACTAACCCTTTATCAGATATATGATTTGCAAATATTTTCTTCCACTCCGTAGACTTCCTTCTCGTTATAAATTCTTAATGAGGGAAAGCCTTTTTAACTGTGATACCAAAAAAATACATAGTCAGAACCCAAAACACAAAAATGGAAGCATTTTAAAATTAAACGTTTCAGGGGCATCTGGGTGGCTGAGTCGGTTGAGTGTCTGCCTTGGGCTCAGGTCATGATCCCAGGGTCCTGAGATGGAGTCCCACATGGGGCTCCTTACTCAGCGTGGAGTCTGCATCTCCCTCTGCCTGCTGCTCCCCCTGCTTGCTCAGGCCCGTGCATGTGTGCTCTCACTCTCTCTCTCTCTCTGCCAAATTAATTTTTTTTTTTTTTTAAGATTTTATTTATTTGACAGAGAGAGATCACAAGTAGGCAGAGAGAGAGGGGGAAGCAGGCTCCCTGCTGAGCAGAGAGCCCGATGCGGGGCTCGATCCCAGGACCCTGAGATCACGACCTGTGCCGAAGGCAGAGGCTTTAACCACTGATCCACCCAGGCGCCCCCAAATTAATTTTTAAAAAAAGTAAACATTTTATTCAACCACTTCAACAGCACTTTAAAAAAAAAAGTCTAGGATAACAAATACTTGGAATCTGAATAGCAAAGAGTCAATATCTCTAAAATCCAAAGAGCTTTTTCAAAAAATAAAGGAGGGTGCCTGGGTGGCTCAGTGAGTTAAAGCCTCTGCCTTCAGCTCAGGTCATGATCTCAGGGTCCTGGAATCGAGCCCCGCATCGGGCTTTCTGCTCGGCAGGGAGACTGCTTCCCTCTCTCTCCCTCTACCTGCCTCTTGTGATCTCTACCTGCCCACTTGTGATCTCTCTCTGTCAAATAAATAAATAAAATCTTTTAAAAATTAATAAATAAAATAAAATAAATAAAAAAATAAAGGAAAAGATAAACACCTCAAGAGAAAATAGGCAAAACGCTTGAACAGGCAATTCACAAAAGAAATGAAAAGTGGCTAATAAAAGTATCCCAAGCAATGTTCAACCTCATTAGTTTGCCCATCAAGACCTCAACAATTAAGAACAGTTGGTGGCCACAATGTATAGGGTGAGCACTCCCAATCTCTCAGCAGAAAGGTAAACTGCTATCACCTGCAGGATACGAATATGCGAGGATTCAGCAATCAGCCTTTAAGAGACTGATGATAAATGGGACGCCTGGGTGGCTCAGTGATTTAGACCCTCTGCCTTCGGCTCAGGTCATGATCTTGGGGTACTGGGATTGAGTCCCACGTTGGGCTCTCTGCTCAGAGGGGAGCCTGCCTCCCCCTCTCTCTCTGCCTGCCTCTCTGCCTACTTGTGATCTCTCTCTCCATGTCAAATAAATAAATAAAATCCTTAAAAAAAAAAAAAAAGAGACTGATGATAAAGAGATCACCACACAAGCAAGAAACCCTCCATGTAAAAAGATTAGAAATAACCAAAATCCAATAGGGCACTGAGTTCAGGGACACATATACAGTAGAAATACAATGCAGTCAATAAAATAATAATGAAGATCTCTATTTACTGATGCAGAAAGAGATCCAGAAGTTTAAAAAAAAAAGGCAGATGCTGAACAGCATGGAGAATATAATCCCATTTGAATGAAACTGTAATCGTATATATTTAAATAAGCAGAGAGATGACTTAAGTAATGTTCATCAAATGTGAACAGTGGTTGTCTCTGGGTGGTAGGATTTGAGGTGATTTTTTTTAAAGAACAATCCTATTTTTTCTGTACTGCTTTAACGTTCTTTGTAATGAATGTATTATTTTTATAATTGGGGGGGGCGGGAAGAACCCGTTTTCACTTGGAAGGAAAATAAAAGTGAGAATCAGCTCTTGGACAGCAATCTCACACTTAGAAACCAGAATGGAGACAGTCTGGGACAGTGTGAACTGCCAAGTCCTGAGTTCAAATTCAGCCTCTGACGCTAATTACCTGAATGACCCTGGGCAAGGTTTTTAGCTTTGCTGGGCCCTGGTTTCCTCAGCTGTGAAACAAACATGATGAAAATTCTACGTCATGGAGTTGTATGGGGGATAAAGACACTAATACTGAGTAAGTTCTCAATAATTATGAGCTTCATTCTCCCCTCTGAGCTCATCATTGAAAGCACCCTAGTTGTATCTGGCCCATACTAGGTACTCAAAATGTGTCCGGTGATTTGAATGGGGTAGATGGATGGATGAACAGGTAATCATAAGAAGAACACATATCTGGGGGACAGAATAATTATACGGGTGATGGGTGGGTGGGTAGAGAAGGATGGAGAAGTGAATAGCTGGAGAGATGGACTGATGGGGAGATAGATGGTACGGCAGCTTGTATTTCCCAAAGATGACCACACCAATATACGTCCCCTCCTCCATGATGAATGCGATGTGGCCACAACTCCATAGAGAGGTGGGGCTTATGTCTCTCCTCTTGAAATGGGGCATAGCTGTGTAACGGCCTCAACCTGTAGATTGAGGTCGAAGTTATGCTACATGACTTCTGACACTAAATCATAGAAGGAGACCCTGGCTTGGCTCTATCTCTGCTAGGACATGTGCCTTGGGAGACTCAAGTCACCATACAGAAGTCAGGCCATGGATGAAGCCTCCATGCTGAAAAGATCCCATGAGATGGAGGGAGGGATGGATGGATGGATGCCCACAGAACTCCAAGTGTTCAAGTCTTTCAAGCCCTGGCATCAGACAGGCAGTGAAGATGACCTTGGCCACTGCATGACCACAATCACAGAGGGACCCTAAACCAGACCAACCCACTGAGCTACTACCAAATTCCTGACCCACAGAAACCATGACAGGCAAGAAGTGGTGTCGTATTAAGCCACTAAGTTTGGAGGTCGCTTGTGACGCAGCAGTAAGTTATCTAAAAAAAGATGGTAAGAGGAGTCTAAGGCTGAATGCATGACTTCTCTATGGGGAGCCCTGGAAATCAGCAAAATCTTGTGCTCAATTTCGGGTCTGGTACACTTCTCTTTGTTCCAAAAGCCGCCTGCTTACCTTCCTATTCCGCTATTTAGACTTCCAAAAGCCAGCCCTCCGAGCTCTGACTTGCGTTAACTGCCCTCCTGCCCCTGAACAAACTAATAGAACACGCTTTCTGAGCAACTAGTTCAAGCCCTTGCTGCATAAGAGGGGAAACTGAGGCTCAAAGAGAGAAAGACATTAGCCCAGACTCTGGCTGAGTTAGAAGCAGGGCTCAGACTAGAGACTATGATTCCTAGCCTGAATCCCAGAGTTACTTCTCCTCCAACAGCCTGTGGGCTCCAGGTGTCCCCAAGTTTGAGTCCTGCCTCCACTGCCTGCTGCCAGTGACGGGAGTCCCATCAGGGCAGCCAGCATCACCGCAGGCCCTGGCTAGGACGTGCCAGAGCTCTTGGCTCCAAGCATACCTTACATCTGTCTGGGCATAAATTTGCATTCTGAATCCAGGAGGCCCCGGTTCCAAGTATGTCAAATGTAATTAATTACAGCAAACCTTCTGCAACTGTTTTCAAACGCAGTATTAAAGACTCTGTGCGCAGGAAACACACAAGCCACTGGCCCGCCCAGGAGCGCAGGGAGCTGGGCTGGGGGCCCGGGGAGGCCCAGGTCCAGGCCCAGGCCCCATGGAAGGGGGAGTGCAAGTTCCCGAGACAGCAAGGTCCCGTTAGGCCCCACAGTGAAGGGGAGGACATCCGAGGGAGCTGGGATCACCAATGCCACATCTTGGGCAAATAACTTCACCTTCCTCAACTGTAAGGGTGAATGGTAAGACTCCGCAGCTCAAAGGGCTATGATGAGCCTCATCTCTGGCAGTCATCTGAATTGGAAGCCAACAGCCCTTACCAGCTGTGTACCCTTTCACCTCTGATTCTCAACTCCCTCATATTATAAATAAGCAAATAACCTTACTCTCCAGGGTTATTGGAGAGATTGTATTGACTGAGATAATAGACGTTAAATGATGAGTCCAGCCCCTGGCATAGAAGAGGCACTTGGCAAATGTGCAATGATGACTCTACTTCAAGGCAGAAAAATTCTATTTTGCAAAAATCAAGTGCGATAAGTAAGAACGCTTAACTTCGGCCTTTCGACAGAAATAGATCCTGAGCAAAACAAGTCTGTAAGGTTGAATTTCCAACATGTGGCTCAAACTCCTTTGGAAACGCTGACAGCAAGAGAACTAGGCCACAAAGTTTGAGACCTGTGTTCATGAGCCTACCCAGGCCAGGCTGGAGATCAGGGGAGCTATATGACCTCCCCACTCTGCCAGCTCTGTCCACCACAGCAGTGGGCCTTCTGGGTCTTCCAGAAGCTTTACTTCCCAAATCTGTACAGGAGCAGACATGACCTAGCAAGAGAATGGCCTGTGGCCACTCAGGACCCTAAATCCACAGCCCCTAGTGTGACCCAGGTTTCTAGGCCCAAACGAGCCCTGAATTACGCTCTGATTCATAAACCCCGGTTAAACCCCAAAGACTAAATAGACTGGAATTTTTTTGGCAAGCGGAGAGATTGCCGGGGGTAATCTTTTAGATTTGTTTTTGCTTGTCTTGTTAGATTTACTTTCTTCCAAAGTGTCTAATTAATGTTTAGGGGAATGGATAAGCAAAGTGGAAAACAGTTTAATTTTTTCTTCCTAAATTACCAATCTCTTTCTCTCTCTCCCATAAGTTCCCTCCATTTAACCACCTACTTACACTGATGCCCTACACCACGACATCAGCCTTCTTCTCAATCCCAGGCTCTGATAATCTGGCATTCTTCACCAATGACCTGATGAAGCAAAACTGCTGTGTGACCCTAAGAGAGCCACTCCCCCTCTCTGGGGGGGAGCAGATTTTTAGAATAGCATTGCCCGGGAGAAATGTAATACAAGCCACATAGGTAATTCCAAATTTTCTAGTAGCCACATTAATTTAAAAAAAAAAAAGTGAAATTCATTTTAATGATTATTTTGTTTAACCCAATATATAAAAGGCTATCATTTTAACTTATAATTACTGAAGTCTTTTACAATCTTTTTTCCCTACGACCCCTTCAAAGTCCAGTGTGGATTTTACATTTCTCAGCGAGCCACATTTCAACGGCTCGACAGCCAAAGGTGGCCAGTGTTAACAAAACAGACTGGACGCCACAGGCATAGATCTCTCTATAAACCTTTTAGCTCTAGACTGCCCAGATCCAGAAAGATGACTAGCCTCACTACAAATTCCACTTCCAGCCTAGCCCCTGGGGGGAAGTTACCCTTCCCTGGGGCCTCCTTCCAGGCCAGTTTCAGTTTTCTTTCAGATCAGTTTCACTTTCTGCTTTTTCCAGCATACGCCCACATAAACACGCTTAAATTTTTAGTTGTTTTTCCCAGTTGATGAAAAAAAAAAAAAAAAAAAAAACTCCAGCATCCAAAAATGTCTCTATTGTCTCTGCGTATTCTAAGTGCCCTGGCTAGGGCACTTAACTTACAAACCTCTGAGCCCAAAATAAAGCAAAATGCCAACTCTCTGCAAACTTCCACCTGATAAAAATTCCCATCCTTAATTCACTACAAAAACGTTGGGGCTGGTGGGAATTTGGCCAGCAGAGTGGCGAATGGCTAGCCCCTAGGGCATGCTGTCTTGGACAGTAACATATCCAGGGAACTAGCCAGAACAGCTCTGACTTTGAATGTTACCAGCAAACCGCCAGCCAGGGCCTTGCCCAGGGCCACTCCCAGGCCTCCTCCACTTTGCAGGACTCATTTCCACCCATGGGGGTTTCCTCCCCCACCCCTGGATCCCGCGCCTCCCCCAGGACTAGGGCTGGCCCCAGGGAATCGAAGATCCCATCCCTGACACGGAGCTCCCTTCACTAGAAAGCGGTTTTTCCGGGGTTTTCTATAGCTGGCTGGGGCGCCAAGCATCACCTGACTCCATTTATTCTCTTTAGCTTATATATGAAGGCTCCTCTGCTGTGTCAGCCAAAATATTTATATCATTTTCCTGTGGACTCAATACCGTCCTCACCTCGGCCTCCCTCCTTTCCTTTTTAAGAAAAGAAAGGAACTGTCGCCAACATGTTTCTCCAGTCCTTCGCCGTTTATGAAGCACTTTGGAGCCCATTAACTCATGTGATGCTTGCAGGAAGCCCCTCAGGGATACACGGGCAGGCGACCTGTTCTCCCACTTAGCAGATAAACAAACAGAGGCTCAGTGCCCAGTGCCTTCCGGGGCTGGGCAGGTCACATACATGATTGGAACGTGGGAACTGACTGCACCAGGAAAGGACGTACCCAGTCCAATCCCTACAGATCCCAAACTTTTTAAACCTTTGGCCGGCATATAAAAATGAAACAAGTTAAGGGACCAACTCACCTATACGCACCCATCCGTGACTCCGAGTTTACATAATCTCCTCACCGGGCACTTACAATTAGTGACTACTGCTAGTAAGAAAAACCATGTGCAAAAAAATAACACCTATATAGGACTGCCAGTCTAGAAAGCATTTTCAAAATAAATAAATGAATAAATAGGGGTGCCTGGGTGGCTCAGTCGGTTAAAGATCTGCCTTCGGCTCAGGTCATGGTGCCAGGGTCCTGGGATCAAGTCCTGCATCCGGCTCCCTGCTCAGGGGGAAGTCTGCTTCTCTCTCTGCCTCTCACCCAGCTCTCATGCTCTCTCTCTCTCAAATAAATAGTCTTTTTTAAGAAATAAATGAATAAATAAGCATTTTCAAATACCTCCCCTCATTTGATTCTTGTGGAGGGTGATTTCCGTCCCATTTCCCAGATGCAGAAATTAAGACTCTCAGGGGCTGAGAAACTCGTCTGTCATCTTCAAAGTGTGCAAAGAGCCAATGTGTTGTAAACCCAGGGTATGGTCCAGGAACCCGAGGGCCTGCCTTGCCCCTCTGCCGGGTCATCTCGACTACACGCATGAGGGAGAGACTCTGCCCAACTGAGTGGCCCAGCTACCAGCATCTCCCCCTCTGAAATCTGATCACTCTGGGATCAGGCAAAGAAGGAGGTCACCCAGCCCTGCTTTGATGACAGCCCCAAGGGTATCTAATTATAACAGGGAGGGAAGGGAGGAGTCAGAATCCTCTCACTATTTCTCAAGACCAAATTAACTTTAATTTCTTTCAACACAGCGTATATGCAAATAATAGGAAAAGCACTGGATGAGGAGTTAGGAAATCTGAGGCTTGAAGTTCCAACTCTGCCTAGTCACTGAGGTTTAGGGCAAGGAAGTCCACCTCCTGAGGGGCGGGGGCGGGGACAGAACTAGATCAGGAATGACAAACTGGCTTCAGGTCCCATGCTAAACTCAACTGACTGGTTGCATCATACTAAGGACTCTGAGGTCACTGGCCAGACTCAATGGAAAAGACCGCCACGATCGATTAGCAATGTCTGCCACAGGCTTGGAAACGGGGGGGCATCAGTAGGTATAGATTACTTATTTACCGTCCCTGGTACAGAGATGATGTACAAATAACATGCTGAAAGTGAAAAGCACTCTGCCCTTTACAAAGCTTTCTTCTCACTCTCTGTCACTTTTTACAAGAACCCAGTGCTGAGGGCATCATCGGTCCCCGCCATCCGCATTACCCCCACTTTACACACAAGGAAATCAAAGGGCACAGAAATGAAGAACCATGGCGAAGACCACAAAATGATTAAGCAGCAGAGCTGAGTGGGAAGTCAAGCCTCACCCCTTCAACTTCTAGCAGTTCGTTCTACCCTTCGAAATCTCAAACTGGTATTCCACCATCGGTAGGACACTAAACCTCCCTCCCGTGGGCTTCTTACACCTTCTAGAGAAAGGGCACAGTAAAGTTGCGAAACCCACCCAAAGACATGGAAGGTAAGGGGTTCTAATTTAAAGTTCAGATGCTTCTTCCCAAGGCCAAGTCCTGCCCTCACTGCACGAGTGGAGAAGCCACACCCAGAGCTAAGTGAGGTAACCGAGAGCAGGCCTGGGAGTCCCTCCCGTCACAGTCCTCCTGTCACCGGGAACGTGACACTCTTACCTCAATTCCAAGGTGCCTTCAAGTGTTAAACACACCATGGGTTTTGTAACAGACTTTGGTGGAGAAGAAAAGAAGAGGGAATGTACTAACAGAAAACAACCTATTGTAAAACGCACCCCAATTTCAGAAATGTGAGTATGTGAGGAACAAGACCATCAAGGAAATACAGTCTCCCTCAGACTGGGGTCCTGTGCTCACGCGCTGGGCTGGGCCAGAAGTGTTAAAAGGGGACAGTGTTTTGTAAAGCTTACAAGAAAAAAAATTAAGCAAAAAAACAGAACGCTCTCAAGTTTCTCCCATAGATTTGCCTCGAATCTCTGGCATCTGCACACCACAATCCGGCCAAAGATGGTGTCTGACTGGACGTTGCATCACGCATTTAGCGGTTACGCAGTTAGGCTGTGGCGGGTGCTCTGCAGACAGCCCCCCATGCCCGGTTCCTGGGCCCCCAACTGAGATGACCGGCAACCAGAGCAAACACAGGGGCCTATCCAGCCCCTTGTACCTCAAGGTTTTCCCCCATTTCCATCTCTTTAGAAATGCTGAGACCGTTCAACATTCCTCCCAATGAGCCATCCGGATGATGGCCCTACCAGGCCCCTCATCCGTTTTAAAGAAATAGTTTATACAAGAGTGAAGAGGCTGGGAAACTCTTCTAAAAAACTCCCCAAGGTGTGTACGGTCAAAGTGTGTTATCGCCACCCAAGGAGTCCCCTCTGGTTAATTACTCCAGCTCTAAAAAAAAAATGTTTTTAGGGCTCCCTCGCAAAACAGCGCTTTTGACCGAATGGCCAGACCCAAATTGGTCCCCTACTCTTCACTAGCCTCAAATCTGACTGATCTATTTCCCAAAATCAAATTAAGTCATCAAATATTTATTGAGCTGCTGCTCTGTGCCAGACCCTAAAATGAATAACCCACGCTCTCTGCCCTCAAGGAATTCACAAGCCGCCTGGAGAGAAAGGCAAACAAGCCAAAAATCCGTGGGCCCACAGTACTTGGGATGTACTGCGGGGTGGGCACGGATGAAGTCGGCCTCGGGGGGTGGCGGGGGCTGCACAGAACAGGACCTGAGGGGGGTCTTGGGGCAGGGTGTTTGGGGGGGGTCTGGCTCCTCAGAGCGGAGATGAGTCAGGGGAAGGGCCCTAGAGACCGGGGGCCCAGGAGGACAGATGCGCGAAGGCACACAGTGCACCCAGGATTAAGATTTATCCCTTTTAAAGACTGTGGCACAGGCTTTGAAACAAAGCCAGCACTATTCGGAGGACCTAGAGCATCCCTGGAATGAAAGCATTGAGAACACTTTGACAAGAAGGACGCGTAAGGAGCCCAGGAGACGACTCGTCCTGGTCTGTTTCAGAGCAACAACCAAAAAAAGTGGACAGTTGCTGTTGTTGCAACTCCAACTTAATAACTCCATCTTATTAAAGATGAGCCCCCAGGTTTCCAGAACTACCAAAACTGTGGTCACTGCGACTCGTCCACCCCCAACAGAGATCCACCGGCCACTGGGTCAAGAGGTAACTAACACGTGTTGACCGCCTTCTAAGGACCAACTTCCAAGGACTGGCTGGGTCTTTTCCCACATGCCGCTTCGTTTAATCATAAATCAAGCCACCAAGGTCGGGATTATTAACCCCCTTTTTCCAGATACAGAAGCTGTGGCTCTAAAAGCAGGAGCGTCTTTCCGAAAGTACAAAGTTGACCATGCCACGGGGTTGGATTCCCAGCTCTGATCTGTCTGACCTCCAATTCTGCTTTCCATTTCACCAGCGGGGCAGAGGTCAGAAACTGTCTATGCTTCTGACCTAAGGCCCTGACACCCCTCCAGGGAGGGGTTCTCAGGTGGTCCTGTGTTCAGCTCAGACATGGATCCCACTGACAGATCATCTTTCCCCCAATGTCCTCCCTCCTCTCAGATCCCAACCCTGGTCCTTCCCAGCTGCTGTCTTCTGCCATCATCCCTCTTTAGGTCATACTTGATTTAAAACCCACCTCCTGAGGGGTGCCTGGGTGGCTCAGTGGGTTAAGGCCTCTGCCTTCGGCTCAGGTCATGATCTCAGGGTCCTGGGATTGAGCCCCGCATCGGGCTCTCTGCTCGGCAGGAAGCCTGCTTCCCCCTCTCTCTCTGCCTACTTGTGATCTCTCTGTCAAATAAATAAATAAAATCTGTAAAAAAATAAAAATAAAAATAAAAAATAAAACCCACCTCCTGCATCCCACTTCTCAACTTCAAGGACACACCTGCTGAGACACATCATCCTGGGGTTTCTGGCCATCATTCGTCATGTTTAACTGAAGCATTTGGCCTGATCCTAGCAGAAGACTAAAAGAAGGGGTGTGGACCCCTACAGCCAGAAGCTGCTGAACGATGGAACTCCTCACCCCTACAGGCTGAATCACCTCGGAGCACCTAGGGCTCAGGAAGGAAGTCCCACCGACAAAACCAAGAACTTTGAAAGATGCGTCACTAACCATCCAAGGCCACCCCGTAACAACAACTAGATGAACACTGGTCTCTCCCTGTGCTGTCCAAGATGGAAGCCACTAGAAACATGTGGCTACTGAGCACATGAAATGTGGCTAGTCAGAAAAACACTTCATAGCTCCCAAAGAAAGAACATAAAATATCACATTAGCAATTCTTTCCATGAATGAGATACTGTGAGGATGGTATGTTGGGGATATACTGGGCTAAATAAATTATAGTATTAAGCTTAATTCCTCCTGTTTCTTTTTTACTTTCTTCAGGTGTCACCAGAAAGCTTAACGTTATGTGTGCGGCTCACATTTGTGACTCAAATTCTATTTCTACGGGACACTGCCGGGTTGAGACACATAACAGATGAGGAGACAGAGAGCAACACCTGAGTTTTTGGGAAGCGCATACACCAAAATACGGACACTCGCAGAGTCCGACTAAAAGTTAAATACAACGCACACACAAAGACTCTAACTCCTGAAAAACTCCTACGGCAATCGGAAGTGAAAAGCGAAGATGAAAAAGTAAGTGTGGCTGCTCGCTCTCCCACCAAGACAGATATTCCAGGCTTCTTAGAAAAATCTCCTTTCCAGCAAGAGAAGGCGGCAGAGATGCCGCCTCTACCTCTAGCACCTGTCTTTCCAGGCTTCTCCAAGGCCAACAAGCTGGGGTGTGAGCCCGACCACCACACAGCTGAGACTTCTTCCCAAGTGGCCCGAAAGGCAGCCGCAGCCAGGGGACAAACCATGTGGCACAGGACACCTACTCCACAGGGTTCACGTCAAAGTCGACTGGGATAATAAGTGAGAAAAGAAGAGTCCAAGCGGGAAAGTGCAGGGTATTTGCAGCACGTCGAGGTGGGTCTCAGTGCGGTACCTTGCCAACTCCTTTAAGCATGGCTCACGGTAGGAATTACATTTATCATGCACACGGATCGGCAAATGGAAATAAAAAAGAAGGTTCGTGAGACGACACTTACCTTTCATACTGTGCTACGCCTCTGCTATTTTGAGTCCTCCTACGTTCTAGTCCGTTCTTTTTTTTTTTTTTTTTTTTACGCTGACTGTGAGCCACCGGATTGTGGTCACGATTCGCAACCTAGCCCTGGGTATGGCGGAATAAGAGATGTAGTCCTCGTTCTGGGATACACACCGCACCCCTCTCTCCCAAATCCGGGCATCCAGATGTGACCTCAGAATCCTTCTCAACACAGTGTCTAGGTAGCTACAACCAATCACTTGAAGTCACAATCAGAGATGAAACCTATTAATTATTATCCTGATCCAAAGCTCTCTCAAAAACTGAGGCTCAGAAGGAAAAAGTGATTTGTCCAAGGTCATACAGCAAGACCTTGGGTGAACTAGGGTTCCTGTGGACACACAAAGTCACTTCACTTTCCATCACCAGGGAGGAGACACAACTGACCCCAAACACAAGAACATGGAGAAAATTTAGATTTTCACCACAACCACGAAGAGTCAGCTTATACATTCAGTAAAACATGGCAGGGGAAGTTCTGATCATCCCACCAAGGAGAAGACACGATGAGGACTCTTGAGATCGGAGATAGCAGCAGGCCAAGAGCTGAGTCAAAGGTTGGGTGGGGGGGAATTGTATGCAACAATAGAGGAGTTTTTAAACTCTATGTTTCTCAAATGAAACAAACCATTGGCTGTTTATTTTCTAGAACCAGGGAGAGGTCACCCTTACGCTGACCAGCCATCTCTGTTGCCTTTCTTCTGCAAAAGCAAGCGCCCTTGTTCAAGCTCACCTCTGTGCAGGGCTGAAAGCATAAGCAAACCTTTTTTCCTAGCTTGGTCCAAAGTCAAGCTATAAAGCAGGCCCTTGAAATTTCAAACCTTATTAGAAAAAAAAAAAAAAAAAACCTCCTTAGGCAGAAAAGCAAAACATTAAGTAATAAGACTCTCTACTGTGAAACAGTATAAATGATCTTTCACCAAAATAACTCAGCCCATCATCAAATTACCACCCCTCAAGTCCAATTTGCCAGATTTTTTGCCCAATATTATAAGAGAGTTTGGTGAACAGACATAGGCTAATAAAAATGAGCTCATATACCCATTTCTGGTCCCACTTCCATCTAAAATAGGAGGTGAGAGAGGCCAAGGCCAAGGCCTAGGTCAGATAGCAGTCCTAGGAGACACCAGTAGAAACAAAAGAGAACTGACCCCGCCCCCAACAGTTCCACCATGCACCTCTATTTCCTTTACAACAAACATGACCAGAATAACCAAATTTTTTTTTTTTAATAAAAGGAAAAAAACAAGTCTACAGAACAGAAATGATTTTCAATTCCTCGCCAGGGGTTCCCTTGAAACCACAGACAACACAACGAAATTTCAGCAGAATGGAATTGAAGGAATCTGAGTTGTGTGTCAGGAGACCCAGGACACACAAAGGGACATGCTGCAATATTTTAAGTCCTTGCACCAGAAATAACCTGTTATCTACAACCCTGACGTTTTCTCAGATGCCCAGTAGGGGTGCCCACCTACCCTTCCCCAGCCCAGGGGAGAGCTCCCCTCCATCACTTGCTAAACTCAGGCCCACTGTCTCAGGAGGCCTCCCGAGCCCTTGGAAATTACAAATTCTTTGACCGTCCTAGGCATCGGCCTAAATAATTCAACAGAAAAAAAATTTTTTTTTTAATTATGCTACTTTAAAAAAAAAGAAAAAGAAAAACCTCATTCCAAATATATCAGAATGTGGCCAGTCAGCCCTGAAGGATTTCGTTACTAAAAAAATAAAATCTCCCAAACCCAATGGTGATGATGGGAAATGTCGAACCTCTGCCACGGTCAAATATATTTCACAGAATTCGCATCCCCTCAGAAATTTGAATCCCCACAAAATGGAGTGGGAATCCATGAACTGGGGCCACCATTTTCTCCAAGACCAGCTGGTAGCTAGAGAAAGGGACACAGGGTTTCCTGTCCTAGCCGTGTGACCCACCATCAACCCCTACACAAGGTCCCACCCTCCCAAAACTAACAGTATTTCCCCCTCCTCTGAACAGAAAAATTAAAACTTTGGGGGGGAGGGGGCTCGAAATCTCCTGTAAGTTCAACCAGATACTAATTCATCACAAATAACCCTTCAACTTTGGGTGGGTTATCTTATTTTCCTCTGTTAAATTTCAATTCAGTCAATATTTGTCCTCTAAAAAAAATTTTTTTTTGTTTTCACCTTCATTTGATTTCATTTTAAGCCCTAGAAACTACAGCAAAGACTGTCTGCATTTTGCTTTCATGTTCCAAAGGCAAGAACCTTTGGGTTTGGCTTTGTTTCTATTTTAATTTTTTTCCTTTAAAAAATTAAATTTTGATGCTAGGATCAGCCAAATTGGTGTTTTACCCCATTTTTTCAGCAAACTTAAGTGTTCCACTAGAGAAGATGGATAAGAATCAGAATTTTCATCTCCTCTCTGTCCTCCCTTCTTTTATCTTTCCTTAAGTCAGTAAAATTTGTTTTTTAATATCAGTATTCCCCCAAAATGATCAAAGCGAATGGATTTTCTTTTCCCCTATGAAAGTAATCAAATTTGTGAAAAATACCAAATGCTAATGAACCACCAACCCCACATTACAATCAAAAAGGCCTAAAACCAACCTGGATTTAAAAAAAAAATAATAAATTTTTCAAATTGGAAGAGTAAGCAAGCACAGAGAAGGGAAAATTCTCTCCTACCAAGCCTTCTTCAACCCTTGTCTTTATCAACTGATTCAGTTGCATGTCATAAAAAATGAGCTTCTGTGAATCCACTGTTAGTTTTTTCATAATAATGTTAATTATGCATATCTTATTTTAATGGCGGTCTCTCCTACAAATCTGTGGGCTACTCAATTTGTATAATGTAATGAATTTACATTTTTTCACTGAATATTGCTCAAAAAAGGTTCCTGACATTTTCTGGATAAAACAACAACAAAAAAAGAAATGCCTAGACCTTTAATGAAACAAAATCAGAAAATAGTCTTAATTATCCCATCAAAACAAAAAAACAAAAAACAAAAACAACACAAAACCCAACAAATGCAGGAAAAAAACACAGAATTTCACTCCAACTTTTCCAGTTTCTGTTTTTCTTTAGAACCTTGGGATTTAAATGCAGTAAAATGTACATGCAAAATTAGAAGAAAAAAAAAACTACAATTTTTGGGTGTGTCCAAAGCCAACATTTTAGGATCTATTTTTCTCTTTTAAATCCTTCCCTCTTGAAAACAGAAAAACTTTAAATATTGCCAAATGGTTAAATTAGTCTTTTTTGCCCGCTGGGCTAACCAAGTTCCAAATTACAATGAAGTACAATTTCTAATTGCTTCATAAAGCCAATTCTCCAGTTTTCTCTAAACTCAACAATTTCCCTCCTTTCCTCATTCCAATTAGTTTTTTTGTCAAACTAAAATGAGTTAGGAAGACAAATTGACTTCGGTTTTAGGAGGCTTTCTGCTTTCTCCCCCTCAAAAACTGAATTCATTCAAATTCCAGCTTAATTTTCATTTACATATTATCTGGATTTGGCTTCAGAAATAAAAATTGTCTCCATGCTCCCAGGAAGATCAAAGTGAAAATTTTCACCCCAAAAAAGAAAAAAAAAGAATACTTTCCCCCTCCACTGCCTTAAAGTGCAAACTTTTGAAAAAATAAGAAATAAAAAATATTTCTTTTCAATTTTAATTTCTTTTTTTATTTACAAAATAGTATCCTCTAGGTGGCGTCGTTTTAATGGGAAAAAACTACCGTTTGAAGAAAAATTAGAAAAAAAAAATTGAGAAAGGGAAATATGGCCTAAAAAAAAAAAAGATTGTTGCAAAGATGGGGGGCCAGAGGGGAAAGACCTCCCGGGGGGTCATCAGGAACCCCGAGCGCAGAGGGGGTCAGGGGGAAATTGCAAATTTGGGGGGGAGGGGGGAGAGCTGGAAGGGGTTGCATTTTTGCAAAATGTGAATTGTCCAAACTGAAATGGCTGCTCTGTTCTCTCGCCGCTTTGTTTTCTGGGCTCCGGTCCGAGCCCGGGGCTGGAGGGGGCGCTGGGTGGGGGCCCGAAGAGACCCCCACGTCACCCCCAGCCTCCTCACGCCCCGCGGCGCCCGGGGGGGCTCCCCAGACCCCGACCCCCCGGTTTGCGCCCACAAAAAGCCCGCAAACGTGCCCAGGCACTTTGCATTTTGCAAATCTTGCAATGAAGTGGCGCAGCGCCCCGGGCCCCGGCCCCCCGGGGTCCCCCGCGCGGTGCATGCCCCCGGCCCCCCGTCGTACCTGCGGAGCCGCCGCGCCGCCCGGCTGGTTCATGGGTCCGTGCGGGAGGAGGCGGCCCCGGCGCGTCCTGCTCCTCCCGGGCCGGGCTGCTGGTGCGCGCACAATGCCGCCGCCGCCGCCGCCGCCGCCGCTGCCGCCGCCGCCGCCGCCGCTCCCTCCTCCGCCCGCCCCGCTCAGGCCGGGGGGGCGGGGGCGCTGGGGGCGCGCGGGGGGGGGCGCCCGGCCCTCGCCCCCACCCCTGGCCCGCACCGGCCGCCGCCGCCGCCGCCGCCGAGCCGCCCCTCGCGGGGCCGCCGCCGCCCCCCGCCGCCCTGCCCGCCCCCGGGCCGGCCTCGCTGCGCGGCCCGCGAGCTCGGGGCCTCGGCCTCGGCCTCCGCGCCGCCGGCCTCCGCGCCGCACACAAAGCCGGCCGGCCCCCGGGCGCGCGGCTCTGGCCCGCCCGCCAGCCCCCGGGCCGCGGCACTGCCGCCCCCCAAACTTTCCTGCGCCGCGCCCTGCCCTCCCCGGGCCCCCCGCGCCCGCCCCCCGGCGCCCCTCTGCCCGCCCCCCGCTCGCCAGCCCCTCGCAAAGGTCATGTTCGCGGTGGAAAAAAAGTTTGGGGAGCCGCCTCTTGGCGGAACACAAGGGGTTAATGGGAACTCTTCTGCTCCCCCCACCCACCCCCCAAAAATCAGATTGGCTTTTTAAATAAAGTTTGAAGAGCTGGCCTTATGGAGGAATCGCGAGGCTCAGTGAGGATGTTCCTCTTGCCCCTGCCTGCCCCCTCCTCCAGAAAAAAAAAAAAATCTAATGTCATTTAAAAATTAAAGTTTGAAGAACCAGCCCTGGGTCGGACAAGAGGGGTTAAGGGGACTCTTTTTAGCCCCCCCAGTCAGATGGATTTAAAAAATAAATATTTGAGGAGCTGCTTTTATGTGAAATGCGGGATGAAGAGAGTATTTCTGTCTACCTTTGTCAACATAAAGAACAGATTCATATTAAAAAAAGTTTAAAGAACTGGCCCTTGGTGAGACACCAGGGGTTAAAGGTCAAGGGTGGCTAGCCCCCCCCTCCCATATCCCCCAATTTGATATTAAGAAGAAAAATATGAGAAACTCTTTCTATGTGAAATAAATTGTGACCGAGAATATTTCTATCCAGCACTTTAAAATAGCAGGTTTTTTGTTTTTTTATTTTTTTTAATTTAAGGAACTGCCTCCCTATGACTTAGGACGGTTTAACCAGGTTTTTTTTTTTTTTCCCTGTCCTCGGGTCCCAAAAAAATCTAATTTTTTTTCTAATTAAAAGTGTGAAGGATCTAGCCCGTAACAACACAAGAAGGATTACTGGATCCATCCTACATCTCCTAAAGATGACTGGGTTTTTTTAGAATAAAAATTTGAAGAACTGCCCATATATGAGATGAGAGAAATCCTTCTTTACCCCTCCTAAGAGAAAAATGTAAGGATATTTTTTTAAAAAATAAATGCACTGGAAATTAAGAATAAACAGGTATCTTTCTTCTGTTCCCACCTTAAAAAAAAACCAAAACAATTTTTTTTCTAATGTTTAAAAAGTTGGATCAATAGGATAGGAAGAGGGGTTTTTTCCCCCAGAAATTTTTTCCCTGCATCCCTCAGAGAAATTATTATTTTTTAAATGTCAGGAAACTAAGGAACGGGATAGGAAAATACTCTCTCATCCTGCAGAAGGAAAATATGGGACTATAACCGTACATAAGAGGCAGAGAATTAAGAGACGCAACTGTTTTCCCAGACCAAACACACAAAGTTAAGAGGGACCTTCCAACCATTCCCTCCTCCGTGAAATGATGGAGTCATTAAAAATAAAAAGTGGCCATTTCCCTCCCAGCCAGCCAGGCAAGTGTGTCCCTGGCAGAAATTTGGCGGCCTCCACCAAGGCTGCTGTCAGACAGGCCCCAAGGGGAGCAGGTCAGCCTGTGGAGTTTGGCAGAATTGGGCTCCTGTGAGCCCCCGGGGTATATGCGATGCCCAGGCAGCCCCCCGGCCTGCCTGCCCCTCACCTGCCATGTGGCTGAGGCCTTGTTACCCAGAGAGATGCTCTAGGTTTGATGTCTCTCTGGCTCCATCCCTGTGGGACGGTTTCTGGGCACCTGCCTCCAGGGTAAGACCCCTCCTCTCCCCAGGGGAGCTAAGCCTGTCGTTAGGTCCCTATCGAAAGAAACTGGACCCGAATGAGAGTCTCAGTCCCAGGGGCTCAAAGCTGTAGGGTACCCAAGGAAAAAGGAAGTAACTCCTGCCCTATCCATGTGGAAAACACGATGCACGATGTGGTTAAGGATTCACTGAGCTAAAAAAAAAAAAAAAAGATTCACTGAGCTCTTACTGTGCGCCAGGCATGTTCTGTCTAGTAAGGCAGACACACCATAAAGAAGAGCATTGCTCGCAGCCGCCCTCCTCAAACTTCAGGAACTCGCTGGGAGGGCCTATTCAAACACTCGAATTTACTGGGCTCCGCCCCAGAGCTTCTGATCCAGTCAGAAGTAGGAACTGAGAATTTGCATTTCTAACAAGGTCCCAGGTGATGCTGAAGCTGTTGGTCTAAGGTCCACCCCGTTTAAACCATTGCAAAATGGTGCCAACAGCCAAATGCACAGGTGCAGGAAAAAGAGGAAGGACTCAAACCCAGCCCGGGGCGGGGGTGGGGGGGGGAGGGTCAGCAAAGACTCCAGGAGAAATCCCAGCCAGCTAGAAGGGTGGGGAGAAGCAGCCTTCCTCTCCAGCTCTTAGAGGGCAGCCTCTCTCGAGATCAAGGATCCTTAAATCCTTGGATAGGTTTGGGGGTCCATAACTAAGCAATTTTATGTCTTAAGGAAATTTATGTCTAGATGTGCATTTGGGCAGAGAAAATCTCTGCCTTTCACCAAGTTCTCAAAAGGGTCAGTGACCCCAACCTAGAATGATGGGCAACCTAGAACGATTTCCAGGTAGAGGTGCCTGGAAAATCATCATGGGTCTTTCTCAACCTTCTCTTTCTGGAATCACTGCAAGCTGTTTCTGCCTCCCTCCTACCCACAGGCCAAAGGGACTGGGCTTCCTCTCCCATGAGAGCACCCAGACAGAGAGCCAGAGTGCCTTCAACACCAACTAGAGAGGCATGTCCTCAACAAGGGTCCCAGGTCTGGAGGGTCTGTCCCTTCTTCACTCAGTTCCTGCTGAGCCATGAACGGTATGCTAAGAACACAAAGATTGAGCCTGATGCCTTCGTGACAAAATCCAGTTTCTAAATGAACACCCACACTTCCCAACCAATAGTGGAAACCACCTAGTCACCCAGAGCTGTGATCTTTCCTACTCTGGAGGTTAGCGAAGGGTAGACTCACCACAAGCAGGGGGCTAGGAAGAGGGAAGGACAGGGAGAGGAGCTAAAGCACATAGTGAGATCCCAGGGGGTGAAACCCAAGCCACTCAGTGATGGAACAGGCGCTATAATATCACAGAGAAGGAATGGAATGTCTGTGGCTCATAGTTACTGAAGCGGGACTCCAAAGGCTTACCCATGCTCTAATAGGGGTCCATCATTCAATTACAGCCATGCATTCATCAGGTTCTGGAAACTTCTGCCCCTGTCCATGTCCAGTCCACTGCCTTCTGAATCAACATTCCACACTAACACCTACATACCATCATTTTTAAGATCCCGGGCTGTGGAGTCAACGGCTTGATTTCTGAGCCTGCCTCTGGCCCTCCCGTACTACCTGACCGGAAGCAAACACAGCCTCCCCTTGCCTTCAGTGCCCCATCCTTCAAATGGCGCTCCATTGTCCCTGCCTCCTGGGGGCCCTCTGAGGATGCAATGAGAGCAGAGATGTAAAGCTTTTAGAGGAAAGCACCCCACACATGTCCTCCACTGGAATCAGAGACAGATTTCTCACCTCTGCCACCGACCGACTTGCTCCGTGGCCCTGGGCTCCCGGCTTAATCTCTAAACCTTCATTTCCGTCTCTACAAAATGGGGATCCCCAAACCTGCCAGTCTTACCAACACTCTTAGTTGTAACCAGTAGAAACGAAATCATGCTAAACGTAAAAAAAAAGGGGAGGGGGGCGGGGTGTTTTGTGAAGTTAGGAGGTAGATCATGGTACCCACGGGCAGGAAATGAAATGAAGCCTCAAGAGAATTTGGAGCCGGAAACTAGAAAGTCATCAGGAATGGGGCTTGCTTTCTCTCTCACTCTAGGCCACAGTTTCTTTCCCTCTCTTTTCTTTTTCTTTATTAAATATTATTCCCTAAATGTATTTTTCTGTAGGGGGAGAGGAAGAAGCGGCCCCCCCACTGAGCAGTAGACCAATGACTGGAATCAAAACCCGAGCTGAAGGCAGACGCTTAACCAACTGAGCCACCCAGGCACCCCTTAGGGCCACAGGTTTCTGACATCGCAGCCCTGTGTCATTTTCTCTGTCTCTGTCCCTCCCACCCTCCCTCCCTTCTTCCCTGCCTGTCTTCAGATGAGTACTCTCTGCGTCTCTGAGCAAATAGTCAAAATGGCTGCCTCTAGTTGCCAGCAGGTGCCCACCAAGTATCTCTGTGCTTCAATCTAAATTCTCAGGGCAGAGAACGCGACTGGCCAAGCTTGGCTAGATGCCACCAGGAGCCAATCACCTATGACCAAAAGGAGCAGGATCACATAATCCCCATAAACTTCTGAGACCCATCCCTGAGGGAAGGGGTGTGGTGGGAGGGCAAACCCCTCGAACGTTGAGCCTCTTAGAAGACTGTGAGGATTTGCTGAGATCAGGAGGTAATGGTGCCCAGCTCAGGGCCTGACACGCCCTCAAAAGGTGTGCTTCCTCCTGCTGCAGTCTGGAGACATTTGAGATAACCAGGGATTGAGGATGGCGAGATTTTTGTCGGCTGTCAAGCTTTTGTCACAGACTGCTGAGGGGAACAAGGACACAGGAATTGTCCCAGAAGTCACCTTCAGGTCCCCAACAGAACCTGGGGCTTGGCTAAAATTTTGTGGGTAGGGTTTGGTGAAAAAGATCATTTTAGGGTGAAACAGTAGGTTCTCAAGGGTGTGGGACAGAAGGAAGGCAGGGAATTCACAAAATGGTGTCTTCTTCCCCAAGCTGAGTTTCTTTTTTTTAAGCCTAAGCCATGAAGGAAGTACTCTTTTGTAACAGCCCAGCCAAGGAGAGTTGGGCTCCCCAGGTCTCTGCTCAGTGGAAGAAAACCACACAATCCAGTCTTATAAAATCTTTTAGCAATTTATCAAACAAGATGGCAGCATTTTCTTACTTGACCCGCTACTTCTCTGGAGTGGACAGAGAAGGCACAATCACCCCCATTTTAAAAGGTGAGGAATTTGAGGCTCAAGGCCTTGGCCAAATCAGCCAGTGGCACCCAGACTTGTGGTCTCCCTATTGTACTCCCCACTACCCCCCATGGAACTTTCTGGTAAATGGAATCAAAATCAACAGATCCTTTAAATCCTCTTGCCTTGGCGCTATAATTTTCCTCTTTTCCTTCCTTTCATGCCTCTCCCACCTCTCCCTCAACTTGAGAAGATGTGGTAGCAATTTACTTCCTCAAGAGAGGTCCTTGCAAACCATGGAGAAGTCTCTGAAGAGAGGGTGTCAGAGGCCTTGGCAGTCCAGGATGAAAAACCAGAAAGGAGGAGGACCCAGCACAGGAGACCAGGAAATCAAAAGAGAAAGATCAAGCTGATAGCCCAAACCAAGAATCAGAATCAGGGCCAAACGTGAGTGGTCCAACCCTAGATTCAACAGCAAAAGCTTATCACATCTACAACGTCCGGCATATTTCATAAACCTGTTCCATGAAGCCTGCCATCCCATGAAACCTAAAGATAGCCCAGCATCCTAGGAAAGAACTCTCTCTGTCTCTGCAGTTAGATCTGTGTAGGAATCCCCACCCTACACTCACCAGATTGTGACCTTCACCACCATAAAAGCCATTTGTAAAATGGGCAAAATAAGGAACCTCACATAGAACGTATTAATGGATTAACTTATGTTACGCGCTAAACACATGGTAGTTATTGTTCTAGTCCTGGCCCATTTCCACTTTCACATATGTAAGGAAATGCAGATGCTGGGTGGGCGGGAAGGTGGAGTCACCCCCATGTGAGTGGGGTTATCTAGCCAAGAAAGGAACAAAGTCGGCTTCGGAGGCAGCTGCCCCAAGTCCAGGAGGTAAGCCCCCGGAGAAAGCATCGATGCTGATATTAGTTTGCTGGATTTCAGAATGGAGAAAGCCCCAGGCCAAGCCGGCAGAAGCTGGTTGTCTCTTCTCCTAATGCCATCTGGAGGACCCCAAGGAGGCTTTCATCTGCCCTTTCTGCCGAGCAGGGATTAGCTGACGCTGTGGCATGGTGCGAGGTCAGGCTCTGGATTCAGACCGCACTAGGCTCAAATCTCAGCTCAGCTCCCATCTCTGAGCCTCAGTCTTCCTAACCGCTAAATGGGAGTAACAACAAATACACCCATCTTTCTAGGAAGATTAAACAATGAAAGCCAGCACACAGCAGGTATCCTAGACGTTAGTGACGATGACTAACAACGGTAAGATTTCAGCACAACTGTCCAGAGGGTGGGACATGTCTGAAATGACAGCTCGGCCAGGACACCGTTCAGTTATGCTCCTCGGGTCTCCCTGTTAACAGATGAGGACAGTGACGCACAGAAGGCCAGTGGAAGGTACTTTCACCAGTAAACGGACACGCGGACCTGAGGTACCTCCTGATGTGAGGCACTGAGAGGAACCAACAGCGCGCACATCGAATTCCTGCCAAAAATGCATAACCCGAATCTAATCAGGAGGAAACATTAGACAAACTCAGATTGAGGGGCATTCTACAAAACAACTGGCCTGTATTTTTCAATAATGTCAACGTAATGAAAGACAAAGAAAGGCTGAGGAACTGTTTCAAATTAAGAGAGACTAAAGAAATATGACAATGAAAAGCAAAGAGTGATCTGGAATTGGACCCTCGAGCAGAGTGAAAAAAATTGCTCTAAAGGACATTGTGGGGACAACTGGTGAAATCTGAATAGGGTAGGCTATTAGATAATAGTATTTGTGTTAAATTTCTGAATAAATGGCCTATAATTGTATAAGAGGTATCATACAACTATAGACCATTTATTTATTTAACACAAGAGGATGTGCTTGCCCTGAGAAAGTACACACTTCTTTTGTAAGGATGTGATGTCTGGGGCGCCTGGGTGGTTCAGTCAGTTAGGCGGCTGCCTTCGGCTCAGGTCATCATCCCTGGGTCCTGGGATCGAGCCAGGCATCTCGCTCCCTGCTCACCAGGAAGTCTGCTTCTCCTTCTCCCTCTGCCCCTCGCCCTGCTTCTGTTCCCCCTCTCTTTTGCAAATAAATAAATAAAATCTTTAATTAAAAAAAAGGATGATGTCTGCAACTCTCAAATGGTTCAAGAAAACAATTTTTTTTAAAAGATTTTATTTATTTATTTATTTGACAGAAAGAGAGATCACAAGTAGGCAGAGAGGCAGGCAGAGGGAGAGGGGGAAACAGGCTCCCCACTGAGCAGAGAGCCCGATGCAGGGCTCGATCCCAGGACCCTGAGATCACAACCCAAGCCGAAGGCAGAGGCTTAACCCAGGCGCCCCAAGAAAACAAATTTTAAATCTATCTATCCATCTATCTATGCATGCCTATATATCAATATCAATCTATGAGATAAAGCATTAATATAAGACTACACATTAATAATTAACAAATCTGGGTAAAGACAATGCAAGAGTTCTTTGTCCTATCCTTACAAATGTTCCATAGAACTTTGAAGCGATAATAAATAAAAATAAAAAATTAAGAAAAGTCATATATCTGAAATGTTTGAAAGAGCCAGAAGCCTACCCTGAAATTACTTTCATCAGAATGAACTCTGTTTTCACTGTGTGTTTGACAACAAAATTTCACTCATTGATCACTGCTTGGTCCGCATCAAAACCTGCTGATTATTTTTTTCTAACAACATGAGTTTTCTATTGTGACCACTATTCCTACCAAGTCCAATTGTCGCAGGCAAATTTTGTGATCTAAATTTTGTCAAGCAGATTTAGGGTCTCCCATCAATTTTTAGTCAATACCAATGTTTACTACGTGCAGAATTCAGCGTTGTCAGTGTTCTTCCCCCATTGCTTATTTCTACTAAGTAAAAATTTTTCCAATTTTTGTGATTTTCAGCATTATCCAAAAGATTTAATTCTTCAAACAGGTTTGTTTTTTTTTTCCTAAAATTAATATTACCGTGTGTGGTTTAGTGGGATTCTCAACCCCAGCTGGGCGTCTGAATCACCTGCAGAGCTTGTGAATAAGACAGGTTTCCCAGGCTCTAACCCGAGCGACCCCAAGATCCTGAATCGATTGGTCTGGGGCGGGACCCAGATATCTGTATTTTTTAACTGACCCCCCCCATCTCCCAAATTGTATGATGGGTAGTACAATAATTAAACTCTCTGGGCCTGGCTATCCTCATGGCAACATCCCACTTCCCCAACTTGACTACGAGGTTCGAGGTTCGTGGGGAGAGGCGACAAGCTCACGGTTTCCCAATGGCCTGCCCAGCCCATTACTTGTTAGGTTAGGCAGAGAAAATATTACCTGCATTATCACCGGCTCAACCCAAACACTGAATATCAGCATCAGGAGAAGGAGCTTCTTTTTCTCACTGCAGTAGATGCATATGCCATCAAATTTACCATTTGGACCATTTTTAAGGATACAGCTCAGGGACATTAAGTGCCTTCATGTTGTTGAGTGACTAGTACCACTGCTCACCTCCAGAACGCTAACTCCCCCTTCCCTTCTCTCCCAGTACCCCCACTCTACTCTCTGTCTCTGTGAATCGGACAATGTGAGTTATTTCAACTCAGTTTCGTCTCAGGGGCATCATACAGTGTTTGTCCTTTTCTGTCTGGCTCATTTCACTTAGCATGATGTTCATTCATGATACAGCATGTGTCAGAATTGCATGCCTTTCTTTTTCTTTAAAGATTCTATTTATTTATTAGAGTGAGAGAAAGAGAGAGGGAGAGAAAAAGCAGGAGTAGGGGGACCCCCCACTGAGCAAGAAGCCAGAAGTGGGGCTCGACCCCAGGATTCCAGGATCATGACCTGAGCTGAAGGCAGACACTTAACCGACTGAGCCACCCACATGCCCCAGAATTATATTCCTTTTTCCAGTTGAATGACATTCCCCTGTATGGATGTACCACTTTTATTTATCCATTTTTACCTTTCGGTGGACATCTGGGTAGTTTCTACCTTTTGGTGGTTGTGAATAATGCCGCGACGAACCTGGGTGTCCATAGATCCGTTCAAGTCCTTGCTTTCACACCTTCTGGATAGATACTCAGAACTGGAATCATTATATGACAATTCTATGTTAATTTTTTGAGGAACTGCCTTAATATTTTCTCCAGCAGCTAAAGAAGAAATATTTTGTAAAACTGCTTTAATAAAGGTAGAACAGGGACGACTGGGTGGCTCAGTCAGTTAAGTATCTGACTCTTGATTTCAGCTCAGGCCATGATCTCAGGGTCATGGAACCGAGCCCCATGTTGGTCTCTGTGCTGGGCAGGGAGACTGCTTAAGATTCTCTCTCTCCCTCTGCCCTTTCCCCCTACTCAACTTGCACGTTCTCTCTCCCTAAAAGATAAAAAAAATAATAAAATAATAAAGGGAGAACAATGATTAATCCTTTCTGACATTTATCCCAAGTCTACTGAGAAACAAAATCCATACATCTATCTTTAGCAACCTCAGAGGATCATGGGATGCTAATTTCCCCTTTTGTTCCATCATTGACTGCTTACATTAAAAGCCTCAACTCTGCACACCTCTCTGCCTCTACCCCTCTTCAGTCATGTGACTTTGCAGTTCTTCTCACCCAAAAGGTGAAGTCTTTATCTCCTGATCCCTTGAGTCTGGATGTGACTAAACAATCCCTTTAGCTCTGGCTAAAGGGATTGTTAACAAATTTCACGTAAGCAGAGGTCTTAAAAGTGTGCGACTGAGTGTGCGCTTCTGCCTTCAACCATGAGAATGTGCCCAAGCTAGCCTGCTGGAAGAACGGGAGAGGATGGTCACCCAGCTGACCACCCGATGTGTGAGTCCTGAACTAACGGCAAGCCGCCCCGTCCTCCCGCCCAGAGTGTGAGAGAGCTCAGAGGAAATTAGCAGAATCATCCAGAGTAAACCCCCAACCCGCAGACTCATGAGTGAACTAGATGCACATGGTTTTATAACACTGAGTTTTGGGGCAGTTTGTTACACAGCAGTATTGTGGCAATAGATAATCTCCACGGAGATTACTGAGATATAGTTTAAGTCTAGAGGAGCCAAGGACTACCACATGGAAAAAGCTTGTTTACATATAGCTAACAAAGAGAAAAAGCAAAGCCCAGAGATGAGAGAGATGAGAACAAACCGAGCCTGATGACAGAACCCCAAGATCCAGCCATGCCTGAAGCTGTATTTCTTTGAATTTTTAGTTACATGAGTCAATAACATTCTTGTTTTGTTTTGTTAATTTGAGTAAGGAATCTGTCCCTTATAACTGGGGAAAAAAAAGATTTTGTGTTGTTTTTTTTTTTTCATTTCTCCTGGTTCACCTCCCTGACTGCATTTTTCCCAATCATCACAGGCTCCTCTATAGTGCTCGTAGCCCCACTGCTGTGAAGAACCACTGTGCTGGTCACCACCTGGGACTCCAGGAAAAGTCTACCTCATAGAGTGATATTTCTTCCAAACAGGCTCCTTTGCCCTGACCACCTCTGATTTACGCCTGTTGTCCCAGCATGATTACTAATAGCACTCCCTTGCACGGTTGATAGTGTCATCGTTTGGATAACAAATTATACGGTTCCCTTTAGCAGGCCACACTTCTTTTCATTGTGTCATCCCTTTACTCTCCGCTGCCCCCCACATCAAGCTGAACAGGAGTTTCAGGCTTTACCAAAAGCTTGAAATAATAGCACAGCAGGTGTGGCAGAATCCAAAGATGGCTACAACAATGTCTGCCATCCCATATGTTCTGGTGCAATGTAACCTCGCCTCTCCCCCTCAAGAGCTAGTCTGATTCTCTTCCCTTTGGATTTGGGCTTGTGACTGCTTCCTCTACTAGACAACTGTGGAAATGAGGTTGAGTTACTGAAGCATGGAAGGCAAAGTAGCTTCCATCTGATTCACGAAAATGCTCATCTTTGGAGCCTGGGGCCAACAGGGAGGTAGTCCAACGTCCTTGGGGCTGCCATGTTGTCAAGAAGCTAAGCCACACTGACAGGCCACGTATAACCTCTCCAGTAGGCAGCCTGACAGACAGACTAGACTCTAAGATGGTACTCACCGCTTGGTATTCATACCCTTGCGTCATCCCTTCCCCCTGAGTGAGAGTGAGACTTGCTTCTAATCGACAGAATACTGCCAAGGGGATGGGTTTGCAGAGGCGATTTTGTAATAGAAGACAGTAACCTCTGGCTGGCTGGCAGACTCTCCACCTTGCTGGCTTCAAAGAAGGGAGTTCCACACAGCAAGGAATGGAGGACAGCCTCCAGCCAACAGCCACTTAGGGACCTGAGCCTCAGTCCAACGACCCAAAAAGATCCAGGTCCTACCAACAACCTTGTGAGTGAACTTGGAAGTGGATTCTTCCCCAGTTGAGCCTTCAGTGAGATGCCAGCCCTTGCTGGCAGCCTCGTGAGAGACACAAAAGCAGATTCCTGATCCACAAAAATTGTGAGATAACGAATGTATGTTGAGAATTACCTCTCCATGCATCCCAATTTTTATTTCAATAATTTGGAATGGAAATCCTTCGCAGCCTCTTAAACAATGGATAATTCCTGCTTCCTTTCCTGAAATCTCACATCAAGCACTGCTGCAAACCCTAGTAAGATGAACCAATTTGGGGACGCCTGGGTGGCTCAGGCAGTTAATCATCTGCCTTCGGCTCAGGTCATGGTCTTGGGTTCCTGGGATCAAGCCCTGCATTGGGCTTCCTGTTGAGCAGGGAGCCTGCTTCTCTCTCTCCTGCTCCCCCTGCTTGTGTGCTCTCTCCATACATAAATAAATAAATTCTTTAAAAAAAAAAAAAAACATGAACTGAGCAGAAGATACTTGCGCAACAGAGTTTTTCAAAGGAAACCATTATTTTTCCAGATTTTTGAGAGCTGTTGAGTATGCATTCAGTTCTTTAGAAGCCATTATTTGACTATATGAAATGAGAAACAGCCTCCATGATCTAAATGTATCCTCCTACCAAAAGACAAATGTAATCCCCAGAAGTCCCTCAGGACTCACTAGCCTGTGGGTATAAATGAGGTCACACTTTATTTACTTATTTAACAAATACTTTCCTAGGGCTTGTAATGAGCTATTCCAAGCACATTAAAACCATCAGTCCTGACAACAACTTGATGAGGTAGGTACTATCTATTATCCTCTCTGTTTTACAAATGAATAAACTCTGGCCCGAAAGAGGTTAAAGTAACTTGCCAAGGAACCCCAAGGAACCTAGAGCTCCTAAGTGCATCTGGGTTTTGGACCCAGGAGTCTGACCCCAAGAACCTATACTTGTATTTATTTTGCTCTCCTGACTCTCCCTGATTTGGATCCCCCACCTGCATGGAGGAAGCATTTGAAACTCCATGGTAGGGTTCCCTCCTTCCTCTAATTTCCACGCTTCCACACTTTCCAGAGTCCTTAGGGGGTGTCACATGTGGGCTCAGGGTTCCTGTGGCTACTGTTCCCGGAGGGCAAGTCTGCCACTGGCTTATTCGATCAGAGGTCCCTTGCCACTACCTAACAAATAGCCCAAGACTCAGTGGCTTCAAATAATAAGCAAAAATTCAGTTCACAATGCCAGCCAATAGAAAGGTTCTCCTGATCTTGGCTGGCTGTGTTCACATGGCTGGGGTTGGGGGGCTCTTAGCTGATCTAAGACTAGATCTTAGCTGATCTAAGGCTAGATCTTAGCTGATCTAAGGCTAGCCCGGGGAACATTCGCTGGGCAACACCAGAGGAGAAAAGCAGAGAAGCTCAACTGTGCAAGCACATTTCCAGCTTCTGTTTCAAGCCCCTAGTGAGCTTCCCACTGGCCAAAGCAAGACATGCAGCTTGGTGCAGAGCTCAAGCAGGAGAAGACTGCAGGGGATGGGACGCCTCGAAGGCCCAGACGTGGGTCATTAACAAAACTACTGTGCTACACTTAGCGCCGATTTCCTTTCTTCTCAAAAAATGTCAGAACAAAATTAAATTTCAAAATGAAAAACCATTTAGATAAAGCTGCCCAAGACTCCACAAATTAAAGTTATGCTCTGAGAGCTGGGAAAGAAGGGAACCAAACCAGGGCCAATGTGCACAAATAGTCTCTTTATGAAGGGAAAGCGGCAGCATTCCTCTGTATCAATAGGAAATGAAACCGAGAATTCAGAACTCAGCCAGGGAGGCCCCCATTCTGGGGGCAAAGTGGCCATCAGCGGGGTAGGCATTGTACGCGCCTGGTGTCTGAGCAATAATGTTAGCACAAAAGTCCCATCGGAGCGGGCCTACAGCAAAATCGACTCAGTTAGCCACTTCTTAGCATATCAATGTCTTATTTTGTTTCTCAGGCAGAAAGCTCAAATATTGGCTCGCCTGAGTCGAAATTGGCCCGTAGGCCACCCCAGTTTTTCCAAGCGAGTATAAATGAATGTATACTTTATTCCCATTCCTGGAAAGCAGGAGCTGTCATTTTCTGGGCTCACACACCCCACACATAGCGCGGTTCTAATTCTTTCTCAGAGAAACGGAGGAGGTCTGCTGTCTCGAACAGCCAGACCCACAATGCCAGGGTCCCTTTCTTCTACCGCAGGGGTGCACCAGAAATAGCCGCCTCCCTGAGGTGCCAAAGGTCAAGCCCGGGGGACAAAGAGCAACGGATGCTTTTATGGAAATATCTGAGAAGACTCAGCGGAAGCTAAAATTTAGCAAAAAGAACAGAGCGAAAGGGCCTGGAGCAGTTCGCTTTTCCTTACAGAGACGTCAGGGTACGGACAATGGCCTTCCAGTGGGAGGGAAATGGACCCTGAAATCATGACCTGAGCCGAAGGCAGAGGCTTTAACCCACTGAGCCACCCAGGTGCCCCACAAAATTTCTAGCTGTTAAGAATTTGTTTGTCTACGGGGCTTCTGGGTGGCTCAGTAGAGGAAGCTTCTGCCTTTAGTAGTGATCCCAAGGTCCTGGGATCCAGTTCTGCTTCGGGCTCCCTGTTCAGCGGGGAGCCTGCTTCTCCCTCTCCCTCTTCCTCTGCTGCTCACCCAGCTGTTCTCCTCCCTCTCTCTCTCTCTCCCCCAAATAAATAAGTAAAATATACTTTTTAAATATCTTATTTATTTATTTGACAGAGCAGAGACACAGTGAGAGAGGGAACACAAGCCGGGGGAGTAAGAGAGGGAGAAGGAGGCTCCCAGTGAGCAGGGAGGGAGCCTGAAGTCGGGCTGGATCCCAGGACCCTGGGATCATGACTTGAGCCGAAGGCAGGCGACCAATGGCTGAGCCACCCAGGTGTCCCGAAATAAATAAAATCTTTAAAAAAAAAAAGAATTGTCTATTTTTTAAATGGATTAAGGTGGGTATAAAATCCCTATGATGCTTAAATGTCATTGGATGTATTTAAAAGAACGATGTAATAGTTTTATTTTTAAATGCTAATATTTACAATATACAGGACGTGGCATCCTTTACAACTCTTTAAAGCCATCAGGACAAATTTTTTTATCTACATGATTATGTGCTTTACCAGAATTCTTCTGGAGATACAGGAGCAAATACAAACAAACCAACAAAACAAGCCCCCCACCCCACAAAGGTCTCTGACTTTACCCAGCCTCTCTTTTCACAGTTGAGGCATTTGCAATCCAAAGAGTAAAAAGGATTCACCCAAGGTCACAGGGCTGAACAGTACCTGAGCTAGGACCACAAGAAAAGCCTCAGGACTCCCAACACCGCCCAATTTTCCTTATCAATACTGACTTCCGAGTCATTCATTGCCCCAGCTTGTCCCAGCATTTGAAAGCCAAGAGAGGCAGAAAAGTTAATCACTTGTCTATTTACTATTTATGGAGGTGAGGGCAGGGTCAAGGGAAAGCCACAGGGGCTGGCCAAGTAGCAAGGACTACTAAAGGTGCAAAGCCATTTCCACCTCTGGGCTGAAGGGGCAAAGAGAAAGAGAGCTTACCTGGACCAGTAACTGGAGGAGACGACTACCTAGAGGAGGAATTTGTCTTAAGTAGAGGAAGAGGTTCTCCGGCGCCACACCTAGCAGGGGAGGCTGGGGGAATCAATGCAGTGATCTCAGTCTCCTCCCTCAAGGCTTTCCTACTGGTTCCTTTCATTGGTCCAATCTCTCAGAAGCCAGAGGGCAAGGGAGCTGGCTGACACATTCCTTAGAGGTCAACCTCCAGGGCCCAGAGCAAAATGGAGGAGGGGGGGGGAGAGTGGATCAGGAGGGGGACCAGAAAATATCCACCATGCTTTACATTTTGAACTTGACATTTGTATTTAAACAAAAAGATTGGGCTTTCCAGTCAAGGTAAGTTGTGGCACAATAAAGAGATGTGTCCCCAGAAGAATCCCAAAGCCTGTGTTTATGAGGCAGGAGGAATTTCAGGGGTGTTTAGAAGGATTTTTATTTTTAATTTTGTAACTATGACACACACAGATAGCTACTTACTTTAATACTATAATTTTTTTGGCATCTCCCTTTCATTGGAAACTGATCTTTAGTTCTTTAACAATTGCCTTGTTAAATCCCCATTCATGGGTGCTTTCATAAATCGCTGCAGGCTCCAACTCAAACCCAAGAGTTAAGAAAAGTAAGGCAAATGGACATTTTAAACAGAATTATATTATTAAAGATAACAATATAAATTACTAATAGTCACCTATTAAAGACATTAATCCTGCTATAATTAGATTGAAAGAATACATGCAATTGCCATCATCCAAAATGCTATAAATTTAAATCACCTTTCTAGGCAACCTGTGGTTTAGGCTAGAAAGAGCAGCGCCACCTAGGGGCCGGGAGCTCCAATGACCTAATGCCCTTTGACCTGCACTTTTTCGGCCTACAAGTAAGGCCATCAGAGCGTGTGTGGTGGAATCAGGTAGATTAGGGAAGAAGAGTGGGGGAGTGAGGAGGGTTACTCTTCCCCCCAGTCCTCCCCCAGAGGCAGGTAGCTGGGTGATGCACAAAGGAAGACCCAGGTTCAAGTTTAGGTAGTTGTTGATGCATGATATATCCTTGGCCAATGTCCTTCTTTGAATCCAAGTTTTCTCACTTGTAAATATTCATCTCCAATATTTCTTATACCTCAGTTGCCTTAGCTCTAAATCTAGAATGATAAAAACAGACTTTTTACAGGCTTGTCTTGGGCACCAAATACAGTTAATGCTTGTGGGGAAAAAAAACTTGTCAGGTGCTAAACCAACATAATGGAGCTCACATGGTGTGGTACAGGAAATACATGCTCAGGATCAGTTAACTAGTATAAACCATAGCCTCAAATTTAGACATTTGGATGGGGCGCCTGGGTGGCTCAGTGGGTTAAGCCTCTGCCTTCGGCTCGGGTCATGATCTCAGGGTCCTGGCACCGAGGCCCCATATCGGGCTCTCTGCTCAGCGGGGAGCCTGCTTCCCCCTCTCTCTGCCTGTCTCTCTGCCTACTTGTGATCTCTCTATCAAATAAATAAATAAAATCTTAAAAAAAAAATTTAGACATTTGGCTATGGCCACGTAAGGAGATGAAGAAATATAAGTATTTGTGGAAGCAATAGCAGAAAACTCCAAATTCTAGGAAAATTTTAATTTAGACATCCCAGAGACTAAACCCCTAGTAGAATAAATACAAAAGATCCATACCTAGACACATCAGAGTCAAACTGTAGAAAGATAAAGAGAAAGGGAACATCTCAAAAGCAGAGAGAAAAATGACTCAGCACCTACAGGAAAACATCAATACCTTCAATTACCAACTTTCCATGTGAAATAATGGAGACTAGAAGGACATATTAAAAGCCCTGGAAAGAAAAAAAAAATCTGTCAACCAAGAATCTTATATTAAATAAAACTACCCTTCAAAAATGAAAGCTAAATAAAGACGTTCTCAGATTAAAAGAAAAAATGGCTGAGAGAATTCATGGCGATCGGAGTGCCTTACCAGATACTATAAAAAAAGTCCTTCAGGCCCAAAGGAATTGACACCAGATGGTAATTTGAATCTACAGGAAAAAATAAAAACTATCAGAAATGAAAACTATGTAATAAGAGTTAAAATAAGAGAATTAATTTGAGAATTTATTTTATTCTCTTAGTGTTTCAAAAAGACATAAAATTGTATAATTTTATAAAACAATTATATAAATTGTATAAATTTATTATATAAAATATTAACATTTTTGTTATATATATCACATATAATAACATTTATATAAAAAACAATAATAGCATAAAGGAAAAAGTAGGAATGGAGCGAGGTTTCTATCTTTTCCCAAAATTAAGTTCATATTAATTTTAAATACACTATGATAGGTTAACATGCATATTACATTTCTAAAGCAACCAATAAGAAAATAACTAAAAAAAGACACAGGAGTTAAAATAGCACACAGAAATATTTCATACAAGATATGAACTAAAGGAGAAACAGAAGAACAAAATAGATAAGAGATCCATAGAAAACAAATTACAGAATGGCAAATGTAAACGTAAACGGTCCAGTCACTTCAATTAAAAGGAAGAGAGTGGGGGCACCTGGGTGGCTCAGCCAGTTGAGCCTCTAACTCTTGATTTTTTTTTTAAGATTTTATTTATTTATTTGAGAGAGAGAGACAGTGAGAGAGAACATTTGAGAGGGGAGAAGGTCAGAGGGAGAAGCAGACTCCCCCGTGGAGCCGGGAGTCTGATATGGGACTCGACCTGGGAACTCCGGGATCAGGACCTGAGCCGAAGGCAGTCACTCAACGAACTTAGCAACCCAGGCGCCCTCTAACTCTTGATTTTTGACTTAGGCCATGACCTCAGAGTCCTGGGATCAAGCTCTGAGTTGGGCTCTGCACTCAGCATGGAGTCTGCTTGGGATTCTGTCTCCTTCTCCCTCTGTCCCTACCCCAGCTCGTGCTCTCTAAATTAATCAATTAATTAATTAATTAAATCTTTTAAAAGGAAGAGATTATCAAATCATGATCCAACCGCAGGCTCTCTATACGAGACATACCAAACTATGGCATGTACACAGTAACCAAAAGAGAGCTGGAGTAGCTATATTAATATCATAAAAACAGACTTTATGATAAGAAATATTCCCAGGGTCAAAAAAGACATTTCATGGTAATATAGGAAAATGCAACAGTTACATATGTGCCTTGTAACACACCTCATAATACATGAAACAAAACCGACACAATTGAAAGGAAAAACAGACAATTCAGCAACAATAGTTGGAAAATTCGATACCATGCAAGACCCAACTCATGCACTTGGGAACCTTTAACCCAACCCTAGCTCCTAACCACCATGACCCCCCTGCCAAACTAGTCTCCTTTCCTTGCTCCTCTGAGGCTCTTTTATGTACTGCTTGGCAACCTTCCCTATTCTCTCCAGAAAGCCTCCCGATGTGATAAATAAACCTTTTCCTACCCTTGTTGATACATGTGTAGCATCATCTGATTTAAATGCAATAATCCTCAACAAATACTAGTAAAGAGGGGTGTCTTGGTGGCTCATTTTTTAAGTGACTACCTTCGGTTCAGGTCATGGCCCCAGGGTCCTGGGATCGAGCCCCGCATTGGGCTCCCTGCTCGGCGGAAAGTCTGCTTCTCCCTCTCCCATTCCCCCTGCTTGTGTTCCCTCTCTTGCTATCTCTCTCTCTGTCAAAAAAATAAATAAAATAAAATCTTAAAAAACAAATACTAGCAAAACTAGTTCAGCAGCACTATTTTTTTTTAAATTTATTTGACAGAGAGGAGAGAGATCACAAGTAGACAGAGAGGCAGACAGAGAGAGAAGGGGAAGCAGGCTCCCCGCTGAGCAGAGAGCCCGATGCGGGGCTCGATCCCAGGCCCATGAGATCATGACCTGAGCCGAAGGTAGAGGCGTTAACCCACTGAGCCACCCAGGCACCCCAGCACTATAAAAGTATTAAACACCACGACTAAGTGGGTTTTATTTCAGAAGTGCAAGGTTGGTTCAACACACAGATGTCCATCAATACAATGCATCCTATTAATAGAATAAAAACAAAACAAGCACAAAACCGTCTCAATAGACACAGAATAAACCACTTTACAAAAATCTAACAACTGTCCATGGTAAAATGCAACAAACTAAGGAAAGAGAGGCATCTGCAAAGAAATCCTCTGTTAACATCTTACTTAATGCTGAAAGACTGAATGCTTTATCCTCCCCTTTTTTTAAAGCTTTTATTTATTTGACAGAGCGAGAGAGAGAGAACACAAGGAGGGGGAATGAGAGAGGGAGAAGCGGGCTCCCCGCCCAGAGGGAGCCCGGTACAGGGCTTGAACCCAGGACCCTGGGATCACAACCTGAGCCACCCAGGTGCCCCTGAATGCTTTATCCTTAAGATCAGGAACAAGGGAAGGAAATCTGCTTCCTCACACCACTTCAGAAACAGGTAGTTTCTGCCAAATGCAATAAGGCAAAAAGAACAAACAAAACCACCAACAACATACAAATTGAAAAGGTAAAAATAAAAGTCACATGATCCTTTATGTGCACAACGCCAAGGAGTCCACAAAAGAGCTGCGACAGCTTAGAAACAAATTGAGACAGGTCACAGGATACAAGTTCAACGTGCAAACATTAATTATATTTCCATACACTAGCAACAAACCATCCAATTAAGTGATTCCATTCACAATGAAAAAGAATAAAATGCTTAGTAATAAATTTAATAAAAGGAGCGCTAGACGTGGAGACTACAAACCATAAAACATTTCTGATGGAAATTCAAGAAGAACTAAAATTGGGAAATATCCAATGTTCACAGATTGGGAAACTCAAAATTGTCATCAATCCTCCCCAAACTGATCTGTAAGTCTGTTCTCTTTCTGAGGAACTTGCTTAAGCCCTTTGAGTCTGTTTCCTCATCTGCAAAATGGACATGATAATCCCTTCCTCATAAAGTGGTTGCGAGGATTAAATGAGATAAGGTATGTCAGGTGAGTAGCACAGTCTGCAGGACAGAATAAGAGGATACAAGGAGACACGTATTAAAAGGGAAGAGAAAGACAGGGATATCCAGATGGCACTTCCGATGGAGGTGTGAGCTATTTTAAGGACTTGTCTCCATTTCCGTTTCAATTTTGATCACAACTTTCGCTTTTGCGAAATTTTGTCAGACTATTTTCAATTCCCATTTCATAGAGCCCACAGTAATCTGTGCGACTAAGTTGAAGTTACACCAATTGGCTAAGAAACTCATGTCTGAGACAAAGATAGCCTCCCAGACCACTTTTGGGCTGACATCCAAGGGAACTTGCTTCCTGAGAGGCTGGCCACTGAATTCTTTTGCAGGAATGTTCATTGTTCAACAGCATCTACTGATCACCTACTAGGTGCCAGAGACTGCAAATATAGCCACGAGAAGGACATTTTCCACCACAGAGCTCACAGTCTGGAGAGAGGGACCAATGATAATCAGATAAATATAAATATGAAAATACTCTTACGTAAATAGAAAATGAATATAAAAGCAAACGTCATACAGCGTGATAAGTGTTACAGAGAAACACAAAGCAGGGTGAGGATACAGAGAAATTCGGGGTGCTATGTTAGCCAGGCGGACCAGGAAGGTCCTCTGAGGAGACATTTCACCAGAGACCAGGCAGAAGTGAGGGAACCAACCACCTTCATGGCTATTTTCATTTTTAAAAGGTAGTAGTCCAGGTACCCTATGACTCAGGATTGCACTACTGGGTAGTTACCCCAACGATACAGATGTAGTGAAAAGAAGGGGCATATGCACCCCAATGGTCATAGCAGCAATGTCCACAATAGTCAAACTGCGGAAGGAGCCGAGATGCCCTTCAACAGACAAATGGATAAAGAAGATGTGGTCCATATATACACAATGGAATATTACTCAGCCATCAGAAAGGATGAATACCCAGTCCCATGGATGGGACTGGAGGAGATTATGCTGAGTGAAATAAGTCAAGCAGAGAAAGTCAATTATCATATGGTCTCACTTACTTGTGGAATATAAGGTATAGCATGGAGGACATTAGGAGAAGGAAAGGAAAAATGAAGAAAGGGGAATCAAAGGGGAGATGAACCATGGACTCCGAGAATCAAACTGAGGGTTTTAGAGGGAGGGGGTGGGAGGATGGGTGAGCCCCGTGATGGTATTAAGGAGGGCGCGGATTGCAGGGAGCACTGGGTGTTATATGCAAACAATGAATCATGGAACACTGCATCAAAAAAACTAGTGATGTGGGCGCCTGGGTGGCTCAGTTGGTTGAGCAACTGCCTTCGGCTCAGGTCATGATCCCGGAGTCCCGGGATCGAGTCCCATATTGGACTCCCGGCTCTGCGGGAAGTCTGCTTCTCCCTCTGACCTTCTCCCCTCTCATTCTCAGTCTCTCGCTCTCTAATTAAAAAAAAAAAAACAAAAAAAAAACAAAACTAATGATGTACTGTAGTATGGTGACTGACATAACAACATTTTTTTTAAAAAGGTGGTATTCCGTGATCAAATAAATTTGGCAAATCCAAATTCAATGTGAGTTGACGGGTTCCTTCCTAAGCCCTTTTCGGGGGTTTCATTGTGCCTACTGGCCACGAACATCTCCAGGAGGAAAACAGAGTTTGCACACCTCCCAACGTTTCTGAGCGTGGCCTCCTCCGTCCCACAGTCTCTTGCAGAACCACGGTTTCACCGGGCAGGGAAATGCCGGCCTGGGAACCTCAGAGGATGGGAAACAGGGATCCTTACCAGCTGGTGGTGTGGTTTCGCTGGAAGCAGGCGCTGGCATTCTAACACCCCAGCCTGCTGCACGCTGGGTTCAGAAGCCACACGAGGGTGATGGCCGTCTTCCAGCCAAGAGGCATCTGTTTCCTGAAGAGAAGGGGAGCCCGCCGCTGCCAGCTCTTCTGAGTGTGCCTATTCAGGGCGTAGCAGCGTGCAGCAGCTGAGCTGAAGTTAGCAAACGTAAAACACGCAGCCGTAGAGACCAGCCCAGCTTCACCACCCACTGATGGTGCAAAGACAGCTGTGCGGGCGAAACACAAGGCAAGGGAATGGGGGGAATTCCCTCTTCTCGGAACTTCCTTTTTTTTTTTTCAAAGACTCACCTCTTCTTCTGAGAAAACATGTGGCTGGGGGGAAGGAGAGGCTTGGGAGTCTCGATGGCCACAGCAGGCTCCCTGGGTGACCTTCACCAAGTCACATCTCCTCTGTGCCTCAGTAGCCTTGTCGGTGGAATGGGAGGTCTCAAGTCTCCCCGTGACAGGAAGTCTCAAGTCTGCCCATGACCCAAGTTCTATGGGGAATGGCAGGTATAGGGGTGGGGAGGTAGGGTTTCTCAGGCAGTTCTTCAGTCTGACCAGAGCTGACACATCTAATTAATATAATTAACCACGAGGAAAATAAGAGCACCAAGGGAAACTCCACTTCTGAGCTTGAGTCTGTGATCTGTATATACATTATTTTGCATAAAATCTAAACTACTCTGTGAGGTATCCACTATTATGAGCTCCAAGTTTACAGGTGAGGAAGCAGGCTCAGAGAGGGAAAGTCAGTTGCCCAAGGTCACACAGCATCTAAGTGGTTGAATTGTTATGAGATCCCCAAATCCTATGCTCTTGGAGTACTCGGTCCGAATCCTTGGCTCGACCCTCGAGGTAAGGGAGCCAGGTGGAAGGAGTAGGAGGAAGGCTGCCAGTTCTTTTCTATGCCAAAACTTTAGTCCCTCTGGCTTCTCACCAGTCACGGAAAAGCATTTTGCCAGCTGCTGGGGGGCACTACTTAGGCAGAAAAAGCGGGTTAGGGTTGGGATGTTCCAGGCACAGAGATGAGCCTCGTTCCTCCATGAACACTTGTTGAATGAAAGAGTGGTATTGGGAACAGGAGGCAAAATGAGATCGCATCCCAAATTTTCACGCATTAGTAAGGGGTTTACTGTACCTGGCCAAGGGCTAGGGCCTCAGCTACAAACCAGGTAGCTGCCTGGGCTGGTGGAAGGCAGAGTCTGATGGAAGATACAGGTCCGTAAGCAGTTACTAACGGATGAATCGCTCGGCTATGTTCCAGGTAATGGGGTCAGTGAGGACGGAAATTGCGAGTGGTAAACTGGGCATGGCCATGTTTGCCCTTCTCAGGGGCACGGTGGGATCTAAAGAGGAGTGGTGGTCAGTCATCAGCAAAACAGAGAGTGGAACCAGAGAGGCGAGGAGGCGGCATGGAGCCCACGCGCTCAGGGACCGGGGTGTGATCCACACCTCACCTCGCCGCAGAAGGAATGGAAGCCTAGATCCGTGAGATGAGGGCAACTCAACACGCAGATCGCTCCCGACTGTCTGGGGCTCTGGGGCTTTCCGGGGAGCTTTACCTCCAGCCCGAGAAAGAGGCACATGGGCTCCAGCAGCCCAGACTCCCAGACAGCTTAGCAGTCTTCTCTCAGCATCTATTTATACCGCTAACAATGGCCAACCGCGCAGTCTTCCAGAGCCTGGGCGGGCCCTTCAGGGTCCATCCCCTGGATTTCCCTCCCTGTGGAGCTGACCCACGTGTGTATCTGAAGCATTAAAGATCAAACTTAGTTGGGAGGCAGCCTAAGCATGACTTAAAAGAAATATTATTGGCAAAAGTCCTCCATGTCTAGTGTTGACGAAATCAGCAAAAAAGTAAAAAGCATTTTTAAGCCTCCCACTGAAGCTCATGAGTTACTTAGTATTTCATCGTACAGAAAGACTTTCTACACTTATATATAATACAGGTCTGTAAGTAGTAAGCTTTTAAAAGCAATGGAATAAGATTCTACGTGCTGTCCGGGATGGTCCATTGACGGTTGTGTCATGAACCGGTCTCCAAGTCAATAAATACGTATCTCAACATTTCAATGATAGTATAATATTTCATTACATGAATATGCCATACCCTTATGATATGGTACCTATGATACAATACATGGTATATCAGAATACGCCAAGCCCTTACTATATGGTATATATATACATATACCAAACCTTTGTTGTTGACCATTTAGGTTGTTTCTGATACTTCTGTTGACGGAGACAATATGGTGAAGAGCTTCTTGAACATTCCTGGTTATGAACGTTCCTCAATATTTTTTGAAATGAAATTGCTGCATCGGAATTATGAGCATTTTAAGAATTCAACGAAATAATTCCAAATCCACCTCGACTCCATCTCAAACCAGTGTTCCAGCTTAAATTTTCTCTTCTTCACACATTACCTGGTGGCTAGTATGATTCATTTGAACTCTTGACCAGTGTACAAGGTGAAAAATGATACCTTGTTCTTATTTCATTATTAGATACAATCAAGTTAAGCATCTTTTCTTGTGCTTTCTGGCCACTCTTGTTTATTCATAAATTTGTTATAGCTGTCTACATTTCTACTGGGATGTTCAAGTTTTTCGTATTGATCTTTGGGTCTCTATTTTTTACTCTATTCATTTTTTTATGCAATTTTTAAATTACTGTGTGGTCAAATCTTTTTTTTTAAGATTTTATTTATTTATTTGGCACAGTGAGAGAGATCACAAGTAGACAGAGAGGCAGACAGACAGAGAGGGGGAAGCAGGCTCCCTGCTGAGCAGAAAGCCCGATGTGGGGCTGGATCCCAGGCCCCTGAGATCATGACCTGAGCCGAAGGCAGAGGCTTTAACCCACTGAGCCACCCAGGCGTCCCAAATCTTTTTTTTTTTTTCTTCTATGCTTTGAAGAGCTTTTTCTATTTCAAGATTATATAAATATTTCTCTGCATTTTTGTCTAATTGCTCTAAATATCTCCTTGATATTTAAATCAGGGAGTTATTTGACACTACCGGAATTCACTTTGGTGTATGATATGAGTTAGGCATCTAACTTTTTTTTCCTCCAAAATGACTAGCCAGTTGTACCACCATTTTTGAATAACCCTCTTTTTCTTTTGGATTTGAGATGTCCTCCATGTTACATCCTAAATTGGTATATACCTGGGGTATTCTGGAACTTTCTATTGTCTCAATAATGTGCCTATTGATTCTAGTCTCAAAACTACATTATTTTCATACTGTAACTTCTTTTTTTAAGATTTTTATTTATTTATTTGACAGAGTGAGAGAGAGAGATCACAAGTAGGCAGAGAGGCAGGGAGAGAGAAAGGGGGAAGCAGGCTCCCTGCTGAGCAGAGAGCCCGATGCAGGGCTCGATCCTAGGACCACGAGATCATGACCTGAGCCAAAGGCAGAGGCCCCAAACCACTGAGCAACCCAGTCGCCCCTCATACTGCAACTTTTTTTTTAAGAAGTTTTTTTTTTTTAAAGATTTTATTTTATTTATTTGTCAGAGAGAGAGAGAGAACACAAGCAGGCAGAGAGGCAGGCAGAGACAGAGAGAGAAGCAGGCTCCCTGCCGAGCAAGGAGCCCGATGCGGAACTCGATCCTAGGATGCTGGGATCATGACCTGAGCTGAAGGCAGCTGCTTAACCAACTGAGCCACCCAGGCGTCCCTCATACTGCAACTTTTTAAAAAGATTTCATTTATTTATTTGACAGAGAGAGTGAAAGAGCACAAGCAAGGGGAGCAGCGGAGGGAGAGGGAGAAGCAGGCTCCTCGATATGGGATTCCATCCCAGGACCCTGAGATCATGACCTGAGCCAAAGGCAGAAGCTTAACTGACAGCCACCCAGGCCCCCCCGATACTGCAAATTTTTAATACATATTAACCTTTAATCAAACAGACCCAACACTCACTAATACCCTTTTTCTCAAGATTTTGTTTTGCTCTTCTTGCATATTTTTTTTATCAAATTTAGTTCTCTATAAACACTTTAAAAATAATTTTATCGTTGAAAATTAATAGCATTGTTTTGACAGAGCTATGTTAAATACACAGATTAACTTGGGGAGAGTTATAGTGTTAAACACTCTCATTGAAGATAATGATATAGCTTCTTTCATGTCCTCAATCAAGTTCTGTTCTTCGTATATATTCTGCATATATTTATAAAGTTTGAATGGTCTTTGCTATAAAGGAAAGGTATATATAGATGTAGATCAATATAAATGTTGATTCACACACAAACACACAGACACATATGCATTTTTATTTTGCAATAGATTTTTTTTAGCAAATGCCCGAAGTACTCTGAATTTTTGTTTTATTTTCTTAGCTTTCTTATGTCAGTACATCACCACCAAAGAGTGATGATGATTCTAACTCTCCATCTGAAATATTTATAATTCTCAGCAAAGGGGAAGCCTGGGTGGCTCAGTTGGTTAAGCAAATGCCTTCGGCTCAGGTCATGATCCTGGAGTTCCAGGATCGAGCCCCGCATCGGGCTCCCTGCTCAGCAGGGAGTCTGCTTCTCCCTCTGACCTTCCCTCCTCTCATGCTCTCTCTCTCTCAAATAAATAAATAAATAAATATAATTCTCAGCAGAGCTGATATTCCGTGGTAGTTACCGGTCTTTAAATTTGGAAATATTTCCCTACCAGCTGGTAAGGAGTGTATCCCTAACAACAAGGTATGGAAACCCAGTTAATGCTAGAGATTCCAATGTAACTTCATTAATTTTCAAGCCAATGGCTGCAGCATGCGACAAGTCCTGGGTCGTGGGCCTCCCATCAGAGTGACATCTGAGCCATTGGTGCAGCCTTCCCTGCCAGTCTGGCCAGTTTCATGGAAGGTAGCAAGGCTACATGGCACACTCTCTGAGAAGCACTCCGTACTTTAGCACAGAGGCTCTCAGCCTGTGAGTTGGTGAACTCCGGAAGTCTCTGAGGCCCTATCAGGAATCTGTGAGGACAAAACGAATGATACCAACACATCATTCGCCTTTTCCAATCTTTTCCCCATGAGTGTGAGCGGAGTTTTCCAGAGGCTATGTGATGTGTGATACCACAACAGATTGAACACAGGAGCGGACCTCGGCAACCAGCTGAATTCTATTAAGCCAGGCATTAAAGAGATAGGCAAAAATGTAAAACAATGGTGGTACCCTCTTGCTATTTTTTTTTCTTTTTGGAAAACAATTATTTTCATAAAATATTTTATGGTAACCTTCACCGGGTTATTACTGTTATTTTTAACTAAATAAACACAAAAATGAAAAGTTCTCGGTTGTAACTTCTAATAGCATATCTGATAAATGTCACCCACATAAACAAAAGACCTAAGGCTGCCCTAATTTTTAACTCTGTAAAAGGGTCCTGAGACCAAAAGTTTGAGAATCGTTGTTTTGAGAGAATTCACAATTTATTATTATGCCCAAATTATGTAATTGCCCCTCCTCTAAATATTTCAAATTTTACATTCATTTTATAGTTAGTGTGCTATAATTCTATGTATAACTCATCATGGTGCAGGGTTCTAATGTTTATAAACTTAAGAATAAGATATTAAGGGGCGCCTGGGTGGCTGAGTGGGTTAAGGCCTCTGCCTTCGGTTCAGGTCATGATCTCAGGGTCCTGGAATCGAGCCCCGCATCGGGCTCTCTGCTCGGCGGGGAACCTGCTCCCCCCTCTCTCTCTGCCTGCCTCTCTGCCTACTTGTGATCTCTCTCTGTCAAATAAGTAAATAAAATTAAAAAAAAAAAATAAGAATCTTCCTGGTGTAAAATACATAGCACCTAAGATGCTTCTAAGCTTGTAATTCAAATAGCAATTATGTTCTGTTAAAACTCATGGTTTATTTTAAAGATTTTTTTAAAATGTACTCTTTTTTTTAAAAAAAAGCTTTTATTTATTTATTTGAGAGAGAGAGAAAGAGAGGGGAGAGGTCAGAGGGAGAAGGAGACTCCCTGCCGAGCATGGAACCCGATGTGGGACTTGATCCTGAGACTCCAGGATCCTGACCTGAGCTGAAGGCAATTGTTTAACCAACTGAGCCACCCAGGCGCCCTTATTTTAAAGATTTAAAGATTATTTTAAAGATTTATTTGACAGAGAGAGACACACAGCAAGAGAGGGAACACAAGCAGGGGGAGTAGGAGAGGGAGAAGCAGGCTCCCCGCTGAGCAGGGAGCCTGATTCGAGGCTCGATCCCAGGACCCTGTCATCATGACCTGAGCCAAAGGTGGACGCCCAACCATTGAGCCACCCAGGTGCCCCCAAAACTCATGGTTTGAATAAAGAAAAGTTTCTCTCCTTGACAAGGAAAATTATAAGAATGTTATAAATCAGTTTCACATAAAAAAAACATGGGCAATAACAAAAACTTCCGAAAAAGTGTATCACGATATTGATAAAGCAAATGAAAAACATCTAGAAAATACCATCCATGTGGTTAAAACTAATTGAACATTGTCAAATATAAAATATTTAATAGAACTTTTAAAAAGAGCAATATCAATATGGGTTTATCATAACACTAGAAATTTATGGACTTGTTTGCTTCAAAATATTTATCTGCCAGTGTGAGGAAACAAGTTTTCGGAAAATGTATAAATCAAGGCAGTAAAATTTCAATCATTATTGATGAAGCTTCAACTGTTTCATATAAACTAGTTTTAATAATTTACTTAAAATGTGAAATTCAGGACTTTGAAGATAATTTAATGGTTTTTGTCGATCTCACGAAGCAGGAAGGAACAACATCTGAAATAATTTATCAAAATTTATTGTTGACACATGAGAAAAATGGTTTCAATGAGAAACATTTTCATGAAAACCTTATTGGATTTTATACAAACAGTGCCTGTGAATAACAAGAGACAGAGTCCGCAGTCACAGCCAAAATTTAGGAAAATTTCTGAATGTTTTAATTTGGCGCTGTCCAAGTCACTGAATTCAATTATCCTTGAATGATGCAATAAAATACATAAAGTAAATAAGTAATTATAAATGTTTTCTTAATTTATTACTGTACATCATGTAATGTCAGGAAAAATTTAGAATCTGTCTGAGGATTCGAGTATTGAGACCATGAAAATTAGAATTGTTGGCCAGAATGCCAGGATTACAAAAGCAATTTGAAATTCATTTCGAGTTTATCAAATGAACAAAAATTGTGTCATGAATCAAATGGTTAAAAATTACTTTTTTTAAAACATTTTTAAATTTTTTTTTTAAGATTTTATTTATTTATTTGACAGAGAGGAGAGAGATCACCAGTAGGCAGAGAGGCAGGCAGAGAGATGGGGGGAAGCAGGTACCCCGCTGAGCAGAGAGCCCAATGCGGGGCTCAATCCCAGGACCCTGAGATCACGACCCGAGTCGAAGGCAGAGGCTTTAGCCCAATGAGCCACCCAGGCGCCCCTTAAACATTTTTTAAAAAGATTTTATTTATTTATTTGTCAGAGAGAGAGAGAGAGAGAGAGGGAGAGAGAGGGAGAGAGAAAGCACAAGCAAGCAGAGTGTCAGGCGGAGGCAGAGAGAGAAGCAGGCTCCCTGCTGAGCAAGGAGCCCGATGTAGGACTCAATCCCAGGACCCTGGGTCATGACCTGAGCCCAATGCAGCTGCATAACCAACTGAGCCACCAAGGCATCCCAATTACCCTTTTTTAAAAACAGATTTTACTTTGAGCTAATTCATTCATTAAATTATCAATGATGTATTTAGCTTCATAGAAAGTTTTACTAAGTAGAGGGGACAATTAATCCCCCCAGATTAAAAATGTTTAAATATGTAAAACGAAAGAAAAATGGAGGTTTTGGGCACCTGGGTGGTTCAGTGGCCCTAGAGTATACTCTTTTAGGGCCCAGGCGCCCCTAGAGTATACTCTTTTAAATAAGAAAGAGGATTTATTCAAAGAGAAAATGTATTACATTGATAAATTATCATAAATATATTAGTTGTTTAACAAGTAATAATATTTTAATTTCATTTACCTTATTTTATTTTTCTTTAATAAATTGTGTTCTTTAATTTACTAAATTACTAATGTTGCTTTGGCCATTATTTGAACAAAAATAGTGTTTATGAAGCATATGGATTAAAAGTAAATGAAGATTAATAAACGATTTTTATAATTAAAGGCAGCATTATAGCAAACAAGTTTGTGGCTTATTTATTTATTTATTTAAAAAGATTTTAATTTATTTATTTGACAGAGAGAGACACAGCGAAAGAGAGAACACAAGCAGGGGGAGTGGGAGAGGGAGAAGCAGGCTCCCCGGTGAGCAGGGAACCTGATGTGGGGCTAGATCCCAGGATCCTGGGATCATGACCCCAGCCGAAGGCAGATGCCTAACGACTGAGCCACCCAGGTGCCCCAAGTTTGTCACTTACTTAATAATAGAAGTTAAATATATAAAATCCCAGTTATTTTATAGGGAGAAAAATACAGCAGAAGCTGAGAGATGAGTTACAACTGTGTATAATATTTTGGATCTTAAGAGACATGATTTTTTTTAAAGAGTTTTTTTTTTAAGATTTTATTTATTTATTTGACAGAGAGAGATCACAAGTAGGCAGAGAGGCAGGCAGAGAGAGAGGGGGAAGCAGGCTCCCTGCTGAGCAGAGAGCCCAATGTGGAGCTGGATCCCAGGACCCTGAGATCATGACCTGAGCCGAAGGTAGAGGCTTTAACTCACTGAGCCACTCAGGCGCCCCAAGAGACATGCTTTTAGGGGCACTCTGGTGGCTCAGTCAGTTAAGTACCTGCCCTTGGCTCACTTGATGATCCCGGGTCCTGGAATTGAGCCCCGCATCAGGCTCCCTGTTTAGCCAGGGGCTTGCTTCTCCCTCTCCCTCTGCCCCCCTACCCCTGCTTGTGCTCTCTCATAAATAAATAAAATCTTAAAAAAAAAAAAAGACATGCTTTTAACCAAGTTCTTCACTGACTACCAATTAATGGTAAATTGTTTAAAGATTTTGGTGCAATTCATATGTCAGATTGTATCTCAGAGAGAGCATCATTTAATTAAGATGGCTATGTTTTTTACCAGATTGCACCAACAGTTTCTAAAAATCAGCAAATGGTTTGGAAATTATCCAAATTGTCTATCTGATAAAAAAAATTACCTATAACCTCTATTAATTGGCAACTTTTTATCTTAGTTTCCTTAGAAAGCAAAAGGGACTAAAGTTTAATGTTTTTTGTTGTTGTTGTTTTTCTAAATTTTTTTTAGAAAATTTTTAGAAAAAAATAAATTTTAATGTTTTAATGAATGTGTTGGTTTATATTACTATCTTCTTGTTAAATATTTTAAATATTGCCCATGCTTTTGGTACAGTTTATCATCTAATCGTGTTAGGAAGCACTTATATAAAAAGTTAAGTAACATTGATGATAGAGGGCCTTGTCTTCTTTCTGATTTTAATTACAATGTTTCTAGTACTCTGCTATTGAACATAATGCCGACATTTGATTTGATATAGGTTAAAAAAATAAAATTGTGTAAGTATGATCTCTGGCACGTAAAGAGTTTAATATGGTTTCCCATCTTTGACATTAATATGATTAGTTATAATAGTGACTTTTAATATTGAATTGACCTTCTATTCTCATAATGAGCCCTATTTGGTGGTGGTATATTATTTTTTTAATGTACATCTGGATCCAATCATGCTTTTATTTTTTTAAAAAGAAATTTTATATCCATAATCCAAAGCATGACTGGTTATTAGTTTTCTTTTCTATGGATGTGTATGTTTTATCAGACTTGAGTTTGAAAGATCTACTGATGTAGCAATATAGATTTAATGCCTTTTTGGTACAATTCTCTGACAACCATCTTGAATTCAGCTATGATTTATAGTCTATACACATTTTCTATTTCTTTTTGTGTCCATTTTGGGGATATACATTCTCATAAAATAATGTAGTTCATTCAAATGTTTAATTTTTGGAGCAGAGAGCACTTGCTAATTTCTATATAATATGTGCTTACAAATAACACTTTTCCCTCTAGATCTTTGATTCCAACTGCCTTATTCTTCCCAATGCTGTGAATTTCTGTATTGAGATATAATTCACATATCATAAAATTCACCGTTTTTAAAGTGAACCATTCACTGATTTTTAATATAGTCACAGGTTTTACAAGCATTGCTACTATGTAATTCCAGAATATTTTCATCACTCCAAAAAGAGATCTGGCACCCATTTACTGTCACTCCCCATTGTCCCCTCCCCCTCAGCCCTTGGCAACAGTGATACAGTTTCTGTCTCTATGGATTTGTCTAATCTGGACATTTCATATAAATGGGATCACACAAGATGTGGCCTACCATGTCTGGCTTCTTTCATTCAGCATAATATTTTCAAGATTCATCCACATTGTAAAACGTACCAGTATTTTATTCCTTTTCACGACTGAATAATATTCACCCTTGATGAGCGTTTGGGTTGTTTCCATTTTCTGGCCATTATGAATAATGCTGAACATTCATGTGCAGGCTTTTTGTGTGAACACATGTTTTCAATTCTCTTGGGCATACATCTAGAGGTGGAATTGCTGGGTTGTATGGTAATTCCATGCTTAACCTTTTGAGGAACTACCAAACTGGTTTTCAAAATGCCTTTACCATTGCACATTACGTCCAGCAATGTGTGAGAGTTCCAACTTCTACACATCCTTGTTGGCACTTTTTATTGTCTATCTTCTATTTAGGGTCATCTTAGCAGGTATGGAGTACTATCTCATTATAGTTTTAATTATAATTCCCTAAAACATATATTCTTCGGAGAAATGCCTATTTACATCCTTTGCCTATTTGGTTATCTTCATTTGAGTTAATTGTCTTTTCTTTTTTTTTTTTAAGTTCATTACCTTTTTTTTTTTTTTTTAGCCATCTCTACACCCAGTGTTGGGCATGAACTCACAACCAGAGATCAAGAGTTGAACGCTCTACCAACTGAGCCAGCCAGGTACCCTTGTCTTTTTATTGTTAAGTTGTAGAAGTCCTTTATATATTCTGGATACAAGTCAGTTATCAGATACATGATTATCCTATGATTTACAAATCTGTTCTTCCATCTTGTGGGTTGCCTTTTCAATATCTTGATAGTGTCTTTCAAAGCATACAAGTTGAAGAAATTTTTTGGAATATGAAAATTGATTACTAACTTGTTTTCACCATCAAAACTTATGATCTTGCCTTTGTACTTGCCTTTGTACAAAGCCAAGAGAGACATTAGCTACTCTGACAACCTTAAAGTGAACTCCAGGAACGTCATCTATGGCACGACCTTTGCGATCAAATCCAGCAACCAGATCTTCATCATTTTCCTCACTAAAATTCACACAACCATCATTGAGTACAAAGGCTGTGATTTTCTTGCCACTCTTGATTAGCTAGACCCCGACACATTTCCTGATGGCAGAATCTGTTTGGCTTCTATCCCCACTTTTTCCAGCATAATTCCCTTTGTATGGGAAGTGCCCCCAAAAAGGTTGGCCTTCAGGGCTGTTCCCAAATGGGCTTTCTTGTACCATTTATCATGATACTTCTGATCTCATTGGTGGCCACAGAGCTTCCTGGCCGTACAAATACCTTGACACTGGCCATCCTGCTGGTACCGTGGGCCTGAGCAAAAGAGAAAGTTTTAAATTTTGATAAAATTTATCAATTTTTCCCCCCTTTGGTTGCTTGAGATTTAGATGTTCTAGCTAAGAAAATAATGCTTAATTAAAAATTTAAAAAAAATGCTTAAATTAAAAATTTAATGCTTAATTAAAAATTACTTCCAGCAATTGAAACTTAGTTTTCTTCTAAGAGTTTTCTAATTTTAGTCTCTGTTTTACCTTTGATCCACTTTGTGAAGTAGATCTATATGGTGTGAAATTGGCTCCAACTTTATTCTTATGGATGTGGATAGCCACTTACTCCTGTACCATTTATTGAATAGCCTATTCTTTCCTCATTGACGTTTCTTAGCACCCTGTGGGAAACCAGTTGACTATAGGTGTATGGGTTTATTTCTGGACTCTCAATTCTATACCACTGATCTATATGTCTCTCCCGATGCCATTACCACAATGTCTTGATTACTTCAGCTTTGTCCTCGGTTTTAAAATTGGAAAGTAGGAGGCTTCCAACTTTGTTTTTCCTTTTCAAGGTTGTTTTGGCTATTCTTGGTCTCTTCTTTTCATGTGAATTTTAGGATAAGCTTGTGAAATTTCTGAAGAAAAAAAAAAGGACAGCTGAAATTTTAATGTAATGTCAGAAAATTTTCAAAGCCCAAAGCATATCTCATTCCTCAGGTTCTCTTATTAAGCTTTTTTGTTTTATCTGTTGTTTAGTACAACTATTTCCCACCACCTCGGAGAGCCAGGAAGTTAAAAAAATTGCCTATAATTGTTTTTGACAAACACCTCTAGGGAAAAGGTTTCTTGCATGGGGCAAGCACTGAATCAGGTCAAAGAGAGCATTGAATGCGGACTTTTCCAAGAACTCATCAGATGGGGCAGATCATGAAAAGTGACTGGGAATAAGGCTTCAAAGTAGGTACAGTACTATTCTGCTCCGTCTTTAGCCAACAGGCTACTGGTTTTCACCCCAAAGGCAGACTGTTAGTTTTCAAGATTACTGCAAAGCTAGAGAATGGAAGATCAGATTAAAGTAATTAAAATACCACAAAGTTTTCAGTTCTTCCTGGGATTCAGCTGTTTTTCTTGAACAAACCCTTCCCACGTAACTGCAAGCCTTTGGTGAATTTCCAGAGTTCTGAAAAAATTGCTTCTGACCACTTTTGCCAGTTTTCTCATTATTTTTATGAAGGAGCAAATTTCTGGATGTCCTTGCCTTGCCATTTTCATTGACATCACTCAAATAATGTTAATTTAGCTTTTCTTTCTTATCTCTCTCTCTTTCATGATTAGTTTTGCCAGAACTTTGTCTTATTGTGACTATTTTTTAAAACCAAATGTAGGCTTTATTAGTTCTTGTTTTCCTTTTTTTTCCAATTTCTCAACTTTAACCTTACTAATTCTTTTCTCTTTCTTTAGGAAAATCCAGCAAATTTTCCTTTTTTTACTTCCTGAAATGTTTAGTTCATTTATTTTGATTCTTCTTTGTTTCATAGTAAATAACATTAAAAGTTATGAATTATCCTTTGAGCAATACTTTAGAATCTCATAAGTTTGATAGTGTTATCATAATTATTTTCCAGCCTGTAGTTGCAATGTTATTTTGTTTTTGACTTGAGCTTTATTTATGAGGGCATTTTTAATTTTCCAAGTGATGTTTATTTATTATTTTGCAATCCATTTCTTATTTTATTGCATTGCAGTATATGAATGTATCAATGAAATCCTACTTCTATAGGATTAATTTTTTTCTTGGTAACCTATGAGATCATCAATTTAAAAACTGTTCTGAGAATAATGTGTGCATAGAATATTCTATTTATTTTTCTCTCTCTCATCTATCATAATTAAATATAACATTCAGTTCCTCTATTTCCTTCTTTGATCCATCAAAGACTGAAAATTGTTTCTTTTAAATCAATTTTATTGATTTAAACAAAAACTAATTTGTGTATAAATTGCATACATTAAAATGTATTCATTTTAAATGTACATTTGGATTAGTGTGACCTATGCTCCAGTCAAGATAGAGAACATTTCCATCATTCCAAAAAGTTTCCTTGTGGCCTTTCCAATTCAACCTCTTCCCTCTCCCCTCAAAGTTGGTCCTAGACTGAAACTCTTCTGTTTCTTATTACCAGAAATTAGATTTGTCTCTTCAGAATTTCATATAAGGGGTCAAATAGAGAGTATACTCTTTTGTGTCTGATTCTTTGGTTGGCATAAGATTTTGAGATTCCTCCAAGTAGTTGCTAGTATCACTAGTTCAGTTCTCTTTGTTGCTGAGTTGTGTTTCATTGTATGGATATACCACAATTTGTTTATCCACTCACCAGTTAATGGGCATTTGGATTTTTTTCCAGTTTAGGTTACTATAATTAAAGCTGCTATAGGGCGCCTGGGTGGCTCAGTTGGTTAAGCAACTGCCTTCGGCTCAGGTCATGATCCCGGAGTCCCGGGATCGAGTTCCATATCGGACTCCCGGCTCTGCGGGAAGTCTGCTTCTCCCTCTCATTCTCAGTCTCTCGCTCTCTGACCTTCTTCCCTGACCTTCTTCCCTCTCATTCTCAGTCTCTCGCTCTCTGACCTTCTTCCCTGACCTTCTTCCCTCTCATTCTCAGTCTCTCGCTCTCTGACCTTCTTCCCTGACCTTCTTCCCTCTCATTCTCAGTCTCTCGCTCTCTAATAAATAAATAAATAAATCTTTAAAAAAAAAAAGCTGCTATAAATATTTGTGTACAAGTCTTCATGGGACATACAATTTCATCTCTCTGGACTGTATTTTAAGTGAAGAGTTAACTTTATAAGAAACTGCTAAATGTGTTTGCATAGTAGCTATGCATTTGACATTCTCACCAGCAACATGGGAGTTTCAGTGGTTCCACATTCTCACTGATATCAGTGTTTTAAATATGGGCCATTAAAGTGAATGTGTAGTGATATCTCATTGTGGTTTTCATTTCCCTTTCCCAGATGATTGATGATGTTTGTGCATTGACACTTTATACATCTTTTGTGAAATCATCTGTCTCAATCTTTGCCCATTTTAAAAGTTGGGTTTTTTTTCCCTTTTATACTTAAGTTGTGAGCATTCTTTATATATATATATTTTTTAAGTAGGCTCCACACCCAACATGTGACTTGAACTCATGACTCCAAGATTAAGAGTTGCATGCTCTACCAGCTGCTCCAACCAGGTGCTCCACTTTATATATTCTTGATACAAGTTTCTTGTCTGATAGAGATCTTGATTACCACAGCTGTAGGTCTTGAAATTCGATAGATTGATTTGCTCCGCTTCCTTTTTTTTTTTTAAAGATTTTATTCATTTATTTGACAGAGAGAGAGAGAGAGATCACAAGTATGCAGAGAGGCAGGCAGAGAGAGCGAGGGAAGCAGGCTCCCTGCTGAGCAGAAAGCCTGATGCGGGGCTCGATCCCAGGACCTTGAGACCACAACCTGAGCTGAAGGCAGAGGCTTTAACCCACTGAGCCACCCAGTGGGTTCCACTTCCTTTTTAAAAATTGTTTCAGCTATTCTTGTTTCTTTGCGTGTTCGGATAAACTTTTTAAAAGTCTTGTATATATGTACAAGATCTTATTGGGATTTTGATAGAAATTTCAAAATTTCATATCAGTATAGGGGAGAATTGATATTTTATTATGTTGAGTCTTTCAAAAACATGAACTTAATGTGTCTATTTATTTAGATCTTCTTTGATTGCTTTTATTAGCATTCTATAGTTTTCAGGATATAAGTCTTCTATATGTTTTGTTAGATTTACACCTAGGTATTTAATTTTGTTTTGAGCAATCGTAAGCGGTATTGCATTTTACATTGTGGTGTCCACGTGTTTATTGCTAATATTTAGAAATGAAACTGATTGAGACACTTGGGTGATACAGTCGGTTAAGTATCCAACTCTTGGTTTCAGCTCAGGTTATAATCTCAAGGTTGTGAGACTGAGTGCCTCATTAGGGTCTGTGCACAGTGTGGAATCTGCTGGAGATTCTCTCTCCCGCTCCCTCTGCCCCTCCTGCTTGTGCTCTCTCTCTCTCAAATCAATAAATAAATCTTTAAGAAATGCAATTGATTAGCATTTTTTTTTTACCTTAGAACCTGTGACCTTGCTGAGTTCACTAATTAATTCCAGGATTTTTTTTGGAGATTCCTTGGATCTTCTACAAAAACAGTTATGTCATCTTTAACCAGGGACAGTTTTAGTTCTTTCTTTCCCGTTGGTATCCTTTTTATTTTTTTCTTGTCTTATTGCACTGACTAGACCTTCCAGCACTAAGTTGAATAAGATTAACATAGCAGACATCCTTCCCTTTTTCCCAGACTTAGGCAAAAACCACTTATTCTTTTACCATCAGGTATAATGCTAGATTTTCTTTGTAGATATGCTTTATCAATCTGAGGAGATTCTCCTATTCCTATTTTTCTGAAAGTTTTAATCATGGATGGGTGTTGAATTTTGTCAACTGCTTTTTGGGTGTCACTTGATACGATCACGTGATTTTTTTTTTTTGTTTAGTTGGTCACGTTGACTTTTTTTTTTTAGATTTTATTTATTTATTTGAGAGACAGAGAAAGTGAGAGAGAGCATGAGAGGAGAGAAGGTTAGAGGAAGAAGCAGACTCCCCGTGGAGCTGGGAGCCCAATGTGGGACTCGATCTCAGGTCTCCAGGATCATGACCTGAGCCGAAGGCAGTTGCTCAACCAACTGAGCCACCCAGGTGCCCCCTGACCTTTAAATATTGCATCAGCCTTGCATTTTTGAAGTAAACTCGATCATGGTGAATAATTTTTTTTTTCAAATAATTCTTTTAATACATTGCTAGATTCTATTTGTTCATGTATTTTAAGAAATTGTATGCCTATATTGATGAGGGATATCAGTCTCTAGCTTTCTTTTTTTTACTTCTTTGTAAGTAAAACTATCTTCGTAAAAGGCATTCAAAGTGTCCCCTTCTTTTCTACTTTCTGGAAGAGATTCTATTAAATTAGTGTTAAATGTTTATATGTTTGCTAGAATTCTCCAGTGTAGCCCTCTGAGCTTCATGATTTATTTGAGAGGAATTCTTATTTTATTATTTTTAAGATATTTATTTGTCAGAGAGAGAGAATAAGCAGGGGGAGCAGCAGAGATCATGGCCTAAGCCTAAGGCAGATGCTTAACCAACTGAGCGACGCAGGCGCCTTGGAAGGAATTTTCACTTATTATTTAAGACTTTTATTTATTTATTTGACAGAGAGAGAGAGAGAGAGATCACAAGTAGGCAGAGAGGCAGGCAGAGAGAGAGGGGAAAGCAGCCTCCCCCCTGAGCAGAGAGCCAGATGCGGGGCTCCATCCCAGGACCCTGAGATCATGACCTGAGCCAAAGGCGGAGGCTTTAACCCACTGAGCCACCCAGGCGCCCTTTGAGAGGAATTTTTAAATTACAAATTTAATTTCTTATAATGTATAGATGTATTCAAATGATCTATTTAATAGTGGGTTGCTGTGCTTTGTATTTTTCAGAGTTTAGTCCATTCCATCTATATTTTCAAATTTATGTATGTAAAGCTGTCTTTAGTATTCCCTTAAAAGTCTTTTGATTTCTGCAGTCCATAGTAATTCCTCCCGTTTTATTGCTGATATTGCTAAACATGCCTTCTCTCTTTTTTTTTGTTAGTATTGCTAGATATTTCTCAACTATATTGATCTTTTCAAAGAATGAGTTCTTTGTTTCATTTATTTTTTTTCTTTGTTTCATTTATTATCTCTATTGTTTTTCATTGTAAAATTTCATTGATTTGTATTCTTATATTTATTATTTCCTTCATTCTTGCTTTGGCTTTTTTTCCTCTTTTTCTAGATTCTTTATGGGGGAGCTTAGATGATTGATTCAGGACGTTTCTCTCTCTCTCTTTTTTTTGTGGGGCTCAAATTCATGACCTTGAGATCAAGATCTGAGCTGAGATTGAGTCAGACGCTTAACAGACTGAGCCACCCAGGCAACCCACCCTTTCCTGTTTTCTAATGTATGCATTTACATAATCATAAGTTTTACTCGCAGGACTTCCCTAGTTTTGTCTGACAAATTTTGATACATTGTATTTTTACTTTCATTCACTTCAATGTATTTTTTATTTTTAATATCCCTTAAGACTTCCTCTCTGATCCATGGTTTATTCAGAAGTCACTTAGTGTTGCTGGTTTCCAAGATTTTGGAGATTTCCCTGCTGTCTCTCTGTTACAGACTTCTAGCTTGATTCCACGTGGTTGGAGAACACACTATCTTTGCAATTCTTTTAAATATGTTGATATTTCTTTTATGGCCGAAAATGTGGTCTTTCTTATGTCCTATAGGCACTTGAAGAGAATGTGTATTCTTCTCTTATTGGGTAGAATGTTCTATAAATATTAAGTAGTTTTGGTTGTTAGTGGTATTGAGTTCTACATATTTGCTGATTTTCTGTCTAGCTGTTCTACCAATTGTTGAGAGAGGAGTGTGGAAGTCTCCAAATGTATCTGTGGGTTTTTCTATCTCATCTTTAAGTTCTACCAGTTTTTGCTTCACATTTTGGAGCTTTATATTTTGATGCATCCAGATTAAAGATTGCTGTGTCTTCTTTGTGGATTAATTTTTTATCATTATATAATGTCTTTGATAACTTTCATTCCTCTAAAGCCTCCTTTACTTGATATTAATATAGCTATTCCTGGTCTATTTTGATTAGTATTTCCATGACAGAACTTTCCATATCTTTTTACTTTCAACTTGTCTATATCACTATATTTGAAAAGGTTTTCTTGTAGTTTGGTCATGTCTTTTGATCTATTCTGTTAATATTTGTCTCTTAACTGGTATGTTTATACTGTTTACATGTGATGGGATTATGGATATATTAGGGCTTAAGTTTCCCATTTTATTTTTCTGTTTTCTGTTTGTTCTGTTTTTCATATCTCTGTTTCCTATTTCCTATCATCTCTGGGTTACTTGAACATTTTTAGAAATCAATCTTGGTTTATCTACTGTGTTGTCTATAGTGTATATCTTTGTATATACACTATAATTGTACAATATATACAATATTGGAAAAGTACAATATACTTTGTATATGCACTGTAATGCTGTATTAGGTATCTATAGATATTATACATATAATATATATCTACTCTTTCTCTCTATATATATATATTTAGATATATCTTATCACAAAGTACTGATTTTCTCATTTTACCAGTTCAAAACCTTACTTCCCTTTATGTTCTTTTACCCTCCCCTATTTATATATCATCATCAGATATATTTCCTCTACATGAAATTCAAGACATATCAAACAGTGCTATAATTTTTCTTCAACCATCAAACATAATTTAGAAGATTCAACAGAAGAGTCTCTTGTATTTACCCATATTTTTGCCTACTGTGTTCTTTATTCTTTCCAGATGTTTCAAGATTCCTTTTTTTATTGTTTCCTTTCTGCTTAGAGAAAATTCTTTAGCCTTTCTTTTAGGGTAAATTCTCTAGTAACGAATTTTCTTAGTTTTCCTGCATCTGAGTATGTCTTGATTTATCCTTCATTCCTGAAGGATATTTTCTCTGGATATTGGATTCCGAGTTGATAACTCTTTTCTTTGAACACTTGAAAAATACTTGTGTTGGGGCGCCTAGGTGGCTCAGTGTCTGCCTTCGGTTTAGGTCCATGATCCCAGGGTCCTGGGATCGAGCCCCACATCAGGCTCCCTGCTAGGGGGAAGCCTATTTCTCCCTCTCCCAATCCCGCTGCTTGTGTTCCCTCTCTTGCTGTCTCTCTCTCTGTCAAATAAATAAAAATCTAAAAAAAAAAAAAAGTAAAGAAAAATACTGTGTCACTTCCTCTCACCTCTGTGGTTTCTGATAATATCCCTTTGTCATCCTAATTGTTTTCCCTAGATAAGGTGTCACATTTGTCTTCTAGGACTTTCAAGTTGTTTTTTTGTTTGTTTCTTTTGTCTTATTTTTTTGAAATTTGACTACGAAACTTGACTATGAAATTTGACTATGTGGATTTCTTTGGGTTTTGTTCAGGATTCAGTAAAGCTTTTTGAATTTGAAAATTTATATCTTTTGCCAAACTGGGCATCTTTCAGTCTTTTTTTTTCCTAGTACTTTTTCAGTTCTGATCTTTTTCCCCTTCTGTCACTTTGGTGACACAGATATTATATTTTTTTGTTACAGTCTCACAGGTTCCTTAGCCTTTGTTTATTTTCTTTTTTCATATATTTTCTCCCTATTGTTCAGGTTGGATAATTTCAATTGTTGTGCCTTCCAGTTTACTGATTTTTTTCCCTGTATCCTCTCCATTCTACTCTTGAGCCTACCCTATGAGTCCTTTATTTTGGTTATTGGATTTTTCTCTTCACACATTTCCATTTGGTCTTCTTTTTGCCTTCTGTTTCTTTGCTGAGACTTTTTGTTTCTTTGCTGAAAATCTCTAGTTTTCCATTTCTTTCAAACATGTTTGTAACTGCTTGTTGGAGCTTTTTTCTGATGACTGCTTTAAAATTTTCATCAGATCTAGTATCTTTGCCATCTCAGTGTAGGCATATATCGGTTACGATTTTTCATTCATTTGGAGAGCTGCTTGTTTCCTGGTATGATGAGTGATTTCTTATTAAAAGCTGGACATTTTAGGCATATTATGAGACATGTATGTTACTTAAACCCCATGTTTGCCTGGATTATTCTGATGCCACCTCGATTCTGCCAGGTGATGGTAGTCATCCAAATTTCCTACTCAGCCTCTGTTGACACCCAAGGTGGAGCACTCTTCACTACTGTTGGGTGGCATGGGGATTCCAGATTCCCATTAGGCCTCCACTAATACCTTCCTGGCTGAGAGAGTGAGAAATGCCTTCTCCCTCCTCCCCACGTGGCCTCTGATGGCGCCATAGGATGGCCCTGCTCTTGCTGAGTAATGGTGGAAGTCCTCCCTTTCCACTTAGCTTCCTCTGACACCATCCTACTATAAGAGGGCAATCTCATCATCACCTCCAGGTGGGGGTGGAAGTCTGGGTATCCCCCGGGTATCCCCCACATGGTATCCCCTGATGCAATGGAGGTGTGCATCTTTACCAACTAGCAGGGATAAACATCTATCTTGGCCTTCTCTGTCACCACCCTAGTAGAAATATTGGGGTGCCTCATTACAGCCTGACAAAAGTGGAAAAGTCTAAGCTCTCCACTTGGCCTTTCCTAGACTGCGTTATCATGGAGTCCCAGATTTTTCTTTGGTGTTGGGATGCATTAAAACAGTTAATTTCTAAAAGTTTTCCATCCCTCTAGGCTGCCCCTTTCCTGAACCTTTGGCTAAAGAAAGAGTTTTTGTTGGGGCTTTTTCTGTCTGCTTCCATTGGTGTCTCCACGAGGCCACCTACTCCTGTACCCAGTCTGGGATCAATGAGGCAGAAAAAAAAACTGAGGAAACTCACTGCTGTCTTATTCTTTGAGTCTGACATCCCTTTCCAGTCTGAAACTTTTTTTAGAGTTTTCTGACTTACCAAAAAAAACCCCCAAACTCAAATTTCTAATTTAATGATTCAATAGAATCTCAAAATAATACAAAAGAATTTCTTATGGAATTTGACAATACGTGTTTAAAAATAATTTTGAGGGGTACCTGGGTGGCTTAGTCATTTGAGCAGCCAACTCCTGACTTCAGCTCAGGTCATGATCTCAGGATTGTGAGATCGAGTCCCGAGTTGGGCTCTGTGGTGGGTGTGGATTCTTCTTAGGACTCTTCCTCTTTCTCTCTCCCTCCCCTCACCCCTTACACACGCACTCTTTCTCTCTAATAACAATAATTATGGTAACAATACAGGTAAAATAGCAAAGGATAGTCTGAAAAAAGGCAATAATAATATATGACATTTAAATAAGTCATTAAAGAACAATAGCTGAAATCATGTGGTACTAGAGCAAATTAGATCTACAACTTGATGAAACCAAAGGTCCAAAAACTATTGGTGACATAAGAGAATACAACATATGAAAAGGTTGTTACAAAAGTGATAGGAAAAGGAAACACCATGGAGTAAGGAATTGGACAGTACACTAGCAGAGAAAATAGTTTAGGTGTACACCTAAAAATAAATTCTAGATTTAGAAGGGATCAACTAAAAAATATAGAAGACTCAGTGAGATACACAATGGTGTATCCTATACAGATATATGTATCTATATACAATGTCCAGGGTTTTTAGTTATATTCAATGGAAAAAATAAGGAAAACTCTATCTACTTCAGCTTCTCCATCTTTTCCTTACTCCCTGTGTTTCATATGGGAGAGTTTCGATTGTCAGATCTTCCACTCCGTTAACCTTTTCCTGTACAATGTCAAATCCGCTGTTTTATCCAATAGCAGATTTGGATATGTTTTAGCCAAGATACTGTAATTTTATCTCTAGGATGTTGATTTGGATCATTTTTTATATCTACTGTGTCTGCAATTAACTCACTCTACCTTTTCTAGCTTCCTGAACATGGGAAACACAGTTATAATACTGTTTTAGTGCTCTTGCTTACTCACCTGTATCATTTCGGGTCAGTTTCTTTTTTCTTTTTTTTTTTTTTAAGATTTTATTTATTTTATTTTAACAGAGAGAGAACACAAGCAGGCAGAGAGGCAGGCAGAGGCAGAGAGAGGAGCAGGCTCCCTGCTGAGCAAGGAGCCCGATGCGGGACTCGATCCCAGGACGCTGGGACCATGACCTGAGCCGAAGGCAGCTGCTCAACCAACTGAGCCACCCAGGCGTCCCCTGGGTCAGTTTCAATCGACTGATTTTTCTCTTCTTTATTGCTTGTATTTTTAGATTTCTTTACATTATTGGTAATTTTTTAAAAGTTTTATTTATTTATTTTTTAGTAATCTCTACACCCAACATAGGGCTCAAACTCACAGCCCCAAGAGAGTCTCAGGCTCTTCCAACTGAGTCAGCCAGAAGCCCCCATAATTGTGTTGGGTTTATTTTTGTTTTTGGATCTCAGACTTGCCTGAATTTAGTTGCCTCATCTATTCTGTTCCGTTTTCTAGATGTTTATGGCAGGAGGCCTAGTCTGATTCCATTTATGCCATCATGACTAGAAATGAAAGTGTGGGTAGTGTTTGTAAAGCCTCTTATTGTGAATGTTTGTTTTGTACATCACAATGTCATGTTATTTAGTGCCTAAAGTTCATGACATCATAAATGAGAATTTTACTTTTATCCAAGCAATTTAGTCCTATCTTATTTAAAATTTTGTTTTGAATTTAACTTTTTTTCCTTTTTAAAAAAATTTAAATTTAATTTAGCCAACTTTTGTTTCAACAGAGGTAGGGTTCAACAATTTATCAGTTGTAACTCCCAATGTTCATCACATCATGTGCCCCCCTTAATGCCCATCACCCAATTACCCTATACCCCCCACCAACCTCCTCTCCAGCAAACCTCAGTTTGTTTCCTAGAGTTAAGAATTTAACTTTTTTTAAAATACAAAATGTGTATACTTTACTTCACTATTTTTAAAAGATCTTATTTATTTATTTGAGAGAGAAAGCGTGCACAATAGGAGAGTAAGGGGGAGAAGCAGACTCCTTACTGAGCAGAGAGCCCAATATGGGACTTGATCCTAGGAATCCAAGATCACGACTGGAGGGGAAGGCAAACACTTAACCAACTGAGCCACCCAGGTGTCCAAGAATTTAACTTTTTATAATAATATTGTCCCTGGGGGTGCCTGAGTGGCTCAGTGGGTTAAAGCCTCTGCCTTCGGCTCAGGTCGTGATCTCAGGGTCCTGGGATAGAGCCCTGCATCGGGTTCTCTGCTCAGCGGGGAGCCTGCTTCCTCTTCTCCCTCTGCCTCCCTCTCTGCCTACTTGTGACCTCTCTCCCTCTGTCAAGTAAATAAATAAAATCTTTAAAAAAAAAAATATTATCCCTGTATTTTGCAGACTAACAGTTGCCTTACATTTTTTTAACCCATTCTTTTACTTTAAACATTATCATTTTGAGTTTGCTTTTAGAATATCATGATCTTTGTCTTTTGATAGGGAAGTTTGAACTGTTGATCCATTTATTGTGATGACTAATATGTTCTTAATTCTGTCATTGTCTTTTACGTTTCTTCTTATTTTCTTTCCGTCTTTGGTTATATTTTCATATCTTTCATTTTCTCCTTTACTTTCAGAAGTTACATGTATTCTCTTATATTTTTTTTGGTTGATCCCATTTTTTTTTAAAGATTTTATTTATTTATTTGACAGAGAGAGAGAGAGAGAGATCACAAGTAGGCAGAGAGGCAGGCGGGGGTGCGGCGGGAAGCAGGCTCCCCGCTGAGCAGAGAGCCCGATGTGGGGCTCGATCCCAGGACCCCGAGATCATGACCTGAGCCAAAGGCAGAGGCTAAACCCACTGAGCCACCCAGGCACCCCAGTTGATCCTATTTTTAAAATTTAAATTCTGTTAATCTTTGACTCCTTTTCTGCTTGTTTGACATTTGGAAATTTCGCTAGGCTATGTCTGGATGTATATACTCCTTTAATTAATTTTACCTGTTTTTAGTGGCTGCTTTTCTCTCAAACTCTTATTACCACTTACGGATTTACTCTGATGTTTTTGCTCATCTTCTTTCATTTCACTATGCTTCTCTCAGACTTCTAGGAGATTTTCTTTTTTTCACAGTCGATTTAAATTATTAATTCAGTTTTCTTCAATGTTTAATATGCTTTTCATTGCTCCTGCTACATTTAAAAATTCTGTAATCATGGGTTTTCATCTTGAAGTAAAATCGTCTTATCTCCGCTGACTACCTGTTCATAAATACATTTTCTAATCTCATAGAAAATATAAATTTTATATTAAAATTTTTTCCTTCTGTTTCTTGGAGTAAGTCTGCTTTATAGGGGAACATTAGCTCATTAATAATTTGATGCATGTCCTTGTTTTACTTACCCTTTGGAAACAGGTCTGGGTTTGCAGAGAAAGTTTGTTGGAGGGGCACATTCAGTTCTTTTGATCTCAGACGTTGAGAAAGAGAAAATTTACATTTCTGAGGGTTTGGTTGGCTAGTCTGGGCATTCAATGTACCATATGCTGTAGGTCGTAACTATTTGTAAGGCAGCCATGTGGTAGGGAAGCTCCCTTCTCTATGGAAAATGTCCTTTCACCCTCTTTGGGTGTGGGCGTGGGCAGACCCAGTAACTCAAGCCATTCTTGGGATTGAATTTAGCTCTCTTCTCACTGCCTCTTGACTCACCCTCAACGCTAACCCCTGATTCTATGCATCTGGATGAAGTCTTAGGTCCAGATGCCAGTGGGGATAGGAAAAGGTCTCTCCTGAAGGGCCCTATAGATCAGGGACATTTAGGATTCAATTAAACATATCTTGGTTTGTAATATTTGAGTTAGTGGGGGACAAAGGCATCTTCTCAAACCAGTCTATCTATCTATCTCAACTTAGTATACCACCTTTTAGTGTACCTCAGGGAAAAATGGGGCAAATTCTGCAGCCAAGTGCCCTGAGTATGGGCTTGGAGCAGTTCCTAAAAATCTTTTGATATGCCACTTTTGACTACCATATGGTCCTCCACAGCCACGATTTGCTTAGAGTTTTAGGGTTTTCAAGCTTGCTTGTCTTTGCTTCTTAGGTGGCTCTTTTTTTTTTTTTTTTTTGTCCCATCCCTCCTTCCTTCCATCCATCCATCCATCCATCTGATATTTATTGAGCAGTTACTATGTGCCCAACACTGTTCTGGATGCATAGGATTCAGTGGTGGAAGAAGACAGAAGTGGATCTTGCACTCTAGAGAAGGGTTGCATTACATGATGTGGGGACTTTTATCTCCCTCAATCTGAGCTCATTTATGTCACATTATTTTAAAATATCTTTGTTTTATAGCAATGATACAGATGTTTTGCATGCTCTGTGAGTTTGATAGCATTTGGGGAGGTAGGAAGCACAAATCATGATTATAAAGTAAAGTTATCACCCACTTGTAAGAAAGAGAGAAAGGGAATATAAGGAACTAAGAGTTCATAATAGAAGTTCCTAGGGCCCTACTCCCCTCAGATAGCTCATGTATACAATTAGATGAAGTTGAAGGTCCTGGAGTTGAGTGGCAGCCCCATTTGTCTCTACCATCCCTCCATCCCTCCCTTTCTCGTAATCTACTCTAGTATGATGTCCTCTCCTTCCTCAGCATAAAGCTTTTCATGTACTACATTAAGGGCAGTGAAAGAAATAAATGTATCATTCACCATCATTTTTGTAATAAAAAATATACAGTTTCATTTTACTTTTTAATTTAACATATCATAGTCATTTTAAAAATTTTCATTGTTTTCATTTTAATGGCTGTATATTATTCCATTATGTTGATTCCTCAAATTGTTTAGCTGTCCCCTGTCCTTTTACTATTTATAGGGTTCTCCTTTTGTACTACCACTATTCATAAATGGTGTGATGAAAGTCTTTGAGGAGCTTTGTTCCTGAAATTTATTTCATGAGTATGAATTCCCAGAAGAAGGACAATTAGGTCAAAAAGTATTGATGCTGTGGGGCTCTTGTTAGATATTTTAAATTACTTTTTAAAAGGGACCAGCAATGTGGCAATTTTCCTGAAACCTCATCAACATTAGTTTGCTTTTAAAAATCAGTTTCATACCAATTTGATAATTTAGTAGATAAAAACTGGAGCATATTTTATGCCTATTGATCATTTGTCCTTGCGTTTACTATTTCTATCTCCTTTTCAGTGAATTGTTTGGTCATGTCATCTGCTCATTTATTTGGCTTTGGGGTGTTCTTACATATTTTAATGTATTCTATTCTGTCTAGATGAGGTATGCTTAATTTTGGGGCCACAGAGGGACTTAGAAAGTCCACCAGCCCCATACCAATATATCTACCATTTATGTGCGCATCTGTGTCTATGTGTAGGTCTGCCTGTGTCAATGCGAATGTGTGTGTGTTCCTGTGTGTCTTTGTACATATGTGTATGTATTCATGTCTATATATGTGAAAAGGTCCTAAGTTTCTTTAGATTGTCAAAAACATCAAATTTTTAATATGAAAAGGTCCATTTCTTTAGATTCTCAAAAATATCACATTTTTATTATGTACTTTTTTATTTCTTTTTTAAGATTTTATTTATTTATTTGACAGAGAGAGAGAGAGAGATCACAAGTAGGCAGAGAGAGGAGGAAGCAGGCTCCCCGCTGAGCAGAGAGCCCAACATGGGGCTCGATCCCAGGACCCTGAGATCACAACCTGAGGCAGCGGCTTAACCAACTGAGCCACCCAGGCTCCCCAAAAATATCACATTTTTAAAAACAGCTCTTTTAATAGCAATCTTCTTAATATATTCCTTTTTCTTTTAGTTTATGTTTGCGTACATTTAGCATTGTGATATAGCTTACTCTAGCATTTTTCTCTCTTTGAATCTCTATTTCTTCTATCTTGGCCTATTATTATTTCTTAGACAGAATAAACTTACCATTGTATATTTCACTGGGTCTTCTATATTTTTTGATTGATCCCTTCTACATCTGGGATTTATTTTTAGCTGTACACGTAAACTAATTTCCCTGCTTGTCTACTGTCCAACCCCTTTATTCCATGGTGTTTTCTTTCCCTATCATTTTGTGACATCCTTTTTATATGCTAAATTCTCTTTTGTCGTAGTCTGCTTTTGGACCTTTGCCTTTATCAAGTTATAGATATAATTTGCTCTAGTGCTACTTTATTTCAGTTATTGTTTATTAATGACTTGTTTATCTTATAAGATTTTATTTATTTATTTTAGGGGGAGGGGCAAAGGGAAAGGGAGAGAGATTATCTTTTTTTTTTTTTTTAAGAGAGAGAGAATTCTAAGCAGTCTTCGCAAGCAGCATGGAGCCCGACCCATGGCTTGACTTCATGACTCTGAGATCACGACCTGAGCCAAAATCAAGAGTTGGATGCTCAACCAACTGAGCTACCCAGGTGCCCCTCAAAATTATTTTTATTTTTATTTATTTATTTTTAAAGATTTTACTTATTTATTTGACAGAGAGAGAGATCACAAGTAGGCAGAGAGGCAGGCAGAGAGAGAGGGGGAAGCAGGCTCCCCACTGAGCAGAGAGCCCGATACGGGACTCGATCCCAAGACCTGACCCAAACCAAAGGCAGAGGCTTTAACCCACTGAGCCACCCAGATGCCCCTCAAAATTATTTTTATTTTATTTATTTATCTGACAGAGAGAGATCACAAGTAGGCAGAGAGGCAGGCGGTGGGTGTGAGGGTGGGGGGGTGGGGGAAGTAGGCTCCCCACCTAGCAGAGAGCCCAATGTGGGGCTCGATCCCACGGCCCCGAGATCATGACCTGAGCCGAAGGCCCCAACCCACTGAGCCACCCAGGCGCCCCTCAAAATTATTTTTAAATGCATGTTATCATTTCTGTAAGAAACCCTTTTGTATTATTATGAGATTATCTTGAATCACTAAATCAGAAAATTAGAGTAGTTATACTTTTTGTTGAGAAACATGATATTTTTCTATTATTCAGATTTTCTACTATGCTTTCCAGGAAAATTTTGCAATTTTTTTGTGTCCCATGTTTATGTTTGGGTATTTAAATAGTAATGTTTGATTATGAATTGGATCTCATTCTTTAATTTGTTTCCTGTCTTGTCTTTGCATTTAGTTAAGAAGTTATTGATTTTTAAAACACTTATCGTGTATCCAGAGCTAGCCAGTTATTGAACTTTTGTATTACTGTTAATAGTTTAGATGAGAATATCAGATTTTTAAAGGCTATAATTATATCATCTGTGAATGAAGCTTTCTATCTTTCTAATAACTATTCTTATGGTTTCTTTTTCATGTCTTATTACATCAGCCAGATTTATCAATATAATATTAAATAATTATGGTGATAGAGAGCTTATTTATTGCATTCTCTTTTCTAATAGGAAAAGCTCTAATGTTTTTCCATTAAAAAGGATGCTGGCTTGGTTTTAAATAGATCCTTATTATGTTAAGGAAGTGTCATTCTATTCCTATTTTTAAAAATGTTTTGACATCTATTGAAATGCATTTTTTGGCATCCATTAGGATGAGCATATGGTTCATATTATTTAATCTATTGATCTGATGTGTAGTATTAATAGATACCCTTGTGCTGAACTTTCTTTGCATTGCTGGAGAAACCCTTTGCGGTTATGGTGTTTTAGTCCCTTAATGTGCTGCTGAACACTATTTGCTGGGACTGTACTCTCAAATGATATTGGATCCTGTTTCCTTTAAAAAAAAAATTCCATATCATGGCTTAAAATCAGGACCGCGTTTGCCTTGCAAAATGAATTAGCAGTTTTTTAAAACATTTTTCCTATGTTAAAGAATAATTTTTGTAACATGGAAATGCAGTCTCCTGTAAAACTTGGATAGATTTCTCTAGAGACTTCACGGTTGGTACAAATGTCCTGTTCAGGGGTGGGGTGGGTCATTCTTTAAAAAATTTCTTTCTCAAAAAAAAAAAAAAATTTCTCATTCTCTTAGAGTTTTCCTTGTTTACTGATCTAACTTACATTTCTTGTTATAGCAGTTGGATTTTTTTATATTTTGTCACCTATTGTCTGTTTAATTGGTAATTTAAATTTTTTTAGAGCGCTATGTACAGTGTCATCCCCTTGAAATTTTTAATCTGTTAGATCTATCATTGTAATCACTTCCTCATTTCTGATTTCAGTTGGGCCTTTTTTCTCGATTATATTTTCTTGATTATATTTGCTAGAGGTTGGTCTGGTTTATTAGCTCTCTTGAATCAGCTTTTGGTTTTATTTACTGATTCTACTGTTCTTGTGTTTCCTAATTTGTTTATTCTTTTTTTTTTTTTTAAGATTTTATTTATTTATTTGACACGGAGAGAGAGAGATCACAAGTAGGCAGAGGCAGGCAGAGAAAGAGGGGGAAGCAGGCCCCCTGCTGAGCAGAGAGCCCTATGGGGGGCTCCATCCCAGGATCCCGAGACCATGACCTGAGTCAGAGGCTTTAGCCCACTGAGCCACCCAGGCGCCCCCTAATTTGTTTATTCTTGTTATTATCTTTCTTTCCTGCCTCCTATTGTCCTTTGAGTTTGTGTGTGTGGTGCAGGAGGGGCAGGGAAATCTTTTTCCCAAGATCTAAAGCAGTAAGCTTAGGTCTTTTTTTTTTTTTTTTTAATTTACGAATCATCTAAATTGGAATTTACCCCTTGTACTAACAAAGTTGCTTCTCATGATCTTAACATGCCGTGTTTTGGACCCCTGTCTGTCAGTTCAATGCATACTGTGGTATGAACTTGCAGTGGCCTGAGTGTCACGGCAGGGGTGGTATCTGACCCAAATATGAACCCTTACTGGGATTCTTTCATGTCTCCCTGCATCCCCTTCCCCAGCTTGGGCTCCATAGGTGGCTGACAGTTTGTGTTCCTGTGTTTATGAAAAGAGAAACCTTAAAAAAGAAAAAAAAAAAAAAAGAGAGAAACCTTTTCCAAAAAGAGAGTGATGCAGCGTGGGACACTTCATTATTAACAAAAACTGAGCCTGGGTGGCTCAGTCGGTTAAGCGTGTGCCTTTGGCTCAGGTCATGATGTCAGGGTCCTGGGATCGAGTCCTGCATCGGGCTCCCTGCTCCGCGGGAAACCTGCTTCTCCCTCTCCCTTTGCCTGCTGTTCCCCCTGCTTGCGCTCTCTCTCTCTCTCTCTCTGACAAATAAATAAAATCTTTAAAAAAACAAAACAATTTCCAACAGCTGTGGTGGTGCTTAACTGGAGATGTACAGTTAAAATTCAGGAGGTTTGTAAATTAGAATGGGGGGAAAACTATGTTTATTTGTCTTTGCTTTCACTGATTTTGTAATGGAAACAAAGCATTTTGTCCCCTTTGAATGTGGGCAACAAACCACAGTCACATTAGCAGGACGATGATATGCCACCAGTAAAAATCACAGATGGTTTTCTATCACAACACAGTTGCAGCAGACAGCTCGAAATATCACTTAGGGTCATTCTTATTTCAGAATCCTGTTAGCTATTAGACCTGTCGCTAGAGCTTGTTATTTAATGCATTAACAAGGCAACACATCTATTACTATTTTGCATATTTGTTCTTTAAATATGTTGAAAATGATATTTCGATATAACTGATTTTCTTTGCCATCTTATAAAACATTTTCACCAAAAAATAATATGCACTTAAATATATATACATTCTTTCCATTTAAAAACATTATTCTGAGAAGGGGTCCATAGGCTGCCCCAGACTGTCAAAGACGTCAACGCCCCCCCAGAAATAGTCAAGAACTCTGCTCTGATGCCTGGTTGTGAGGGGTCCTCCTGACCTCAGTGGCATTTGAGGAGGATTCAAAACACTGTCAACTTTTTGAAAAGATGTACCACCCAAAAGGGGAGAAGAGGGGAGTTCTTCCAAAATCTGAGTTTAAAATATTGCCACTTTCATTCTTTCTTCCAAAATGAAGTGTCTGCGAGGTGCCAAGACAGAGCCAGAGTGCCTTCCCTCCTAGTGCTGCGGGACGGCAGGCATTACCTGGGAGTTACCTGTTCCCACCCCAGCCCCCAACCTTCCTACTTAAGGCAGATGCCTAATAATAACAGGGGTGACTTTTACTTTGAATTGGTCTCTCCTTCCATTTTAGAGGCAGGCTGTGTCTCCTCAGTTCATATCCCCCTGAGCTGGGGGTGGTGTAGGGTCGGCAGTAAGGACATGGAAATGGACCTAAACCATCTGCTTTCTGTCCTGTGGTTTCATATGAAAACGCTGGCATCCGTGTTTACCTTTACAAAACCCAATCGCTTGCGCCATCTTGCTTGACCAACCCATTTTACACATGAGGAAATGAAGGTTCTGAGATGTTAGGAGGACTCTTCGAGGCGACAGCCTCGTTGATGACAGTTGCTAAGAGTTAAACTCATCTCCTCTGGCTCCCAGTTAACTGCTTTGCTCGCTTTGCCGCAACACTTTCTGTAAATTTTAATTTTCTCTACTCATACGTCTAACGCAATGATTGTGGGAATTTTTCTTCATTTTCGGTATTACTCTCTTCATGTTTTAAATGGGACGCCCAAATATGCTTGAGGCTTTTCTAGGTAATGGAGATGACGTCCACCAATCTTATGCTTTAATCGGGTATGTCTCCCCTGAGCTCTGGGGAAAATCTACAAATCTAGAAAATTCTCCCTTTGGTCCATCTTTGTTCATAATCACAATCCCTCCCACTGGGACTTTTCTTCAGTGGAAAGAAAAAAATAACTTAGCACTCTTCATGCATTTGTTCAAAAATTTTAGTTGAACACCTACTATGTGCCAGGCTCTCAACCTGCGGCAACCCGTTTGGTGTAGAAAAGTGCAGAAACATGGAGAAGACAACCCAGATGTCCACCAGCATGAGAATGGGTAGGTGAATTGTAATACAGACAGAAAATTTACTACAGCCCACAATAAAAATGCACTAACTGTAGCCACATGCAAAACAAGGATACATTTTAGAGACATAATCTTGATTTAAAGATGGCATACGCACAAAATACACAGGGTATGATTCCATTCTTATAAATTTCAATACTAGGGGAAAACCTGACTATTATTTTGGATGTCTGCTTTGGGAGCAGAACTATGAAAAATAAAAAAAAACAAAGAGAAACAAACAGCTGCCTGTCAAAAAGCAAGAATGCTTTGTCCAGCTTTGAGAGCCCTAAGGGGGAGGGGCAATGAAGGTGGTTCACTTTACAATGATTTCACCTCGTTTGTATGTGTGCTTTATTTCATTAAAAAGGGGGGGAGAGGGCTTAAAATTTCAGATAAGAAGGAGGAAAAATAAAATAAACAAAAAGAAAAGGAAAAAGAAAAAGGTGAGGAAGGAGGAGGGGGAGAGGGAGAGGGAAATCCTCAAGATTCTATCCTTGGCTGAACATTTTGGGTGTATTCTCCCCGCCAGTTTCCCCTGAGCCTATATTGTTTTCCCTAACAAAAGTGAGATCACGCTGTAATAAAATTTTGATTTCTCATTTTGTTCTCTTATCAAAGATTCTGACCCTCCCTTCCCCCAGGCGCCCTCCGGGCGGTTTAGCAGCTTAGCGCACTGGGCGGGCGCCGATGGTGGAGCTGCCCTTCACACAGCGAGTGAGAGGACCTGCGCTGGACTTCCAAGTCGCTGAACTTGCTGCCAAATGACCGCCTCTGACACTGGGAGGAGAGCCCGGGCCCCCATCCTTACACCTTACAATGCAACACCCGTGGACCACTGGCCCGCTTTACGGATGGAGGGCCAGAGGACCGAAGAGTGAAGTGACAAGCCCAAGGGCACGGAGCAAGCAGGTCAGGGGCACAGCTGGCACCCCCTTTCCCGCACCCGCATCTCCAGGGCGTCAGATCGCCTCCTCCTGAGCAGCGCAGCGACCTCCCCCCGCCCCCCCCCCGCCCCCCGGGAGGGAGCGCGGATGGCCCCCGGCTCCCCGGCCGCGCCTGCCAGGGCTCGGGGAGCAGCTGATTGCATCATCACTCACGCCTTGTCAGGTCTTATTGCTCCAACATCCCCTAAATGACAAAGTTGGATTCATTAAGTGTAAATTCAATCAAACTTGAGAGTGAGAGAGAAAATAAAAGTGACTTGGAAGAAGAGAAATGGAAGGGCTCTTAAGCGGTTGTTGCTTTTGTTCCGAGAAGGGGTCGGCGGTCCTGTGCTCAAGGCAGGCAGGGAGGTGTCAGCGCGGGGCTGGAGCTGGTGCAAATCTCACCCCCGCGAGCTGTTCACCTCCCCGAGCCTCCACCTTCTCATCTGTAGGTGGGGTACCGTCAACCAGGCGAGACTGCATCCAGTCTAAAAAGGCCTGGGGCGGCTAGCCGCCTATTGCATAATGGAAGGTAGGCGGTTCCCAGGTCTTCCGGCTGCTGAGGAAGCCAATGGCCCCAAGTGGAAATCTACCTGGGTAGGGGTGCCTGGGCAGCCTGGGGCAAAGGGTAGGAGCTACTGGATTGCAGAATACAAAGTTGGAATCCCCCTCCGATGGGCTTCTCGGAACCCAGAGACCGTGATGCGTAATATGAAATCCCTTTTACATCAGGCATTTGGGGTAGTAGACCCATGCGCGTCTGCGTTTGTGGATATAAAATTGGAACAATAAAATGTTTAGCTGTACTATGACAGATATATGCTAGTATTTTTTAAATTTTCTTCTAAACATCCACCCACGAAAGGGATTTCATGACCTACTGATGATGGTGTTGGCCAAGGTCACAGAGCGAGCTCCAGGTGAACCTGGCTGGAGCCAGATGGCCTCTAATCAATCCGGGGTGCCTTCGATCGCCTCTCCCTGCCCGGAATCCAGTCTAGGTTGGGTGAGCACTCATCCCAGTGACCACCACCTAGGAAGCAGTGGGAGGTGGCGGACAGGGAAGTTGGACGGGACTGGGAATCGCCCAGGCTGGAGCTATACATTTCACATGGCATTTTTATCCATTAGGAATCTAATAAATAGGGGCTGAAGGACAGATGATATTCAGAGACCACCTCGGCCTGGGGTATGATCCTGGTATCCTGATTCTGCCATTTCTGCACTTGTACCGTCTGGGCTTCACTTTTCCTTTTCCGGATGTGTGTACCGGGCGGGGGTGGGGGGCGGTGTTTTCGTATGTTTGGAGAGGAAGGGTTAATAGGAAGTTCCTTCAGGCTCCCACAGGCCGCTTTGAAGCACTGCCACCTACCGGTAGCTCCCTCTCATTACACCCCTGAGGGCTCTACCTTGGAAGGGTAGCTCCTTAAAGGCCTGGTCCTTTCCAAAACCCACCCATGTCGCGCACGCTCACTGAATCCTCAGAGCAACCCTGTGAGAAAAGCTGACATCCTTATATTTACCTTATCGAGGAATTTGGAGGTCAGAGAGGTTAAGTGACTCACCCAAGGACACACAGGATTTACATAGGGATGGCCTGATTTCCCAGTTCAGTGTTTCTGCTGCCCATACTAGATAAGGACGCCCAGCGTGGTGGTGCAGGGGTACAGATTTCTGACTGATCAGAGGGGAGAGGGGGGACAGGACAGCTTATTTGGGCAATGAGTGCTAGGAAATACTGTCAGATGTGGTACGTTTCACCATGGCTAGTGGGTCTTGCTTCGTGCCCTCCAAGAACCGAGACAGAGGAGTGCTTCCAAAGCAATGTCATCTGGATTCACTCTGTTGGAGGTGGTTTGGGGATACGATAATTTCCAGGTTAATCTGGTCCATATAGACAGCTGAACTGTCCAGCTTAGACCCTGGCAGGGTCCGATTTCATTATTTTTCACAACGTAATAAGCAAACAGATCTGGCATCGTCCGATGGCTAAGGGGCAGGTTCTCGTGACAGAGTCCCTGGGTTCAAATCCCATCTCTGTCATTTCACTTGCCACGAGACCTTGGGCCAATTACTCAGTTTCTTCTTAAAATGGGGACACCAACAGAACTTTATCTCACTGGCTGTTGGATGAATAAAAGGAGTTAAAGTCTATAAAGCATTAGAGAGTAATTGGACTGTGATAGGCACTCAATAAATATTAAATATTTTTATAAGACTTGAGGGGAGGAGCTTGAATTATGCCAATCTGGATTAAAATCCCAACTTTCTCACCCATATTGCAACCTTGGGCAGTCCTCCCCCTCTCGGGGTCTTCCCCATGTGGACCACCTTGCTGGGCCGTCCTCGGCTCCCGTGACCACTGGGCAGTGACTATGTCACAGTCGAAGCCCACACTCAAGGTCAGCTCAGCAGTGGGTTCGCTGGTGTGCAGGAGGGCCAGGCAGCCTGGGACACATCTGCTCCCTTGGCTAGAATTACGCTCTTCTATTTTTCCCCCTTGGAACTATTTTATGCAGCAAGGTCAAGCGAGCAGGACTACAAATCAATTTAAACAAAAGCGCTGAGGCAGGTACCCTTGAACTCCAGTGACTTAAAATAGCCTCGTCATCATCCGTAGCCAAACACCCAGTACCTGAGTTCACTTAGCCTGTCATCGCCAACTAATAAACCATCCCCCTCATGGAAACCGACCAGAATGAAACCTTTGAATCAAAGTGGATATGAGGCCTGCTTGGATTAATAGAGCTGTGTCGGCCTCCCCCTATGTTCCCTGGATTGCTAGAGAGGTTGATGCATTCTTAGGGAAATGAATATCTTATTCATTAATATCAGGGAAGACCAGCCCGGACATCTCAATAACCATCCTGGCTGCTCTGTGAGTAGCCAAGCATAGCATGGCCTCCTTCGTGCAAAGCCTCAAAGTTCTACCTTAGGAGCTGGGGGGGAATTGTTTCAGGAGGGATGGGAGTGGGGAGGAAAAGCAGAGAATTTGTTGGGGGGGGAGAAAATGAACACTTGGCACTTCCTGTGGTCCTAGCCCAGGAGCTAGGAGCTTTAGCTACAATGAGTCATTTCTTCTCTACAATTACCCTGGATGGTGGGAGTTTTGATACCAGCTTTTTTTTTTTTTAAGATTTTTTTTTACTTATTTGACACAGAGGGATCACAAGTAGGCAGAGGGGCAGGCAGAGAGAGAGAGGGGGAAGCAGGCTCCCTGCCGAACAGAGAGCCCCACGTGGGGCTCGATCCCAGGACCCTGAGACCATGAACCGAGCCAAAGGCAGAGGCTTTAACCACTGAGCCACCCAAGCGCCCCTTGATACCAGCTTTTAAAATCACAGCTTTATTGAGGGCTAATTCACATACCACCTGTACTAGTCAGGGGTCTCCAGAGAAACAGAACCAGTAGGATATATAGATATGAATATATATCTATACATCTATCTATGTATATGCATATAACATACATATAAACGTATATTTCCAAGAGAAATATAAAAAGAGATTTATTATAAGGAATTGGCTCCCGTGATCGTGGAGGCTAAGTCCCACAACCTGTCAGTTGTAAGCTGCAGAGCCCGGAGAGCCAGCGATCGGTTCCAGTCCCATTCCGAAGGCCCGAGAACTAGGTGCACCAGTGGTGTTAAGTCTTCGTTTAAGGGCAGCAAGAGATGCATGTCTCAAGTGGTCAGGCAGAGAGAGAGAGAGAGAATTCAACCTTCCGTCTTTTTGTCCTATTCAGACCCTCCGTGGGTGGGATGACGCCCGTCCACACTGGGAAGGGGCGTCTGCCTCCCTCAGTCCAAGCATCCAAATGCTAATCTCTTCCAGAAGCACCTTCACAGATACACCAGAATCACGTTTCTTATTACGTGGGCACCCTATGTCCTAGACACGTTGGCACCTACAATTAACCATCCCGCCATCAAGTCACCTTTTTGAAGCAGACAGGTCAGTGGCTTTAGTACATTTACCGAGTTGTGCAACCCTCCCTGTCTACTTTCAGAACCTGTCAGCACCCCACAAAGAAATCCCACACCCTGGGGTGCCTGGATGGCTCAGTCAGTCGGGCGTCTGCCTTCGGCTCAGGTCGCAATCTCAGAGTCCTGGGATGGAGCTCTGTGTCAGACTCCCTGCTCGCTGGGAAGCCTGTTTTTCCCTCTCCCGCTCCCCTTGCTTGTGCCCACATGCACGCAGCCCCTGGCAACCACAAACCCACTCTCTGTCTTCGTGGGGCTGTCAAATCTAGACATTTCATGTAAAGGGAATCACATCATATGTCGCCATAAGCAATGGATTTCTTTCATTAAGCGTGATGTTTTCAAAGTTCACCCATGTGGTAGCGTGTGTCAGTACTTCATTCCTTTTTATGGGTGAATAATATTCAATTGCATGGATATAACACATCTCATTTATCCAACCTCCAGTGGACGTTTGCTCAGTTTCCACTTTTTGCCTATTATGACTAATGCCCCTATGAACATTGACATACACATTTTAGTGTGGACCTCTGCTTTCAACTCTTGACATTGGGAGCAGAAGCGCTGAGGGTGCAAGTTCAGGGTCACGTGGTCACTCTGTGTTTCAGTTTTGGAGCACCGCCATACTGTCTCCCCACGGAGCGGCTTTCCCCCACCAGCCATGTGGGAAGGCTCCATTTCCTGCACAGTCTTCATCAATGCTTATTAGTGCCCATCTTTTTTATTGTAGCGACCCTAGAGGACATGAACTCGGATCTCACTGTGCTTCTGATTTGCATTTCTCTAATGACTAATGATGTCGTTGAGCATCTGACTACGTGCTCATTGGCCATTGGCATGTCCTCTTTTGGAGGATGTGTGCATTTGAGAAATGTGTATTTCAAGTCTTTTGATATCTGATTAAAAAATTCAACTTTAATTGGGTTATTTCTCTTTTTATTGTTGAACCGTAAGATTTTTTTATATATTCCCTTATCAGATACGTGATTTGCACATAGCTCATTCTCTCTGTTAACTTTCTTGATGATGTCCTTTGAAGCAAAAAGTTTTTAATTTTGATGAAGTCCAAATTATTTTCCTTTTGTCACCGATGTTTTTGATGCCGTTTATCTAAGAAATCATTGCCTAATCCAAGGTCACGAAGACTTACATTTATGTTTTCTTTGAAGAGCCTTAGAGCTTTAGCTCATACATTTAGATCTATGATCCATTTTCAGTTATTTTTGGAATAATGTGTGAGGTAGGGGGCCCCAACTTCATTTTTTCACATGTGGATGGCCAGTCGTCCCATTGCCCTTTATCCAAAGACTCTTCTTGCCCCATTTCTTGTCTCAGCACCTTTGTTGAAAAATCAGTTGGCCAAAGATATATGAATTTATTTCTACACTCTCACTTCTATGCCATTAATTTATATGTTTCTCCTTATGCCAGGACCACACTGTCTTAATTACTGTAGGTTTGTAGAAAGTTTTGACATGGGGAAGTTATAGTTGAAGTTGTGAGCTATCTGACTTTATTTTTCTTTTTCCAGATTGTTTTGGCTATTCTGAGTTCTTTGCATTTCTGTATGAGTTTTCACGTTGGCCTGTCAATTTCTGAACAAAAGGCCTTGGGGTTTTGCAGAGATTGCATTAATTACATAGCTCAATTGATGAGTATTACCATCTTATCAATATTAAGTCTTCCGTGAACAAGGATGTCTACATTTATTTAGGTCTTCTTAAATTTCTTTCAAAGATGTTTTGCAGTTTTTAGGGTATAGGTCTTGTACTTCTTTTGTTAAATGCATTCCTACATATTTTATTCTTTTTTTTTTTTTAAGATTTTATTTACTTTTGTCAGAGAGAGAGAGAGAGAGAGCACACAAGTAGGGGGAGCGGCAGGCAGAGGGAGAAGCAGGCTCCCTGCTGGGCAAGGAGCCCCATGTAGGACTCAATCCAAGGACCTTGGAATCATGACCTGAGCAGAAGGTAGACACTTAACCAACTACGCCACTCAGGTGTCCCTATTTTATTCTTTCTGAAGCTTTTATAAGTGAAATTGTTTTCCTGCTTTTCTTTTTGGATTGTTTCTTGCTAGTATAAAGAAATACAGTTGATTTTTGTATATTAATCTTGTACGTTAATCCTACAACATTGCTATTGACACTATTTTACAGATGAGAAAATGGAAGACCAGATGGCATGAGTGACTGATTTAAGATTACATGGTTTTTTAACTTCCCAATCTTGTTTTCTGTGCAAAACCACTTTTCCTGGCTGCATGGAAATCCTGCTCAGTCTGTCTATCAGGCTTTCTAGCTCACCCTAGGGATGGGCTATGGCTATCTTTTTCCATCACTGGTAAAACCCTTCTGGGGGATGAAGTCACTACAGAGGAAATCACAGCTAAGAGTTGGGGAGAAAAAGAGAGTTCTGTCATCATCATTGAGCACCTGGATCCAGCCATACCTAAAGCTGGTGCCTTTAGGTTTTTAGGTACATTAGCTAATTATTATTATTTTTTTAAGATTTTATTTATTTATTTGACAGAGAGAGAACACAAGCAGGCAGAGAAGCAGGCAGAGGCAGAGAGAGGAGCAGGCTCCCTGCTGAGCAAGAAGCCAGATGTGGGACTCGATCCCAGGATGCTGGGATCATGACCTGAGCCGAAGGCAGCTGCTTAACCAACTGAGCCATCCAGGCATCCCAGCTAATTATTTTTTAACTTAAGATAATTTCAGTTGGGTTTTTTTTCTCATGTCACATTCTTTTGGTGAAAAGAATCCTGACTTATACAGCTAGTAAAAGACAGAGTATGGGTTTGACACCAGGCTTATATGATTTCAAAGTTGTACTCACTCCACTGTCTCTGCATTGTCCCTTCCAGATACTGAAACTGGCTGGGTGAAGGTTTGAGTGGCTTCTGGGGAGAAGAGGAGCTTGCAGTAGATAAGCAACAGGGATCTGGAAATTCAAGACCCCTGAGATATGCAAGTGTGAGGAAAGGCTCAGGAAACCAGGCACCAGGACAGCTGGGGTCAAAGGCAGACCCCAAATCTGCCTGCCTGTGGGGTCTTGGCCAGTCTCAGTCTTTCCAAGGCACATTTTCTTGGGATCAGCCTTTTTCTGGTTGTTTATCAGGCCTATCTCGGGCACAAAGGTCCCAGAAGAGATCAAGACAGCTCCTGAAATGCCCCTTCCTATCACCTTATGAAATTCCCAAGGAAGCTTTAGGGGGGAGAGGTCAGAGGGCAGGTGATCCTGGCCATTGTATAGATGGGGAAACTGAGGTTAGGCAGGGTTCGGTGACTTATTTAGAGACTCTCATCTCCTAAAAGACTGAGTGGATCTTGGGTCTCATGTCTTTGTGCCTAATATTCTCACAGTCAACCAGGGGAGGCAGGGGTGCCTCCCTGGGATTTGCCTGGGGCCTGAGATTTCCCATAATCCAATTAATAAATTGTCCAAGATGGAGGGCCAGCTCCCAATTAGTCCTCCTCCCTCCCTGGTGCCTCTCTGAGCTGTGCGGGCAGCGACTCCCTGGAAAGAGTGGAGGAACCCCCACCCTGCGAGCTCCCTCCTTGGGAATGAGGGGTCTAGAAATTAGCTGATTCTTGATAAGCCCTAATTATAAATTAGGTCTTATTATCTGTGGCTCCTGAAACTACGCTGGGTGAATTAAAACTCTAGGAAAAGGAATATTTCAATTAACCATATGAACTCAGGTAATTGCCTACCGAGGAAAAGCCCTTACGAACAAGTCCTGGAGCAGTTAGGAGGACATCAGAGGGGGAAGGCCGGAGCCCAGGCCTGGGTGGTCTGCGCCGCCAGAAAAGAGGGGTGGGTCCCTCGGAGGCAGATGTTTTCTAGGGACGTGTCCTGGATATGACAGGACCTGCAGGTGCCCGGGGTTTGGGATCAGAGGACCAGGCTTGCGGTCCTGTCTCCGCCATCTATTGCTCTGGAGACTCTGTGCCTCAGTTTCCTCACCTGAAAACGGGCAGGTCCCAGCAACAAAAAGGGTTCTGTCAGCGAGAGAGTGTGGCATGCACTCCAGGCATCAGGGTGTGGGCATGGGCGCAGTGAGATGCCAGCAAAGGGAAGAGGGAACAAGGGAGAAGGGGCTGCAAGATTTTCGCTGACTTCAGGAGGCAGGAAGTGGTGATTTGAAAAGGGCCCCGGGCCCCTGTTGACATTCATTCATTTGTTCGTCCCCCCGGCATTTCAGGCATGCTTCCCAGGTGGCAGGTGGGCACTGAGCCCGGCAGCTCAGGGCTCGGAGGGTGGAGGGGTCAGTGTGTAGGAAGAGAGACGGGAAGGCAACCGGGCAGGGCGCTCAAGGACAGGGTCGGCCGGCAGCTGCCCTCCACCAGGATATACTGCACGAGGGACACAGATGCCCACGGTGGCCCTGGGGCCCCTCGGACAAAACAAAGATCAGCATGAAGTCACAGAGACTTTTCCCCAAAGGAAGCCCTACTTTCCTTCCAGTTTATACACACAGCCAGGGATCCACCCAGAGTCCTAAACTTTCTTTGGGGAGCTCCACAAATCCCTGAAGTAGCTCCACCCCCCTACCCCCGACGTTGGCTCAAATCTGATTCCTGACGTCTATAAGGAGGTGGAGATGCCAATCCTGTGACAAGGTCGCTCCTTGTCGTAGACACAGAAGGGACTTACTCCCCCACATCCTTCCTCACTCTCCTGACCACTCTCTTTAAGAAGGCACCTCAGAGACAAGTCTGAAGTTTAGAATTACTTTCGAGAAGATTCAGCGTGAAGGGTACGCAATGACTCAGAAGAACCCGCCACATCACCAGGCCTGCGGCAACAAGTGACCAGAAAAGAGCAGAATGGATGAGTCATCTGAGAGGAGCGCAATTGGTGGTAAATTGGTGATAAATTCCCCTTACAACCTTCCTTGTCACTCTTGCTAAAAGGTGTTCCCGTGTGGGTCCCATACACAAATCTCTGTACCTCGAAAATACTAATCCCTCCTCCCATGTTGGAATCCCTTTTATAGCTCAGAAGTTCACAAGCTAGGCTTGAATACCACCAGCAACAGGGGCTCACTACCTCAAAAAGTACTTCAGTCCATTACCAGAAGGTTGTCATCATAGAGTTCCTGTTTATGACGGACTGAAACCTCATAAACCTTGCTACACTGGTGAGGAAGGAGACAGGGCCAGGCTTCTTGCTGGATGAACTTAGGAAAGTCCTTCCTATCCAGTGAAGGAAACCTCCTTCCTCTTATTTGCTGGTGCAACCAAACATTTAATTATAAAAGCTTCTCCAAGGCAATAGATGTTAAAAATTAAGATGAATACACTCATTTTGGCCAATAGCACAAACTGCTATTACTCTGAAAGTCCCAATTCATTACCGTATATTGTAACGGAACATTAACACTCGCATAACGACCTCGAGACCTGTCTCGCGTGCACAATCAGTATGCCCTGCCCAGTCTCCTTTATACCCAGGAAAGAAAGGAAAGAAACCCAGATGCCCTCAGAAAATTGCCTTTCCAGCGGAAACATTAACAGACCTTTAATTACAGGAGCTCATAATCCGCAGGCTGACGCCACAGCTCAGTTCTGGGGCCCAGCCCAGTGGTGTGGGGGAAGGGGAGGGATGCAGGGGAGAAGCTGGGGGCCCCAAGTTTCCCAGATCTCCTGACCTACCTGAATGCCCTTCTGCGTCTGGGTCTCCTCCACCCGCCAGGGGCTGCCTCCGTTTCCCTGCCCAGAGCACCTGGAGAGCTGGCTAAAAGTCAGGCAGGCACCCAGGGACCGTTCTCCATGGACCCCACCCTTTGCCCCAGGAACATCCAGGTACCTTGGGGGCAAAGCGCAGCTCTCAAGTGGACCTTATCATCCTCTACTTGAAAACCTTTCATGGCTCCCATCACCCTTGGAATAAAATCCCAAGTCCTGACAGAGGCCCACGGGCAGTGTGGTTTGATCCCAGACTAGCTCTCTGGCCTCTTCCTTGTCCCTTCCCACCACTCTGGACTATCTTCTCTGTCTCTCTAAACTCTTCCCTGACTCAGGGCTCTTGCACATGCTGTTCCCTCCACACCATTCCTCTCATTTCTGGACTGGCTAATTCCCCCTGCTTTGTCGGGTCTCAGCTTGGAGGTTCTTCCTCAATGGGAGAGCTGGAGTGATGGGGATGTATGAATGGGTCATGTTTCTCTCCGACCTGCTCTAAATCAAGGCCTGTTCATCCCATCAAGTCAGCCGTGCGGCCTAAGAGCCAAGTCTTCTCAAACAGGAATTTTCTTAAAAGCATAGAAACACAACCTCTGACCCATCCTAATTTGTTAATGCAATGAACTTGTGGACAGCCGAGAGAAGAGGTCCTCCTCCATCCCCGCCCCATGGTGCTGTGGCCAGGACATGGGCCTCTGGTCGCAGATAGCCTTTTATTTTTTTTTTTTAAGATTTTATTTATTTGGGGCCCCTGGGTGGCTCAGTGGGTTAAAGCCTCTACCTTCGGCTTAGGTCATGATCTCAGGGTCCTGGGATCGAGCCCCACATCGGGCTCTTTGCTCGGTGGGGAATCTGCTTCCCCTCCTCTCTCTCTGCCTGCCTCTCAGCCTCCTTGTGATCTCTCTCTGTCAAATAAATGAGTAAAATCTTAAAATAAATAAATAATAAAGATTTTATTTATTTATTTGAGAGAGAGCAAGAGAGAAAGCATGAGAAGGGAGAGGGTGAGAGGGAGAAGCAGATCTCGATGCAGGACTCGATCCTGGGACTCCAGGATCATGACCTGAGCCCAAAGGCAGCCGCTTAACAACTGGGCCACCCAAGCACCCCTATGATATCCATTTTAAATCAGGGGAAATGGAGGCCTGCAATGATACGGTTGCCAGCCACCGTGTACTGGACAGGTACCATGGACGAGGTACCGCGTGATGATTGTGGGGCCGGGGTCTGCCTCCGTCCACCGTAGAATTCCCCCGCCCAGCACAGTGCCCGGCCTCAGATTCGTGTTGGCTATGTAATGGTTAAGTACATGACTGAATTTCCTGTGTGCATAATACCTGCCATCTGATTTAATTCTCCTGGGACCCTCATGAATGAGGTATAATCACCACCCCCCACTCTGTAGATGAGGAAACAGCACAGAAAGCTGGGACGACTTGCCTACAGCCTCCCCGGCTGTGAGAAGCAAGCCCGGGATTCAGAGCTTAATTCTCCTCTGTGTGATGCCTGCTTTCAAGAAGGTTCCGTGGAGGTGCTGGGTTTAGCACAAACAACAGTCCTCTGAGAAGCCTTCCTTGATTCTTGCCCTGATCAAGCGTCTCATGGCCCCCTCTTTGGACCTCCCAAGGCCGGCACCGCCTTGCCATCCTTTATGCCTGAGTCCAGGGTAGTCTCTCCAAGGCCCATCTGTTTATCTCTGCCCGAGTGCTCCGTGAAAGTTTGCTGGATGATGATGAACCCGGAGACTCTAGCAATGGGCCCGAGCTCTGGTCCTGGGTGGGGGTGGGATGGGGGCAGGAAGTGAGCGCTCCAACCCAACTTCACCAAAGCAAAAGTGAGCTGAAATCTGGCCCACAAGGGAAAGGTCATGGGGTGCTGAGCTCCCAAGCTCACCTTAAGATCTTCTCAAAAATCCCCCTGTGGTGCTTGGTCATACCTTTCGGGCTTGGCTCGTCCAGAAGACGTCAAAGCTGAGGCCAAAACTGGCTCCCTTGCCTAACACTCCGGTTTGTTTGCTGTGCTCCCGGTAATATAGTGCTCCACCCATGACTTTTTGAAACAATGAAAATGTAAAATTAAAGCTCCCAGCTACAGGGAAAGATGAATGATCAGGACTGATAAATTTGCTTTAGTTTCCATTTCTAAGTAAACAGGGGAGCGTCAACATTACCCAGAGCACCCTGAATAGATTCTTCTTTCCCAAGATTTCAGAGAACAGGAGGTTGAATAGCCCCCACCAACCCTTTGTTGATTTAAAGGTTTTCCAATTTGTTAACAAATATATTTAGAAAAAGAACCCCCTACCCCCCCGCCACTGCCCCGTAGGAGAACTAAGTCAAATTCCTTTTGTCAAGGAAACTATTGTCAGACCTATTTTTCCTTGAATCTCCAAAGCCAGACTCTTAACCTTGGCTATCAGGATAGAGTAGCTATAAAAAAACACGAATGTTAATTTTGAAAATTCCCAACCTCACCATCCTTGGGGAAGTTGGATTTGCCGGAACCACTTTGTCCCTTGTGTCATGGTTGCTACTATACATGGGTTCTTTAGCCTTCTCTCTGGGAAGAGTCATTAAGCGTTGGCATCCTTTGTCTTTCGTTGTCCCTTTCCCCTAGCGTTGCCTGAGTCCCATACACAGCAGGGGCAGAGTGGGTGCCGGGGTTAAATGGGAGCGTCTACCCCCATCCCTGCCCGCACACCTGGCAGAGGAAGGTTAGCTTGTATTCAGTGATGGGGAGAGTCAGGGTGACCAGCCAACCTGGCTTGCTGGGGACTGTGAAGTCCTGGGATGGGCAGTCCCGGCTGATCCGAGTCCTGGGACCTCAGTGATTCCCGAGTGCGGATGACTTGTCAGGAGTGGTGCTGGGTAATTTACGTGGATTATCTCACTTAGATCCCACAACAGCGCTGTGAGCTGGCTGTGATGATCTCATTTGACAGAAATGAGGCAGAAACGAAAGCTTTGTCATATCCCTTCCACCACCAGGTCCTTACCCCTTAGAATACTGATCTTTAAACGAAGAAATGACTTATTTGTTGTTTCATGGCACTGGGGAGGTTGAACACCTCTCTTCCTAAGGCTTCTTCACTCCTCTCTGCAGCCACACCCTTGCCATGTGACTTGGGCTTGGCCATGGACTTGGACTTGGCCATGTGACTTGCTTTGCCCAATAGCGTGTGGACAGAAGTTCCCTATCAGAGCCAATCCCAGGCGTTCCTCGCCTGTTTCTCTTCATCCTCCTGAGCCTCTCCCAGCCCCATGAGAAGAGCAGGTCCTGCCCAACCTGCTGGTCCTAGGAGCTGGGAGATACACAGAGCAGAATTGCCTCGCCAATTCGCACACTTGCAGTGAGAAGAGGTGCCCAGACAGATCAGCCAACCCCCTGCTGACCAGGAAGATGGGCAAGTGCTAAAGAAGAATTCTTTCTAAGTGCCTGAGTTTTGAGTTTTGTTACACGGCTCTAGCTAACTGATATACCCACCATCTTGCCATAATGGTGGGGATGAGCGGATTTTACTGGTAAAGGTATCTGATGAGCTAAGCTTCTGCGTTAAGTCTGGCTAAGTGTTCCAGATTGCTGGGGTTTTCATTTAGGGGACTGTTGCTATTCCTTTTGGGGATATTTCTAAAGGGTTAGAAGGGAAACGAAAGGAGGATGCTTACCGTGTGCCCAGGGCAGTGCTCAGTGCTTTCAAATGTTTCTTGCTTCAGTCAAGTGGTGTGAGCTCGCTGCCGGCCCTGAGCGAGCCCCTCCCTCTCTGGGTCTCGGCATCCCCATGGCTAGCTAGCGCTTGGCACTGGCTGTGAGCTCTGCCAGGGAGCACAGAGCAGCTGTGTGGTAAGTGGGTTTTGCACAAAGGTTTTAGAGCCAGACCTGGGTTCCTGTCCTGCTTGCTTTGTGAGCTGTGTGAGGTTGGGCAATCTGCCTCACCTCTCTGATCTCAGCTCTCCTCTCCGTAAGAGAGTCACCGGGAACCCTGAATGCAGTAACCTAGTGAGGGGCCTGGCACAGGGGGGCCGCCAATCAGGGGCATTTGTTATTACTAACACGGTACAACTGGTTAGTCTCCTGAAATCAGTCATCTCGAAATAGCAAGCAGTTACTTTCAATGGAGTAAATATTTTTCTCCTTCTGCATCATTTCAAGCGTTCCCTCCTTAATTTTACAGTTGCACTTACAAAAGAGTTATTTACAGAGCAAAGGGACAGGATGGGCTGCCTCCTGGAAGCGGCTCCACAAATTCCCTCTGCTTCCTGTTAAGATATTAGCGCCCAGTAATTGTCGCTCTATATAAATGTGGAGCCTCGGCTGCGAACGCGCGCCCTGTAGTAATTGTGAGTTGTCTTGACGCTAATTACATAGGGGAGCCTGTTTAATTGCCAGTTAAATTGACTGTGTGTGTTTTCTCTAATCTGTGTTTCCGGGCAAGTCGGATGACATCAGCTCCTCGTTGGACTAAGCCTGAATTTGGAAGACCCGGAAAGGCCGCTGGGGGGAGGGGGGAGAAGTGAGGCCGGTGGAGGGCGGGTGGGGCACGGCAGCCAAGGACCACAGGGACTGTGTGCGGTTCATGGGAGCCAATCTGGGTCTCCTGGGATTGGGGAAAGAAAGCCGCTCTGGAGGAAAATCAAGTTTGGGCCACACAGGGCAGGACGCACCCAGATCTGTCAGAGCATCGCTGTCTCCCCCCGCCCCCCTGGGCCTCTGCTGATGCTGGTCCTTCTGCCCGGAGTAAGGGTCCCAGGCCTGGTCCCCCACCCTTCTGACTTCACATCTGTAGTGTCATTTAATGCCGCCTTTTCCATGAAGCCTTTCTTGATTTCCCAGTTGGGAGAAAGGATCCTTCCTTTTTGGCCCAAACCCCCAGAACTTCTCTGTCTTGTCCTGAGTCCATGCCCACTTTCCTCCTTGTATTTGAACTGATTGAGAACCAAAATACGAGCTCCCTGAAGACAGGTCATGCCTCCTACAGAGTGAGTGCTAAGCAACTGCAGGCAGGATTCAGGAGAGAGAAGAGGTGGGAGGGAGGAGGAGGGGGAAGGAGGAGTAGCGGGGAGGAGGAGGAGAGGTGGCAAAGGAAGAAAGAAAAATTGAGGAGTAAGAAGAGCAATTAATAGGGGCGCCTGGGCGGCTCAGCGGGTTAGAGCCTCTGCCTTCGGCTCAGGCCATGATCTCAGGGTCCTGGGATCGAGCCCCGCAGCATCGGGCTCTCTGCTCAGCAGGGAGCCTGCTCCCCCCGCCCCCCACCGCCTGCCTCTCTGTCAAATAAATAAATAAAATCTTAAAAAAAAAAAAAAGAATAGCAACTAATACTTCTTTGTGTGTGTGTGTGTGTGTGTGTGTGTGTTCACGTACCAAGCACTGTCCTAAGTTCTCCATCCTTGTTAATTTAGTTAATCTGCCCCACAATCCTGAAGTAGGTTCCATTATCGTCCCCATTTCACAGATGAGGGAACTGAGGACTTGGAGAAGCTAGGCAACTTGTTAACAGGGTTTCAGTGATGGATCCAGGACTACCTGGGAGCTTTCAACTCCAAGGCTGCGGGGGAAGAGGGAGGCCGGGAGGGAGGGAGGGAGGGAGAGGAGGAGAGCTGAATTCCATAGCATGAGTTCTCCTGATGTTTAAAAACCTCTCCAGCCTTCCACACACGCTTTCTCCTTAGCTCAAAAGCTAAATTAGAGTGGATTGCACTCTCCTCACTTTAGTAATTTAGATAAAAGTAAAATTTTGTCTGAGAGCAGAAGCAATTATAGCGCGGGTTTTGTGATTAACTTGATTAACACTGTTTCACTCTAAAAATGATCCCCCCCCTCCCTTTGCTGGCGTACTGTAATCAGAGCCCCGTCTTTCAACTGTGCTACAGCTGCTCTCTCTCCCCCCGCTCCCCAAAAAGGATTTTGACATAAATACTTATTAGGGAGAACTCTAGGCTCTGGCTGGAACAGTTGAGCAAGGAGGAGGAAACCGTCTCTCTCTCCGCATTAGCATCTGTAGCTGGTTAAGAGGCTGTCGCCCGCTACCCCGGTTACTGACAAAGATCCCAATTATGCAGCAATGAAATATACAGACGTGATACAGGAGGGCTTATACATTTTTAATTTTTTTTTTCAAAGAGAAAACGTTCAGAGCAAACTCTAATTAGAGATTTCGGTGCTTTAAGAGGAAAACGATATGTGGTTTTAAGAAAGATTATTTGGGGTCATTGGTGGGCAATTGTGAATCCTTCCAATCACAGGGCTCTGCTCCCGAGAAAGGGACTGGGGGCTTATGGAAATGCTGAGCTCTTTGAGATTTGAATCCCAGGTAGGTTTGGGGTTTGGGCACCTCACCTCCTTCCCTGGGACACTCCTCTGGGCTCCTGGCACCCACACTCTCTTCCGGTCCCCTGATTCTGAGACCGGCTTCCGAGGAGCCCTGCCCAGACCGTCCTGATCGCTAAGATAGCGAGTGTTACTTCAAAATCTTCCCTTCCAGCCAGGGGAGCCACAGAATCCTCTCATTTAACCAAACCTACCAACCTAGAGGTAGAAATTATGATTACCTGCATGGGGCCAGATGATAAAGAAATGAGCTCCGAGGGCCCCTGGGTGGCGCAGTTGGTTGAGCGACTGCCTTCAGCTCAGGTCGTGGTCCAGGAGTCCCGGGATCGAGTCCCACATCGGGCTCCCAGCTCCATGGGGAGTCCGCTTCTCACTCTGACCTGCTCTCTCTCACTCTCTCTCTTTCCTAATAAATAAATAAATAAAATCTTTAAAAAAAAAAAAAAAAGAAAAGAAATGAGCTCCGAGAGCTCGGGTCCCTTGCCCAAGGCCACAGAGCGCTCAGTGGTGGAGTCAGATTTGAACCCATGCACGCTGACTCCAGGGCCCCCCGCTCACTCTCCTGGCCGTGCAGACATCTGGAGAAGCAGAATGTTACGGCTCAGAGGGACTATGGAGAGAAGTGACCGCCCCACTCGGCAGCAGAGGAAACTGAGGCCCCAGAAGGGGAAGGGACTTGCTGTTGTCACAGCCCCCGTCTGTGACATTGTGCACGGCGGCCTGGGCTGACTCGCGGACAGTGTCTAAGCCCTGTCGGCTCTAGCGACTGTGCTGAGCCCCCTGGGAACAAACACACGAGGGGGCTCCTTTTCCTGGAATCCACGGGCTTTTCCTAGAGATGTGTTTGCCGCGGCTAGCTTCTGGACCGTCTCTAAAATCTCTTCGGAGCCTCTGAGACCACTGCGTGCACAGAAGTCCCACAGGTCACAACATCCCCCTGTCCGTGACTCTGCGGTTTACCTAGCGCTTCCCACTGAAATCGAGTTTCTGCACATTTCACGTCATTGCTGGGCTTAGAGTTTTCGTTTCTCTTGCTCTCCCATGGACGCTCCACGCAGGCAATCACATCTGGACATCTAGAGCCTTCTCTCTGTCTTTCTCACCCCCCCGCACCGTGTTGGCACCCCCCCCCCAGGGGGGAGGCAAAGCAGAAGTGACGCTAGGATGGATCGTGGAGAGGAGCGCCAGGGGTTCGGTGGTTCAAATCCCAGCTCAGCCCCCTCGTCAGCTCGGCGGCCTCCAGCAGGTTCACGGACCTCTCTGGGCCTCAGTTTCCCCATCTGAAACACGAGGATGGTAGTAATTGTACAGACCTCCGAGGCCCGAAGTTAAATCCGGTTCTTCGTCGAAGGCACACAGACCGGAGCGCGGAGCAGGCTCTCCGCCGTAGCGCGGTTATCGTCACTACGGGGCGTACCAGGGGTGAGCTCTGGGAATCGGTCCTTCTGCGGCGTAAAGCTGGTAACGTAGCTGCGGTTTATGTCGCAGCCTAATATCTACCGAGCGCTCAGTAGCTCTTAGATGCTGCACAGACGCCACCTGGGTAAGTGCACTCGGTGGGGGCCGCCCGGAGAGGGCTGGGCCGCAGCTGGCCGAGAGCGGAGCAGGGATTCCAACCCAGGCCTCCTGGTTCTCGGCCTCCTGGACACGCAAACGTCCCCTAGCAGCCTGAGCCACCTCTCCGAGCCCTGAGCCCCGGGTCCAGCTCTGTCTCCCCTGCGCCTCCCTCCTCCCGCCCAGAGGGAGGCAGCCAGCCAGCCTGTGGGCTGAGAGGCGGGGCTGTCAGAGTTCATCCTCTTCCTCTCTGTCCCACCATCCCGGAGGGGCCGGCCACAGGGGTCCATCTCTGCCACCAGCAGCCCCTGGCCTCATCGGCCCCCTCCCATCCAGCCCTCAGTTGGCCTCCTGATTTCCCATCCTGTGCCACCAGCCTCCTTCCTGCCTTTCCTGGGGCGGGCTCAGGCCTGGCACCACTCCAGAACGGCTTAATCAGAATAAATCCTGAGAAAGCACATGTATTATTTATTCCAGCAAAGGTTAAATAATTTGATGAATTTCTCAGGACGCTGCCAGAATGCTGATGGCCTCTCGGAAAACACACACACACACACACACACACAAACAATAAAAAACCCTACACACACACACACACACACGCCCACCTGCGCACGTGCAGCAGCTACGGTCACTTGCCCCATGTTGGCTCCTGCAGGAGACACGGGCTCTGGGGCCCAGGAGAGGACGTAGATTTTCCTTCCCGGTGACTGGAGATGACGGCTCCGCCCCCCGGCCCCTCAGGCAGGATGCATTATCTGGAACTATGCCTTTGATTCTGCAAATGGCTAAGGAAAGTGTATTGATTCATGGCCCAAATGATGGCCTTGCCTGAAAGGCCCTCGAGGCTCTGGGGCCGTTGAGATCAAGAAGGGACTTCCAGGGAGACTGGAGAGCATGGGGAGAAGCCACTGCCTGGGGACCGTGGGTGACCGGCCTCGTCTTGCCCATGGCTTCTACGGTGGGTTGGCTCACCTAAGCCAAGTTGGAGCAGGTAACAGGTGTCCCCTGTTCTCATTGCCCCTCCCCTTCTCCCCGCTAATCCTCCTACCACTTACATGGGCCAAGCATGGGGCTGAGTGTTTTATGTCCATCGTGTCCTGAAATCCTCCCAACAGCCCCGGTGAGCTGGGCACTTGCATTTAAATCTCCATTGAAGAGATAAAATGTTCCCGAGAGGTTCAGTGAGTTGCCAAAGGGCACAGAACCATCAGGGAGAGCCAGGCTGCCCCCTCCTGTCTGGGCACCAAGCCTGTACTCTCCGCGGGGAAAGAGCACGGGCTCTGGAGGCAGATGCCGTGTGATGCTACGAAAGTCCCCCAGCACCCCATCCCTGTGAAAGGGAGATGCTCCTCGGCCCTGCCTCCTGGGGTTGGGGTGTGGACCGCGTGGGTTCACGTCATGGGCGATGCTCAGAGCCGTGCCCGGCACACGCGCAGAGCGGAGCACCGGTGACCGTCCCAGTCTTCCCTGCGCCGCTGCAATTAGTAACCAAACCCAAGAACTTGACACCTGCTTCTTGGCCACTGAAACCCTCACTGAAACCACTGAAACCCTCAAGGATAAGAACATCTTACGGAGCCCCCTCCTCCCACACTCACGGCTTAGCAGGATGCAAATGAAAAAATATCTACTAGTCTACTCTTTGGCCTTGACCAATTCTCTCCCCAATAGCACGGGAAGTAAGAAGTGCAGGCTGGTTGGGGCGCCTGGGTGGCTCAGTTGGTTAAGCATCTGCCTCCAGCACAGGACATGATCCCAGAGTCCTGGGATCGAGCCCCACGTCAGCTCCTTGCTCAGCAGGGAGCCTGCTTCTCCTTCTCCCTCTGCTGCTCCCTGTGCTGTTCTCTCTCTCTCTTATAAATAAATAAAATCTTAAAAAAAAAAAAAAGTGCAGGCTGGAATATTTGGCATCACACAGATGTGAATTTAATTCCAGGCTCTGTCTCTCAGCTGGATAAGTGACAGCATTAATCTCTCAGCATCTAGTTTCTCCATCTGCAAAATGGGCCTAATTGTAATTCCTACTTCATAAGACAAGGTCCCTTATGTCAAGCACACAGCATAGCTTCTGAAACAGAGTAGGCATTTAACAACTGGCAAACCCGACTATTAGGAAGGGGCCCCAGGCCCAGAAAAGAGCATTTCGTAAAGGTGAGAGGCTGCCAAGTATAGTGATTAAGGGAGGGAGCTGTAGAGCCAGATTCCTGGAGTTTAAATCCTAGCTTTGCCTCTTCTTGTTGCGTGACCAGTGGCCTGTGCCTCAGTTTCCTTGTCTGGAAATACGGAGCCACTAACGGCAGCTTATCTCATGAGAATGACATGAATTAATACCTCCAAGTTCTTAAGACAGTAAAAACTAAAAATATTGGCTATGATGATCTGAGAATCAAGGAACTGTGGCTAATCCCCAGGGGGCAACATTGCTTCCCCTCACATGTACTCTGTTAATTTGCAATAATTTTTATTAACTTACAGCACTTGCTGGCGTGAGACGTGGGGCGCTCCCTGAGGCGGGTCCCCATGTCTTCCCTCCCTCTGCGCCTCACCCGGGCGAGCTCTGCCTGGGCCGGGAACAAAGGCCTCGGGGCGGACCCCCTAACTGCCCCAGAGCCCACTATATCCAGTGGGCCAGGCCCAGTGGGAAGATATGATTGGAGAGATGGCATGCTGTTCCCCCTTTTTAATTACCGCTTCCTTAATTGAGTCACAAGTGGTGTTTGTGTTGCCATCAAACCCATGAGGACCTTGTTGTTTATGTGAATGACTCTCAGTGGAGTGACAGCTCTGAAATGTGAGATGTTCCATTCGTACCGGTTTTAACAAAGTGGCGGGTGTCGGCTACACATTTCCTTCTTAACACAAGGCCTGGGAGCGCATAACGGGCTGGTCTTCCCTTTGCGAAGGATGTCATGAAACAGAACGGAACCCTGGTGTCGCAGGACCCTGGAACCATGGGGCATTGGAGCCATGGAGCCTCAGAGTCTTTGAGCCCTGGAAGGTCTCCCATCTGCTGCTCGATGCTCCTAGAGATGGGGAGCTTTGTATCTTCTAAGGCAGCTCCTTCCCTGCGGAGCCCCCCGGCTGTTGGGAAGATCTCCCTTGCTCATTAAGCTCCTCTCTGCATTTCACTGCTAGCTGAGTCCTCTGGAATAGTCCTATCTGGAGGGACAGTTGGAATGGGGGCCAGGACACATGGAGACTCAGAATGCTAAGTCAACAGCTGCATACCAAGCTTTACTACAGGCTGTGCTTACGGCAGCAGCTACAGAGAGGACAAAAGATGGTTCTACCAGGGCTCTGACCTTGTGAAATCCCCACGCAAGGGCCACACCCACGGAACAACAGCGGTGGAACTTGAGAGAATTAAGAGCAGGGTCTGGTGGCATATATTCTACATGTAACCAGGGAAGGAAGTCAGGGAAGGCTTCCTGAAGGAGGAGGGAATATGGTGTGAACTGGGCCATGAGGGATGAGCACCGTGAGGAAGGATAGGGAGGAGGAGGAGCAAAGCATGCGCACAAGTGCTCTAAACCTAAGTGGGTGGAATGCGGCCACATCCCTTGCCCTGTCCCCTCACACGCCCCCTGAGACCCTGGCCAGCCATCAGCCCAGGAAGAGGCTATGTCTGTGGAGCTTCCCACTTATTTATTTTTTTTTCAGTTTATGAAAAGATAATTCAGGAGACATTATTTCAATCAGACCCCTACGCAGTGGAGGAATGCTAATGCTTCCTCTATTAAAAAGGTGTGGAATAATTAGGATCCTGATGAAGACTGGGGGTGAACTCTGGAGAAATCCATTACCCAGTGCTCAAGGCTCTTCCCATCCCCTCCGTATCCCCGAGTGACAAATTAACACGAAAGAGAACAACGGCTGCTAACACTTAGGGCACAGTTAGCTCGGATTGGAAGCCAGGATTTTCAGAAAATGAAGATTCTCATAGCTCAACCTTGAAACAATTTGGGATCGCGGAAAGGCACCAGAAGAGGGTGAGCTTTGTAGAGACGAAGGGCGGGGGGGGCGGAAGGCACAGAGACTCAAGGCAGTGGGACCGGCACTGGATTCGGGAAGGAGGTCTGGGTCTTGATCCCGTGGACTTGCAGTGTGGCCTTGGGGTACTATAACATCCTATTTGGGGACAGTGAAAGAGAGAACCTCATTGGACGAAGAAACAGGGAAGCCTTCAAAAAACCTAAAAATAATAGTAATTAACGTTCAAGGAACACTTCTTACGAACCAGGCACGATTCAAAGGGTTTACTTGTATGAATTCATTCAACGCTCCCTACAATCCACTGGAAGTGAGTACTGGTATTATCCCCATTTTAAAGATAAAGAAATTGAGGCACAGAGCACATAAGTGACCTGGGACGAGGCAGAACAGAAACGGGAAGTCAGACATAACTATGAGCAGTGTCGTAGCCAGAACTGGGACTTCCCGGGACAGGAAGTGCGGCACAGCCCACGAAAGGCCTTCCAAATCAGGTGGTATGGGCTGAGTGAGCCCACCCAAAAGATGTTGAAGTCCTAACCCCCGTACCTGTGCATGTGACCTTGTCTGCAAATAGGGAGTTTGAAGATAATCTGGTTAAGGAGAAGTCGTGAGGGCCGGCCCTCATTCAGCATGACCGGTGCCCTCGTGAAAAGGGGAAATTTGGCCACAGAGACAGACACACACACACAGAGTGAGGTGAAGACACGGGGAAAAATGCCATCTTCCAGCCGAGGATGGCCCGGGGCTCCTGGAAGCTAGGAGAAACGGCAGAACATGCCCCCTCCTCACCCTTAGAAGGAACCAAATCTGCCAGCACTTTGATCTTGGATGAACTTCCCGGGGACCTGGGCAATAGGGAGCTATTGCAGATCTTGGAGCAAGGGAATCACGCACAATTGGCACTTTAAAAAAGATTACTCCAGTGGCCTGGAGACCCGGGGTCTGGAAGGGTGGGAAAGGGTGGAAAAGGGGGGGCAGGAGAAGAGCTACCATGATCTTGTGTGAGATGGTGTGAGAACCAGCTGGGGGCTGCGTGGGGACTGTGGGGGTGGTGGCAGGAATCGTGGCATCGTCAACAGGAAAGGGATAGTGCCCCCTTGCAGGTCTGCAGTGATAATGATGTTAAATAACTGTATTCACTAAATCAACTACCGGCTTTCATCGCTTCATCCCCAGGGAAGACTGAAATGCTCTGAGTTAATATCTAAAAGAAAAAAAATGGAATTCAGGGATCAAACAAATTTTTTGATGAGGGAAGTGTTATTTCTACCAAGCTAAGACATCAAAGCCTGTGAATGACGCTTTTTAGGTAATATTAAAGTGGGTTCTAAATAATGCTTGACTATTTCTCTGCTTTTCCCCGGGGATTACAGATAGTCTACCCTAGAGGAAGAACACCAGTGATGCCCTAAGGCCGGGAGGACCAGTGGGTTTCCCTGGAATGCAACCATTTGCATAGATATGGCTGAAATTGTATTCAGCAGCCCGAGCATTAAAATTCGTTGTTCTAGGCATAACACGCATTTCTGTAGATTACATTGGCTAAAAGTCTGACAAATAATTCAGCTATGTTCTGATAGTTCTATCCACTTAGATGGCCCTTGCATTAGGAAATATATCTGCATTATGACAAAGTCACCTATCAAGTGAGTTTCTGAAAAGCAAATTTCATTTCCTCATTGATTCCTATTATTAAATGGCAACATAACTTTCCAATCTACTTGAAACGGTGAGCTTCTGCTGTGTAACAAACCATCCCAAGGCCTAGAGCCTCATAACAACCACCATTTTATTATTGTCCGTGAACCTGTGCGCCGACCAGACAATTCTGTAGTCAGCTGGTGGGTTGGCCGTCGGTTGGTGGGTCTGGAATGGCCTCACTCACATATTGGCTAGAGGGAGCAGGGGAAACTAGCACCTGTCTCTGCCCATCCAGGAGACTAGGCCAGGCTCCCTCACATGGCCCTGGTTATAGAGTTCCCAAGTACATTTTGCAAGTCTCTGCTGGGACGATATTTGCAAAGGCCCCATTAGCTGAAGCAAATCACATCACCACACCCAGTTCCCACCTGGAGATAGAGATTCTGCCTCTAGAAGGGAAAAGAGGTAATGTCACTTTGCCTGTGGGTATGCTACAGGGATGGGAGAAGTTTGGGCCAATCCTGCAATCTACCATCCTCTTTCTCCTCATAAAAATAAAGAAGGCTAGCATACTTTAACTTACTCTGCGAGCAAGGTTCTATATAAGTTAGATCTCATTAAAGCAGAGAAGTTATGTAACTTAAGATCATACACCTAGTCATCACTGGAGCCAAGATTTAGCCTCAGGACCGCTGGAACCTAAATCTTATACTATTCATTTCTGTCTTCCAGTTGTGCTGTCTTCCAGTAGAATTTATCATTTTTGGGTTCTTAGAGCACATTATTCAGCTCTTCATTATATTTTAGTTAGTTTCTGTTCGATTTTCTTCACTGTTAGTCACCCAATCTCCACTTGCCTACCTCCAGTGACAGGGAGCTCACTACCTATCTAGACAACATACTTAAGAGTTAAAAGCTCAGTCTATTACAAGCTTCTTTAAAATCAAAATGAGATGCTAAAAATCCTGGGTGGGAATGAGGGGAGTTGACAAAGTTCTGCATAAGTTTTCTTTTCTGCTCTGATATCTACAGTTTATCTTTCTGAGCTGCCTGGTTTTGTAATTGTGGTTATCTTTTGTTCTACGTTATTTGGAAAATGCAATTTGCATTGAAAGAACCGACATAGGAAACTTTTGATTAACTGGGTGAGGATTTTTTTTTTCCTCAAAGAAAAGGAAGATAAGAAAACAAATGTTTAAAAAGGCTTATTTATAAAACAGGAACAATGATAATCGCCTCCCTGGAATTCCGGGGGCCATTCACTTGTGGTCGCCTCTGACAGTACGCATTCTGGGAAGGCAGGGGCTGCGCGCTGGGGATGACGCTCGTGGAATCAATCATTCATTCATTCATTCGTTCATTCATCAAACATGAATAGAGGTTACTATACTCAAGACACTCTACTGGGGAAACTAGAGAGTATAGAATTATACACAGCCCTTACTCAAGGCTCTCTAGAGCCTAGAAGGGGAATAGGCAGATGAATCTGGCCTGAGGAAAAAGGTGCCAGGGGCTTCTTAAAGGTACCAAGAGCTGAAGGGGCTCAGAGGAAGATGGGATTACATAGCATGGGATCATTTGGGGGTCTTTCCCCTTCATCTGAAGGCAGGAAACTGCTTGTTACACCCTGCATGAAATTATTAAACCAGGCCCTTGAGGGCTACCCTTCTCCAAAGGCCCCTCCAACAACAATAACCACACACACACACACACACACACACACACTGTGAAATCTCCAAAGTCAAGGCTGTTCTTATGCAAATTCAAAACTCAAAAGGACCCCGAGTTGAGCGGCCCTGTGGTCAGCCTCCAGGGGGTGGCAGGAGCGGCTCTGGGCGGAGGCGATGTTGGGAAAATCAGTCCCAGAGTCTGGGTGCCCCGCGGGCTCCTTCGGCTTCCCCCCAGCAGATGGTGTCAGATGTTCTCTCAATAAAAATTACCACTGGGCAAACACAAATAAACTTAACGGATTTAACTGACAGAGTTAAACAAGCAGAAGATAGGATTTCTCTTAATGAGAATAAACTACTTGCATATGAAAAAGATTTAAAACTGAGGCTCCAATAACTCGCCAGAAACTTGGAACAGATTCACAGAATTGGACGGGGAGATGGGGGAGCCCACCGGGCGGGAAAACCCCGTCTGGAAGGTGGGCGCTTCCCACGCAGGACAAGGCCACGCAGCAGGAGGCAGCGGGAGAGGCACGGACCGGACGGCGGGACGCGGGCCTGCCAACGGGCTCCGGCTCCAGCCACTGACTGGCGGGCCAAGAGACACCAACCAGTGCAGGGTTTCAGCAGGAGGGGATTAAATGAAGTCTGTGCCGTTGAAAGATCACTCTGCTCCCCTGGATGGGGGTGGGGGGAGGCCAAGAAACGGTCAGAAGGGGGTTGTCGGGCGGCGAGGCCATCCGGTTTCAGGATTAAGAGTAATGTCAGAACCTGGCCGCTGCCACTGCCTAGCTGGTGAACTTGGCCCTTACCTTATCACGGCGCTTTAGAGAACGATGCCTCCCTAGCAGGGTCTGTATAAGGATTCTAGGAGGTAAGACTCATGTATTATTTATTTTAACAAATATCTCCCAAGAACCTACCACGGGCCAGGTACTGTTCACAGCGCGGAGGGTGCAGTAGTGAACAAGATTGATACAACCCCCTTGGGGCACCTGGGAGGGCACCCGGGTGCCTCAGTCGGGTAAGCGTCTGCCTTTGGCTCAGGTCACGATGCCAGGGCCCTGGGATCGAGTCCCGCATCCAGCTCCCTGCTCAGTGGGGAGCCTGCTTCTCCCTCTGCCTCTCTCCCTGCTCATGCCCCGCCACCCTTGACAAATAAATAAATAAAATCTTAAAAAAGAAAACACCAAAAAGATCGATACAGCCCTACACTTGCACAGTTATGTTCTCGTGAACCTTAGATTCTAATGCGATCATCTCAACTTTTTGTTTGCAATGAACAGAAACCCAACTTGCTCAGGGAAAGGACTAGTTCCAATGGTTCGGTGCATGGGGAGGTAGCCCACGGAAGCCGAGGAAGGGCTGGAAGGACCAGGGTCTTGGGATCTGGAACTGAGGACTGGATTCTGGACCACCAGCTGTCCCCCTGCATGTGAATCTTGTCTCTGCCTTTCTGCACGCTGGCTTCTTTCTCTCCTAGCACAGAGACGCCTTCCCGCTGGGGTGGAGACCTGACCACCAGCAGCCCCAGCTTCCCAAGCCCAAAAGAGAAATTGCTTCCATCTCCCAGCACCTGCATGGCGTCCCAGAGAAGGTCCTTCTAGACCCTGCTTGGGTCACCCTCCCCTCCCCAGAACTAATTAGTTATTGTTGCCAGAAGGATGGAGCAGCAGGATTGGCCAGTGGCGGTTTCCTGCGTACTGCTATCAGTGGCTCCACCAGAAACACATGGAGAGGAGAAGGAATGTTCCCCCGATAAAAGGGAAGCAAGGAGACTGAACAACAGATGTCCTCCCATGAAGTGCACTCCCCCGGGTACATGTGATAAGGGGTAGCTTGAAGTGGTGATCATCCTTAGGAAGCACTGGGAGAAAACTCAGGTTGTCTTTATCTGTTTTGCTAATGGAAAAACTAAGGGCCCAGAAAAGGCAAGGACCAATCTTAGAAATGGGATGCAGTCTTCTTTAGAAAATCCAGTCTGTGATTTCAGATGCACCTCTTAAACCAGCTGAGCCACCTGTGGAGAGCTGCCACCCCCTGGATTTCTGGATCTCAACCCCAGAGGGGCCCCTGAGAGCCCCCCGGGGGTACTTACGTGGCCGCCATAGGATTAAGTAAGAGGACGAGGACAGCACACAAATATAGGGCAGAAACTGAGTCCTGGCAGCTGCAGCTGAGTCTGGTCCACAGATGTTTTGTTTGGCTCATCCGATGTTTGCAAAGAGTTGAGCCAACATTTAATAATTGGAAGATTTTACATTAAAAATGCAGATTTCTGGCTTCTCTTGAAAAAAAGTCAAGAGATCTGACAGCAGCAGATCTGAATTCCCACGTGGCAGCCATCAGCTGAGACCGAGTAGCGAAGGTCCCTTCAGACGGGTAGGTGCCCGCCACTGCCCCCCCCCACCGTCCCCACCGCTCCCTCTCGTCCCTGGCACTGAGGCCAAGACACAGCCACTGTTTCTTGCACTGTTGTTTTCCCATAGTGGAGAAATGTATCTCTCTGTTCATTTCTTTTTCAGAATGCAAAATCAAATAGAATTGGGGGGGTCACACGATGTTTCTTACACCTGACGCACTTCTAATTCCTGGCCCTGCGAGGCGTTTCAGCTTGTGAATATTGTTGTATGGGATTATTACTTTTATTAGGTTATTATTTCCCAACTAAGAGAAGAACAAGCAGGCATGGCAGTAACCTTTCCAGAAATAACAACAGCAAGCAATTTCTCAGCACTCAAATGCCAGATACCATTTAAGCCCTTTACATACAGTCTTTCAGTGAATCCTCCAAATAACCCCATAACATGGGTGGTATTATTTTTCTCATTTACAAATGGGGAAACTGAGGCACAGAGAGTTTTTTGTTTTTTGGGTTTTTTTTTTTTTAAGGAACTTGCCCAAGGTTAGCAATGCAGGCATTTGAACCTACATCACCTGGTCCCAGAGTTCAGACTCTCAACCAGAAATTCTATTGAAGATGGCTGGTGGGGATGCCTGGGTGGCTCAGTCGGTTAAACATCCGACACGTGGTTTCAGCTCAGGTTGTATTTCCGCTCAGGGTCATGGGATTAAGCCCTACGTTGGGCTCCACACTGAGCATGGAGCCTGCTTGAGACTCTGTCTCCCTCTGCACCTCCCTTCCCCCGCTAGCTCATGCTCTCTCTCTCTCTAAAATAAATAAATCTTAAGAAAAGGTTGCTGATGCATGTATGTGGGGGGGGGGACATGCACACTGTGTGTTCTTGCACGTATACACAAGTGTAAGTCGTAACGCTGTGGGCTGCACGGGTCAGCCCGCGGGGTGGCTGCCTGGAAAGGACCAGAACATCGTGGAGTTGAGAGCTGGATTCTGCTCTGGAAAGCAGAATGGCTGGATCTTAGGCCGGAGCCTACGGCTCATTTGGGCCCTCTCTCCATCAGTCTGGGCCTCACATGTTCCATCTCTATAATCAGGTGAAGGGTTTGGATTAAATGATGTCTAACTAGTCTCTTGGCTCTACTGCTCTGTGATTCCCTTCCTGTGTCTCCTCTCTTTCAGACTGTTACCCAGAGGGGAACCGTGGCCAAGTCGGAGCCATGTGTCAGCTTGGAAAAGGCAGGGAAGCTCTATCCAAACTGGTGTCTCCATTTAGGCTGCGCCAGTGACCAGAGTGTGCCATTCATTCTGGGGGAGTCCTGCCATTGCAGATTCTTAGCAGCTGGAGCCCTGCGACAGCCTGCCAAACTTCCAGCTGGCTTGCCAACTTCTCCCACGGGATTCTCTTAGAAAACCAGAAGATACGTTCCTTAGCTACTTGGCTTCTGGTTGCAGGGAATTTTCCAGATTTTGAAAGAATCAGCCAGGAGGCCTGAAACCTACTTCTGGCCCCTGTAGGGTGCCCTCAGGACCTGTTGGGGGCTCTCATTCCTCACGTGACTTGCCCCCTTTGAGCCCATTTCCTCACCTCCCTTGCTTTAGCAATTTCAGAGTGCTATACAGGAAGAAGGGATAATTGACATTATTTGCACAGAAGCCAGCTTCCCCTTAAACTGGCTGGGACCATGGACAACAGAGAGACCTCTGAGAAAGGATGACTCTGGGGGGATGGAGCACTGGTCTCCCTGCTAGACCCTGTGGGGGAGACAGCAGTGAGGAAGACTGGATTCCTGCCACCCCCCTCAAAGAGGGCAAAGTGGCCCCCACCCCCAAGATATCCACCCTCTGCTCCCTAACACCTGTTAACATGTTAGGTTATAAAGGCAGAAGGGACTTTTAAAGTAGGGAGGAGATCCCGGATGATTCAGGTGGCCTAGTCTAGCCACAGGAGTCCTTGCAAGCTGAGCTCTCTCTCCGGTTGGACTTGGAGAGATCCAACAGAAGAAGAGAGAGAGATTGGCGGCACTGCTGGAGGGAACCACGTGGAAAGTAGCCACAAGGAATGTAGGCGGCCTCTGGGAGCAAAGACCCAGCCCCAGCAGGCAGTCAGCAAGGGAATGGGGACTCAGTCCTACAGCCACAAGGAACCGAATTCTGCCCAGGCCTAGAAGTATAATATGCCCTGGAGCTCCCAGGTGAGTCCTTCTGCCCAAGGCCCAGCTGGGTGTTGTGCACGGACTTCTGGCCCACAGAACTGTGAGATAATGAACAGCTGTGCTTTTCAGCCACTCGGTTTGTGGTAATTTGTTATGGAAGCACTAGAAGGTAGATACCAACATCTTGTTGAGACCATGGGTTGAGACCAGGGGGAGACAAATTGGCAGCACACGGCCTCATGAGGTTCTGATTAGGTCAGGAAGTGGGCTCAGAAAAGGACAGCAATGGCCGCTGGCTTAACGGAGCGCGCTCTGCAGGAAGCAGAGCTGGAAGCTATGGCCAGACTGGGAGATGAAAGAGCAAGGGCAGCTCCCTCAAGGGGGGTGGGATTTTGCCCAGTCCCCAGAAAGCACCCACGTCAGTGCCATGGAGAGCCTCTGGGAGCTTGAAGGACCCTGCTGAGCAGACAGAGAGGGGTGTATCACGGGAGAGCAATCTTTAGATGCCGGAAGCATCCCTGGGTTCGTGAACGTTCCAGGGAATCAATACCCCTCTTCAATGAACATGATAAACGGCTGCACTAATATTTCACATTTTCCCTCTATTACATATTTCCTTCATGTCTGAGAGGCCATAGAATCAAAATCAGAAATGGAAATGACCAGAAACAGAGGATGTTTGGAGGATGAAATTCTTCCTCGTAATCACAAAATGATGGCAAATCGGGCCCCTCCGCCAGTTCCTCCTGGGTTGCATTTTTATCTCACCAAGCCTAGGCTGAATGGGCTTTAGAGGAACAGGGAGGTTACAGACTTCTCTGCTGACTCAGTTCAGGCCAACGAGCATTTATTTCACACCCGCTCTGTGCTCTGCTCTGCAAGGGAAGAAGTGGGATAGGGACATTTTGAAAATCCTGGTGGGGTTGAGGTTTGTGCGTGAACAGGGGACTCTCACTGACCTGATCTCATCGTGACCAGTTTTGTCTTAAAGTAGATTAGCAAAGGTCAAAACAACGCTGTACTTCCTAGCATTCATACAGCCACACGTCTGGCTCCTGTCCCCAGGCTTCCACTTCCCTACTCAGACCCTCCGCTCCAGCTGGAATCCGATCTGTTGGGACCGGTGGTCTGTAGTCTTTAAAAGTCTCAACATAGTACTCGACCTTGAACTCTGCAATTTGCCTTCCAGGAACTAATCTTTTATTTTTTTTATTTTTATTATTTTTTTAAGACTTTATTTATTTGACAGAGAGACATCACAAGTAGGCAGAGAGGCAGACAGAGAGAGAGGGGGAAGCAGGGTCCCAGCTGAGCAGAGAGCCCGATGCAGGGCTCGATCCTAGGACCACGAGATCATGACCTGAGCCAAAGGCAGAGGCTTTAACCCACTGAGCCACCCAGGCGCCCCTTATTCTTTTTTAATGAAGATTTCATTCATTCATTCGTTCATTCATTTATTTATTTGAGAGAGAGAGAGCACAAGCCGGGGGAGCAGCAGTCAGAGGGAGAGGGAGAAGCAGACTCCCCGTGAGCAGGGAACCCGATGTGGGGCTGGATCCCAGGACGCTGGGATCACAACCTGAGCCAAAGGTAGACGCTTAATCACTGAGCTACCCAGGTGCCCCTAGGAATTGATCTTTTGGAAAGAACGCTGGATATGCACAATGATGCCTGTCCAAAGTTACTTAACACGGGCTGAAAATCACCTAGATAGATACCCACTGATAGAAAATTGGTTACACGAATTATCATGCATCCATAACACAGAACATCTATATGGCCGTTCAAAATAGTGTAGATGCCTGTTTATTGTTACAGAAACAGAATCATCTTGCAACGCCAGAAGGATTCTGGTCTCCAAAATAATGCACCAATATCAGTTTTCCAAGACCTAATGGTGATTTACCCACAGCAGAGAACCTCTCCAGGATAGTAAATCAGAAATCTCTCCTCCATAAAGAAACATCTATAAATATGTTCCAGTTCAGAATATCAAATGGGTCTCTGGACGCCAAGTACCTGAAATTTTCAGTTTTCTCGGAATTTCAAAGATACCTGATACCCAGGCACAGTTTTAAAGGATCCTGTCTCCAAAATATAAAGGAAGGGCTATATAAACTGCGTCTGCAAAGCCAAGCCATTGGCCAGGAGCACAACCACAGGTGGTGCCAAGAATCGGGAAGGGGGGGAACCTCCTTCCCTCTGGCTTCCGAGTTTATCAATGAGAGGAAGAGAAAAGCAAGAAGTATTGGGATCTCTGGCAGAGGAAAAGCCACAAACGAATACGTCCCCAGACTAAGTGCATCTTTGGGGAAGACAATAGACTCAATTAAGAACCAGACTCATAAAAGTACGCAAATTTCCCAAACAAAACATAATTGAGCGGAGAGATGAGACCTGATCCCATAAATAACCCACCGTAATTAGAACATATCAACAGTTCCTATTAAAGAAACATCAGGCAGTCAGTACTGGAAGTCTGGGAAAATTGAGTTCTTAATTAAATCCACACCAGAATTACTAGTCCCCATATCTTCCACATCCCATTTCCCCAAGTCTCAAGTGTAGGTGCACCAGGAAGTGGCTTGGTTCCATGTAATCACATGAAATGAATTCTTCCCCCTTAAATCCTAACAAGGACTAACACAGAGGCACTGGGTCCTAATTCTTGAAACACTACACTTTAGAGAAATCTGGCTGAATCTCAGTATTCCCAGAAAGGAACCATGCATGTAGTCACCTTCGGGGGAAAAAAAAAGTTTGTCTTCTCTTAATTACACTCCTCTTACTCAACTCCCTGCCTTTCCCTAATGTCTATGGAGTGTAGTAGGAATTCCTAGAACTGGAAATTCCAAAGACTTTGCCTCTCTCTCCCTCATTCCCTAAACATGGCTAATTCTTCATTGCCCCCCCGCTTTTTTTTCTGATTGAGTCTCCTTAGCCTGGAGTGTTTTTTCATTCTCTGCCATCAAAATCCTACCAAGATCCCACTGTCCTTGACATATCAAGGTCATGTGCCACGTCAACTCTTCAGCCCCTCTGAGCAGCATCTGGTCTGGGGGTCACTTGATCCTTCTAGAAAGACTCCCTAGGTCTGTGATTCTGTTCCCTCTTGGTTTTCTTCCCGTTTCTCTCTTGAAGATCCTTTTATGCTCTTCCTCCCCTTGCCCAATCTAAATAGCTCTGGTTCCCTAGGTTCTCTCCCTGTCGCTGCCTCAGTGGTGTCCCCCACACCCTGTCTCTATGTCCATGACTCCCCATCCTGATGGGTAGGAGGGCCGGGGAGGGAGGGTAGGTCATTGCTCGAGGATATCACTGCCTCTGGACCTTCTCAGTTGACAGACCAAGGAAACATATGTTTCCTAACCCACGTAATACACATATCTATAACTTTTTCAGTACATAATCATCTGTATCTATGTTAAGCTGACCGTGAGTTAACAGTGAACTTGTCTTTATCCTATTGCTCTAGACTTGACCTAGGAACCAATTTCAATGTAGAAAGGAGCAGGTGCGGGCATCCGTTTGCCATTGCAGATTGGAGCAGAGGTGAGATAGGTCTAGAGCAGCTTCATGACGTGGTGGAGGTGGCCTCCTGCTGGGAGCAGAGCCAGCATGTTTCTGAATCCGATGTGCTTCCTGTGGTGACAGGAGCAGCAGCCCCCTTGGTGGCCCAGTCCTGCTATGTGGCTCTAGGAGCTGTTTCTCCACACCTGTGCTAGGCTTCATTTCTCCGTTAACTGTGCAACAAAGCTCTTTCTGTTTACAACTGGCTCCAAAGGATTTGATTCTCTGCAGTGGAACCATGACAGGAGCACTTTGGGAAGCATGGAAAGGAGATTCTATGCACTTTACTGTAGATAAAGTCAAGTCTTCTTTAGGTCTAAAAGAGCCGGGAGAAGGTGCGGTTACTGAATGATGTCATCAATATGATGAATGTACATGAACAACTGGATGAAAGACTGAGATGATTTAATCTGGCCAGCCTCAGTTTCCTTATCTATAAAATGGGAATGCTAATGGCCGGCTTCATAGGGTTATTGTAAGAATTAGATGAAACAATGAATACTTAGCCTCGCATCTGGTCCACAGCGGGTGCTCAGTCAAACCTTCAGAAATTAACAATATTTATTTACCTTACATCTGGGTATACTCTTAGGTGTTAATTATTTGGCCATTTTATTCATTTTTGGTTGCTTTATTTATAATGGTCCTGAATAAAATTTCTGGATGGTTAAAAATAAAAAACTGGTGAAATTTTTTCAGTATTACTTAAAATTATTTTTTAATCAAGGACAACGTCAACTAGAAAAAAAAAATAAAGGGTGTTTGTGAAGGTGGGATCAATCCCACAGCGGTCAAATCTTAAGCAGGAGAGCTCTAATCAAAGCCACGGCAAAATATGAGGTTAGCAACAGCCACTGCATCAGTCACTAACGGTATTTTGCCTAGAAGTGTTTTCCACTCAAGTTTTTCAGTGTGTTGGTGAGGCCTTTTTTTTTTTTAAAGCAACTTTTGCCAAAAATAGCATCGTTTGATTCATCATCTTTTTTGACAAATATGTAATGAAACAGGAAGTAACTTTGAAAGCCCTCTTAACTACACTGCTACACATTTGTTTAAGCTGTGGTGGGGGAGGGTACTAGGTTGAAGAAACTAATGAAAGAATACTGGGTCCCCCCACAGAATCTCAGGAGGCTCAGAGCGCCTGCAGCTCAGAGCAGCGGCCCAGGTCAGAAGGCGTCCGCAAAGACATTACCAACATGGCGGCTGCGCAGACTCTGTGGCTTGGACAACTGACCCAGTGCCATGGGATCCGTGCGCTGCTGTCACCGTGCCCCGAGACACTGGGTATGGCTCTGATGGCCGCTGCCACTTGCCACATGGAATTTCCACCAAGTCTCTAATTCCTTGTATTGCCGATTTCTAACTCAAAGTCCAGGGTTATACAGGTGAACATCAGAAACTGGGTAGCATAGAACCCCAGCTGCAAGGGATGCTGGGAAAGTGAGTTTGTGCCACTCATCTTCCAGCAAGAGGTGGCCTCTGTCTCCTAAAGTTGAAAACCCTCCAACTATGTATAACAGGATGGGGAGTGCAGTTAGGGCCCCGAAGTGAGGATGAAGAGTCAGCGCTAAGCACTCCAGATTCTAAAGAGCCAGGAACAACCGGGGCACAGCTCCCTGGGAGGGGCCTACTTGAGAGCCTACTGAGTAGGCTCTGCCCGACCCACATCTAAGCAGACATGGAAGTTGGAGGGAGAGGCAATTAGTGAACTCTCTACAGGAAGGACAGTGTTTCCCGTCTCTGTCCACTATTTGGGGGAGAGCAGGGCACTCTTTCGTCCCCAAGGCAGGTGATGCAGAAGGGCTCCGAGAAAGTAGCTCATAGAGATCGAGAGTACATGCAAAAAGACAGGTACCTCATGCCCCCAGCTGGTATTTTCTCAGCAGACTTGTTCATTTGCCCTTTGGTCCTATTTGAGCAGGAAGAAGAGAAGAGAAGGTAGGGTGGAGAGAGCGAGCAAGCAAAATTTCTAGATCAGGTGGATGCTGCCCAGGGTCTTGCCATCCTGCCAGGACCCCACTCAAAAGATCTGCTTGACAGGCCAGGGACCCCAGCAGAGGCAGGAGGCTGTGGGGTGGGGGTGGGGGAGCTGAGGGAGCCAAAGGGATCACTCTAGAGCTGGATCTGAAGCGTCCGGGGTGCTGTGTGCACCTGCTGCCCGGAAAGGCATTGGCCTTCATCGGGGAGAGCTGGAGAAGCTGGAACAGCCGACTGAGACAGGACCAAACCCAAATAACTAAGTGAAGAGAGCGTTCTTCCATCTCCCGTCCTCCTCTCAGCCCACAGCTCCAGAGGCATCAGGTCTAAGACCGGGAAGTAGGAGGAAGTCTCGACCCTTCTCCTCCACGCTCTGATGCTGGAGCACAAGAAGGAGGAAGCAGACCGCATGGCCCGCCTCGGGGCCACAGGCCACAGGTCTGGCTGCTGGCGGGTGGCGGAAAGTGGGCCTGGACATGGGCTTGGACTCAACTGACTTCTCAAGGCCATAAGGGCCCCAAAAGCCTGGGTCGCTTTCTGAGAGGCCAGTAAGGGATTTGCCAGGGGGTGGGAGACTCCTCGTAGGCGAAAATAAACCCACTGCCCATCCATGAATCCATACACCAGTTACAGACCAGAAGAGCTTCGGATACTGGAAGAAAAAGCAAATGCAAACTGCCTCCTACAGTCTTAGTTAGTTTGCTCTAGGGACAGACTTCAGAATCAAGGGATAGGGGATAAAACCCTTGGAAATGTGGCTCACAGATATTTAATTTCTACAAATATCCAGCAGATTTTTTTCAGGCTCTCAGACAACTGCAATGCAAACCAAATTATCTACTGCCCGAGACAAGTCTGAGAACTTGATGCAAAAGTTGATGATGGGGAAGAATATCACACACCGAAAATGACAAGCATTCATGGAAAATTAGAGACCCTTCCAGGTCCTCAGCACCAGTGAGATTTTCTCAGTGGAAACATGCTCTGCTGAGCATTCCCTTGAGATAGAAGAAAAAAGGACCAACAAAGCAAGTGATCTGTCCTCTCAACAGGACGAGGCTGTCATCAAGAATTTTATTTATTTTTTTTAAAGTTTATTTATTTAAGTAATCGTTACACCTGACATGGGGCTCGAACTCATGACCCCGGGATCAAGAGCCATTCCCTCTACTGACTGAGCCAGCCAGGTGCCCCGAGAACTTTCTAAAGTCATCCTGAGAACACTGACTGTACCATGCACCTTTCTACCACTTTCTAAGACTCTTCCCTTGCAAATCACTGGTGGGGCTTACAGAAGTAAAATTAAAAATCTCTGCATCCACGTAGTCACCCAAGGAAGGATTCTTAAAATACTGTAACTAAGAGAAGAAAACTGGCCTGGAGTCTGACCTCATGGGATGTCATCACACTTCCGGGCAGCCTCGTTTCCCCGGCAGTGCCAGACTCTGGCCCCACGCTTGGGTTTTAAAGTCATTCAGGCTTGACTAGGAGTCCTACTTTGCCATTTTCTGCCCAGATGACTTTGGGCGCAAGTTACGGAACAGAAGCGCTGACAAGCTCTTGGCACGATAACTGGCAAAGAAGTGCCCATTAACCAGCAGTTACTGGGTTTTTGTTGTTTTGTTTTGTTTTTTGTTTTGAGATTTATTTATTTGAGAGACAGAGGGCACACATGCAAAGGGGGGGGAGGGGCAGAGGTAGAGGGAGAAGCAGACCCCCCCCTGCCCCCCACCACGGAGCAGGACCCTGAGATCATGACCTGAGCCAAAGGCAGATGCTTAACTGCTGAACCTAAATGACTGAGCCACACACGCACCCCAGCAGTCACTGCTGGTACGGAAAGCGACTCCCCCATTCATCTATGAGTCGGCCAGGAAGTCTCCTGTGGTTGATTTTTGGTTTTCCCCCTAGTTGGGAATCATTTTAAGCACTTCCATGTTATAAACACAAAATAGTATGAAGTGGGGTGCAAAGCACATTAATTTGTAGCCTCAAGCACAAAACTTGAGAGGCATTTCTACTTCCCCATGACCGCTGTGGGCATTGCGCCCCGGCTCCTGTCGGGGAGGCAGCTGTGTGGGTCAAGTTCTTGCTCCCTTTCCTCAGCTACTAGGGAGATTTGAGAGACCAGTCTGCAGGGCACGTTTAGAGTTCCTAGGATGACCTGTTACCGTCGCCCTCCTTTCAAGGACAAGGAACAAGAGGCACTGAGAGGTCAAGATCATTGGGCTGCAAACCCTGTTGACCCATCCATAAGGAATTTTCCTTGGTGCGGTGCCTCCCGCTCTGTACTGCGTGGGGATCCTTTGCTGCCCCTGCAGGGACCTGTTCCAAAATTTGTAAGGTCAGAGGTGATCCTTTGGTCAAAACTTACCAAATGCTTCCCTTTGCATGTCTGAGATGTTAAACCTCAGCTCCCCCCTTCTCTTGAACATTCATTTCTTTCCTGCAAATAAGCAAAACACAGTCTTTTCCTTGAAATTCTGCATGTTCAGCGGGATATTTTTGGGCATTGAGGTGGATTGTAATGCAAATGCCCTTGATTTTCTTGGGACTTTCTCTTGTGAATTTCAGTGAGTGATAGGCCCCCTTCAAATAAATGCGCTTTTGATAGATGAAAATTCCCTTTCCCCTGTGAAATGTGCTTGGCAGCAGATACTTCCTTTTGGTGGAATTTGCTTAATAACACAGCGCCACGCAGGGCTCAGCTGAGCAGACCTGTAAGAGGAAGTGAGGACCCAGGGCTGGGACCCGGAGACGGCCCCAGAATGGGGTCTGGAACTAGAAACTGGGTTCTCCCCATCGACCGACAGCCAGGAACTGGGGTCACCTGGAGGTAGTTAAAGGGGTGCCAAGCACACACTTAGGATCAAGGTCGGCAAAGCGGGGAAAGGGATACAGATGAGCAGAACCCGGGAGTGCGAGACACCAGGGCAGCTTTATTGTGTCCTCTGCATGGAGGCCGCAACTGCCACAAGGGCCCCAACATCTTGCCCCGTGTGTGCTTCTGTCAGGGTCCTTGCTGGAGAGCAACCTGTGGCCGTCCCCACCACAGTCCTTGGGGGTATGAGCGGCATCGTGCGGTGGTCTTCGGCTGCCCAAAGAAACCTGTTTAGGGTTTGTTGATGCCTTCCGGCATCATGGGCGTCTCACAGGGTCGTCACAGTCAAGGGATTTGGGGACATTAGCTCAGAGAGGAAAAGGCCGGGCTGTGTTGAGTGGAGAACGTAGGGAGGCAGCTTTCAGCTCTATAAGGAAGAATTCTCCCCTGGTCAGAGCAAGGCAGGCTGTCAAGGAGAGAGGAGCTGCCCATCACCAGAGGTGTGCAACCTCGAGCACGGCTCCTTGTGCAGAGCTGGGCTTGGACAGGCTCACCCGTGAGGTCCTTTCTGCATCAGGTCCTGCCTGCCCACGTTGCGCCCCCATGGAACACTCTTCCGTGGCTCCCCGTGGCACTCGAGGTCACGATCTGGCTCCTGCCACCGCCGCCAAGTCTCTCTGTGACCTGGGCCCAGCCTCCTCTTCCCACGTCGCCACAGTGCCAGCTCGCCGGCTTCCAACTTGAGGCCCCGGAAATCACCTCAGGTGCTCCATTCCCTCCTGCACCTGGGTTGCGAGTCCTCTGCCTGTGACACTCACCTTCCTCCGTCTCTCACCTGGTTAACTCCTGCTCCTCCTTCAAGTCCCCTCCTCCTGGAAGCCCCCTTCCCTCTGCCCCGAGAATGGATTCCGTGTTTCCTCTGGGCGGCTCCCGTGCTTCCCATTTGGTGACCCTTCACACGCTGCTCCGGCAGTGACTCAGACCCTGGGAGCCAGCAGCGGGCAGGGAAAGGTCTGTCTGTCCATCTTCAAATCCCCAGCGCCCAGCACCCGGCCCGGCACCTAGTGAACGCCCCTTGCAAGCCTGTTGACTTTGAAGTGGTTCAACGTCTGCAATCTCGGTCCCCCCAGCCCTTTCGGTCAAACCTTAGGCTGCCTGGCAGAGCGCAGAGATCTGGTCTTCATGGCTGACTTTGGAACACTGGGGCCTGAAGTTTAATTAATTTTTTTTTAATTCTTAAAAATTAAAAAATTTCACCCATATTCATCCTATGAGTACGAAGATTTTTTAGAAGGTTAATTGAGGCAAAAATAGAGAACATCTGTCTTTCACTCCCAGAGAGAAGACAGCATGCGCTCGGCAGAGGCTAGTTGCTAATGAACAGCAGAATGGTTAGCTTGGAGAGACCAGGACTCTAATTCTGGCTCCTCCATTAACCTGCTGTGTGACCTTGGGCTCACCGCCTACTCTCTCTGGGCATCATTTATTCGACAAATATTTACTGCAGTCTTACCATGTTCCTAGCACTTTGAAAGTTACGAGGGAGGGAGAGGTAATTGAACACATTCCCAATCCTTGTCCTCTGGGGATTTACAATCTAGTGGAGAGAGAGACAATACATCAGCAAATGACCAAAAAATCAAAGTCTAAATATAAATTGTGATAAGATCTACAAAGGAACTGAATAATGTAGAGTAACAGAATAATGGAGGTAAGAATGGAAAAAAATCTTAGATGCTGAAGAGATGATATTTAAGTCTTAAGGTATTAAGGATACAAAAAAAAGCCAATGATGGAATGTTCCAAGCAGATGGGTAATGGCAGGTGCAATGGTCCTGAGGCATAATTTTTTTTAAAGATTTTATTTATTGGGGCGCCTGGGTGGCTCAGTTGGTTGAGCGGCTGCCATTGGCTCAGGTCATGATCCTTGAGTTCTGGGATCGGTTCCCACATCGGGCTCTCAGCTCCATGGGGAGTCTGCTTCTTCCTCTGACCTTCTCTCCTCTCATGTTCTCTCTCACTTTCTCCCTCAAATAAATAAAATCTTAAAAAAAAAGATTTTATTTATTTATTTGACAGAGAGAGAGAGATCAAGCGTAGGCAGAGAGGCAGACAGAGCGAGAGGGGGAAACAGGCTCCCTGCTGAACAGAGAGCCCGACGTAGGGCTCGATCCCAGGACCCCGAGATTATCACCTGAGCTGAAGGCAGAGGCTTCACCCACTGAGCCACCCAGGCTGAGGCATACATAATTAAGAAAGAGAGGAGGGGCGCCTGGGAGAGTTAGTTGGTTGAGCATCTGGCTCTTGCTTTTGGCTCAGGTCATGATGTCAGGGTTATGAGATCAAGCCCTGAGTCAGGCTACACACTGGGCGTGGAGTCTGCTTAGGATTCTTTCTCTCCCTTTGCCCCTCCCCCCTGCTCTCTTGCTCTCTGAAAGAAAAAAAAAAAAGAGGGGACTGATGAGGAGGAATCTCCTCATGAGTGAAATGAGTGTGGTGATTGCACTAGCTACCTCTCAGGACCTTAACAAATGGCAGGTGGTGGGTCAGATTTTTCCCAGAACTACGCACATAACAGTTGCTCAACCAATATCAGTTGAATAAATGAATGAATGATCTCGTGCTTCCTTTGCAAGAATGAAAATATTTCAATTGGCAATTATTGGCCAATTAGGACCACTCATGACATTCATCAATCATTTTCAAAGCTTGTATTTGGCCTTCAGGATTTGCAAGGATAAGAACAGATGCTTGAATTCAAATTTGTCTATACATTCTCCTAAAAACTTTCCAGAACAAAAAAGAAAAGCGATAAAATTACTCTTCGCCCATGTCTATGACATAACCACAGGTCAGAAAATACTGGAAGCTTCAGTTTATTTGTAAGTGGGAAAATAAACATCTGCGCCCAGGAGAGTTGAATCTGAGTCCACAGCAGAGTGTAATTCCAGATAGATCCGCATGGAATAGAGACCAGGGCAGCAAGGTCCTAGAGTGATAAAACCTAGATGACACCAACCAGATCTCACTCCCAGAAAGAGAGGTATTTCTCCATCCTGAGTAAGGAAGCACCGCTAAGAATGGGTCTGAGTCCCGGCACATCAAATATTAACTATGGAAAGTTAAAAGGAGAGATCCATGAAGTGTGGCATCCAGAAGTGGCAGCCTTAAGTGACCACTTCCAGGAAAAGGAAAGATTCTTGGAAGTGAGAGTATAACTTGGCTTCATGGTAGTGAGAAAAAAAGAAAAAAATAATCCAAAATACTCAAACAGGACACTATAGAAGAATCAGTCTAAGTGAGATAAACAAGACGCGATTTAGTAAAGATTTATTAAAGAATCTGCCTTTATCTGTAGCAATAAAGGAAGGGAAACTTCAAACCCAGAATCCAACAAGCCACTCAAACTCCTCCATCCTCTCTTTATGCTTACCTGGTAGGAAGGTCCAACCTAAAGAAATAACAATAAACATTTTTAAAAACCCACAGAATCCACACTAAGTTTAAAAAGAAATTAGAACATGAGAATCAGAAATTTTTAGCCAATAAACACACACACACAAACACAAATACATGACCCAGAGGAAAACTGTAACATGATACTCCAGCAGAGCTTAAATATAATTCAACAAGAAATTTTAGATAGTAAAGATCAACATTTTTAAAATAAGTTGAAACTAGGAAATGGAATGGTATAAATAACAGAAGACAGAAAATGGAAGCTGGCTAAACTCAGGAAATGAATGGAAAGTAAAGTTAAAATCACATGAGAAATGAGGTATCCAAGAAAAAACAGATGCAATCAAGTGGATGGAAATGAAGAGAGTCAAGAAAATAAAACCAAAGGAAAGAGTTTTAAGGATCAGAGAGAAAGTGATAGATATAGAACATAAGCAAAGACCAATATGTGTATAACTGGGTTTTTGAACTAGAAAAAGAAAACAAAGAACAGAACTCTCCATTAAAACTCTAATTCAAGAAAATTTCCTGAAATAAAATATAACATAAATTTATATATCAAAGCCTCCCTATTTGCCTGGGGAAACTGACTCGGAATAGTGGACACCAAGTCCCATCTTAATGAAAATATTAGATGTTCAAGTAAAAGAAAATATCTTCTGAGCCTTCAGACATAGAAAGCAGGAAAAAAATAATCTTGGCATTGTATTTCTCAATAAGAACATATAAAACTAGTCATCAAAAGAGTAACACATTCAAGAAACTCAAGTATACAAAATCATGGAAGGAAGGAATTTTATATCCAGTCATCTGTTCTTCACTAGAAAGACGAAAAAAAATAGTTCTACATATACAAAAATTCAAACAATCTTTTTTTTTTAAAGATTTGATTTATTTATTTGACAGAGAGAGATCACAAGTAGGCAGAGAGGCAGGCAGAGAGAGAGGGGGAAGCAGGCTCCCTGCTGAGCAGAGAGCCTGATCAGGGGTCAATCCCAGGACCCTGAGATCATGACCTGAGCCGAAGGCAGAGGCTTTAACACACTGAGCCACCCAGGCCCCCCAAATTCACACAATCTTGTATTCATGAGTCTTTCCTGGGGAATCTACCAGAGGAAGAGCTTCCTCCAACCCAGAGATGATTAGAGGAACACTGGTCAAAAGACTAATTTTGGTCACTGGATTATTCAACCACAGATCTGTGATTAAAAGTTAGATATCCACAAATGTGGAAGAACAATATGCAAACATCATCTGTTCTGAGAATGATGAAATTATATAACTAAAAAGGGGAAAGGAGAGAGGAAAAGCAAAGTGGAGTTAGTTCATTATTGCTGCATAGCGAATGAATACCATTTAAAGTTAACACCCAAATAGTAGAAAGCACAAGGAAATAGTGTGGGAGTAAGGGCACTAAATGAAGGCATTAGTGTAGAAAAAACCACTAAAACAAAACCACAATCCTTTCTAAACACCAAAATACACACACAAAAACACGAAACAAAACAGAAAAGTTTAAGAAAATAGAGTCCATAACAAAAGATACATAGTAAATATAACATAAAATAAGACAGAACTGAGTCTAAACTGAAATCCTATCAGTAAATGTAGATAGGCTTAACTCATTGTATTAGTCAGGTTTCCCCAGAGAAACCTACTTAATAGCATATATGTTGATATACAGAAAAAGATTTATTACAAGGGATAGGCTCATGTGATCTTGGAGGCTGAGTAGTCCTGTGACGATTTGTCATCCGCAGGGTGGGGGCCCAGGAAAGTTGCTGGTGTAGTACCAGTCTGAACCCCACATCCTGAGAACCAAGGGAGCCCATGTTGTAAGACCCAGTCTAGGTCCACAGGCCCAATAATTGGAGCTTTGATGTCTGAAGGCAGGAGAGGATGGATGTCTCAGTTCAGGCAGAGAGAGAATTTGCCCTTTGTCCACCTTTTTGTTCTCTTTAGGCCCTTAACAGATCAGATGCTGCCTCCCTGCATTGGGGAGTGCATCTCCTGTACTCAGTCTACTGACTCAAATACTAATCTCTTCTGGAATCACCCTTACAGGCACATGTAGAAATAATGTTTCACCAGTTCACTGGGCATCCTTTAGCTCAGTCGACAAGTAAAATTAATGATTGATTACAAGTATTTCTATCTTCACCTGTTCACGTTGTTATAACCTGAATATCAGAGACTAGGTGCCGTTTAAACAACAGAATTTTATTTCTCATAGTTCTAGAGGCTGGGAAGTCGAAGATCAATGCACGAGCAGATTCAATGTCTGGTAAGGATTTCCTGGTTCATAGATGGCCATCTTCTCATTATACCCTCATATGGCAGAAAAGGCAAGGGAACTCTTAGGGGTCTCCTTTATAAAGACACTGATCCCATTCACAAGAGCTCCACCCAAATCACTGTCCAAAGGGCCCCCCCCAATACCATCACAACCAGGATTAAGTTTCAGCACGTGGATTTTGAGGGGACACAAGTGCAGTCTATAGCACTTACCTTCCAGAAGAAAGAGATGTTCAGATTGGCTTACAAACAAACAGACTTGAAAGTAAGTGATTCAGGAAAGCTAAACATAAAGGATTGGGCCAAAATGTGCCAGGCAAAAATAAAATAGGTATGTTGATCCTAAACAAGCTAAATAAAATTCAGGCCAAAGAAATCAAGGGAGACGAAGCAGAACACTTGATAATGTTACAGGCTGCAATTCAAAATGAAGATGTAACTGTTGTGAAGATCACCGCACCAAATGACGCACACCAATCTCCATAGAGCAGGCACTTAGGAGATGCAGAGTGAAATGTATAGAAATCACTAACAAAGAGAGATTTTAGCATATCACTCTCACTCCAAGAAAGATGAAGTGGACAAAAGATGAAGATGGATAGAACTCCTAAGCAACATTAATCAATAAAGTAGATCTGATGTATATCTATCAAAATGTATACCCTGATTAATAACAGAGAATATGCCTTCTTCTCAAGTTTACATGAAACATTCACAAAAATGAACAATATATTAGGTCACAACGGAGACCTTAATAAGTTTCATAAAAAATAAAAGCACACAGGCTAAACAGATAGACAACTAAGTCATGAGAAATATGCATAAAGAACAAATATACAAAATAAGGTTGCAATATGAAGGAAAAAATAGCTATGAAACAGAAGAAATTCTTAAGGGCTCTTTGTAAGATTATATGCGAAGACATTTGAAAGCCTGGATGAATAAGACAGTTTTCCAGGAAAAATGCCATTTACCAAAATTGACACAAATGAGGGTAGCTTATATAAATCAATTTTCACAATAGAGAGAGAAAGTTACACAAGAGCCAACTCCATAAAATTTCTAGGCCTGGATGTTGTCTACCATTGCTTTGAAAATCACATAATCTCAATTCCATTTAAACTGTTCCAAATAGAAGAAAAAAGAATGCAAATTTCTGAATTTTTTGCATAAAGTGAAAATAATATTGATACATAAACCTGACAAAAATTGTGCAAAAAAGAAATCTGTAGACCAACCTCAACCTTATCAATGACCATACAAAAATCCCACATAGTATTTTATTAACAGATTCAACAGCACATTTAAAACAATATATATGGGGACTCCTGGGTGGCTCAGTTGGTTGAGCAGCTGCCTTCGGCTCAGGTCATGATCCCAGCGTTCTGGGATCGAGTCCCGCATCAGGCTCCTTGCTCGGCAGGGAGCCTGCTCCTCTCTCTCTGCCTCTGCCAGCCTCTCTGCCTGCTTGTGTTCTCTCTCTGTTAAATAAATAAATAAAATCTTTTAAAAAAAAACAATACATATGACCACATTTTATTATAACAATTCAAGGATGGTTCAATATTAGGAAATAAATTCAATTCTAAACATTAATAATTCTAATAATAAAAATAATGTAATCATCCCCATAGACGTTCTTCTCAGATAAGACAACTTACTCCATCCAAAGGTAATAAAAACAGTCAATCAAAGTAAAAGTACTAGCATTTTTCTTTTTTCTGGAAAAAGACAACTTGATTTTAAAGTTCATATAGAAACAACCAAAAGCATCCAGAAAAACACCAAAACCTTAGAGCAATGGCAAGGGGAATTAGTTTTCTTAGATGTGAAAACATGTAGGAAAGCCTCTGAAATTAAAATAACATGGTATTGACAGATAATTTGACAGATACATTGATGAAATGGGATTAAAAGACCAGAAACAGACCCACTACAAATGGAAAGCTGATGCTATTAAAGAAGAAATCTCATCCTCAGAGAAATAGGGAGTAAATGATATAAGACAACTGGACAGTCACTTGGAAACATATAAAATTGGATTCTCACGTCATACCTAGATGAATTCATGGGTGGATGGAGAAGTAGATAGAAGGATAAATATGTGATTAAGCACACATAGTAATATGGGAGTGGTAGAATCTAGGTGCTATGTAATGGGTGTTCACTGGAAGAATCTTTCAAATTTTTCAGATGCTTAAAATTTTCATAATATATGTTAGGAGAAAATGAGGGAGGTTTTTTTTTTTTTTTTTTTTTTTTAAAGGCACAGGAGTTGGCTTGAAGGGGCTCCCATTTGCCAAATTAGGACAATCCAAGCATCAAAACCAATAATAATAAAAAAAAAGGATTATAACAGAATGCATGAATTTACAAATCCATGAATGCTTAGTGAATATGGAGAGTGAGAAACTCAGATGCCAACACTAAATGTGACAATTACTCCAACTCCTAACTTTGAAACTAGATCTATCGTCTATGCCAACTAGTTCATTGAAAATAAAAGGGGTAGATGAAAAAGTTAAGTTATGCTGGAAGAAAACAATAAGAAAACTTCAAAATGTAGCCCATTCTATAAGACAGAGGCTATGGATTTCCAAAAGTCAGTAAAGGCCTGTGCGTGAGAGACATTTTAGATTAAAAGAGACAGAAGAGCTATAAAAATCAAATGCAGTATATGAATTTTGATTGGTTCTTGGTTAAGGGGAAACTATAAAAGATATTCTGGGGCAACTGGGGAATTTTAATGAGGACTGGATATTGGATTACAATATAAAATTAGTGTTAATGTTCTTGGGTGCAAAATGGTATTTGGTTATAGATTTCTTATTTTTAGGTATATGAGGGATAAAGAATTGTTGTGTCTTCTACCTCCTTCAAGTGCTGTAGCCAAAAAAAAAAAAAAAAGATGTTTATATAGATCTAGATAGATAAGTAAGTAATGGATGGATGAGTGCTTAGATAGATCTAAGTCAATAGACGAAATATATATGGCCAGATGTTAACAACTATTGAATCTAAGTCATCAATATGCAGGTGTTTCAAACACACCTGTGCAGTTAGATACATAAATATTAACTAAAATTTAGATTTCATGGTTACTGAAGTCCTACTATGCACCAGGCCCACTGCTTGGCACTTCTTGTATAAATACATTTGTACTTATTCCTCAATTAATGCCCTATTAGGTAGGCATTTCTCTAATTTTTTAAATGATTTTATTTATTTATTCAACAGAGAGAGATAGCAAGAGAGGGAACACAAGCAGGGGGAACTGGAGAGGGAGAAGCAGGCTTCCCGACATGCAGGGAGCCTGATGCTGGGCTGGATCCTAGGACCCTGGGATTATGACCTGAGCTGAAAGCAGATGCTTAACGATAGAGTCACCCAGGTGCCCTGGCATTTCTCTATTTTATGAGTAAATAAACGCAACTACCAATTCTTCATTAGTGTCACCAAGCGTAACTGAAACCCACATCTGTCTGACCTCAAGTCCAACATTTGTTAAGTTGCAGCCTTATCGACAAAGGAACCAGGCAATGTTAGGAAGGCAGAAACTTACAACTCAAGAGAATCATATAGAAAATATTAAATTAAAATATTAAATTAAAATCACTCCAAGACTCGTCCAAGTATTCTTCCAAATAGTCCCAATAGAGGGTATGGAGTGAGTAGAGGCAAGAGGCCTGGAAATGGAATATGCTCTAGAATAACAGTTGTTCCTAGCTCTGGAAATGGAATATGCTCTAGAATAACAGTTGTTCCTAGCTTTGTTTCCTAGGAAGGCAGAAGCTGAGCTCTAAAGGGTAGTTGGGCCAAGTCATGGCAGGTCTTGAATGCCATGCCAAGAATCATGGGCTTTCTTTGGTTGGCAATAGGGAGCCATGGAAGGTATGTACACAGGCGAAGGACATGGCCAGATAGTGATGTGTTCACTGCTTTCTTCCTCCCCAGGGGGAGACCATACTAAAACAAACACAAACAAATGAAACCTAAGAAGGAACTGGAACAAATTTCTGATGTTTTATGTATGAACTATGAGCATTGGTCAAGTGAAGGAAAAAAAAAAACCACCTTAACAAGATTAAAAATTGATGTACAAAGAACCACTCAGTGGCTTGTAATAGCCCTTAGTAGAGAGGGAAAAATGAAAAGCTATTTCATAAAAGATTGAAACTCCAGGGTACTCAAGGTTTGAGTGCAGGCAGAAAGCTCTCTTGGCACCATGACTCTTAAATAAATGGAGTGTTTCTAGGATGGGAAGCCTTCATGGGAAGTAGACATTTTCTGTGCTTGTTGGGGCTCTGGCCATTGCCCCGGGGCATCGGGAACCGCCAACCTGGGGAGGACCCTCCTACACTCTCACCACACCACTGGGCCAAAGGCCAAGGTTGGAAAGTCCTTCAGACTTGGAAAAGCTGAAAAATTTCCAGCACCCTCCATCTGGTTCTTTGAATCCACCCTCATCATCCCCATCAAGGGATTACCTGCATTTTCTTCTCAAACAAACAAGCAAACAAAATGTTTATTGTTCATTCATTTCTGATGACAAAACTAACACATGTTCACTGGTAATTTGGAAAATATGAAAAGGTACAAAGAAGAAAATAAAAGTCACTTATCACTTTACCACACAGAGACAACTAGTTTTATACATTTAACAAAATGTAATGCTATTGAATATGCTATTTGGAATGTGTTTTCTTCACCTAATAATATAAAATTGTATTCATGTAAATGAATAATCTTCTATGATACCATTTAAAATCACACTTTTATGGGTGCCCAGGTGGCTCAGTCAGTTGAGTGTCCAACTCTTGATTTCGGCTCAGGTCATGATCTCAGGGGTCATGAGCTAGAGCCCCATATCGGGCTCCGCAATGGGTGTGTAGCTTACTTAAGATTCCCTCTCTCCCTCTTCCTCTGCCCTCTCCCCACACCCATTCACTCATTCTCTCCCTCTCTCTCCAAAAAAAAAAAAAAGAGGGGTGCCTGGGTGGTTCATTTGGTCAAGCATCCAACTCTTAGTTTCAGCTCAGGTCGTGATCTCAGGGTCATGAGATTGAGCCCTGCATCAGGCTCTGCACTGAGCATGGAGTCTGTTTGAGATTCTCTTTCCCTCTCTTTCTGTTCCTCCTGCTCATGCTTCTCTATCTAAAATAAATGAATCTTAAAAAAAAAAAGGACGAAAGAAGAGAAAAAAAGAAAATCACAGTTTTACTAATCCCCTTTTGTTGAACATTTGATTTGTTTCCGAATTTTTTTTAAAAAATTACAGGTTGCCCTTGAACAACATGGAGGTTAGAGGTGCCAACCCACCATGCAGCTGAAAATCCAAGTATAATTTTTAATCCCCCAAGACATAACTACTAATAGCCTACTGTTGATCAGAAGTCTTACTGATAATATTGGCAGCCAATTAATTTTTTTAATGTTCTATGTATTATACATGGCATTCTTATGATAAACTAAGGTAGAAAAAGGGAAATGTTATTAACAAAATCATAAGGAAGAGAAAATACATTCATACTACTGTACTGTATTTACCAAACAAAATCCACTTATAAGTGGACCCACAGTTCAGACCCATGTTGTTCAAGGGCCAACTGTATACACAATGCTACAACAGATCCCTTGAACACAAATCTTTTTGTATACTCTGGTTAATCCATAGAAAAATAACTTTTCAAGATGGAAAAGTCCATGTTTTTCCCTCTCTATGAGTCATGGTGTCTTGTAACTCCCCATCTATTAAATCAACGGCCTTGTGGCTTCATGGGGAAGGCCTAGGTACCACCCAGAGTGTAGATCAAGGATGTCATCGCCCAACTTCAAATCAAACTGGAGTTTTGAGGCAAGATAGTAGCCTTGAAAGACAGGCTTTGTTGAGAAAGATTAAAGTCTTTACATCCTAAATGTTCCTTTACTATCAAGAACTGAGCCCAGAGGTGTTAGATTGTTGAATTTTTTCATCGTCATCTCATAGAAGACGATGGGTATCAATGCAATAAGTTCCCATCAGAGGGAGAGGGGAAGGGGAGGAAAGAAGTGGAGAGAGAAGGAATTATATGGACTACAGGTGAGAGACTCAAGTGTTCTGGCTCCATTTAGCCTACAAGATGAACTGCAGAATCTGGAAATTAAATAGTATTGGGGCTAAAATGCACAGGTTGTAGTACCAGGTAGAGCCATTGGAGTGGGGACTTGGTTAACGGGGGAAAATGGCCGAACTTCCTGGGAGCAGCCATGAACCATTTCCAGAACACTGTCCTTGTAATGAAATGCCTTGTCCTTCCTGTTCGTGAAGTCACTGTCCTTAGCTCTTTTCTTTTTGAGATTTAATTGACACGTAACACTGTGTAAATTTAAGGTGTGTATATATTGATTCGACACATTTGTACTGCAATAAGATTGCCATTGTAGTGTTAGCTAACACCTCTGTGGTGAATCTTGGAATTATCCATTCTTTTAGTCCTCAGCTGTTAAGATGCCCGGTTGGATGTAATTCAGGGTCTGAATCCTCAACACTGGAAATGCATTCTCCACTAGCCAGTGGGGACTTGGGTGCATTCCTTGCCACTGGACATGACCACGGAAAATAGCAGAGAGAAGCAGCTTTCTCTTGAGCAGTGATGAGAAACTCACTGCCCCCCACAGAAACGTAATTCATCTTTGCTTATAACAAGATGTTCTTGCTTAATGTGAATGGGCTTTCCATCATTGCCCTCTCCCTGGGTTCCAGATAAAGCTTCACAAATATGGCTTATCTCATATGTCAGCTCCATTCAATTTGGTGGGGAGAGTCTGAGGCACTGTGTTGAGAAGGATTCTGAGGTTTGGTCTGGCTCTCTAGGAAAATGTCTGTGATCAAATAGTGTGGCTTGTCACAGATTTGAGACAGGTATGGTGGCATTGGGGCCAGTTACCTGCAATCCCTGCTCTATAGAAAGCCACATAAAATAAAAATAATTTGGTGTTAACATACTAGTCATGTAGTTATGAAAGACTGGGCTCACTTGCATCCTGCCTTCTGTTGTCCAGGTTCAACATCCCCGGATTTTCCCTTGTCCCCTCAGTGACATGGTTTTCAGACTCCTAGCTAGCACTGGACCATTTATTTTTGCCGCCCCCCCCCCCCCCCGGTAAAAAGGGGCACACAGAAACAAACATAATCGAGCCATAATACAGAGATTCTTCACACGCTCATTTAGCATTTATGAGTATCCGCCATGTTCCAGATTCTCTCATTGGAAAGAAATGGTGCCCAGACCTGTTTCTGCAGGAGACGACCACCCGCCCTACTTGGGTCATGAGAAGTCTACTAAACATCTGGAATCACCCCTAAGGTCTCTGCATGCCTGCTACTGTGGCGCTCCATCTCCCTCACTGGGGACCTCTATGCTGGGCTTGGAACTCGGGACAGGACATGCCTTCTGTCTCAGTCAACTCCATCTGGCTCAGTTTGACCCATCTCTCCTGGCCATTGAGGTTTCTCTGACTTAGCATTGCTACTCCTCATGTGTGTTCTCAGGCCAGTCCCCGTGGGAATAGAGGGGGCCCGATGGGGCCCCAATTTCCAACAAGATAGGAAAGCAAAGCCAGCCCCACCACCAGGGGGCCCTCGCCGCAGTGAACGATTTGTCATCCCTGGCCAACCGTCTCATGTCTCATGTCTCACGTCTTACGCGCTGGGTTCCTACTGGCAAAGTTGGGAACCCACAAGCAGGGGTGCGTTCCACATTAATCGAGGAGTTTTTGCACATCTGCTGTGTGCCAGGTGCACGTGTGAGTGTGCAAAGATCCTAGCCCTTGAGGAGCGTACATTCCAGTGGGCAGCGGGGTGGGGAGACAGACAAGAAACTGGTGAAGTATATAGTGTGTTAGAAGGCAATAAGGATGCAGGGAAAGAAAATGTAGTTTGGAAAGGGCCCCCAGGTGAATGGATTGCAGCATTCAACATGGCGGTCGGGTGGGCATTACGGAGAAGGTGACACCAGAACGAAGGCTTGAAAGAGGGGAGAAGGTGAATATGCATATGCATATTCTCTCATGCAGATATATGGGTGAAAGGCAGAGGAAAACAGCAAAGTCAATGTAGCTGAAGCGAAGCAAGTGTCACAGAGGAGGCCGGAAGTAGATCAGGAAGGCAATGGGGGCGGATGATGGAGGGTGTGTGGTCCACGTGAGGATCTCTTCTCGGGGTGAGATGGGCAGCCATTCTGGGAGTGCTGGGATCCACCCATACGCGTGTAAGCAGCAAAGGCAGAAGAGGAGACCAGGTCCAGGAGACCGGAAATGGAGCCCAGAGACAGGCTTGAGGGGTCCAAGGTCACAGAGAGAGGAGGGGGCAGAAGCAGGAAGAGGATCAGTTCTCCCAGTGCTGCTGTCCAGGGCTCTTCACTCCATGCCCCTGCTGCAGCAGGCAGCCCCGGCCGACAGTCCAACAGTCCCGGGGTCCGGGCATCCTCAAGCCAGTCCCCAAAGCCCCAGTGAGGCTCTCGTGAAGACATGGCAAGAGCGGCTCTGTGATTACAGCCTTAATTTTGCTCTGATTCAACACAGCTCTCCCCTCCGGCATGATTAGTCAGGTACCATTACCATTTTGTAATGAGATTAATGAGAGAATTCATTCAGAAGTCATTATCTTACCTAATAATGACCTTACTGATTACTGTATCTCCTTCAACTAGGTTACTGATTTTGATGAAAATATAATAAATATAGCTTGCAGCACCTGGAAATTTGTTCTCTGCCTGGAATAGTTCTGAGGTGAAGACTTATTTTTAAGAATTTCTTGAAAGTGATTAAATATTTTGGTTCTCCTGAGGCGGTATTTCTGTGTTTTCACAGATGACATTTTTGAAATGTATGAAATATTTGATGATAAAATATTTAATAAGCCTGGCGTTCATATTTTTCAGACATCTGTTTCTACTTTGAGACTGTCTGAATGTGATTTTACATGAAATTTCTATTTGCATGTTGTGTTGGTTTAAGAAAAGGGCTGTGCAATGCATGACATATGCGTCTCATAAAATAATGAATGCCCGCGCCTCGCGGTCCAGAAGATATTGTGTAAGCAGCATTGTGGTCTGCATATTAAAATGCATCTAAGTAAATCATTAAATAAAAACAGAACTCTTTCCAGGGGGGGTAATAATGCAGCTCAACTCTGATTAATTGAGAACCTACTAGGTACAAAGGTATTCTAGAAAATAAGGGATTAATTTGACCTAAGTTTTGTCCTCAAGATTCAGGTTGAGGGGTGCCTGGGTGGCTCAGTGGGTAAAAGCCTCAGCCTTCGGCTCAGCTCAGGTCGTGATCTCAGAGTCCTGGGATCGAGCCCCGCATTGGGCTCTCTGCTCAGCAGGGAGCCTGCTTCCCCGTCTCTTTCTGCCTGCCTCTCTGCCTACTTGTGATCTCTCTCTCTGTGTCAAATAAATCAATAAAATCTTAAAAAAAAAAAAAAAAAGATTCAGCTTGAGTAAAGGTTTCTTGAGCTCCTACACAGAGCCTGCTGTGTTTAGATTCGTCATTTCATTTATGAGATAAAGGGGTATAAGGACATAAGTTTCTGGACTCAAATATAAAGGTTTTGAAGGCTGCTTAATTTCTTGGTCCTTGTGTCACCTTGGGCAAGTCACTTAACTTCCCAGGGCCTCAGTTTTAAGATCTGTAAAATGGGGATAGTAACAAACTCTTTGGTTTATTGTAAGGATGAATGAGGGAAGGAGAAAACAGATCCTAAGGGGTGAAAAGACTTTCTCAAAATCACAAGTTTAGCTGGTAGTGAAGCTGGGAGTTCCAGCCCCTCGGACTTCGAGCTTCGAGGCCATTCTATTGCAACATCCTGTCTCTTATCCCTGAAGTTCAACCTTGCTGCGAAAACAAAACAAAGTTCAATTTGGGACCTGGTGAGAGCTCTTATGTGATTTTCATAAATCTAAATAGTTATTGTATGATACCCTCTCCACTCCCTGTTCATCTTAGTCCACGTGTCACCGGTAAAGATGGATGCATAATTTGGAAGCTTGATTGATGTGGGTTTTGCCTTATGACTTTCCTCGAAGTTAATGGGAGCCATGCGGTCCCAGATCCATGAATCACCCCAGCTGGAAATGCTCCATTAGAAGGAAAAAGAACAAAAGATCAGAATGCTGGGGAAACAGCCCCGCTCGGGGCTGAAAAAAACTCGGGGTAATAAAACTTGGCAAATTTGGAAGGATGATAGGGATGCAGTGAGCACTGGAGCTGGAGTCAGATCTGGTCCCGACTGTCACACCATTCTTGCTGTGGAATCCTGAGTGCAAGTCCCTTCTCCTCCTTGAGCCTCGAGTTCTTCAGCTTCCCCACGGGACTGAGGAATTGTAACATCACCCACTGTGATTGAGGGCCTCCTATGTGTCTGGCTTATTCTGAGTGCCTCACATACATTATCTCATTCGAACTCCACAAGGACCTTCTGAAGCATCATTAGCCACATTTTGCAGACGATGAATCAGAAGCACAGAGAGTTTAAGTAACTTGCCCAAGGCCGCCCAGCTCAAAAGTAGCAGGGGCAGGATTTGAATACAGGTGGGCAGACTCTGGAGCCCGACCCCATACCCTCTCCCTATACCGTCTTGCAGGTATTAAAGTGCTTGGTGCACCTGTGAGACCTGCCGTTACCATTAGCCACCATCCACGGTCTCCTGATTGAGGTTCTTAATGAAAAGGGGAGCTCAGAGAAAATGAAAAGAACTGACTTCGTGTAATGGTGAAAGACAAGTCACGGAACAAGTGTGGCAAACACAAGCATCAACACGTGGCTTCCTGGTTGTCCAGCTAGGGAAAGAGAAGCGGACAAGATGGAGCAAAGTCTAGGAGAACGGCCCCACAGGAAAAATTTATGAAAACAAGAAAGAGTCCAAGCTTCCGTAGATACAGATCCGCCGCCACCCTTGAGTTTCCCTGCCCACACTCCCCTATGCAAAACCGAATGGGAAAACTTCTGGACGGCACGAGCAGGTGAAGTCTTGCTATTCCAAACCTGCTACGTCAACCAGTAGTGACGTGACTCACGGCTGGTTGGAAATGCAGGCTCTGGGCCCCCAGTCCCAAGGCTACTGCATCAGAATCTGCATTTTCACAAGACACCCAGGTGATTCCTTCGCACACCACGGCTGGGGAGGCCGTGCTCTAAAGCCCCACGAAGGCAGTTCAGGGGATCGTGCTGTCCGTCAGAGTTGGAAATTGTGACCCAGGAAGCAGGGTTCTGTTTGAGAGATGCCTAGTTTATGTTTTCTCAAAGGCAAGGGACACAGAGCCATGGAAATTAAGCCACAAAGAGTAGACACGCACGTGGGGCTGAGGCTTGGGTAAGTTCTAGCGTTTTTATCAGGGTAATAAGTCTGAGTGCAGTCGTCCAGTAGGAATCAGAATGAGTGGGGTCTCATCCAAACCCTGACGCCGCTGCCCTGTGAAACTTCGGGAAAAGCCAGATTATGGAGTGGACAGCTGGACAAGTGGGCAGGGCCCAAATCCACGAGGGAGGCTAACAGATCACTAGAATGAAGGGGTGAATGGGTGAGATAGCACAGGGTTTCACTTCCACCAAAGTCCACAGCGCCCTCCAGTGGAAAATAAAGTGTTTTTCCCAAGTGCAGGCGTCTTCAGGGGACAGGTCACGGTGGCCGCAATTCTGTAAAGCTCTGGTCTACGGAGCTGGGCTGTTTACTGGGAACAAGTGGCTTATTCCATTCTCTACATAGAAAACCCTTTAAGATACCCACCAGAGAGCTGTACAGTTCAGCAAATTACAGAAGGAGACGGAGGCGTGTAAGAACCTCAGGGTGGGGGCGCCTGGGTGGCTCAGTGGGTTAGAGCCTCTGCCTTCGGCTCGGGTCGTGGTCTCAGGGTCCTGGGATCGAGCCCCGCATTGGGATCTCTGCTCAGCGGAGAGCCTGCTTCCCCTTCTCTCTCTGCCTGCCTCTCTGCCTGCTTGTGATCTCTCTCTCTGTCAAATAAGTAAATAAAATCTTAAAAAAAAAAAAAAAAAAAAGAACCTCAGGGTGGTGGGAATGTTTGCCAGGTGTTTCTTACTTAGAACGTTGATTCTACTTCTGCCAAAGGAGGCAAACTAGTAAGGGAATTTCTTTTTCTGCACAATTTCTGCACAGTGTCTCCTTGCCCTCTTGAAACAGATGCTAGACAACTATTTAAGGACATTCATTTGAAAGGTTACCAACTAAACCACCAGCCTGAATGAGTCATGGACCCTTAATCCTTCTGTGCCCCATCCTGTCCTTCCCTCCTTATGGGGATTAGGGGGCTCAAGGGAAAACATGGATTTCAAGTAGGCAGAAAGGCTCACACCTTCAAATCCAACACAGGACCATCCCTGTGGAAAGAGTCGAGGATGTCGCCAGGTAGCCTCACTAGCTGCTGTTTCCTCAGTGAAATGTCCTGGTAAAGAAACTCGGCTGAACACGAGGCGGGGACAAAGCAACAACAAACGTGAGCCAAAACACCCAGGCCCTTCCACCAAAACGCTGTGAGGCTCTCAATAAATACTTGGTGAGCGGCGCGGGGAAGGGGGAGATGTTTCACTTAATGTCTCCCTCAGAGTGCTTACAAGCTACCGGAGCTAGTGACAAAAAGCCAGAGTTTGGAACTAGACAGACTTGGTTGCTAAATCCTCTGCTGCCTAAGGTCTAGGGGAGCCCCACCAGTCGTGGGGCTGCCCACAGTGCCGGCTTCCTGGTCTGTAACCTAGCGAACAGTGTGTCTCGTTAGGGATTGCTTTGGGGAAAACCTCATCCCTCTTCCCTCGCATTCCCACGGGGATGGAACACCAGCGGAGCAATGCTCTGGCCTCTCGCCCCACACCTTCCCCCTGCGCCCCCAGAGGAAGGACAGGCTCCTGGATGTGGGGCAAGAGCCTTGGGACCACGCTCCTCAGCGGCTGGAGCAAAGTCATTAAAAGGCTATGAGACGGGGGCGTGTTTTCTTGCGTGGTCCCCCTGCTCCCCACTAGTGCGAGGCCCGAATGTTGAGTACGTGGGCGACTCCAATCTTACCCCCTGGTGCACCATCCCAGATTCACAAGGGAAAAGCAGGGTGTGGTAAGCCCTTTCACCACAGATAGGAGCCATGCTCTCTGGTTAGCAATAAAAAACTCAAGATATCTCCATTCAGTGGTCTCCTGGATCTGATTTCCTTTTGGTTCTCATTTTGGAAGGGAAAGAGAGAAGTGTTTTTATTGAACCCCTAAAAACCCACTAAGGGCATCATGGGAAGAAAACGAGATACCTATATAAAGTATCTGCTTCTAATAGGCATCGATAAAAGATTACCGTAGTCATTCTGGCCCAGTTAGTAGCTCACAGAGGAGGTTTTTTATTTACACCTGAGGAAGACTAACGTCACCATATAGGATTCCATGAGGAGATCAAGCACATAAATTGAGGCTCGAGAGATGAGAGATGTCAGGGCATTTAGACAGAAGACCTATAGGAGTAAAGCTATGGATGTTTCGTTTCCCCGACATGCTTTGCCATCTGTCCGTCTTTGATGTCACCTTCTCCCTTATTGGACTTCTTTATGGTCAAGTCCATCTTCGTCCATCCCAGCTGGTCTTTCTACTCTCGCGGCCATCATCCGCAGCCAGTCACTCTCCCATATTCCCTCTCTTCCCACAGTGATAGAGGCTTCCCTGCCTCCCTTGCAGCCGGCTGAGACCACGTGAATCAGTTCTGGCTAATCGGATGCCGGCAAAAGTGACGTATGCCACTTCCCGGTCATGCCCTTGAAACGGGAATTCCTGCCTTTCCTGCTCACCGCCATGTTGGAGGGCTCGTCCTGGCTCTTCCTCCTGTTTCCCCCTCCCCCCACAGAACAGTGACAGCGAGCCATCTTGGACAGTGAGGACAAAGGATGTGTCTTCAAGATGTAGAAAAATCTAGAAGGAATCTGCTCTACAGACAACCTTGTAAATTAGAGCCTCCCTGCTAACAAGGTCTTTGCCAACTGCTAACTACTATTTGATGTAAGCTACTGTTATTCGGTCTGCCCGTATACTGCTAAAATGGTCCCACCCATTATTAGCTGCCTCTCACTGGTATATGAGCAAAGGCCTCTGGGAGGAGAAAAGAGCAGGGATGTGTCTCCGGGTAGAGGGCACAGCGCAGATACAGGCATAGAAGCTGGAAGAATTCTCAGACCTGCAAGTAGCTGGGTGTGTCTGGGGTCAAGGTCAGGGTAGAAGAAGCACAGATAAGGATATGGCAAAAGGCTAGCGGAGTCCAGAGCAAGTAGGGCCTTTTGTGGACTTGACGGATTTGGATGGTACGATGCTGAAATCGTGGAATTGTACAGACAAGTGAATGCACTTGTTAAGTGAATTATAAAGACACTGCTTGTCCCAATACGCAGGGAGTTGGAAGAGTCAGACTGGAGCCTCCATCGGGGGTCTCCTTCTCCCCAGGAGACACATCCCACCGTCTTCTCTAAGATCCACCCCTTCGCAAGACAGAAACTACAGGCCAAAGAGGAGCTTTGATTTCAGCTGCTTGTTAAGAAGAGGTTTCACTGGAACTATGTCCACCCTCCTCTACATCTCAACACTAAAATAAATGAATCTCTGGACCCTTCAGAGCTATATCCCTTGCTGATTGATTACTATTATTTTTATTTCTAGATCACTGGGTTGATCCATAAAGAGCCAATGGGAAATTTTCAAACAAAGCCATCCATTGTTCCCTCATTGTTGGGCCTTCCACAACTTGAAGAACTTCGTTCGACCTTCAACTGTCACCGGGGGCACCTGATCCTCAGGCGTTCCTTCATTTCTGGAATCCCCTCAGTGCCTAGGAGAAGTTGCACCCCACGGAAATTCCATAAAACTTAGTCAAACTGGATCAGGCTAATCTATGCATTTAGCTTCTAGTTAGTGAAGTTTTATTCAACTGGGCATTACAGTTTTTCATCCAGGTTCATATATATGCCTCCAAATATTATAATTGGATGGAATCATGGTTTTTCTGGGAAATACTTCTATCCTCCACAGAGCCACTTCTTCACCCTCATAAAACATGCTTGACAGAAGAAAAGGAAAAGTTCCTTGTTATGGTGATTGGTGCCTTACTTCTGTGTTTTCCTAGAAACCAAAATCAAGATAGATGCTTGGTGTATTTATAGGGTTTTGAAAGCAGCAACGGTAGTTTTGTCAGAGAAGTGAGACTTGGGAGTACCGTCCCCAGTGTGCGGGCATGGCTTAGATATACATTGTCCTTTTTAATCATTCTAGGCTAATTTCCTCATCTATCAGGGCAGAGTGTCAATAGATACTGTCTCTGTTGAAAAATAGTTCAAAATGTTAAATGATGGCAGACCTTTCACAATGTCGAGTCGAGACGACATTGTTCATTACGCCTCGCCTACCCCCGACACCCCTCAGCCCCCTTGCTCCAAACCCACGCCAACAATAAATAGAGAGAAAACTAGAAGGACATAGTCCAGCTCAAACACAAGAAGTGTCTCCCTAGATGAGAAATGAAAAGCGGGAGAGGGGTCTGTGCTATTGATCTTCCAGGGCTCTGGGTTGGGAAGTGAGCAGAGGGAGAGGGAATTTGGCTCCTAGGACGGGGCAGGTGTAACAAACAGCCTCCAACAGGGGAGGGGGCATTGGAGCCACATTAAGGGTTTGACTGGGTACCTGGCTCTTGAAAGGAAGCTGCAAGTCTTTGGACAGCTTCCAGGGGTTACAGCTCGCGTGAAAGTACAAGCTTGGTGGGCGCTTGGGTGGCTCAGTGGGTTAAAGCCTCTGCCCTCAGCTTGGGTCATGATCTCAGGGTCCTGGGATCGGGCTCTATGCTCAGCAGGGAGCCTGCTTCCCCCTCTCCCTCTCTCTCTGCCTGCCTCTCTGCCTACTTGTGATCTCTCTCCTCTCTGTCAAATAAATAAAAATTTTTTAAAAAAAGAAGCTTTAAGTAAGGACTTCCAAAAATTCTTTCATAAAAACGAGAAAACTGAAAAAAAAAATTCAGAATCAACTTTTTCAGGGGCGCCTGGGTGGCTCAGTTGGTTGAGCAACTGCCTTCGGCTCAGGTCATGATCCTTGAGTTCCGGGATCGAGTCCCGCATCGGGGTCCCAGCTCCGCGGGGAGTCTGCTTCTTCCTCTAACCTTCTTTCCTCTCATGCTCTCTCTCACTTTCTCTGTCTCTCAAATATATAAATAAAATCTTTAAAAAAAAAAAAAAGGAACCAACTTTTTCAGAACTCTGGAGGTGAATCAAAGGCTTGTGGCAAGCTGAGGAACATTTCTTCAAATAAAACAGCTAAATGGTGGTTAAGGCCAGCAAGGGTCGTGGCATGTGAATTTGCCCTCTTCCTGTCTCATGCTACCCTCCGCCCTGAAAATCAGTAGCCCAGCATCACAGTAAAAGCCAACACCCTGATGGCCCCCGGAGGGGCAGAACACAGCGGAGGTCCCTTCACATTCCAAACTTATCATTATCTGACCTGTTTCATGGTGACCTGAAAGACCCCACCTAAAAGGCTGTCTTGGGGCACCTGGGTGTCTCAGTCTGTTAAACATCTGCCTTTGGCTCGGGTCATGATCCTGGGGTCCTGGGACTGATCCCTGCAGGGCGGGCTCCCTGAGCAGGGAGCCTGCTTCTTCCTCTTCCTTTGCCCCTCCCCCTGCTCCTGCCTGCTCTCTCTCTGTCCAATAAGTAAAATCTTTAAAAAAAAAAAAAAGCATATATGTGTGTGTGTGTGTGTATTTTTTGTCTTTTTTTTTTTTTTTTTTTGACAGAGAAGAGAGAGATCACAAGTAGGCAGAGAGACAGGCAGAGGGAGAAGGAGAAGCAGGCTTCCCACTCAGCAGAGTGTCCGATGCGGGGCTCGATCCCAGGACCCTGGGATCATGACCTGAGCTGAAGGCAGAGGCTTTAACCCACTGAACCACCCAGGCGCCCCTTAAGTCTGTCTTTATATGACCCAACTCATAGCTCACACAGTGCTGAGGATAGCCACCAACCTAGATTTCTCTACCCTGATGAGCCATCATTCCAGAGGGAGGGCACAACACAGATGTTTTCCCCAGATGTACCATTTTCTACCCACTGACCTTTGCATCAAGAAGAGGTGTGAAACTGAAGAGAATGCAGAGAAAATGATGAACATAGGAATTGATAAAACATGGTAGCCAATTTAATTACTGATGGCATAATAATCATAATATGCCATTTCCCGTATTTTGACAGAAGTGAAACTGAAGGACGCCTGGGTGGCTCAGTTGGTTAAGCAACTGCCTTCCACTCAGGTCACAATCCTGGGGTCCTGGGGCTCCCTGCTCAGCGGAGAGCCTGCTTCTCCCTCTCCCTCTGCTGCTCCCCCTGCTTGTGTTCTCTCTCTCTCTCTCTCTCTCTCAAATAAATAAAATCTTAAAAAAAAAAGAATTCCATTCATTCCAAAGGATTTGTGAGCTGAGGAGATGTTGCTCGTGATTTGGTAGAAGAAACACAGCTAGGGCTCACCGCACACTATAGCACAGACGGTCCAGCGAATTCCCTCCATCAGACACCCCCAGCCAAGTCCTCCTATGGCACCACGGTCAACTCGGAAGGACCACTATTTCCCTGGACCCTTCCCTTCCTTCTCAATCATCTCAGCCTCTGACTCTAGCTTGCTGCCCCCATCCCCCTTTCCCTTTCCCGTGCAGGGCAGCCCAACTTCGCTGCAGCCCCTCCTCTTATCACCCATACCCCTCACTCCACTTAGCCGAGTTACTAAGGACGACCCCGCTCCCGGTTCCAGGATGCCTTCTTATTAGAAAGTCGCAAGGACTATGAATACCGATTAACCTCTTTCCTTTCACATAAGAATTGGCTTAAGTGATCCTCAAAGGGAGCCAAGCTATGGAGAGAGCCAACATCCATTGGCTGATAAAGGGACAGAGAAGATGTGGTATAGGAAAGCAAAACGGATACCACTCAGCCATCAAAAAGAATGAAATCTTGCCATTTGCCTTGACATGGATGGAGCTAGAGAGGCTAATGCTGAGTGAAATACATCAGCCAGAGAAAGACAAATGCCACGAGATCTCATTTACATGTGGAATTTAAGAAACAAAACAGATGAACATATGGGAAGGGGGAAGAGAAAAAAGGAGAGAGGGAAATAAGCTATAAGTGACTTAATGATAGAGAACAAACTGAGGGTTGTTGGGCGGAGGTGGGTGGGGGATGGGCTAGATGGGGGATGGGCATTAAGGAAGGGCATTTGTGATGAGCACTGGGTGCTGGCTATAAATGATGTATCACTGAATTCTCCTGAAACCAATGTCGAACCATATGTTAACGACTACAATTTAAATTAAAAGTAAATAAATAAATAATAAAATGGAATAAAAACCTCTTAAAAAAAAGAAATGGCCTAAGTGAACATAAAACTTAAAAGTTCATCTCTGGTGTTTTCAGTGGAACCATATTGCTGAAAGAAAAATCCAAACAAGATTCTTAGATGTCTTCTTTCAGACAAATGGAGAGAGGGGAAACAATAACCTTAAAGAGAATTTTAAGCAAAAAATTCCAACACCCTAGTATAACATTATTGTTACTGTTGTCATTATTACATTGTTGCAATTTCCCTTAAATTTCCTTAGGCTTTTAAATCAATTGCCTATGGTCAGTTCCCTGAAAAGAATTCACCTACAATGTGACCTTGAGTTAAATCCACTGAGCATCTTATTCTTTCTTGCCATCTTTTTAGCATCTTATACTGATTAAATCATCAGGATTCCATAAATGTTACTTTCATCCTTTAGGACATCCATCCATGTCTTGCTTGACCCCATAACTTCGGGGATGGAATTCTCATGAAGGAGCAAGATAAAGGAGGTCTGACAGTTGATTGTACCTAGTGTCTTCAGTACCACTGGAAAGTGTGTTAGAAATATTAAATTTTGGGGCACCTGGGTGGCTCAGTGGGTTAAAGCCTCTGCCTTCGGCTCAGGTCATGATCTCAGGGCCCTGGGATCAAGTTTCCCCCCCTTCATCGGGCTCTCTGTTCAGCGGGGAGCCTGCTTCCCCTTTTCTCTCTGCCTGCCTCTCTGCCTACTTGTGATCTCTGTCAAATAAATAAATAAAATCTTAAAAAAAAAGAAATATTAAATTTTGAAGAAAGGATCTTTAACAAACAGCCTAACAAGCCCTTAAATTAGTCAAAAGTAGATTAAAAAGGAACGAATTCCACACACAAGAATAAAAACAATCCCATAATCAAGAATGGTACAAACGTTTAAAACACCTCTGCAAAATAGGAAATTATCAAAAGGACCCTTAGACAGTGGATAACAAATACTTAACATGTCACAAAATGATAAAATGAAAAAGAGAATGATAATCGAATAGACGCAAAACACCTAAAGGCAGAGGGGTGAATGTTCAGGGAACTGGTTATTAGATATATTGATGATTAGGCAAAATGGTTTTCGGAAATTTGGTCTGTTAACGTTTCAAACTAGTTGCAATCTGAATATTCATTTCATGTTCTATTTCCTCCTCATTTCACATTATAACTAAAGCGTTTTGTTCTCTGTTGCCATTCTTTATAAAATTAATTGCTATTTCGATGATTTTTTTTCTGATTATAAAGGTAATATGTGTTCATTATAGAAAAGTCGAAAAATACATAAAAGCATAGGACAAAACAAAAATCAACTATAATCCCCCATCATAGGGAAAGAATAATTGCTCTGTTTTAACGAACATCATCCTGGTCTTTGTTGTGTTGGGGAGGGTGCTATACACTTGCCGTCACTATTTTTAATGTCAGTATGTGATTCTGTCATGAACTGTTCCGTAATTCTATCAGTTACTTCCAATTGGTGGCTTATTTTTTTCACTTCTGCCTTTTGCCTCTATAGATAACACTGTAACTTTCTGCTTTTGTTGAATTTTTCCCCCTGGGGGAGTGGGGTGGGGTGGGGGGGAGAAATGTTTCTAAGTGTTAGATTATAGGATAGAAGGTTCTTATTATGTAAAATTCCAACACTCCCCCCAAACCCGATTGCTCAAAAGAAAAGATTGAGGCTCAAAGAGGAGAAAGAACTATGAGTAGCCCAGGCCCCAGGTCTCCCACCTTCCCTGGTTTTGAACCCCTTGGCCATTTAGGATGGCAACACATTCCAGATCCGGAGACGCCATTGTTGTTGGAGGCCATTCCGTTTGTTATTCTTCTCCCATTAAATTAAAGAGACTATAAATGTTTTCTAATAACCAAATCCTTCAAAACGAACCGTTTGAAGGCTCTGAAGTCTCACCCTGGGGCAAGACATTTACTAGACTAAAATAAATCTCTGCAAAGCCTTTATAGAAGCCTTAAAACCCGATTCTGCAACAAAATGCTTGTTTTTATTATAAATTGAGTTTTTATTATCAGCACGAATGCAAACCGTGCTGCCGACATGGTAAACATAAAGCATACGAGCTGTCATAAATATTCACACACCTTTGGTGGAAGCAGTTATTACCTGGAACAATGGACCTGGCCAAATTCTGATGGGCACTCCCGGAGAAAGGGAGCATTGGAAATGTGAGGCCACTCCTGCTCCCCGCGCTGCAAAGGGCGGAGGGGGGCAGAGACGGCAGGTGAGCGCCTGGGTAGCTGCTCCGCGGGAAACACCAAAGGCCTGGATGGAAGGGTCCTGTCTGTGTAGGGTGCCCAGGTGCGGTGCAGGATGAGAAGAGGGGCCGCTGGACACCATGGCCCATCCACCCCATTCTGCTTCGTTTCCATTGCAATAAAATTCACCATTTTAAAGTGTATCGTTCAATAGCTTGTAGCACAATCACCATGTTGTTCTGCCATCATCTCTATTTCCAAAACATTTTTGTCACCCAGAGGGAAACCCAGCAGTCACTAAGCAGTCACTCCGTATGCTCCCATCCTCCCCTTACCCTGCCCTTGGCATCCACTAATCTGCTTCCCATCCCTACGGACTTGCCTAAGAGGGGCATTTCCTATCCGTGGACTCATCCACCGTGCGGTCTTCTGTGTCTGCCTTCATTCACTGGGTATCATGGCTTCAACGTTCATCCATGTTGTAGCAGGTGGCAGAACTCGACTCCTCTTTATGGCAGAGTAATATTCCATCGCACGGCTCTACCACATTTTGCTTATCGATTCACCAGTTGGTAGACATTTGGGTTGATTTTACCTTTCGGCTATTGGGCATAGTATTGCAGTGAGTGAACCTATGTTCACTACACGTTTTGCTTCACTCTCTTTTCCAATTCTTTTGGATCTGTTCCCAGGAGGGCACCTGGGGGGGGTCACGGGAAGTTCTGTGTTCAGCTTTTTGAGGAACTGCTCAACTATTTTCCATAGGGGTTGTGCCATCTGATATTTCAACCAGCCACCTATAAGGGTTCCATTTTCTCTACGTGCCCGCCAACGCTTGTCATGTTCCGTTGTTATTAGAATTCCCCCTCAGTCGAGTGTAAAGTCGGCTCTCCTGGTGGTTTTGCATTTCCTTAAAAACTAATGATGCTGATCATTTTTCCAGCGCTTGTTGGCCACTCGTAGACCTTCTAGGGAGAAATGTCTCTTCAAGTCCTTTGCCCATTTTTTAATTGGGTCTCTTTGTTGTTGGGTTTTAAGAGTCTTTGATATACTCTATATACACTTTCCTTATCAGACACATGATTTGTAAGTATTTTCTCCCATTCCACATGTTATTTTCCACCTTCTTGCTAGTGTCCTCTGACACATGACAGCTTTTAATTTTGATGAAGGTCCGACTTACCTATTTTTTTTCTTTTGTTGCTTCTACTTTTGATGTCATAGCTAAGAGTCATCACCAAATCCATAAATCATGGACATTTATACCTATGTCTTCTTCTAAGAGTGAGATAGCTTTAGCTTTTACATTTAGGTCTTTGATCTCTTTTAATTTTTGTATATGGCATGGAAAAGGGTCTAACTTGATTCTTTCACATTTTGTAACTAATTTCCTCAGAACCTCTTGTTGAAGAGACTCTTTTTTCTTTTTTTTTTAAATTTTTTAAAAAGATTTTATTTATTTATTTGACAGAGAGAGAGAGAGCGAGCACGAGAGCAGGAACACAAGAAGGGGGAATGGGAGAGGAAGAAGCCGGCTTCCCACTGAGCAGGGGAGCCCGATGTGGGACTCCCAGGAACCTGGGATCACGACCCCAGATCACGACCTGAGCTGAAGGCAGACGCTTAACAACTTAGCCACCCAGGCGCCCCTCTTTTTTCTTTTTTGCATGCTCTTGGCATCCATGTCAAAATCAACTGACCACAGATGTGTTGGTTTATTCCTGGACTCTGAGTTCTATTCCATTGATTTTTATACACACATCTTTTTGCCAGCAACACAATATTTAGATTCCTGGAGCTTTGAAATAAGCTTTGAAATTGCAAAATAGGAGTTTTCTTTTTCTTTTTTTTTTTTTAAGATTTTATTTATTTATTTGACAGACCGGAGAGAGACTACAAGTAGGCAGAGAGGCAGGCAGAGAGAGAGGGGGAAGCAGGCTCCCCGCTGAGCAGAGAGCCCGACGCGGGGCTCGATCCCAGGACCCTGAGATCATGACCTGAGCTGAAGGCAGAGGCCTTAACCCACTGAGCCACCTAGGCACCCCTAAAATAGGACTTTTCTGACGTTGCTCTTTTTTGCAATTGTATATGAATTTGAGGATCAACTTTTCCATTTTTGCAAAAAAGGCCAGTGAGAATTTGATAGGGATTGCATTGAATCAGTAGATCATTTTTTTTTAAGATTTTTTATTTATTTATTTATTTATTTATTAGGAAAGAGAGAGAAGGTCAGAGTGAGAAGCGGACTCCCCATGGAATCGGGAGCCCGATGCGGGACTCGATCCCGGGACTCTGGGATCATGACCTGAGCCGAAGGCAGTCGCTCAACCAACTGCGCCACCCAGGGGCCCTGAATCAGTAGATCATTTTAAGAAGTGCTGACATCTTAACACTATTCAATCTTCCAATCCATGAACAAGGGATGTCTTTCCATTTATTTGGATCTTTTACATTTTCTCTCACCAATGTTTTATAGTCGCCAGTGTACAAGTTTTGCATCTCTTTGGTTAAATTTACTTCTGAATATTTTATTCCTCTTGATGATATTTTAATTGGAATGGTTTTCTTAATTTTCTTTTTAGGTTATTCACTGCTAGCATACAGAAATAACCGATTTTTGCATGTTAATCTTTTATCTTATAATGTTGCTGAATTCGTTTTTAGCAGTAATAATTTTCTGTTGAGTCTTGAAAATTTTCTCTAAGATCATGTCATCCGTGGACAAAAATAATTGTACTTCTTCCTTTCCAATCTGGATGCCTCTTAATTCATTTAAGAAATTGCCTCGATGGCCCTCGCCATTAACTTTTCAATGTAAGCGGCAAGTGTGGGCATTCTTCTCCTGTTCCTGATCATAGGGGAAAGCCTTTCTGTCCTTCCCCGCTAAGTGTGATGCTTATCCCAAATGCTCTTGTTAATGTTGAGGACGTTCCCTTCTTTTCCCAGTTTGTTGCATGTTTCTATCATGATCACCCTAGTTCTTATTCACTCATTTCACAACACCTACTAGCTGTCGAGGTATCCTGTGTTTTGTGCTGGGAAGTGACAACCGTGGGGCCTTCCTGTTCCCCACTCACACTGACATGGGGAAGAGGAACACATAGACAGACAGTGATACTACAGAACTGAAGGTACCTAAACAATAGAAAAATGGAGCGGCTCCTGGGCGGCTCAGTGGGTTAGAGCCTCTGCCTTCGGCTCAGGTCATGATCTCAGGGTCTTGGGATCGAGCCCCGCAACAGGCTCTCTGCTCAGCGGGGACCCTGCTTCCCCCTCTCTCTACCTGCCTCTCTGCCTACTTGTGATCTCTGTCAAATAAATAAAATCTTAAAAAAAAAAAAAGAAAAATGGAAAGGCATCTACCCCTGTGTGAGTGACAACAGGGGTGTCTCCATTTGGGTCTCTTGAAAGCAGAGCCTGAAGCAAGGACTCGGGAGCAGGGAGTTTATTTGGGTGGCAATCCCAAGACACAGAAGTGAAGGCATAGGAGTATCAGACAATGAAGAAAAGCCACTGAGATTGTGCAAGTGGGGTGGGTACATTTGGGGATAACCAGGGGATCAATTCAAGGGGAACACTCTAAGAAACTGTTCAGAAAATGGCTCAGAATTATCCTTCCAAAGGATGGGAGAGAGGGCCAAACAATCAGAGAGCCCCCGCAGGTCCTCGAGGTGGAAGCCTGGCCCGGCGGTGGGGGCATCGTGCTCAGGAAGTGCCCCCCACCCCAGGTCACAGCTGCAGGTGCAGGGGGTAAGAGGGTAGGGGGTGCAATGAGGTGGCATGAAGTCTAAAGGCATTTCCTATAAGCAGTTAGGGGAGCTCTCCAGCCTGGGATGACGGGCCTTATGGGGATGGCGGCTGAGCCATGGAACCAGATTTGCCAGCTGCTCAGAGGGGCGGCCCCACAGCAGGGGGCCGATGGACTGCTGGGCGGGAGTGAGGCAGAGGAAGTCACGGTATCACCCCAATTTTTGGCCTTGGCAGTAAGCTTTCCAGGGGTTGTCGCTCACGAGGACAGAGACTGCAGAAGGAGAAAACCAACATGATGAAGTCCGCTTGGGACAAGTAGAAGTGGAGGTACCGCGGGAAGCTCCACGGGGGAGGGAGGTCCCCAGAGACAGCTCCGGCCTCATCTTGCCACCCCGCCGCCCCGTAGAGCCGGGCTGGTGTGCCCTCCTTCTCAGCAAGGATGCAAGGAAACCTCTGTGGAAAAGGCCAGACACACTCAGCTGATCAGGGAGCGTGGAGCCCTCTGGCTGGGACCGTTTCCTGTCTGCCAGCCTAAGCATAAGCCTCAGTGAGGGCAGCCACGAAGCCAGCAGGCCCTGCCAAGGCGGCTGGAACAGAGAGGGAGTTGCCTGTGATGTGGGTCAGTGGGTCAGATGCAGAAGCCGGGAGGGAGCCAAGAAGGACCATGAAGCAGGCGTCCCTGCTCTCGGGGCTCAGGAACAAGCTGCGGTGGGGGCAGGAAAGGCAGCGCAGAGCCCCTGCCAGCTTCCCTGGCCTACCGCACACCTTCTGGGCCAGTGGGCTCCCTTTCCCCCAGGATACCCCATGCACTTTGCACTGAAGTCCCACATCCCTGCCTTTGCTTCTGCAGAACTACCACTGAGATCCGTCTCCCCGTTCTCTCTGCCCATCCTCAAGCCTCCTCCGCACTCACAGCCTGAGTCAAGGAGATGTTCAGTCCTTACCAGTTGCTTCCTTTGATTCAGGGCCACCTCCCCTAGGGAGCCCTCCCTGCCTCTTCCTGCCCCACCCAACCTTCTCTCCTGGGGGCACCTGTAGTCCTTCAACTGAGGCAGCCAGTGGTGAATAGAGACAAAAAGCCCAGACTCTGGGTCCAGACTCTGGTTCCAGCACTTAAGAGCAGTGAGAGATTCAGCAAATGATTTACCCTCTCGGCGCCTTGGCTTTCTCACCTGTTAGCGAGTGTTAATGGTAGTTTCTATGCCATGGGGCTGTTGGGGGCTGATGCGGGCAAGGCCTGTGAAGCACAGGGCCTGGCAAGTGGAAGGCTTAGCAGCCACGGTCACTCAGGAAGTCCGCATTTCCTGGACTTTTCTCTGGTGTGCATGTGTGTATGCACGTGTGCATGCACATGTGGCAGAGCTCCTCTCTCCAACAACAGTGGGTTCCTTGAGGAAATGTAAACACTCTATGGCTCCAGTGCAGTTTATAAATAAAATAATCCTGCGTGTTGCCTTTGATGAAGGTCAAGTGACAGCAGAGAGAAGTGGATGGCCGAGAGGGGCTCACTCCCTAACGGGCCTAAGGGAGAGCCGGGAGCTTGCAGACCTCTCCGCCCACCCCCTCGTGGGCCCCACGGACCCAAGTCAGGGGATCTCAGGAGGTTTACCAGCTCGTCCTCTCCCTTTGCTTCCCTTAGTCAAATTAATCAGCAGGCAACAGGAAACTCCGGGAGGGCCGGGAATGGGTCCCACACACCACGCAGCGCCCCCTGCAGGGACCGGAGGGAAGCGGGCGTGCCTTAAGCCCCGCGCAAGCACGGCGCGCCAGGGGTCGTCTGGAACATTTTAGGTACATGCTCTCTAATGCTTACAGGGGTCTCTTGACATGATATTATCCCCTCCATTTGAGAGAGGAGCCATCTGAGCTCGTGAGGTTAAACAACCAGCCTAACATTGTCATGGCACCATTTCCTCATATGTACTTGCCGGGGGAGGGCTGGGTTCCTCCAGCAGTCGTCTTTCCCCCTCCCATTGCCCCAGCCTAACAGTAGCTGGGAAACTCTTAAAAACACGTTTAGAAGGCGCCCCTATGGGGCACCTGGGTGGCTCAGTCCTTAAGCGCCTGCCTTTGGCTCAGGTCATGATGCCAGGGTCCTGGGATCGAGCCTTGCATGGGACTCCTTACTCAGCGGGAAGCCTGCTTCTCCCTCTCCCACTCCCCCTGCTTGTGTTCCCTCTCTCACTGTGTCTCACTCTGTCAAATAAATAAAATCTTAAAAAGAAAGAAAAGAAAAAAGAAGGTGCTTCTGTGGATGCAGTTCTGGGGCCTGCAGAGGAATTCCCGCAGGGTGCCAGTCGGCCCAGCCGGAGAGGACTCACTGCAGATACCTTACCTGTGGAGCCCGCGAGACTGAGCTGCTGCCGCACCGGGCACAGCAGCAGCTGCTCTGTGCACAGAGGTGAGCCCTTCCTCACCTGGGACAGACAGAGGGAAGGCAAAATGTATTGAAATGAGGCTATACGGACTGTCCCCTCTATTGGTTTCCTCTTTCTTAGACGTCTATGTCGCTTAACCCTTCACCCCCCCCCCCCAATCCAACCAGGGAGAGTGTATAAATCCCCCACATGAGAATCGCTGTTGTAGGTAAACTCATGGGACAGAGTGATGAAGACCTTGGACTAACTGAGAGCCTGTCAGGCTTGGATTTGAATCCACCTGCCAGCCCTGTGAGCTTTAACAAATTATCCCACTGGTCTGAGCCTCAGTTTCTTCATCTGTAAAATGGGGATAATAGAGCCCATTTACGAGATTCTGGGAGGGATAAAATGAGATACTGTCCACTGAGGGGAAGTGGCTGGGCATCGCCCAACCTCCTCCTTCCAGTTGGGGGCGCTCATGTCCCGGGGCGCAGGGCCCATTGCCGGCTGATGGTTCTCAGCTCAGACTCCTTCTGGGAATATGTCCCTCTATGGCCAGTGATTGGCCTAGGCAGGGGGATGAAGGCGCAGCATCCTTGCCTTGACTCAGTTGGACCAAGAGTCAGCCCAGCCTCAGAGCTGCCAGTGGGAGGGGCGGAGGCCTTTGTCGCGCTGAGGCTCAGCTTCTCTGTCTGCTTTGCGCTATTTTCCTCGTTCCCCCAAGGCTCTGTTTCTGAGAGCATTCCCCATAAACCACCTGCACACACCACTCCCGCTCACAATCTGCTTCCCAGTGTGATGGTTAATCTTATGTGTCCACTTGGCCACGGCACCCACGTAGTTGGTCAAACACCGGTCTGGGTACATTCATTAGGGTATTTTTTAGATGAGATTAATATTTAAATTGGCAGACTGTGAGTAAAGCAAATGACCTTCCATAATGGGGTGGGCCTCGTAAAATCAGTTGAAGGCTCTAAGAGAAAACAGACTGAGATTCCAGGAAAAGGGTATTCTGCCCTCAGACTGTCTTCAGAATTGAGCTGCAGCATTAGCTCTTCCTTGGGGCTGTAGCCTCTGACCTGACCTGCAGATTTTGGACAGGCCAGCCCCCATAACCTGGTGAGCCAATTCCTTAAAATAAATCTGTCTCTAACTCTGTATTATCGTGCATGTGTGTGTGCATACATACACATCCTACGGGTTCTGTTTCCCTGAAGAACCCTGACTAATGCACCCTGGAACCCACCCTGAGACTTACAAAATGCCTCTGGGTAGCACTCCCCAGATGGTCAGTTATAGTAATTCACTGAAGAGTTGGGGGGGGCTCTCTGTACCTCTGTGGGACTCGGTCTTCTCGTCTATAAATGGGGACCCCATCTTCACCATCTCTATCAGCTCCCACATCCTGTGGAGCCATGCAGCTCCTGGCTAGTCTGAAATGGGACCCTTGAATAAGACCCAAGATCCTTAACTCAGGCTCCCTGCAGTGAGATGAACTTTGGGAGAAGCCTTTATATCTGGAGACTTTAATTCATGTTTTCCCTTTGATTTCCTTTCTGGTACTGTATTTTGACATTCGCCTATGTTAAATAAGAATGGTTTATGACAAATTAAAATTTTTCTCCCAGCAAGTACAGTGTGGCGAGCAGCCGCCTTCCCGCCTGGGTAACATCTGATCACCATCATTGGGTTTGGGTGTCTACAATAGTTTCCTATAAATAGACGTTAAAAAAGACATATCCTGAGTCTTACTCTGCAGTTATGATTATGAACATCTGTTCGTGTTTACAGAGGACCCAGATTAAGTTAGAAAATGTCAGAGCAAAGAATGTACAAGAAAACACCCACACCCTTCAGCTTTTGCTTTCATCCACAAATGTGTGGGGATCCTCGGAGCACAGCACTCCTCCGGGGGTGAGTTCACGATTGTGAAAGCACGAAACCCACGCGCCGAGGGTGCCCGGTGTAGCAGCGGTCCTCAACGCAGAATCTTTCCAGAAGGCGGCTCACTTTGAAAGGCTGGACCTTCCCCAGGTCTCTAATGTGCCCGGATGCACAGACCTCACCCGGGAGCACACTCCAAGGTCTTCAACCTCTCCAAGCAAAAAAGGCCAGGCTCTGGGGGGAGCCAGCACCCCAGAACTGCTCAGCTGGCATGAGGCTTGGAAGAAAATTGTAGCCTCTGTCAAATGATGTCATCTGGTCCAGCAGCTCTGCCGCATGTGAATAATATTTTGAGGCTAATCTTGCCATGCTTGATCAGCTTCCGGCAGAGGATTCCCTTTCTATTTATCGATTTGACTAATTTTTATTTTGTCAAGAGGAGAGGAAAGCGGACTCAGAACAATTTGGCCTGAAAGCTAGTTCGTGCTGCCTGGGTTTTCCTGGAGTGCGGACTGGGAACCAGGTACGTCTTTGCAGGCCCCCGGGAGTTCATGAATCTGTCAAAAATGAGCCCTTCTCATGAAGATGTTTCCATTGTATGACCCTGAAAGCGTGCACCGCCTTTCCTTATCTGTTAATCTCTTTTATCTCAGCCGTTACACCCTTTCTCATTTTGTTTGTGTCCTTTCTTCCTTTGATTAGATTTGCCAGAGTTTGTATGCTTTATCATTCTTTTTAAAGGAGCTAGCTCCCGGGTTTATCAATTCCAATGCCTTTTGGTTGTTCTTGTTCTCTAATTTTTTTAAACTTTTATCTTTATTATTCTCTTATTCTTACTATTTTCCTTTGGGTTGTTTCTGTTCCTTTTCTAGTAAGTAAACTTGGCTGCTTGTCTCTTTTTGATAACACTGTTTAAAGTTGTGAATCCCCCTATAAGTACCCCATAAATATCTGCATTCTGCAGAATCTTCCATTTATTATTTTGATTGGTCTAGATCTGGTTTTACAGACACACGAGATATTTTCGAGGAAGAATCATGATAAGCAACAAAACAATCAAACAAAAAAGGAAAAAAACCTGAAATCACCAGAAATCTCATTTCCCAGAGAGCCATGTTGGTATTTTAGTACACATTTTCTAGGTTTTTAAAAAAAACCTTTACAAAATGGCATCACGCTTAATACCATTTTGCAATATGCTTAATTCATTGAAGTAATAAAATTAGAACATCTTTCTTTGTTGTTTTAATAGATTTACACTATCGATTTTAACAGCAGTCAAGTATTTATTCCGTGGTGCAGATATTCCATAATTTACATCACCAATGGCCTATTATTAGACATTTAGACTGTTTTCACTTACTTCATCATCCTAAAACACACACAGGCTGCACTGTATATTTTTGTTGTGGATATTTACAGACCTCTGTGATTATTTCCTCTGGATTAGGGAGTAGTGAAAGACTTGCTGGCTCGAGGGGCAAATATGGCTTAAACTTTTTGATGCTTCATTGTTTATTTTTCCCTAGAACAGCCGTATGTTTCATTTTTTAAAAAAATATTTTATTTATTTATTTGACAGAGAGAGAGAGAGGGCGAGAGCTGAAACACAAGCAGGGGGAGAGGGAGAAGGAGAAGCAGGCTTCCTGTGGAGCAGGGAGCTTGATGTGGGGCTCGATCCCAGGACCCTGAGATCATGACCCGAAATGGAGGCAGAGGCTCTAACCCACTGAGCCACCCAGGCGCCCCTGCCCCACAGAATTGTAAAAGTTCTACCCAGTTGAATATATCAAACTTTTGCCTTTCACAGTTTTCATCTTCGTACCTGTTTCGAGAGCTCTTACACAGTGAAGATCACATTGTTACACATTTGTTATGATTTACTTGTTTACATTTAAACGTTATAAGCACGTGGGATTTATTTTAGCTTGTGATATGGAAGCCAATTTTATTTTTTCCCTTTCCCCCGGTAGCCAGTTGGTCTCAGTCATGCCCCATCCTTTCCCCTGTGGAAATGCCCTTATTTATTATTTATTTATTTATTTATTTATTTATTTATTTATTTATTTATTTATTTGAGATAGAGACAGTGAGAGAGAGCACGAGAGGGGAGAAGGTCAGAGGAAGAAGCAGACTCCCTGTGGAGCTGGGAGCCCGATGCGGGACTCGATCCCAGGACTCCGGGATCATGACCTGAGCCAAAGGCAGTTGCCCAACCAACTGAGCCACCCAGGCGCCCAGAAATGCCCTTATCATGTAAAAAAAATCTATGCAGATATGCACAAAATCACACCCTTACATCTTTCAGTTTTTGCAACATAGTTCCTTATTCACAGAACCAGCTGCGGTCACTGTAGGGGCAGAAAGGGTTAACCCTGGACCCGTTTTGCCAGCTCTAGAGCCTGCCCCGCTCGCAGACACACAGACCTGGGCAAGTCACTAAAACCCTGAACTTTGGTTTCCTCAAGGGTGGTTGTGAGGATTAAGGAAGGGGCTGAGGACAGAGTTCTGGGGTTGGCACCTGGCACTTTCCAGGATTTGATAATGTGGATGTGACAGCTGTTGGCGCAGACATACCAGCGGAACCCAGAGGTCACCCCAGGACCCTCTCGCCCCTCGGAGGGAGCTTGGCTCCACCCCCCAGAGCGGGTGGGAAGAGGGAGCTGTGCAAACCCAGAGCCCACTCAAGATTCCAGCACATTCGGGAGAGTCCCTGCTGATCCTGACCACTCGCCCCGGTTGTGAAGGTTTGTCCCTGCTTAGAGCTCCAGCCCCCACTCCATTAGATCTCCCCCCACAGCACTGGTGACCACAGACTTTCCTAAGCCCAGAAAGTGGGGGGAACAGAGGAGGCACTGACAAAGATGGGCATACAAAGAGGAGCAAGAGGCCCCACCCCCCCACCCTGCTCGGACTGGTCAGGCTCCCTCCGTGGGTGTCCCTCGCCTTCTTCACTGCCCTCTCTGCATACCCTCCCCTCCCCCACTCCTTTCCCAACCCCCAGATTCAAAACCACAAATGCCTCTCACAGCGCCCGCATCTCTGCACCCCGCCCCCGCCAAGCCCACACCCACGGGCTCTCCTCCTCCCCAAGTGGACCTCACAGGGCGTGGGCCCCAGCAAGGCCGAAGCTTCCCTAAGAGGGGTGCTGCTAAGATGCTGGAGTGGCCTTCTCCTTGTTATATTTCTACTCCCACCACTGTGGATAGAACGAGAACACCCCCAGGGATTCCGGGCTGGCCGTGAGCCAGGAGGACGCTCGGCCTCACGTCTTTCAGATGTCATAACTATTCTAGAAGGCAGCTACTGGGTGCGGAGGTTACGGGAAGAACGTGATCGCGGTTCAGAGAACGAGAGACTAGATGGGGCCACAGGAAAGTTTCGGTGGGGGCTGGGCGTGTGCACATGCCTGAGTCTAAAACCTGGGCTCTCTCTCTCTCTCTCTCTCTCGGAGCCTGCACACCTGCCTTTTTAAGGCTCTTGATACGTATTTCTAACTTGTCCATCTGGAAGTTTCTATCGGCCTACTGGTTTCAGGCAGGGGACCGACAGGATCCAACGTGCATGAGAGAAAGATCCTACCGGCTACAGTCAAGAGGGATCACCTCGGCCGCCCTTATGCTCAAGACTGTGTACATGGCGTGGATTCAGGCAGCATATTTTTTTTTAAAGATTTTATTTATTTATTTATTAGGAAAGAGAGAGAGTGAGAGAGAGCATGAGAAGGGAGAAGGTCAGAGTGAGAAGCGGACTTCCCATGGAGCTGGGAGCCCGATGTGGGACTCGATCCCGGGACTCCGGGATCGTGACCTGAGCTGAAGACAGGCGCTCAACCAACTGCGCCACCCAGGGGCCCAGACAGCATATTTTAAACAGCATTGTTCATCTTCTGCCCTGAGTTTGCATCTCTGTAAAATGGCCTGGGATCCCTGCTCCCATACCGCTACACCTAGATGGTGACATAAAAGCTAAATTCATATCCCGAGTAACAGCCACAGGGGAAAGTTAGGCGGGTGTCCTCATATCTACTTTACAACTGGAGGGACAGTGAGGTATAGAGAGGTTAGGGGACCAGGAAGGTCTGCAGAGTGGGGTTCTAGCGGAGCTGGGATAAAATTCCAGGCCTCTCAACACCGGGACTGGTGACATCTCCCTGAGCCTCACTGCTTCCTGCTAACTGTTCTCACAGCCCTGCGGAGACCCCCAGGTTTGGCTTCCAAGGACGGCTCCTATGTCTTCTTTCTGCCTGGAGTGCTGATCCTGCTTCTTTTGGTTACACAGGGTCTCTGTTTTAGGGGGCTGAATTGCCCAGACCCTCCCAACCCTTTCCTGGTCAGGATCTGGTCTGGTCCCTAGATCCTCGAGACCACTTTGTGAGAGGGAAATTAACATCCCTTGCCTTGGGGCTGCCCTACCCACAGCCAAGCCTCACCTCCCACAACCCCTGCTGGGAAATAGAGCTGGGTGTTCCTTTGTGCAGGGCCAGCTCTGATGGGTCCGGGGAGCCACTTGGCCCACAGAAGGCCCACTCACAGACTGGCCACCTATGACACAGTGGACCCTACAGTTCCCTGCACACATCAGTGCATGTATGGCTGTAGTCTCCCATTTTTCCTGCCCCTCAGAAGCCATTACAATGAACCTTCCTCCAGGAAGTCCTCCCTGATCTCCCTACACACAGTTTTCTCTCCATCTTTATCCTACAGCTTCCCTCCCTACCCCGAGTGGCGGGTCATCTCTGTCTTTGGCTCCCTCGCAATGACAGGATAGGACCTGGGCTATATTTGTGTCTGAGAACCCAGCACCTGGAGCTCTGCAATTTACCGACTACCCTCAAGTCCATTCTCTGTCTGTCTCTAACACTGCCCAAGACCCACTCCATTTCACAAACGAGGGAAGTAAGCCTACAAGCCTACGGGAGGGGTGGTGCCAGCCAGGCCCAGGCCACCCTGGCCCTATTAAAAGTTCTGTTTCCTGGACTTGACTTTGCAATGCAGATTTCATGCAAACGCTGGGCAGCGAGTGACTCCAAATAAATATTTACAGGTTTGTCAAGTGTCGCAAGGAGCCCGCAGATCCCTGCATAAAGAGACCTCATGAACGCCAATGAAGTCACACTTCCCACACCCAGAGTCCCTGCCTGCCGGCGCCGGGGCCGTCCCTCCCAGGGTGAGTTCCCGCTGAATATATTCACACACAACAGGCCACGGCCATCAGCGCCCGCCCCGAGGAAGGGGCCATTTGGACACCCCACGTCACTACCAAGGCAGATGAGGGAGAGGGGTGAGGGACGGTCCCAGGTCTTGGAATAAGCTCATGGCAGGCACTTCCTCACTTGCTGGGGAGACGTGGAATTGGGGTTCTGAGCAGGTTGCAACTGGACCCCTCCCATAGTCTTTTGCTCTCTCTGTGAATCAGTCAGGAGGGTGGGTCGTGCAGTAACAATTCTCAAATCTCTGTCCCTGATACTGCAAAAGTTTACTTCTTGCTCCTGAAAACCTGCCGTGGTCCTGTGAAAGGACTGTGTACGTAATATAGCCTGCTTTGACCTCCCGGCTCCCCGTCAGCGTGAGGTCCCCTCCCCGATCACTGTGGCAGTGGAGGAGAGAGGCCAGGGAACTGCACTGGATTATGGGGGCCTGAACCTGCTACGAGGCACTGCCTGCCATGCTACATACGCCAGAAGGAGTTATGTGGTCCTGACACTGGCTGGAGAGCTGGGGAGTTTCCTGTATGCCAAGGGAAAAGGGCATCTGGACATTTGTAATGTCCATTATATGCTTTCCAGGGACCCAAACATTATGGGTCTTTCCATTTCCCCTCCATTCTTAAGGATACTCATTTGAGGGAGTGCCTGGGTGGCTCAGTTCATTAACCCTCAGCCTTCGGCTCAGGTCATGATCCCAGGGTCCTGCGTTGGACCCCATGTTGGGCTCCCTGCTCAGCGGGCAGCCTGCTTCTCCCTCTGCCCCTCTGCCCCACCCATGTATATTCTACCTCTCTAATAAATAAATAAAATCTTTTTAAAAAGATACTCATTTGGGGACATGCAGTAGTCAGCTAATGCTGCATAATAAAGCATTCCAAAACTCACCGGTTTATAACAACAAGCATTTATTCCTCCTGTTCACAAGTCTGCAGAATGACTACCAAGGCTGTGCCCCAGGTTCCAGGCTCGCCTGGCTTGGCTGCAGGCATTGAGTTGGACTCAGTCTATTCCTTGGAGTGGAAGCTGCTCTGGATGCATTCTTACCCTGGTGGATCAGAGAAGGACAAGAGGCCAGACCATGCAACACATTTAAGGCCTCTGCACACATCCCATCTGCTAAGAGTCCATTGGCCAGACCCAAAGTCAGGGATGGGGAGGTGTCCACCCAGAAACCATGGCCAGCAGGAGGATGTATAATTCCCTTAAGGGGAAAAGCAAAGATTTGGGAACAATGACCCAATCACCATGAGAGCTCTTTGGGGAAACCATGGTGGTTTGAATCCCAGCTCTACCCTGACCAAGCCTCTCGACCCCTCTGTGCTTCAGCAGCCGCTTCTATACACGGGGCTAAAACCTTTCTCACAGATTTCCAGCGTGACACAATCAGCACAAATAACAGCTGAGTGCCCACCACATGTCAAGCACGAGGGGAAATGTCCTCTCCACCAATAGCTCTTCAGCCCTTGAGGGCACCCTTCCTTCCCCCATCACTCATACATTTGTGTGGATTAGCGTGTGGAGGGGATCCCAACCAGGGAACAGATTTGGGACCTGGGCGCCCAGGAATCTACCAGAGCAGAGGGAAGGGTGCTGAAAGGAAAGCAAGAAAAGATCTGAAGGTCACAGTCACCAAGTTCACAGATCCCATGATTACTGCCCTAAGGGAGTTGGAAGGGCTGAGGGTTCAAGGGTGTGGCACTGCCCTGCGGGTCCCTTCTCACTCTTGCTCAGGCATTCTTTCCTTCAGCAAATGTTGACTGAATGCCAGCCCTTTGCTAGGCTCTGAGGATGGGGAAACTGAGGCACCAAGAGATTTCCACCCCTCCTGTTCTTACTAAATATACAGTGTGTATGAGTCAGGGTTCTCCAGAGAAACAGAACCAGTAGGAGATATCAATATGGAGAGACAGAGAGAGAGATTTATCATAAGGAATTGGCTCAAGTGATTACATGGAAACTGAGAAGTCCCAAGATCTGTAGGCAGCAAGCTGGAGACCCAGGAGAGCCAATGGTATAAGTTCTATTGCCAAGCCAGCAGGCTCAAGACCTAAGAAAAATCAATGTTTTAGTTCAAGACCAAAAACAAAAAAGCAAAAAAAAATGGGGGGGGGGGGAAGCCCATGTTCCAGCTCAATTAGTCAGGCACGAAGAATTCCCTTTTACTCAAGGAGGGTCAGCTTTCTTGTTCTATTCATCCCTTCAACAGATTAGATGAGGCCCACCCACATTAGGAAGAGCAATCTGCTCTGTTCAGTCTACCAATTCAGATGTTATTTTCATCCAGAAACATCCTCAAAGACACACCAGAATAATGTTTGACCAAATATCTGGGGCCCCATGACCAGTCAGGTAGACACATAAAATGAACCATACACAGCCTAACTAGAAAGAAAGAAACTGAAGGGGTAAATACAAGTGGGACGAGGATAGGAGAGAAGAATCGGGCTCCGTGAGAACTCACAGCGAGCGGTGCTTGCCTGGCAGAATTCTTCGTGCTCGAATGATGGAAGGAGAAGCAGAGGCACTCAGTGGGGTTCTCAGCAGCCATGAGCAGGTGAAGGGGGCATTTTCGGAGCTGGAGAACTTTCTCTCAGACCCTGAGTTATGCAGGCCATCAGGCTCTCCACGGTGCTTAGAGGGGAAGGCAGTAATATTAAGATTTCCCGCCGAAATCAAAATTCTTACAGGTAGAAAATTGGACTGAATGTGGCCGATCTGTGAGAGGATTATCACGGTTCAACGCCAATATCTGTCACCTCAAGGAAGGGTCCTGAAGAGTAAAGTTTCACTAGTCCCTGCCTTTTTTTTTTTTTTTTTTTTGGTAAGATTATCAGGTTTCTTCTCATCTCTTTTTAAAAAAAAAAAAATTAATTCATTTCATCCTCACAACAATTCTCCAAAGGAGGGATTATTATTTCCAATCCCTCTTTTCAGAGAAGATACGAAAGGGTTAAATAACTGTCTCAACTTCCCACAGCCAGGCAGCCGGGCCTCCGGGTGACACCAGCCCAACGTGTCACCTGGTTTTGTCCACCCAGAACTTCAGTGTGTGTTTCCCAGCAGCCAGGTGACCTGCGTCCTCCCGAGGATCCCGTCCCGGGAGGACCTTCTGAACCAGACCGGGTTATTGGTGAAACTGAGACGATCCGGATTCATCCAGCCACCCATCCCCTTAGGTGAATAGCCCACCGCTGAACACATACACGTGGGAGGGAGGGACCTGCCTTCGAGGACCCCCCCAGATTCCTCACATTCCACACCTCCACCTTCCTTCCTCGGCTAAAGGACTCAAGGCCTCTTTAACGGGAGAGTCGTCCACTGAGGCAAGTCTAACTAGCTGCTGTAAGATGGCCCCAAATCGCAGGCTCAGCCGTGGCTCTTCTTGGCATCTGAGCACCTGCTAGAACAGTTCTTCTGGAACAAGAATGGGTTTGAGGTCCTCTTGGTTGAGGGTAAACCAATATTTGCTCTTGCTTTTGAAAATGGGAGGGGATCCAATCGGCCGGTCCCAGCCGTGCCTGGCAGAGGTTAGGAGAAGGTGACTTTTCCATTAAAAGCCCAGATCATGTTTTATGTATTTCTAAAGAGCCACAGTTTGAACTTAATTCCTCATCCCTTTAAGGAAAGAACCCCAAAGTTAGGATTTAAAATGTCACATGCAGCCAGTGGCCTCGGTGGGTCACGGAGGGCGGGACAATTTATAGTGGGAAGTAATAAAATTGACACCGAATGACTTCAAGACCCCGAGAGTTGCTGAAGAGGTCAGGAAGAGAACACTTGAAACCAAACTATGAATAAATCTTAGGAAAGCTGAGAGCAGAGTTTTCAAGAAAGGAAGCTGGTAAATAGGCTGAGGTTTAACTTTGAGTCCACGTTATGGGGGTTAGCAAAAGGCGGTGACCCCTGGGTTGGCAGTGAATTGTGGAGGGTCGCTGTTGGCCCCTCACCAAGGTCACCTCACCTGGAGCACGGTGAACCTGTTTGCCAACAAGCCTGCTGAGGCCCGGGGCCACGGAGCCAGCGACAGGCAAAGCTGGCATGTGAGCCCGAGTCTGCCTGCATTCATGCACACGAGGGACTTGGGACAGGCGGGGCTCTCGGGAACCACAAGATCCACAAGATCCACAAGAATCACAAGATCCACAAGATCCACAAGAATCACAGGAACCACAGGAACCACAAGATCCATAACATGCAATTGTGACTATTATTACTATGTGTTACCATGTGTTATTACTTCAAAGCCTAACGCCATAAGCTTTCAGGCCTCTTGAGTCTCATGGTGTGATCCCTTCAAAAAAAAAAACCTCCCAAAGTGACCTCAATGCTTCGGGAAACTCCGACACTGTGTGGCCCTGAGTGGACCGTGGAGAAGCTGTTAACCATCACTGCCCCACCCCCCTCCCATCCTGCCCCCGAACACCGCAGGGGGTCACAGCTTTCCAGTGCCCCTCTTGTCTTGCAGTTGCTTTATTTACCAAGAGGTGTGCACACCTCCCCAGGTGGGTGCCCAGAGCGGGCGCCCCCCTCCCCGCCCCGCCCGACTGCAGGTTGAGGACTCCGGCAGCCCCGGGGCCAGGGAAGACGCCCCGGGCCGTGATGGATTTTGTGCAGCTTATCATCACTCCCCATAACCGAACCTAATTATTACCATCCTTCAAATTAATTCCCCCTGAGATGGAGTAGTTTGGCCATGAAGTTTGAGCGCGTCTGTGAACTGGCTCCGTGCTCGCGCACACAGCGGGGCGCGGAGGGCAGGGCCCCTCCCCTTTGCGATGTTCTGGTTTGTTCTGTTCTGTTGAAGCATCTACACCCCCGGAACAACTCTTCTGCAGTTTCTGGCGGCAAGAATCCCCCACTTCAGCCCTGCTCAGCCCGCCCCGCCCCTCCCCAGCCTTCTACTTCCCCGAGGAATCCCCGCTCTCCCTCGAAGCCTGCTGCTCCAAACTTGGGCTGCACGTGGGAACCCTCCGGGGAGGTTCTGAAAACTCCCGAGGCCTGAGCAGAGCTCCGGCCCAATTAAACCAGCGCTCTGGGGGCAGGGAGGGCCCGGGCATCTGGAGTTTTGAAGCTCTGCAGGTGACCCCAGCAGGCGACTGGCGGGAAACACCCGATTCTAAACCAGCCCTTACTGCTTCTGCTCTGCACGCGACCTCTAATCGCACCTGCCCCCACCATAACTTACACACAACCCACAATTATTTTTCCTTAAGATAAAAATGTTACTTCTGGGCGCCTGGGTGGCTCGGCTGGTTGAGCAACTGCCTTTGGCTCAGGTCATGATCCTGGAGTCCCGGGATGGAGTCCCGCATCGGGGTCCCTGCTCTGAGGGGAGCCTGCTTCTCTCTCTGACCTCTCCCCTTTCATTCTCTCTCTCTCTGTCTCAATTAAATAGAATAAATCTTAAAAAAAAAAAGTTACTTCTATTTTGTTCATTTTGGAGGAGGTAATAGAGTACAAAAGAGTACAGGAAAAAGTCTTCCTCCCACCCGGTCACCCCACCCCCACCCCTGCCGCTGCCACCCCGCTCCCCTCCCCAGAAGGAAAGGTCCCCTCTTCTGCCCTCTGAGGGCACCGTAACTGAGGGAATGGCAGAGTCTTTGGGTCACAGACGCATGGGTTTGAGTCCCGCTTCTGCCATTGATTTCCCACAGGACCTTGCATCAGTCATTTCAGCTCTCCGATCCTGTTTCCTATCCATAAAGGGGAGGCAACAACCCCTGCTTCTGGAAGGTGGGAAGGAAGGGGGCATTTTGGGTCTCTGTCGCAGCTTAGCAAATGATCCTAGCACTTAAGAAAACCAAGCATTCTCTTTGCTCATGGTCCTGCGGGCTGGGAATTCAGGCCTGGCGGGTGCTGGTCCCCAAAATGTCCCCAGGGGTCATTCTCCGGGCTGGTGGCTAGGCTGGACTAAGAAGATCCGAGACAGGTCCCCTCACATGACCAACACACAGGGGCCCCTCGACACGGCCCCTCCCCTGGTGAGCAGCTCGGGCTTCCCCACAGCATGGCGTCTGGGGGTCGGACACGGACGGCCCTCAACAAGGTGCTGTTAATCTCCTCGAGCCAACTACCAAAACTCACACGGTCCACCTGGATTCAAGGGGAGGAGAAACCCACACCACGTCTCGACAGGAAAGTGGTAGGTCACGCCGCAAAAGAGAACGTGGGACGGGATATCGTCGCGATATCTTTGGAAACACAATGAACGTCACGAGTGAATGCAAAGCGCCCAGCGCGTGGCAGGCGCCCAACAAACATTAGTTCCCATTTTTCTTAACACACAGCTCATCGGCCTTTTACACTGTTCATTGTTTAAATATGTCCTTTCTGTTCCATCCCCAGCCTGGCGCGGAACACACATCCAGCGAATGTCTCTATGACATCTCAGAGGGGCCGTGAGGCCACCATTCACCCAGAGCCCCGCAGACGACTGGGGTGGATTCCCGAAATGTCATGAGAGGCCCCCTCCCCGACGCCGCCCGACCCTCTTACCTGCCGGCCGCGCTGGTCTGCTGTGCCCACCACCTGACGCGGCCTCCTTGTCTCTTCTCATCACCGTGTCTTCCTGCCCGGATTCTCCACGTTCGCCACCAGGAAACGACGTAAAGTCACCTTGTGCCCGAAGACCCCTGAGCAAGAAGACAGAGCACATCTATGTTTGAGCACCTGTGATGGCGTGGGCTCTCCACCAGGCGCGCAGCAGGGACGAGATTGAGAGGGATTTGGTGACCCGGCCCAGCAAGGTCTGCAGTGCCCTGTCAAGGGTGGGAGCTTCATTCTCCAGGCAAAAAGGGAACCCCTGTGGGCATTTCTGGGAGAGGAGAGACATTACTAGAGAAACAGGCACGTGGGCAGCGTTAGGTGAACAGAGGGCAAAGGCGTGAGGTTTCACCGCGCACCGTCTTGGTAGTCCGAGCTCTGAAACCTGGACAGCCAGAGCAAGGCTATCCACTCCAAAACCCCCTCCCCATAGACGGGGAGACCGTGGCCTGGGAGGGGAAGGGACCAGCCCATGGTGGGGACCACGGCCCTTTGGCCATGCCGCTGGATTCCAGAGGATATGTCTGCAAGGCGTGTGTCTGACATTGAGAAATGTCTCCGCAGCGTAGGGGGTAATGATTGATAGGTCTGATGAATGCATCCCCATTATTATTAAAATTTATACACAGTCTACCAATCGAAGACTCTCTCCATGCGTGCATCTCATTTTGCATTCACAGCTGTTGTTTTTCAGCTGGGAACCTGGGAGTCTGGCCCCTGGATTGACAAAGCTGCAATCTGGGGGCACCTTCCAGAAAGCAAATTCTGGACCTAAAGGCCCTATTCGAAAACAGCTCTCTGCCACGGAGTCACGAGGGGCCCCGGGCAAGGTGGCTACTGGATGTGAACCGTATTCGAGGAAGACGAAGCAGGTCACGCACGAGAATATCCAGCCCAGACCCTCGCATAACCAAGAAGATTCTAGTTCCCCCTGACGACTCATTCAGTCATTCATTAACAGATATTTTGAATACCTACTATTCGCCAGGTGCTCCAGTAGGTACTAAGGACACAGGAAAATCACCGTAGACAAAGATTCTGTTCTCCTGTGCCTTATTGCGAAAGAAAACGCAGACAGACTACAAAGGACACAAATCAACAAAGCAAAATAAAAATAAATACAGCTCACGATAAGAGCTATGAAGGAAATGAGCAGAATGTTGTGAGAAGCTTGCACAGTGAAAAGTGATTTGATTTGGGGGTGTCACTGCTGAGTGACTGGGACACTGCTGAGCCCTGAGACACGAGGGGCCCTGGGCCGAGTCTTTGTACACCGCTCAATAGAGCAGCCCAAGACTGCAAAGGGACAAGTGACGTCGGGAGCCAGACGTGGCCCGGAGGCAGACCTCAGCATTGACCAATCTGCACACTCCCCCAGGTTTTGTCTCCACGAACTCAGAGGCCCTCTGCTCAGGGTTCTAACTCCACTACATTCTAGGGCCTGAGACACAGTGCTCAGCCCTTCCGAGCCTCAGCGTCCTCACCTGTATGATGACGGTAATGATAGGACTGCCGCACAGGGTTGTTGCTGGGAGGATTGGAATGTTTAGTACACATAAAGGCTTACAACAGTGTCTGCTGCCTGGTCTTAGCTACTATTACTCCCCACATCCTTGGATGGGGCCGTTCTTGGCTTTGAGGGTCTTCTGTGTGGAGTTGGCTGAGAGAAAAGGGTGCCAGGTGGAGGCCCGTCTCCGGTTGGGGTCCCCCAGAAGCACACCATGAGGCAAGGAGTGGCACATAAGTAGCTTACCAGGGAGGCGAAGGGGATATGGTGAGGAAGTGCAGAAGGGAGCGGGGAAGGCTGCCAGGGAAGGGTGTGTTATCCCACCCCTGTGCACCATGGGTAACTGGACCCTAGTCTCCGAGGGGAAGTCCAGAGCCAGTGAAGTCCACAGCCTTGAATTTATTCCACGACAGGGCGAGGGAGTTGGGGTATTGATACACCTGCTCTTCCTCATTGACAGAGGGCCACAGTCATGGTAGCAGGCGTGGTGGCATGAGGAAGAGAAAGCATGAGTTTTCAACAAGACTACTGCTCATCCTGGCAGGCAGAGTTGGCCGTGGCAGCCTCAGCAAATGCTCCAAGAAGTTGTGGAGGTCTCAGAAGTTGGGATATGTGCACTGCAGTGGCCGGATACGGAAACGTGGATGGGCCCCGCCAGAGCCCAGCCCAGACATGCATCGTGAGGAGACGCACAATCGGACAGCAGGTCATTACCCTCCAGGAGCTGAAGAAGAGCCATGACAGCTGTAATATCATGCTGATCCCAGGACAGAGGGGCCTTAAATGCCATGGCTAAGAAATTGGGACTCCATTCTGTGGGCAGCAGGCAGCCCCTCGAGGTGTTTGAGGAGAGTGATGCACAGCCATACTATAGATAAGAAACAAAATCACTGAGGTGGTGGGTCTACCCCACCCCCACATGTTCCCAGCGCTGCTAACCCCATTCCTGCTATCCTCCTCCTCCCACAGCCCAGAAAGATGGGTCAGCCAGCAGGTTTCCTAAAGACACAAACTCCAGGGGCGGCTTAGAAGGAAATACTCTGCCCAACCACTTGGGTGGGGAAGATGCCCCCCACCCCAGCCCCGCCAGAGACACTCTCAAACACCCCCCAGGGATGGTCATGGGACCGAAGAGTCAGATGTGCAAGTTTGGCCCAGAGCTGGATTTCCAGACGCAATAGCCCAACGGCTTCCAACAAAGGTCCTCCTTTGCCCCTCACTCTGGCCACCCTGTCCTTCCTCTGAACAAATGTCAATTACTAGAGACTGTTGTCAGAAAGATGGTTATACCGCTAGTGTTTTTAAGACATGTAGGTTTCAGGCTGACCCTGGCACTGCCAGAGGGGGATTGAGGAGGAAGAGAGCCGCGGTCCCTTTGGGCGCCCACAGGCACTGTGCCGGTGTGTGCACTGCACAAGTTCAGCCAGCAGGAAAGAGGGTCTCACCTCCGTTATCCAGAGCTAAAAATGCAGGCAACAAGAGGCTACTTAGAAGTTTGTCTTATTGAAGGGCAGAACTGCAATTATAACTGGGGGGGCTCCGAATACTCTGGATTAAGGAGCCCAGGCTTTTGAAAAGTCCCGTGGTCAGGTACAAAAGGGTGAGTCCATCAGAGTGGGAATGCCTGCAGAGGGGGCCTTGCCGTGTGATGGACTGCAGGTGAAGGAGGGGAGGAAAATGCTCCCTGAAGTTCCCCAAGTCCTAAATGTTTACATCCACAGCTTATAGACAAGACACGAGTTGGGAGAAGGGAAGCAAGGGGCAAACTGTTGGGAAGGAAGTCCGGCGCATGAACCAGCTGGCCATCCGCAGCAACACCTAGGAGAAAAGGCAGAATGCCAACGCTGCTATTAAAAGAGACATTTTGCTGACATGAGTAACTCAGAGCCCAGGCAGAGTGACAGAAGGGGACGCCGGGGGGATGAGGAGCAGGCACACTCTCGGAAAGCCTGGGTACTGCTCCCGAGCTCCCAGAGGCAGCGAAAGGGATCTTTGCCCCATTCTGGACGTTTGTGTGTGTGTGTGTGCGCACACGCGCGCAAATGTGCATGCACGTGTCTGTGTGTGTACCTGGGAGAGTGTGTGTGCTTACGCACATATATATGCTTGTGAGCTCATGTCTGTGTGCATGCGTGACCATGGGCTCACACTAATCTATTGTGAAGTGTGTGTGCATGCATGGGAGTGTGTGTGACCTAAAAACCTGGGTTCTTGCCTTGAGCATTCACGGTCTGAACCCCCAAAGAAATGATGAGTTTAGGAGCAGGAGCTGAGGGTAGGGTTCCATTCTCTTGCCAGCAGAATGGGAACTGATTTCCTTCCCTTGTTTGGCCTGCCGGGATTCCGGGTCTCACCTCATTCCTGCCTTCGTTCCAGCTTTGTTCCAGCACCTCCTTCCACTCCCGGAGTCGTCCTTCCCTCCTCAGGACCTTCTCCTGGGGTGCTGGGTGCTCCGTGCTCGGTGCTCTCAGATTCTAAAGCACTCACTCTCCACACCTCCTTCTCCGTGACCCCCCACCCTCCACCCAAACTTCACCTCCCTCCCTTCCACTCATGCCACTGGTCTCGGCTTACACATCACCTCTTCCTGGAAGCCTTCACTGCCCCGTGGTTGGGTTTTTTGTGTTTTTTTTTTTTAAAGGCAGCTCGGTTGATATATTCATATATACACCATCCATTCATTTAAAGTATATTTTTCAGCAGGCTCAGCGTATTCACTCGGTGTGCTGCAATCTAATTTTAAGACATTTTCGTCCCGCCAAAAGAAATCCCATAACCATTAAAGATCACTCCGCATTCCCTCTTCCCCCCAGTCACACACCTACTTCCTGTCTCCGTGGATTTGCCTATTCGGGCCACTTCACATCAGCGGAATCATACAACACGTGGTCTTTGGCGACCAGCTTCTTTCACTTGGCCTAATGTTTTCAAAGTTCATCCGTGTTGTAAAATGTATCAATACTTTTGTAAAATGTAACAATACTTTATGCGTTTTTATGGCCAAAGTGCATTTGGCTTGAGGTATGGACGTACCACATTGTATTTAGCCGTTCATCAGTTGATGGGCACTTGGGCTGCTTCCGTCACTCTTCGGCAATAGGAATAAAGCTGCTATGAACGTTGGTGGTCAAGTTTTTCTATGAATGTAGGTTTCTGGTTCTCTTGGGAGTATACGTAAGCGTGGAGCTCCTGGGTCATACGGGGACTCTCGGTTTCACCTTCTGAGAACTAAACTGCCAAACTGTTTTCCCATAGTGGCTGCGGCATTTTACGTTCCCACCAGCAATTGGATGAAAGTAATCTGTCCACATCCCTGCCGTCACTTGGGAGAGTCTGACTTTGACCAGAGCCGTCCTACCAGGTGCCAAGTAGAATCCCGGCATGGTTTTGATTCGCATCCTCTGCTAACAAATGATGTTGATCCTCTTTGCCTGTGCTTGTTGCCATTTGTAGATCTTCTCTGGAGAAACATCTGTTCAGATTCTTTGCCCGTTTTTTTTTTTTTCAACTGTTTTTTTGTTGTTGCCTTGTAAGCGCACTTTCCGTCCTGAAACACTATGCCCTTATCAGACACAGGATTTGCAAACATTTCCTCCCACTCTGCCGGTTGTCTTTCCACTTTCTTGATGGCGGCCTTTGAAGCACAAAATTTTTTCATCTTGATATTACCCAAATTTCCCTATTTCTCTCTCGTTGCCCGCGCTTTTGGTGGCATTTCTAGGAAAACCATTACCTAGCCCGCGGTCATGAAAATTTATGCCTATGATTTCTTCCAGAAGGTTTATAGTTTTCGTTCTTACATGTAGGTCAATGATCCATTCTGAGCATCCAGTAGCTATTTACTGAGCAGCTACTACGTGCTACTGATCTAGGGCTGGGGACCCCGCAATGCATCGGCGAGCGATCTCCCGTCCTTGAAGAGCTGCCGTCCAGAAGAGGAAACAGATAATAGCGAAGGAAACAAACGAGATGGACTGAGCTGGGATTGAGGCCCGAGTAATGAAACCACACAGCATATTCAGGAAGGTGGGCAGTTCCAGGCACCAGGAGACCTGAAGCAGGCTTCAGGGGCGTTGGTGGGAGGGGAGATCATGTGTGCTGGCCAAAAGGGCTTTCTGGATTCTTACTTTATTTACAAAGGGCAGGCTGAGGCCCACGGAGGGCAGATGAGATGTCCAGCTCTGCACGGTGAGGCAGTAACACCAACCAGACAGGACTCCCAGTCCCTGTAGGTCCCACTTCTCCTACCACTCCCCCTGCGGCTGGAAGTCAGGCTGTCGCTGGAAGAACACGGTGCATTTTCTACTAAGCAAGGTTTGTGCCTTTGTGCCTCTATCCTCGCTCGACGGGGAGAAAGTAGCAGGAAACGCCGTGATAGTACTTGAGCAGTGGCTCGCATTAACTACTAAACCCCTCTCGGATTCGATAATCCATGCGGGTGACTTTTATGGGCAATCCCCTCACTGAGAATGGTTCCGCTTTAAGACGGGCTATTCTGCCTCCAGTTTTGATAAGATAGTATCTCAGTTCATCCATCTCTCTGCTGGGCTCTGCGGAAACTTCTCCCCTAATCTTCATATCGCCCACCACACGCTTTGGTTGGGACTTGAGTGGGCCAGATTCACCCCAAGGGCCTCCACGCAGCTCTAAGAAGTGGAGACAAAAATTCAGCCCTCTGCCTGTCTGGGGCCTGGCGGGCCGTCACTTACCTGAAATGTCATCAGCTGAACTCTTCAGGTTCCCAGGCCATCGAAAAATGCCACGGCTTGACATATTTCCCCTTTTGAGGTGGGGAGATCTGTGGCTACTTTGTGGGCGCCCTCTTGGCCATAGGAGAGAATAAAAATTCAACTGTTAGTCTGCCATGGCGACTTTGGGCCAGGAATCAGGCATTGTGGAATTTTAACAGTGACTGGAATGGTCTCCATTGGAGGTCACCTCTGACCCTGTCCCCAGGGAGAGGGAGAATCAACCTTCTATATAAGACGAGCTTCTATAGAAGACATTGCAGATCCGGCTTGGCCGTTGTGCAAGGCTCCTGGTCACTAAGCCGGCTTCTGAACTCAGGCACCGTGACTGCTTGGGGCTCTAGGATGCCTTTGCTGGGGGAGCAGAGAAGAGATTTACTTCCTAGCTGAGATCATTTCTGTATGTCTAGATCTGCCAAGCCGTCCCCAGCTGCCACTAGCCCCACGCGGCTTTTTAAATTTAAAGGGATTCAAATTAAGTGAAATTTAAAATACAGGATTTTGTTAGCAATACTTCGAGGGCTCAATGGCCACATAGGGCAATGATGGCTGGACAGTTGATTCAATTCCATTCTGTTTCCCAGATGGTGCTTTCTCATCCACACAGAGCGTGATTCACTCCTCATCTTGTCAAAGAAAAGGTCCTTGTTTCCTTCTCCATGAGAAGACTGGCCTGAGAAGCCAAGTAATTTACCCCACGTTACTTTGGCGGCACAGTGGTAACCAGACAGAGCCGGGCACTTGGACTCTCCAGATGTAGAGACAGAGGCTGGGGAGGGGACAGGGAGCGCGCCAGCCCCTCCACCTCCCAGAGCCCCCAGGGACCTGCGAGGTAGGTGCCTCCCAGGTAGCTGGTCCTGGGCTCTAGAAGGACTGCTTTCTGTCCGGGAAAGGACAAAACAAGAGAAAAAGCAGGCTTTTGCGGTGATGCAAATGAAAATTTCCAATTTGCTAGTCAAAAGCATGTCCCTGTTTAGAGATAAGAGTAAATTTGAGTCTTTGTTATGAGTGATTAATTCATTACAATGCAGTCTTTCCTTGCAGGATCCAGCCCCACTGCTCGGGTTTAGGAAGCCCGCCTACCTGGTGGGAGAAGCTGGCCCGTCCCCAAGTCCCCAAACTGTGTGTGTGTCCCAGTCGCAGTGTCTGGGGCTGTCTCATTAGGTCAGAAAAATGAGGGAAGCATTCCATGAAGCAGCCTTCCCACCAATATCTTAACACAAAGCACTGGACGGGTGGGTGTCGGGAGACCCGGGCCCTGAGCCTTTCAATTTAATTTAATAAGAATTTATTGTTGTTCGGAAAGTTGCTAGCCAGGGGAGCAAAATGGGTTTCAGCTTTCATACCTGTGATTGATGGAGAGTTACTGCCTACAGTCCTAGCTCAAGAAGGCTTCTGAGGACACCAAGAGGCTCAGCGGGTAAGAACACGGTGATGGATTGATTATTCATGTCTGCAGGGGCCCCAGTGTAGGGAGTGGCCACGTCCCCCCCAGCAAGAGGTAAGCAATAATGAGGATATAAATAGTAATCCTAATAATGACAATAAAACCTCCCTGGTCAGGTCACTGGTCAGGTAAGACTATGGATGAGAAGGTGCTTTGTGACCTGGACAGATGGCTTCATGATATCTGGCCTCTAACTAAGACTTTGTGAATCGCCGTTTCCCTGGTCACGCTACTTGATATCTTGCACTAGCGCGATGCCGGGCCTTACAAGCCTGGAGTGCCCACATGTGGAAGGAGACCGAGGGGCCGATGAACGTGTATACACTCATTCCTGCATTCAACCTGTCCTGCTCTCTTCACCCATTTGGGACCCATTTCAAAGGGTCCTCTCTGATCTAGGTACCAGCACCAAGACCCTCCAGAGGTCTGTCTCCTCGGAGCCCCCAAAGACGTTGACTTCTGGACTCAACCTTCAGGAAAGGGAGATTTGCTTTCCACCCAGGCTTGTAGCCCCTCAGAGGCCACACGTGTCTCTGGTTAAGAGCCAGCCTGCCAGGACCACTGAGGGAAGAGGCCCAGCTCCCATCCATCGGTGGCTGAGAGCGCCTCCCTGTCTTTTCTGACCACCCCCACATGCAGGCCAAGGATGCGCCTGCAGCCAGAGAAAGCGGCAGGGCAGAGCCGCAGGTGCTGAGCCAGGAAGCCTGGGGTCTGTACAGATCTGGTGAGTGCCGAGAATACCGATTCCCCTGTCGTGGGGGCCAGGCACAATGGGAGGGGCTTTGCATCCTTAGCTCTAAGCCTTGTCCTCCTCCCACGAGGTAGGGGTTACTGTTCCATTCTACAGTTAAGAAAACTGGACTCTGAGAAGTGATTTCCCCAAGGACACCAAGCATAAGCAGCAGAGACAGAATTTAAACCCAGATTTTAATACCAGGTCTGCAACGTGGGATCTTTTCACCACTCTGCGGAGCCAGCAGGAGTTTCCAGAGCTAGTTCAGAGCCCAGAGTTCTGCCCACTGCCCCGGGCAATCAACCCAAGGGGCGCCCTCTAGGTCAAGGGGCTCAAAGTGAAGTTGTTTTAAACTCCCTCGAGAGCTCAGAGCTAGCCTCCCTACCCCTCCCCCCCCACCATCTCTGGCTTCCCCTGACAGCCGGGCCTCATCCTGAGGGGAACGGCCTGGAGAGAAGGCCGGAGCAGGTCGGGAGCCAAGACCAGGAGAGCAAAACGGGGAATCTCAAGGAGCCTGATGTCACCAAGGAGCTGCAGAAGGAATCAGTTACCCGTCTGCAGACAGTGGGAAAGGGTTAATGGGCACTTCGTGTACCTGTCAATCTTCTATACACTTGAAGTGTATGAATTTAAACTGAATTCTCAAATTAACCACGGTGGGTACCACGAACACCAACCCCACTTCACCTAGGAGGAAAGAGAGGCCCAGAAAACAGGAGTGACTAGCCCCAGGTCATTGGACCCTAGATGAGAATCCAAGCGGCTGGATTTCAAGTCTGTCATTTTAACCACTGTCATTTTAACCATTTTAACCACAAAAACACAACGTGAGCCCCCCTTCCCCAATATAGAATTCCCTAATCCGTGCTCACAGAGTGGTTTTGGCAAGCACTCATCATCCTCAGGGTTAAGGACTATCCCGGTCTCCATCATTTTCTAAAGAGGACACAGCTCTGAGAGGGGCCAAGCTCAACAGGAAGTCAGGCGCAGAGTCAAGTGCCGATGCCCCGCCCCGGTCGCGCCCGCTCTCTGGTTTCGGGGGCTCCGAGCACGGAGGGGCGTCGCGGTGGGAGAGGGCAGCAGGCGCGGGCTGCGCGGCGGGCCTCCCGGGTGGGCTTGGGCCGCCCGCACCTGGCTCTCAGGGCCCACGCCGCAGGTTTGCGAGCCTCAGCGCTCTGGAGCCGAGCCCGCGCGGCACCACGCAGCCTGGGGACGGCCCGAGTGGCACCCGCCCGCGGCGGCAAGGGCGAGCGCCCTCCGGGAGCGTTCCTGAGGAAGCCCAGGGCAGGAGGGATAATTGTAGAGGGTCCCTCGGGGCCAGAGATGCAAGCGAGGGTTGGAGAGTAGGGGGGAGGCCACAGGGAGGAGGAAGAAGGCGGAGGGAGAAGGGAGGAGCGAAGGAATTACTGGAAGCAGGAAAACGCGGTTATCAGCCACGTGTGGGCGGCTCCGGCGCCCAGCGTGATTCCCTGAACCCCCACTTGTGTCTGTAAGCCTCTCACTCTACCTAGCCACCCCACCCCCCAACACACACAACAGCAAGAAAGCCCCCAGACCAGGAAGCAGGGGAAGGGAGACAGAGAAAACCAACAGAAAGGACTCCAAGAGGCCTCCTGATCCAGTTCTGCCCTGCTCAGAAGGAGAAACTGAGACCCCAGGAGGAAGGGCCCAGGGCCAGCCCCAAGCCCCGTCTCCCTCTCCCCCCATCCCCAGCAGCTGCAGAGGTCCCAAGACAGATTGTCCCAGTTTCTGACTATAAACTTCCGCCGCCCCTGGCCCCGACGACGCCGTTTTCCCACTACCCGCAAGGACTCCTCTTTTCACCTCCTGCCCCAGTCCCGATAGGAGGAGTTGGCTTTGGAAAGCCTCTGTGGGTGTCTCAGCCCCCCTCCTATGCCCTACTATGGGTGGGACAGGCTGGGGAAGAAAAGGAAGGAGCCTGAGCTGCCCCGGGTCTGGGGCAGAGACCTGGCTCCCAGCCTCAGTGCCCCCAAGTTCCCAAGGACTCTGAGCTCTCTCATCTGTGTCCGGGACCACCACCACTGCTGCCTTGCAGGAAAGCCCACATTCCCAGAAGAACCTGCAGGATCTAGTCCGACCTCCCTGGCCTTTCCTCCCTTCTTCCTCTCGGCCCAGCTCCAGAAGCAACCCTCTTTCCGGTCCCCTAATTTCCTCGTTGCTACCTCATTGCCTTCTGATCCCACACATCTGCACCTGCTGTACCCTCCACCTGGAATGCCTTGCAAGGTGATTACAAATTAAAGATGTCTGAGGACCCCCTCCCTGCTGTGGGCGGAGTAGGGCTTGGGCAGGTCAGGGGGGCCTCTCCAATCAGTCCCAGGACCCTATGAGGCTGGAAGGTTCCATAGAATCAGACCCACTTGTGTGCTTGTAAGCAGCCCAGTTCCAGGCCCAAGGCTTTCCGTGGGCTCCTTTGCAGGGGTGGGGAGGGAGAGAGGAGGCAGTAAGGAAATTTGCACATCTTTTGGCCATTGTCTTCAAGGCAAGGGTTTTTCTTTTGAGTTTATTGGGATGTGCTATTACACAAGAAACCCACGGTTCCCACAGAATGCAAAAACATGAACACACCAAAAGGAAGGGAAAAAACTCCCCACACCCTCAGCACCCAGAGATAAAGAGCACTCAAGTTTTGGTGTGGAGCCTTCCAGAGTATTCTATACATACGTGTGTGGATGGTGGGTGTGACTTTTACTCCAGAAACTCCAGGTACAAGAAATACCACAGCCTCTTGTTTTTCTAGAATGAAAACAAAAGCTTTCTCCAGGCCCCGTCTCACCTGCACCCCCGTGGCGTG